>CM062814.1:55391453-56591453 GCA_031772625.1 Pinus tabuliformis | reverse complement strand
CCAACTATCATGCCACCACCAAAATGACTCCCTATGAAGCAGTCTATGGACAACTTCCGCCGTCCCCTACTTCTTATCTCACGGGGTGCTCCAAAGTACAAGCAGTGGATCAACTCTTACAACACTGTGCAACCATGCTGGCCCACTTGCGCGAGAATCTTCATCAAGCTCAGAACCGTATGAAGCAACAGGCTGACCAACATCGCTCAGAGCGCCAATTTCAAGAAGGGGATCAGGTCCTTTTGAAGCTGCAACCATATAAGCAAACATCACTCAAAGACAAGGGCTGTCAAAAGCTCTCTCCAAAATTCTACGGACCATATCAAGTACTTCAGCGCATTGGAGAAGTGGCTTACAAGCTGGCTTTGCCACCTATAGCAAAAATCCACCCAGTTTTCCATGTATCGTGCCTCAAGAAAGTGATTGGGAACAATTGCCGAGTTCAAACCAGTCTACCTGAATTGGATGAAGAAGGATCAATCTGGCTTCAACCTGAACAGGTTCTAGACACACGAGACAAGCACCTGCGTGGCCGCGTGATTAAGGAGGTCCTAGTCAAATGGAAAGACACCTCGCCGGAAGATGCAACTTGGGAACCAGCCGCTATTCTTCAGCAGTTTCCGCAGCTTCAGCCTTGAGGACAAGGCTAGTCTTAAGGGGGAGGGCATGTTAGGGTCCCACCCTAACCCCCTTATTTATGTCATGGGATCACGTCATAGTCAAGAGTCAATAAAGCCCATATTAATAATTGTAAGTGGTTAACCCGCAATTAATGACGGGACCACAGTTAGTTGCAAATGGGCGGAAGTATTAGTTAGATGGTAAATGGGCGGTAGTATTAGATAGACGGTATTAATAAAATCCACGATATTGGCTCGTGGTATTGCATGTATGAGTCATATATAAAGGATAGAGACTCCCTGCGAGGAGTATTGTGTCTTGTTTTGTAATCGAGCTCTGCTCTATTGGAGGTTGCCCCCTCGAAGAGGCCTGTGAACATTTCTCTCTAGATAATAAAATCATTGCTATTATGTGCTCTGGGTATATTTTCTTCGCATATTTCTTGTTCTCGGTATCTTTTCTTCGCAATTTCTCTGTTTGGGTATCGCTTTGCAGGATAAGAGCATAACAACTTTCCAGAGAGTAGTATTGAGTATATTTTCTGAACTAGTTCATGATGCAGTGGAAATATATATGGATGATTTTACTCCTTATGGTTCTAACTTTCAAGAATATTTATCTAACCTAGGAAAACTTTTTGACAAGAGTATTGAAATGAACCTGTCTCAGTCTAGAAAAATGTGAGTTCTTGATGACTGAAGGGACTGTGCTAGGTCATGTAATCTCTTAGCAAGGATTACAGGTGGACCCCAACAAAATTTCCATCATCCAAAGGGTCCCACCTCCTCAAAAGGTGAGAGATGCCCAAAGTTTCCTAAGATTAGTGGGATATTACAGAAGATTCATTAAAGATTTCAGTAAGATAGCCTCTCCATTGTTTGGTCTTTTGGGAAAATATGTTGAGTTCATATGGACTGACAACTGTCAAGAAGCCCTAGATACCTTGAAAAGTAAACTTGTGACTGCCCCAATTTTGAGAGGTCCAAACTGGGCCCTACCTTTCCACATTCACACAGATTCCTCGAACAAAGTGATAGGAGCAGCCTTAGGGCAAGTTGATGACAAGTTACCTTATGCCATATACTTTATAAGTAAAAACTTGTCAAAGGCAGAGTAAGACTACACTGTAATCGAGAAGGAACTCCTAGCTGTAGTCCATTCCTTAAATAAATTTAGACATTACATCACAGGCTATCAGACCTTCATACACACTGATCATGCTACAATTAGGTATTTAATGAACAAACCAGATGTAAATGCTCGCATTATTAGGTGGTTGCTTTTATTGCAGCAATTTGATTTAACCATTGTTGATAAGCCTGGTAAGGAAAATGTTGTTGCTGACTTTTTGTCTAGAGTAAATCTGCCTGCAGGTGAGGAAGGAATGGTGGATGATCAAATGCCAGATGAACACCTATTTGCTATCTCAGTACTCTCTCCATGGTTTGCTGATATAGAAAATTACTTGGTTTTAGCACAGTTCCCACCACACCTGTCCTCAAAAGAGAAGAGCAAGATCGTGAGGAAAAGTTCCCCTTTCACTTGGGTTGGGGGAAATCTCTTCAAACTTGGCCCAGATCAGATTTTGAGATGATGTGTCAGGGAGGAAGAAGTTTTTGACATTCTCCTGACCTGTCATGACGGGCCTTGTGGAGGCCATTTTGCAACAAAGAGGACTACCTTCAAAATTTTGCAAGCAGGATACTATTGGCCCACTCTTCATCAAGATGTGAGGAGATATATCAGTCAATGTGATCAATGCCAAAGGATGGGGAAACCTACTCCAAAGGATGAGATGCCCCTACAACCTCAAGTGACTTTTGAGCCATTTGAGAAGTGGGGCATGGACTTTGTGGGTCCTATCAACCCTCCGTCAAACCAGAAACAATACATCATTGTGTGCACCGATTATCTGACAAAATGGGAAGAGACAAAGGCAATCAAGACAACACCAGAAGAAAAAGTAGCTGAGTTTTTAAGAGAGAACATATTCTATAAGTTCGAGTATCCAAGAGAATTGGTTACAGATCAAGGCAGTCAGTTCACCTCCAATCTGATTGAAGACCTACTCATACATCATAAAATCAAGCATAGGACTTCCACCCCTTACCATCCACAAGCCAATGGATAGGTGGAAGTCACCAATAGAGCTTTAGAAGGAATTTTGACTAAGGTAGTGAGTAGCAGCAAGAAAGATTGGGCAGATCGATTGGTTGAGGGCCCCCTGGGCCTACAACACCACATGGAAGACCACCACTGGATTCACACCCTATGAACTGGTCTATGGGAAGAAGGCTTTGATGTCAATAGAGTTTGAATACAATACACTAAGGATGGCAGCACAGCTGGACCTAGATCTTGGCCATGCACAAAGGGAAGGCTACTCCAGCTTAATGGATTGGATGAACAAAGATTGTAGGCCCTTCTCCACACAGAAGTAATTCAGCTTTAGAGGAAGATATGGCATGAAAAAAACATCAAGGAGAAGCAATTCCAAGAAGGAGATTGGATGTTGTTGTATGACTCAAGGTATAAATATTTTAAGGGCAAGCTGAGTGCAAGATGGCTGGGACCCTACATGGTAGAAAAATGCAATGACAATGGTTCAGTTCTGATCAGGATCATTGATGAGGAAGCCATCCCCATGCTTGTCAATGGTCATAGGTTGAAAATCTACAAGAAGCCCCTCTCCAAGAAAGAATTTATTGAAAATCTGAGTAAAACAGTGTTGGTAGTGGAGCAGGTCTCTGCCTCCACTCCACCCACTCAATAAAAAGAAAAAAAAAAAAAAAAAGAATAATAAGGACTCTAGCGAAAAGCTTTATGAGGCGCTTGAGTCCCATCATTAGGCTGGAAACCTCTTTTGGGACGGCCCAGCGATGACAAAAACAAAAAAAAAACAAAAAGAATAAAGATCCCTGGGTGAAAAACTCCCTTGGAGGCGCCCAGGGCAAGCAGGTAGGGTGAAAACCTCCTGGAGGCACCCTAGTTGTCTTTTCAAAAAAAAAGAAAAAAAAAAGAAAAAAAAGGAAAAAAAGAAGAAGAGAAAAACAGAAAACAGAAAATTGATTTTTTGAGTGCATTGCAGGTCACAGATGGACCCAGGAAGCAATGGGACATGCCACCAAGCCTATTATATATCCTATAGACTCTTCTCCATCATTTCTGATTCTTTTTTCCATCTTTCGACGTTTTTTCTGAAGACTGTGCATCCTACAGGAAGCCTTGTGTGTTCTACAGGAGGCTCCTGTAGAAATCACAGAGAGCTCGAAATGAAGCTAAAAAATGATTGAAGAGCTAGGAATTTTCACAGAGAGCCTGTAGACCATCCTACAACCATCCACCATCCTAACCCTCCATCCCACACCTGCACCACCTCATTTCCAATTATTTCTTTCCTTCCTGCAAATAAAACACAGAAACCTATTTAAAAAAAAAACTGAGGAAATAAAAAACAACACCCCTACAACTCACCTACAACCTACCAGATACTTCTCCATTGCCATTAGATTCTTCAAGTAGCCTCCTCACAACCCCCTGCATAAGCCTCAGCTAAAAATTTTAGAGGGAGAAGCAGCTACAGGAGCTCCTGTAGGACTCCTGTAGCAGCTGATCCCCTTAAAAATCAAGCTCCAACAGCTGAATAGGTGTAGCCACAGGTATGTAGAAGATGTCTGAAGCAAGATCTAGCAAGAGAGCACCTGTACAAAGCAACTGAGCCACATATCAAGAAGCCACAAGCATATGGCAGTAGGAATATAGGTATGCAACACCAGAGTCTGAGCATGTAGCAACAACAAAGCCTCGCAGCACTGTAGCGCGAACATTTCAACTTGCAGGTAAGTGTCTAAACCCATTCCTCTATTGCATCTGTATAATTTGAAACTGCATAAATGAATGGAATGGTTGGGATTAAACTAGAAAGGTGGCCAGTTAACTGGCCACCCTTGTCCAGTTCGATCACGCTCATCCGGAGATCACACTGCACATGTGTCTAGTCAACTCACGGAAAATCTAAAAAACAAGTAGTGGCGGATGTTTTGAACTCTAGCACCAATGATGGGAAGTGATTGTGGGAAAAAAGCATAAAGTCTCATGATGACACTGTAGTGGGGACCAACGGTCCAAATAATGGTAACGTACCCTTTCCGCCACCTCACCTCGTCACCGGAAACCTCTCCCGTAAGCATAAGTACGCTCTCTCGAGCTTATTCACCACCTTTGTTTCCATTTTTATCATCATGCCCTCGATTGTAGCAAGCTCTCTACCACCTCCAGAGCCTCAAAACCATCGCTCTCTATCATTTTCAAAACTCCTTCGCATATCAGGTTCTACAGGAGCAGTAACAGGTCCTACATGAGCCTTTTCTATAGGAGGGCTAGTGAGCAAACTTGTAGAAGAAAAAACAGGATTTTCATTCAAATTCGGGCTCGAAGAGGTAGGCTCAGTGAAAACCCACTTTGAATTTTCATATATACAAGGGGTGATGTGATTTTAAGAAAGAATTGAGCCTGAAAAGGAAGAGGAATTGCATTCAAAAGTTCTGCCTGCTTCTTAAGAAAAAGACACAGTTTTTATATGTTCTTTGTTTCTGAAGTATTGTCTCCTTCTCCACCCTGGTACTCACATATACGGGGAATAATGCAATTTTAGGAAGAATTAAGCCCAAAAGAAAGAGAAATTGCATTAAAAAGTATGCATGTTTCTTAAAGAAAAGCACACTTTTTTTCCTCTGTTTCCTGGTTTTTGAAAATTGTTGTCTCCTTCTCCACCTGAGGCATTCCAAAGATTCTAAACATAATGACCGAGGGATTTATGCGGAAGGAACCTCTAAACTCAGCCAGGCTACATGAACACCCCAAGGTAGTAGCCCTTTTTACCAAAGCCAATTGGATGCCATTCTTTGAAAAACTTTGGGGGTATGATGAAGAAGTAACGCAGGAGTTTGCCCTGTCCTTGATACCTCACTCAAAAACCCATGCCACTATTAGTTTAGGGGTCTCACCATGGAAATCACCCAAGATTTCATCAGTAGGGTTACCATTCTCTCACTTGGACTACCCTGGAGCAAGGAGGAAATGCCACTGGGTCAAGTTTCCAAGAAAACCTTCTTGCAGCCAAATGAGCATCCTGTAGAAGACAAAAATGGTATCAGGAGAACAAGCATACCTTACCCTTGGGATGAGGTTAGTTATCAAATTATCAAATACATCTCATGTGAAGGAAGGTACAACATATTTTATGGGTACCATTTCAGACTTTTGCATGAGTTAAGATATGGCATGGATCTTCCTGCACTCCAAAAACTCAGTATTCCCTATTTTCTCCTCCAGTCCCTAATAGATTCCAACATTAAATTGAAGGCAGGAGTTCCAGGCCAATTGGCTCACCATGGAAAAATTAAACTGCTGGTGGAAGAAGCCCTCCACACCTTCACAATCCCCATAGCTTGGGATATTTTCATAAATATGACAAGAGAGGATGATATAAAAACCCTCACATATGACCTTAGTCTTTCTGAAAGTGAGGGGGAAGACCAAAAAGGGGAAGATGAGGAGGAAACCAAAACAGAGGAAGAAGACACAAACACAGAGAAGGAAGAACCTGAAACAAGGAAGAAAATACCAAAACATAGAAGGAAATACCTAAAACAGAGAACGGAAAGACCAAAGCAGAGAAGAAGGAACCTAGGATAGAAGAGAAAAATACTAAATCAGAGAAGAAAAAGACTAAATCAGAGAAGAAGAAAACTAAAGTGGAGAAGGAAGAAACTAAACAAGATGAGAAGGAAATCCAAATAGAGCTACAGGAGACAAACCTAGCAGAGGCAGAAAAGACAAAAGAAGAAGAAAAAGGGGGAAAGAAGACAGCAGTGTCTCTTGAGACACTAGAAATGAAAGCAGCAGTTGTTCTTGCTGCACTCAACACCCTAGTTAAGCCCAAACAAAAGAGAAAAAGGAAACCATCAATGTATTTCAGGGCTCGAAAAAGTACAAGAATAAAAACAGGGAAGCCTCAGCCACCCTCAAAAGAGCCTATCACCATTGAAGATTCTCCTACTACCAAAAAGGAGGAATCTCCATCCAAAACCCCCATTACCTATGAAAGAGGAAGCCCTAGATCTTCCACTTGGAAGGAAAGGATAAAAATTTAGGACTCTAAAACATTCCTACAGGAGGCACAGACCGTTCTACAGGAAATCCTGAAAAAGCTACAGGAGACTGAGAAACTTGAGAAAAAGGTAGAAGAGCAGACCTAGAAGAAGGATGAGGCAGCAGAGATACCAGAACCTGACCCCTAGCCTAGTTTAGGCTCTTACTACAACCTTCTTGAAGGGGGATAAATTATTCCATAGAAGTTTGCAGTCCCCCTTTTCTTTGAACTGGAAAAAGAGAGGGTAAGGAGCCATAGATGGATGCAGATCACAAAGTCCAAAGGGGTGGAAGACATTGGGCACATGGAAAACAAGTTGAGAGAAATGGGCAAGGAATTGAGCACTGTAAGACATACAAAAGCCATCAGAAGATCTCACTTGGAAGCAGAGAATGAAATGTTAAGAAAACAGCTGCAAGAAAGGGAAACCCAGTTAGCATGCATGGCCAGCTGGGCTATGGAGGCACTACAGTGCAGATAGCCAGCCAAATCATATGGAGTATACCTCAAAGATCAGTGGCTACAGTTCCAGATCAAGACTCTAGCCCAGAGAGGCACCATACCTTTCCAGGACTATAGACAGTTCATGGATTTATGTGATCACAGTTCAGCAGAGGACAAGGCGAAGTTGGCAGAGTTTTATTTACATAACATGGCCCTTACTGATATGAACCTATGGGACCCCAATGCTAGGTTAGGAGACTTGCAGCTGATGGCCATGGCATCATGGATGAGTCATGAGGAAAAAAGAGTAACAAAAATCAAGAAGTTGATGGCAAAAGAACAAAATCCACCCCTGATGATTAGAGTAGAGCCATCAGACCCTTTGGCTCTCATTAGCACACATCAACAACTTGCAGCTGATCCTCAAAGTGCCCTTAAGTACATCAATGATCAGGCCCAAGCTATTGCACATTTTGAGGACATGGAGAGATTTCTTGGAGACGATTGCATTCATGCATGCATGAGAAGGTGGAATACATTGCCACACAACAGACAGATCAGGGAGTATCACTCCCCAAAAAGAATGAAAGAAGCATTGAGGAGAGTGCCACTATATAAGCACTCTATGCAAAGCTTGAAGGCCCATTGGATTGGCCTAAAGTTGAGTCCTCCACTGCTGCTAGGAATGCTAGAGGGCACAAAGGAGGAAGAAGAAAGATAGTAGTGGGAAGAGGTGGATAGAAAGGCCGGATTCCATGATAGGGAAGAGGATCTCACATCAGAAGCATGGGATGTCAAGGAGGCCATCAGGGCCATCAAAGATGAGGAGATATATTAGTTGCTCAGAGGATGAGCAACACATTCAGTAGGGGGTGATGATGAGCCCCATAAATGGGTAATTATATCGGCTCATTTTGCCTCTTAACTCGGTTTAATCCACCATTCTCATTAGTTTATTGCATTTTTTGGATTATATTTATTCTAATAGAGTGAATTGGGTTAGTCATTATGCCATGAAGTCTAATGTGTGCCTTATGCAGATTTTTGGTCAATTTTGGGACAAAGTCAAAGGATTAATGAGAATTTGGCAGCCAATATTCGAGGAAAAAAAGGGAGAGGATTTGTAGGAGGGTGTCCCCCTCATTTATGACTCCCTACTTCAAATCCTCCTTTAGAAAATTCAGAGCACAAGTAGCCACATTGATGCATCAAAGGGGCAGCCGAGCAAGTGAAGAAGAACTATTGTCTATCTCTAGTCTTGGGAGCCGAGCCTCCTTGATTTTAGGAGAGCTGTTGGAGGCTCCAGTTGTATAAATAGGAGGGATTAGGTGCTCAGTAGTTTAGTTGGATGTTAGTCAAATTTTCGCACTTTTGTTGCAGCTCTTGCTCAACTCATTTTCGAGCTTACTTTTGTGAACAGTTTATGTAATGTGACTTTTATTTTGATAATGGAGATGAAACATTTTCTGAGTCAGTATTGATTTCTTTCAGAGGGTTGAAGCTCTTGGGTTAGGGCCCAACCCAAGCTGCTCAGCAACTCTTGCTTTGTACTTATATGTTTTTGCTTTAGTTCATGAATTAATTTCTGTTAGATAGATTCATTTTTCCTTAGTAGAATAGGTTGCTTTTGGTGGTTTACATAGTTGTTTTCATTTCAGTTGCTGAAGTAGGTTAAATAGTCATAAGATAAAGATATAAAAAGGCCATCAACAGAGCTTGACCTCCTTTCCTCCTTTTGGGACCATGAATTGAGGTCAAGATCTACGTGTTGCCATAAAAAAAAAGTTTTGCTTTCCCCATGCAATTTCTAGTGTTACAATTTGATTTAGAGGATAATGCTTTGCTTCAGATCCATTTTTTCATGCTCATTTCTATTCTACAATAAATATCTTTCCATGATTTCCTTTCCATATAGCATTTTTCAGCATTTTATTTCTCTAGGCCAGAATTTAGGTTAACATGAGATATAGTTCTGTTCTTTTGGTACAACTAGCTCTTTTCTTGCTCAGTTTCAGTATTTTGATGTGAAACTCTCTCACAACACACATATGCTCATGATACATCAATAAAGCTGCCATCATCATCTATTTTCTTACAGGTTTCACAAGTCATTCACAGCCCTCCATGAATCTGCCCTACTTTCTACATTTTCCTCATAGGATTTCTTCTCCTCCTTTGAACAAATCCAACCATCATTTTCTTCCCTAATCCTCCTTGATGAGATTTAGACACCTTGATACCTCCCTCTAATCTTCAGCTACCCTTTCCCACCATTTTCCCACCTTTAAAACCTCCAGAAACAGCTCTCGACATCCTCCTGTAGATCTCCTGCAGCCTCCTGTAGAATTTCCTGAAAGTGACATTTTGAAGTCCGATTGCAGAGAAAGTCTCCAAAAGGTTACCATAGGCTTCTTAGGACTCCCCCACACCTTCCTACACCTATGAAAATCGCAAATTCTCCCTCCATCGCCACCTAATTGCTACCACATCCACAAACAGATAAATTACATACATAAAAACTCCACATAAAACACATAAAAATCCAAAAAGATGTTTTTTCTCATTTCCTTCTAGAAATAGCTTGAATAGATATAATTTGCTTTCTCAGTAGTCAATGGCACTCATTTCATCAGTTTCATCTCTTTTCTGCAAAAGTAGGGTTAGTTGGAAAAATTAGGGTTTGCTAGGGTTTGCTTTACACTCCAGTCTTATTTCTCTTTCTGCAAGTAGAATAGTCTCTATAGAGTTAGCTTTCTTTCATCACGGTTAAAAGCTTCTTTTGGAAACTCATAGAAGTTGGCTTGAGCTCTTAGTGATCTTGCGCCAGTTGACCAAGTGACATCTTGCAGTAAGAGCTAGTACTCGTGCATACAACATCGTTTCTTCCAAGTTTGTTACGAACTACCAAGTTGATAAAAGTAAAGTAGGAAGCCCCAGGAGTTGCAGCATTTTTGTTGTAATACTGGTGCTCACCATCCTCCTTGGTTAGTGCCCTGAAAGATTAGGTTGAGTACTACTGTCGGACCCTTATCCTTATGTATATTGCGATCTGTAGCACCTGACACTCCTTGAGACCATAATTCCCTTGTCTCTCTCTAGATCATGCATCATCTTTGCTAGATTGGTTTCTGTCATAGCTGCATCAGTTCCACCATTCAAATCTATCAGATCCACCATTCAGATCTATAAGATCTGCCAATCAGATCCGCCATTCAGATCTAGTAATTTGGGTTCTGTAGCAGTCGCAACAATCAGATTTGCCATTCAAATCTAGTAGTAGGGGTTCGATCACTGCCACATTCCTACTCATACTCTGCAATTGAGGGTTTCGCCGACAAATCTAACCATTTGTGTGGCTCCTATAACTGGGCGTGATTCTTGCATGACATTGGGCAGAATTAACTTTTCTGGGAATCGGCTACTGCAGTATTCCTAAGCGAGGAGTAAAATTCCTATCGGAGTTTTACTCATCGCTTAGGAATACTGCAGTAGAAGAAAAAAAGAAGTCTGGGACCCTCCCGGGACACTTATAGGAGACTTAGCCCATAAGAATCAGGTCAATGGGTTGAGCAAGGTGGTACCATTCACTTGTCAGCGTCAAAATTTGGGGTGGTTCCAAACTTTTTTTTCACAGTAATGACCAGTGTACTTGATCGGCGCATGGTCCAAACCAGAGCTCAAGTTATGGCCAATGAGATGATCAACGCCCTTAACAAAAGTTGGAGGCATTAATGAAGCAGATCTAGACCTTAACTGACACAATCACAAAGGGAAAGCCGGGGGAACAATCAGAGGAATATTCTTTTAATGAAAACCTTGAGGGTGAGTCTAGCCATTCTCTTCACTTCCATGGAAACCACCAACAATCCCAACTTCGACAACCCAAGTTGGACATGTATAAATTTGATGGCTCTCATACGGCCATATGGCTAGCACAAATGGAGCAATATTTCACATTGAATCACATCAGAGATGATGCGACTAAGCTAAGTGTGGGAAGCCTGTACTTGGACCAAGAAGGATGGCAATGGTGGCAATGAAATCAACGCTGCTATGCAATGCCACTAACTTGGTAGATATTCTCAAAAGCCATTTCTGATTGCTTTGACCATGAATCTAACTTTTTGGGTCGTCTTACTAAGCTCCGATAGACAGGCACAGTGCAAGAATATATTAAATCCTTTGAAGCATTAGCCTTCCACAAAGGAGGTCTAGCAAATGAATTCTACTTGGAATTTTTTATCAGTGGTCTCAAAGATGCCATACAAGCCCATGTCCCACTTCAACACCCAGTCTCATGGCTGGCAACTTGCAAGATAGCTCATGAAGTAGAACGCGCGTTAGCGACCCAGTCGACTCATCCAAATTTCATAGCCAAGGGACGCCCCACCTAGGCTCCGAGCACTACCCAAACACTTAAGGTTCAAAAGGTGTCACTAGCGGAAATGGTGGAAAGAAGAAAGAAAGGATTGTGTTACTAATGTGATGAGAAATACTCCCCAGGGCATAAATGCAAGGAACCAAAATTCTTTCAAATTGATGCTAGTGATCACAGTTCATCTAGGGAATCCCCACCATTGGAGGGACCTGTTGTGGTCACCAACAACCCCCCCTCTTTGTTTGATATTAGCTATAACATCAAGCAAAGGGGGGACCCTGAACAAAAAATCCAAAAAATATTTTGTTAAAATTTTTGTATTTTTCTCCCTAAGGCTTAAATCGCATCGCAAGGAAAGACTGAAGCATCCCCCAAGCGCGAAAAGCAAAACTGCGAAAGAGCGACGCGAAGTTCATCGCGTCGCATGCATTCCAAGCACTCTTAAAACGAAGATCTTCAAGAAACGACGATCGCCGATATGCGACATCGCACATCGCAAACGTCGCACTAAGAAGCGTAAACCATTGAATGAAATCAGCGATCTGCGATATGAAAAGACTCATCGCAAAAATTCTCCGACATACACGATAAACCCAAGATTGAGCGCACACCTTAAATGAAATTAATGACCGCATGCTTGAGTATCCAGAAATGATTGCATCGCATTTTCCGAAGAGTCAAGTCATGATGAATGTTAGGATTATGCATTCATTAGAATTTAATGCTTTCATGTCAATCTTTTCATTTCCTTCTTCTTTGCGTAGACTGCAAGACACGCAACTGATATAAATCTATATGTAGGAAACATATAAGGAAAAGGGGAAAGCGCCAATCAGATAACAGAGAGAAGATTCCTCTGCAAATGGATGCCGCATGCAGCAGGACCGCGGATTCCAAACTATCAGCCAACCGGCACTGATGAAATTAGACTGTCCAAGACGAAGAGTCAAAGGCGCACAAAAGCAGCGTGTTTGCAAAAGATCCTGAAGCTCAGACTTGGTAAAGCAGAGAAAGAAGCGCAAGAGAAGGAGGACGCTCCAGAAAAGCCTGGAACAAAGAACGGAAGAAATTCTCGACACAGGGAATTTTCCATACAGCACGACTCCTAACTCACTCAGTCATTCGCACGACCAGAAACCAAAATAGCAACAGCAAAATCAGTTCGAGAAGAACCTGGGTTGTGCTAAGTATATACGCAGCGAATACACCCAGCTAGAGAAAGATTTTCGAAAATATCTTCTGGTCTGTCAGAAGGAGTTGCCAGCTCTTGTTATTTCCACTTTTATCTCCCGAGCGAAAGAAGAAGGCAGCCAACCGACTCTTCCCAGGCAAACGTTGCACTGTTTACGGCACTAAGGAGAATATACAGAAACGGTCAGAAATTAGATTTAAGTTTTAGAAATAAATTTGCTTTTAGTAAAGGGCGGTGATTTGAATCCGTTTCCCTAAATTCGTGTAATTAAGATTAATTAGTTAGTATTATTTAACCCTTCTCATGGAATTTGGAGAAGGGTCCAGAAATCTGTCAAAAAACTTGTCCTCAGAACATGCACTTCTGCACCCTCGGAGGAGGTTTTTGATGAATGGATGGATCGATATTTATTTATGTTTGCATTTTAATGTCTGTTACTGATGTTGCACTTCTGTACTCTTAGCAGATATTAGAACAAGTAGAAATAAATCATTATTGCTTGAAGTTTATTAGTGAAGTCAGTCATAAATGGTACTTTTATCTCTTGACTAAATTCTGCTAGTATTCCTAAAGTGATATGCAGCTGAGTTCTTTATATGTTACTGTATGAATGTGTGTATTACCATTTGGCACTTCTGTACGGTGGAGTCATTTATTTATGCTTGACATATGAATAACTAATTATGCGATATGATGTTCACAACTGTTCTGCCTAACTTCTTATGCAGAGTGGTTTATCTTTATTGATTTATATTCTGATAATAGCTGAATGATCTTTATTACCAGCTGTTGTTTGAAATCTTTCTAGATCTCATAACAAAAGAAAACACCCCGGGTTAGCGTAGATTAGATGTATTGTTTTTCTTCATTAGATTACATTAGTATAGAGTTAGTTTAACAGTTAGAATTAAGACTAGCTTAGAAAAACCTTTAAATCCATACCATCAAACTCTACACACACACGCACACCCTTCACATTGGGAAACTGGTCCCATTACCCCCAGTCGGACCCGCTACTCCAAACGGGCAAGGAGCCGCCAACCAGGTTCCGGACCGGGTGGGTATCCCCCTTGTTGTCGACCCGATTTCAGGGCCCTCAACATTTCTGGCGCTAGAAGGAGGGCCTGAGCTATGAATGGCACATAATTCAAAATCCAAATACCATTCTGAGAGCAAATCACCCTCACCAACTTCCCCGACTTCTCCGGTACAATTAAACTCGGAACTAGAGGTCGCTCGGGCATCCACCGCTGCTATGCACCCTAATACATCAGACCAACTTATCATTGATCCCCCTGAAATTCAAACTTTGATCCGTAAACTCCAGGGATTTTCTATTTTTACTCAGAGGTCTGATAAATCTAAAGGGACTTCGCAGTACAATCCTGCTCATCCCCTGACCAGATTGAAGAGTGAAAGGTTTGGCATCCAGCCAACTGAAATTCCTCTCCCCACTAGGAAAAGAGCAAGGAAAGCACTTCCAGAGTCTGACAGAGAGACTCTTTCGTCCACTTCGTCCATTTCAACTCCCTCTCCGCGAAGTCAACCACCCACATCTTCACCTCAAATCACCCATCCATCTTCCACAACCCTTCCTCCGCAATCATCGAAGATCATAATATCTCCATCTTCTCAACATCAGAGATCACCTTCTGCACTTTTGTTAACTAGCAACTCAGCGATGGCCCAGTCTCCATGGAACAATCCTGGGGCGGTTTTAATGCCTCCACCCCTAAGTCCAATACCCGCTCATCCTGAGAAATGGCTACCGAAGTTCAATCCAGAAATAGGAATGCTAGCTGAAGAACATATCAATAATTTCATGCTTTCTGTTAATCTCAACGGAGTTACCAACGAAGATGCCGTGGTCTGACTTTTTCCCTATACAATGCAAGGGACAGCCGGGTCATGGTATTTTTCGCTGCCCTCCGGATCTATCACGAGCTGGGACATTTTTCAAAATCAATTTCTTACCAAATTCGGTGATGATAGATCGACAACGACACTGATCAACGATTTATCCAATCTCAAAGCTGAGGCTAGGGAACCCATTAAATATTTTAACTTACAGTTCAACAAGATCCTCAACAAAATCCCCGCTGCTTCCCAACCCAGCGAGGAAGTGAGATGTGAATGGTACATCACGGCCTTACCTTCAAACTTGGCCATCTTCGTAGATAGGGCAAGCAAGACAACCTTAGTTGAAAATTTGACTGAGGCGTTAGCAGTTGAAAAACGCGTAGTAGCCCTAGAAAAGAGATCTGCAATCGAAGAACGTAAATCTAAGAAAATCTCTTTCAAAGAAGACACCAAGAAGAAGCAAACGAAAGATCCTTCCGATATGGAAGGATTACAAAAGGTGTTAAAGGCCATGTCTAATGAGATGATTGACATAAGAAAACAAGTAGAAGAATCGTCCCCAAGAAAGCCTTTTAGGAATTTTAAAAGAAATCCTCCCATGGAGACGAAGCCACCCAATGTGGTCTCAAACATTGAATCTGAAGAAGAAGAAGAAGAGAGCACCATCGAAACACAGACCGACGATGAAGAAGTGGTGGAACTGCAAGGAATGTGGGATTTCATCCTCCCACAAGAAGAAGATCAAGAAGCATTTCCGGTTAGCACGCGAAGCAAAAATCAACTTGATCCTCCCCAAACTACCCCCAAACAGGAGGGCGCAAGCCCTGCAGCAAAAGAAAAGGTCGCAACAAAGAAAACAACTACTAAAGCGACCCAATTTAGCCCAGTCCAATCAGATCAAACGCCTCCATCAAGAGCACTGATAGTGTCGGATGAAATGGAGTATAACATCATCGATGACATGAAAAATACTAGGGCTAATATCACTCTGTACGAGTTGAGCAAATTGAAACACCAACAGAAAATCATGATGAAAGAGCTACATGCCGTGCCTACTACACCTTTACCTACAGCTGTAGCTTCCCACCATATAGGAAGACCTCTGGTCAACACGATCAATAAAATCGATCCGAATGACATCACTTTGATTGGAGGAAGATCTAGATCTCATACTCCTCCTTTCCTCCTCACTTATGAAATCTTTAATAGAAACGTGCACAACTGCTTGGTTGATTCTGGTGCCTCAACCAATATTTTACCCAGGTCAATATGTGCCAAACTGAATGTTCAACCGCAAAAATCCACAGTGCGCATAGTTCAACTTGATCGATCGCAAGTCGAAGTGATAGGTGAACTTAACCAAGTGACCATAAGACTGTCGTCTAACCCCAAGGTATGCCAGGTTATCAACATTCTAGTGGCTGATATCCCTGAATTTTATGGTTTGATTCTTAGCAGGGACTGGTCCGAGAAACTCCACGGATACTTTTCAACCGACTGGTCGCACATGTGGTTACCCTCCAACGGGAAACCAAATCAAATAAAGGTTGAACGAGAGTTGCACCAAAAATACATAGTGACAGATTTGGAAGGAGAGAATGAAGCCATAGCATACAACAGCAGCATCATAGGCAACTACTCGGTAGATTCTTTCCTCGGAAATTTCAATGCTCACATATCACCTTATTTGGAAAATTCAGTTTTGTCCCAAGTAGAAAAATTTTCCCAGACTGATGATTCAAAATGTGTTAGTTTTTTAGATAACCCTGTAAATACATCATTATTTTGGAAATTATATTTTGATGGCTCTAAGTCCAACGAGGGAGCAGGAGCAGGATGCGTTCTAATTAGCCCAGACGGAAATAAGACTATGCTTACATGCAGACTCGAGTTCGATTGCACGAACAACACAGCGGAATACGAGGCCTTGGTGCAAGGTCTATACAAAGCAATCGGATTGAACGTCAAGTATCTTCAAGTCTTTGGAGATTCCGAGATCATCGTCAAACAGGTACGTAACACCATACACTGCCTGTCAAGTCATTTGAAGCACTATCAATCTTTAGTACAAGATCTCACTGCACATTTCATAGCATTCAATATTTCGTCAGTCCCGAGACTCCAAAATGCAAGTGCAGACCTGTTAGCTAACGTAGCCTCCAGACTCATTCCCTCCGAAGACTTTAGTCCAGATAGATTCTCGATAGAGTTAATTTTTAAACCGTCCATCCCTGACAACATCACCAACTGGAGGGTATTCAATGACGACCCAGACATCGTAAGTTTCCTCACCTCTGAAGGATCCTACTCAAACCAGATAATTGACGAAGACTATCATGATCACCAAATACAACAAAATAGCACTGATAATGCTATACCCAAATCAGTGGTCAAACTAGAAGACTTATATGACTTAAAAAGTCGGTTCAAAAGGTCAGCTAATGCCAAGCTCTACAGTTCAACTCTGAACTACGAATCAGTGAACCTAGGAACCGATGAGAAGCCGCAAAACGTTAATCTAGGCCAAGGCCTAGCCCCCGAAGAAAAATCAGCATATATCCGTCTTCTACGACAGTACAAAAACGTTTTTGCCTGGAATTACGACGAGCTGAAAACTTACAACACTTCTATCATTCAGCACACTATCCCTATGATTGACAACGAGAAACCTGTCCAACAGAAGCTCAGAAAAATCCACCCCAACTTGGAAAATCAGATAAAAACTGAGCTGAATAAGTTGTTGAGAGCCAGAATAATCTTCCCGGTCAGACATTCCAAATGGGTATCCAATATGGTACCTGTTAGGAAGAAAAACAGAGATATTAGAATCTGCATCGACTTCCGGAATCTCAACAAAGCCTGTCAGAAAGACAATTTTCCCCTCCCACCGATGGAGCAAATATTACAGGCAGTAACAGGCTCAGAGTTAATGTCTTTCCTAGACGGATTTTCAGGATATAATCAAGTGCTAGTACACCCGGATGATCAGTTAAAAACCACCTTCCGAACCAAATGGGGTACCTACGCGTATCGGAAGATGCCATTCGGTCTGATCAACGCCGGCGCTACTTTTCAGAGAGCCATGGACATTGCATTTAAAGGTTTAGTCAATAAATCGGTAGTGATTTACCTGGATGATATAACTGTGTACTCCAAGAACAGAAACGACCATCTCAAAGATTTGAAGCAAATCTTTCAAAGATGTTTAAGGTATGGGATCTCGCTTAACCCAAAGAAATCTTTTTCCGCGTTGAGTGAAGGGAAATTGCTAGGATTCATAGTGTCCAAATCGGGCATCCACATTGAACCTGACAGAATCAAAAAAATTTCCGAGATACCCATGCCCCATAACAAAAAGACCATGCAATCTTTCCTAGGACAGATCAATTTTGTGAAAAGGTTTGTCCCAGATTTTTCACGTATTATTTCTCCTTTACAAAAAATGATAAAAAAGAATTCAAACTTTAAATGGGGTCTAGACGAGCACGAAGCGTTTAACTTAATCAAACAAGCCATCATCAACGCTCCATCTTTAGCAACCCCAAATTTTTCAGAACCTTTTGTCTTATACACGTTTGCCTCAGAGAATTCTTATGCTGCAATTTTGACTCAAGCGAATCAAGAAAAGGTAGAAGCTCCAATCGCATTTTTTAGCTCAAACTTACAAGGTGCTGAACTCAATTATTCGGGCGTAGAGAAACAGGCATACGCCGTTTTCAAAACCATCAAATATTTCAGACCTTTCTTGCTAAAGGCCCATACCAAGGTCATAGTACCGTTTCCAGCGGTAAGAAACCTCCTGATACAGAAAGATGTGGGCGAAAAGAGAGCGAATTGGATCACCGCCTTACAAGAATACAACCTGGAGATCAAGCCGACACACATCGTAAGAGGTCAATGCTTCTGCAAGATGTTAGCTGGAGCATCGCAAATCCCTGAAAACTCGTCTGAAGAGGTACACGCGTATGAGGTAAGCCTAAACGACACAGAATCATTATATGCTGACACCATTTATTTCCTTAAGAATGGGTATGCTCCATTTCACCTGGATCACACCAAGAAGAGAGCCCTGAGATTGAAAGCTAAACAATACTAGCTCGTAAATGATGTCCTGTTTAAAAGAAATTATGATTCTGTGCTTCTTAGATGTCTTGAGAAAACTGAAGCCGAAAAGGTTTTGCAGGAACTCCACGATGGACCAGCAGGTGGACACTATGCTGGAGAAGCCACCGCACATAAAATCTTACGTGCAGGATATTACTGGCCCACGTTGTTCAAAGACTCATACAATCACGTAAGGAAATGCCAGGTCTGCCAGACTGCTGCAGGAAAACAAAAGAAGTCATCCATGCCACTGTAGCCAGTTAACATCGAACAGCCGTTCAGTCAATGGGGCCTGGACATAATAGGTGAGATCGTTCCTCACTCCTCTAAACAGCATAGGTATATCCTCACAGCAACTGACTATTTTACTAAATGGGTAGAGGCGGTTCCTCTCAAGACAGCTAATTCTGAAAACATTATTGAATTCATATATCAGTTTATTATCACTAGGTTTGGATTGCCAACGGCCTTAATATTTGATAATGCTTCATATTTTTCTGGAAATACCATGACTGAGTTCGTGCTCAAAAGAGGGTTCAAACTGAAGTATTCTGCCAACTACTATCCGAAGGTAATGGGTTGGCTGAATCGACAAACAAGAACCTAATCAGGATTATTAAAAAGACAGTCGACCAAAACCAAAAGAATTGGCACAAAGCGCTGGTAAACGCCTTATGGGCAGACAAAATTACAAAGAAAGCCTCTATCGGCACTTCTCCCTTTAATTTAGTTTACGGGAGAGAAGCAGTTCTTCCTACTCACTTAGTCATTCCCTCCTTGTCCTTAGTACAATACATTGATGAAGTATTTACTTCCTCCTTACAATGAAGACAAATGGAAATAATCAAGCTAGAAGAACAATGAGAACAGGCTAAGAAAACCCATGCTCACCACCAAGCGCTAATAAAATCCTCTTTTGACTCGAACATAATGACCAGAAAAACTTTCAGATGGGAGATTTAGTTTTGAAGTGGGATAAGGCTCATGAAGAAAAGGGCAAACATACGAAATTCCAGAAGCTATGGCTTGGTCCTTTTCAGATTGTAGAAGTCATAGGCCCATCGACCTTTGTGTTGCAGGACTTAACAGGCAGGAAAGATTCTCTGCCTGTGAATGGACAAATTCTCAAAATGTATTTCCCATAGAAGGTCACTCTTCTATTTTTGTAGGATAATTTTAGTTTTATTTTAGTTTTTCATTTCTTATAAATAAAGGTTGGTTGTGAATGATCATAAATAGTATTCATGAAGGAACATACCATTTCTCTATCAGATTTTGATTTCACTTGTATAAATAGCAAAACTTTTCGAAAAATCTGGCTTTTATTATTGACAGATAGAGTTAACTTTAGCCTGAATATGATGTTAGTTTCAACCTCAAAAAATCTGGGATGAAAGTAACTTTTGGCAAAAAATTGTTTTACGCCAACGCAATGAAAGGTATCATCAATAATAAAATAAGTATTCTCTGCAAAACTGTTGTTTTTAAACTCTATTATTGTCGTCCAGAGCTTTCTTAAGGAAAAACAATGACTTCCTCCCTGCTAAGGAAAATCGCAGCATCCAGAGAAACAATCCAAGAAAACACCATATCTCAAAGAATAAGAGGTCTCATCACGAGCCGGCTTATCATGATCACAGATATATAACTTGCTGACTTTGCCAATACTGTCTACCAAAACAGGGCAACGACTCAAGATTGTTGCAATCAAAAGACAAGGGGTCTCATCACGAGCCAGCTTGTTCAGCAAAAGTGTAAATCAAGTGAATGACTGTGTCATAATTTGGCCACCAAACCAAGACATTGTTCTTTAGAGAATAAAAAATTAAGAAAGAAAGAAAAAGGGTCGAAAGGATTTTTCTCTGGAATGTTGTAAATGACCTCAAGCAGGAAAAAGGATCATTGCTGGATAACATGGTAACCCTGTCGAGGCTATGGACGCTTGCGGGCAGCAGAGGCTCTACCTACGACAAATGAGCATATTTTACAAAGCCAGTACACAGAGAAGACCTTATTTTATCTTTGAAAAGACCGAGTAATGTCTGGTGTGAATACAAGAAATAACCCAGAGGAAGCAAACAATCGGAATGAAATAAAAGTTGTGACGAAACATCATTGACAGGATAAGGGGTAATACTCTATCTGTCCATAACAAAATTTAGATATACGAAAATTTTTCTGTTTTGGAAGTGAAAGTGCAATAGAACAAGCAGAGATAACTGGTTCTTCACAGTGAATCGCCATTGTTGTGGTCACCAACAACCCCCCCTCTTTGTTTGATATTAGCTATAACATCAAGCAAAGGGGGGACCCTGAACAAAAAATCCAAAAAATATTTTGTTAAAATTTTTGTATTTTTCTCCCTAAGGCTTAAATCGCATCGCAAGGAAAGACTGAAGCATCCCCAAGCGCGAAAAGCAAAACTGCGAAAGAGCGACGCGAAGTTCATCGCGTCGCATGCATTCCAAGCACTCTTAAAAAGAAGATCTTCAAGAAACGCCGATCGCCGATATGCGACATCGCACATCGCAAACGTCGCACTAAGAAGCGTAAACCATTGAATGAAATCAGCGATCTGCAATCTGCGATGTCAGCGATCTGCGATCTGCGATATGAAAAGACTCATCGAAAAAATTCTCCGACATACACGATAAACCCAAGATTGAGCGTGCACCTTAAATGAAATTAATGACCGCATGCTTGAGTATCCAGAAATTATTGCATCGCATTTTCCGAAGAGTCAAGTCATGATGAATGTCAAGATTATGCATTCATTAGAATTTAATGCTTTCATGTCAATCTTTTCATTTTTCCTTCTTCTTTGCGTAGACTGCAAGACACGCAACTGATATAAATCTATATGCAGGAAACATCTAAGGAAAAGGGGAAAGAGCCAATCTGATAACAGAGAGAAGATGCCTCCGCAAATGGATGCCGCATGCAGCAGGACCGCGGATTCCAAACTATCAGCCAATCGGCACTGATGAAATTAGACTGTCCAAGACGAAGAGTCAAAGGCACACAAAAGCAGCGTGTTTGCAAAAGATCCTAAAGCTCAGACTTGGTAAAGCAGAGAAAGAAGCGCAAGAGAAGGAGGACCCTCCAGAAAAGCCTGGAACAAAGAACGGAAGAAATTCTCGACATAGGGAATTGTCCATACAGCACGACTCCTAACTCACTCAGTCATTCGCACGACCAGAAACCAAAATAGCAACAGCAAAATCAGTTCGAGAAGAACCTGGGTTGTGCTAAGTATATACGCAGCGAATACACCCAGCTAGAGAAATATTTTCGAAAATATCTTTTGGTCTGTCAGAAGGAGTTGCCAGCTCTTGTTATTTCCACTTTTATCTCCCGAGCGAAAGAAGAAGGCAGCCAGCCGACTCTTCCCAGGCAAACGTTGCACTGTTTACGGCACTAAGGAGAATATACAGAAACGGTCAGAAATTAGATTTAAGTTTTAGAAATAAATTTGCTTTTAGTAAAGGGCGGTGATTTGAAGCCGTTTCCCTAAATTCGTCTAATTAAGATTAATTAGTTAGTAGTATTTAACCCTTCTCATGGCATTTGGAGAAGGGTCCGGAAATCTGTCAAAAAACTTGTCCTCAGAACATGCACTTCTGCACCCTCGGAGGAGGTTTTTGATGAATGGATGGATCGAGATTTATTTATGTTTGCATTTTAATGTCTGTTACTGATGTTGCACTTCTGTACTCTTAGCAGATATTAGAACAAGTAGAAATAAATCATTATTGCTTGAAGTTTATTAGTGAAGTCAGTCATAAATGGTACTTTTATCTCTTGACTAAATTCTGCTAGTATTCCTAAAGTGATATGCAGCTGAGTTCTTTATATGTTACTGTATGAATGTGTGTATTACCATTTGGCACTTCTGTACGGTGGAGTCATTTATTTATGCTTGACATATGAATAACTAATTATGCGATATGCTGTTCACAACTGTTCTGCCTAACTTCTTATGCAGAGTGGTTTATCTTTTTTGATTTATATTCTGATAATAGCTGAATGATCTTTATTACCAGCTGTTGTTTGAAATCTTTCTAGATCGCATAACAAAAGAAAACACCCCGGGTTAGCGTAGATTAGATGTATTGTTTTTCTTCATTAGATTACATTATTATAGAGTTATTTTAGCAGTTAGAATTAAGACTAGCTTAGAAAAACCTTTAAATCAATACCATCAAACTCTACACACACACGCACACCCTTCACATTGGGAAACTGGTCCCATTGCCCCCAGTCGGACCCGCTACTCCAAACGGGCAAGGAGCCGCCAACCAGGTTCCGGACCGGGTGGGTATCCCCCTTGTTGTCGACCCGATTTCGGGGCCCTCAACAGGACCAAAGGAAGAAGATGAGGACAATGACAATGAGCTCCCAACTACACCTGAAGAACCAGTTATCTCGCTTCATGCTTTGGCAGGAATTTCTTCTTCCCAAACTCTCAAAATCAGAGGTTTTATTAAGCATCGCCCTGTAGTAGTCTTGATTGATAGTGGAAATACGCATAACTTTATCCATCAAAGAGTCACTGAAGCATTGCATTGTTTTGTCAGAGCAGTCTCTAATTTCCAAGTCCAGATTGCTGATGGGGGGACAATGAAATGTGAAGCCCATTATGAAAGTGTCAAACTTCAAATGAGGGATTATCTTCTAAAGACCCACATGTTTGCCATCAACATGGGTGGGTGGGACATTGTCTTGGGTGCTGAATGGCTCCGCACACTCAGCCCAATCACAATGGATTTCTAGGAGTTATATATGAGCTTCAAGTAGAATAACCACACACATACCCTCTGTAGACTCCAGGCAGGTGCTCCTTCTATCATCAACTCACATAGGATGGAAAAATTGCTAAAAAGGGCCACCATGGAGTTATAGCCCAATTTAATGCCATCCAGGCCTTCGAATCCACTTCTCTTCATATTCATCCTGATATGCAATAGGTCTTAAATAACCATCTACGGGTCTTTGACAAGCCTCATGAGCTTCCACCCTCAAGAGGGGAACATGATCATAGCATTACTTTGGTCCCAAGGGCACAACCACCAAATGTGCGCCCATATAGATATCCTTTCGCCAAAAGAATGAAATTGAAAAACTCATCAAGGAACTCCTGAAGCTAGTGCCATTTTTCCTAGCATTAGCCCTTATTCATCGTTTGTGGTCATGGTGCTCAAGAAAGATGGGAATGGTGTATGTGTCCAGACTTCAGGGCCCTCAACAAGCTGACGGTCAAAGATAAATTTACCATCCTGGTTGTTGATGATTCACTTGATGAACTAAATGGGGCTCAATTCTTTACTAAGCTCGACCTTTGCTCGGGTTATCACCAAATTCGCATGAAAGAAGTAAACATTCCAAAGATTACTTTCCGAACTCATGAAGGCCATTATGAATTTATGGTCATGCCATTTGGTCTCTGTAATGCCCCATCCACTTTTCAGAGCCTCATGAATCACCTGCTCAAACCATATCTCAGAAAATTTGTCCTTGTTTTCTTTGATGACATCCTCATCTACAGCCTCACCTGGGAAAAACATCTTCAGCATGTAGATCTACTCTTGCAACTGCTCTGGAAGCATAAATTATTTGTCAAATTGTCCAAGTGCTCTTTTGGCATGGAAGAAGTTGAGTATTTGGGCCACATTGTGGGGCGTGAAGGTGTCAGGGTGGATCCCAAAAAGATCCAGGCAATGCAGGATTGGCCTCAACCAAATACCTTGAAGAGCTTGAGAGGATTTTTGGGTCTCACCGGCTACTATCGCAAATTTGTCCGCAATTATGGTTGCATTGCTAGACCCATCGCTCACCTTCTCAAGAAGAATTCATTCCTCTGGAACGATGAAGTGCAACAGGCATTTATAGCTCTCAAACATGCCATGTGGTCCACTCCCGTATTGGCACTACCCGACTTCACCAAATCTTTTTTGATTGAATGTGATGCTTCAGGTACAGATATCGGGGTTGTCTTAATGTAGGAAGGTCGGCCCTTGGCCTTCATTAGCCAACAACTAAGTGGGACAAATCTAGGACAATCTACCTATGAGAAGGAGATGATGGCCATCTTACATGCTGTGGATACCTGGCGACCATACTTATTGGGGAGGCGTTTCCAAATCCACATAGACCATCAAGGCCTTAAATATTTTTTGGAGCAACGCCTATCCTCGCCACAACAAAATAAATGGCTAGCCAAAATGCTGGGATATGATTATGAGATAATTTACAAGAAAGGGTGAGAAAATGTCGTAGCGGATGCTTTATCACACCAATTTGAGGAGGAAAGCACCCTGCTAGCAATCTCTCTTCCCATTCCAGAGTGGATTGAAGAGGCTTGCAAGGAATGGTTTTCACATCCTTTGTTGTCCCAACTCATTAATAAATTGCAGGCGGATCCATATTCCATAGCGGACTACTCTTGGTAGGATGAGATTCTTCACTACAAGGAAAAAGTAGTGATATCACCAACATCCACCATTAAAAGTCGCATTTTGGCAAAGTTTCACTCATCTCCCACTGCAGGCCATTCAGGCTTTCAGAAGACTTATGCTTGCACTCGACGTTCATTCTTTTGGACATGCATGAAAAAGGAATTATTACTTTTGTAGCTGAGTTTGATGTGTGTCAGCGCCACAAAGGATAAACAGTCAAATCCCCAGGCGCGTTACATCCATTCCTCATCCTTGCCTCAATCTAGACGGAGGTTTCTATGGATTTCATTACGAGTCTTCCGAAGTCAGGCAACAAGTTAGTCATCATGGTGGTTGTGTACATACTTTCTAAGAATGCTAATTTTTGCGCCCTACCCCACCCTTTTACACCAGCTTTTGTGGCTCAATCTTTCATGGACCAGATCTTCAAATTGCATGGCATGCCCACTTCCATTGTGTCTGATTGTGACTCGACCTTCACCAGTAAATTTTGGCAGGAAATCTTCAAGCTACAAGGTACCCAACTACAACTCAGTACTTCCTATCATCCCCAAACTGATGGTCAAACTGAAGCAGTCAACAAATGTTTGGAGACCTACCTCAAGTGTTTCACTTCAAAAAAGAAACATCTATGGGTATAGTGGTTACCTCTAGCCGAATGGTGGTATAATACTAACTACCATGCCACCACCAAAATGACTCCATATGAAGCAGTTTATGGTAAAATCCCTCCTTCACCTACTTCTTATATCTAGGGATGCTCGAAGGTACAAGCAGTGGATCAACTCCTACTGAACCGTGCAACCATGTTGGCCCACCTCAAAGAGAGTCTCCATCAAGCTCAAAACCGCATGAAGCAACAGGCAGACCAACATTATTCAGAGCACAAATTTCAAGAAGGGGATCAAGTATTCTTGAGGATGCAACCATATAAGCAAAAATCACTCAAAGACAAGGGTTTTCAGAAATTATCTCCAAAATTCAATGGACTGTATCAAATACTTCAGCACATCGGAGAAGTAGCCTACAAGCTAGCCTTGCCACCCACTACAAAAATCCATCCCGTCTTCCATGTCTCATGCCACAAGAAAGTGGTTGGGAACCATTGCAGAATTCAAACTAGTCTATTGGAATTGGATGAAGAAGGTTCAATCTAGCTCCAACCTGAACAGGTTCTTGACACGCGAGAATGGCACCTGCGCGGTTGCACGATCAAGGAAGTCCTCATCAAGTGGAAAGACACCTCTCTATAAGATGCAACCTGGGAACCATCCACTATTCTTCAGCAGTTTCCGCAGCTTCGGCCTTGAGGATAAGGCTATTTTTATGGGGGAGGGCATGTTAGGGTCCAACCCTAACCTCCTTATTTATGTAATAGGTTCGAGTCATAGTTATAGTTAGTTAAGGAGTCAATAAAGCCCATATTAATAGTTGTAAGTGGTTGACCCACATTTAAAGAGGGAACCACAGTTAGTTACAAATGGGCCATGGTATTAGATAGATGGTATTAATAAGAACCATGGTACTAACCCATGGTATTGCATGTATGAATCCTATATAAAGGATAGAGACTCCCCTTGAGGATTATCGTGTCTTATTTTGTAATTGAGCCCAGCTCTATTGGATGTTTCCCCCTTGAAGAGGCAAGTGAACATTGATTTCCTTTCTGAATAATAAAATACATGCTGTTATTTCTTATTGTTCTGTGTTCTGGGTATATTTCTTCACATATTTGATATTCCGGTATCTTCTCGCAGGTCAAGAGCATAACAAACTATAGGAACCTAACATCCCTTAGACTTCCAGTATAGCCAGTCATTAAAATAATCGGATAAAATAGTTTACAAACCATGGATAACAAAGTGAGCACTTCATAATGGCATTCCCTTCTGTAGTGGGCTTTGGCATGTGCTAGTGTCTCCAAGTTCCAAAGGGGGTTAACCAAGTACCTTATTAGGTGGTTTCAGCCCTTAAAGGGGATAGTATGTCCAAGGTACATCCTCGTAATGGGGACGACACGTGATAAATAGGTGGAATGGAGTAGGTAATGAGAGGGGCAACCCTGGGCCACATATTGGGGCACAGGCATAGCTAGATAAGGGGAATCCCACACCTGGGTATGTAATGTGTAAGAGGTAGAAATCGTGGTACATGAGGTGCCCTGACCTTGATTTTTCCACCCTTCTTTATATGCCTTCTTCCTTTTATGCATTTTTTTTAATTAACTGCTCAGGGCTCAAAGGACAAGAGCATGATGTGTAAGATATAGCAGTGATTATCCCTTTTAGGTAGGGCGGTTCATTTCCCTCCAGGGGTTGGGACAATCATGGGTTCCTGAATGATGAAAGAGGCTCATCTAGGGGCTACTGAACTAGGGTGATGACCATGGATTTGGGTAGAGCTCATGTATTGGCTTTTGCCCACATGCTAATTATTTTGTCCCAACCATATTTTGCATTTTGTGGTACAATTTCATGTTAAATGTGGCCAATTATGCCTTTTTCTTCTTCTTTTAACTACTTCAACCTCAAGGGCATCATTACAGGCCTGACCCAGGTGGGGACAAGGGGGTAGGGAGGATGGCCCTATGTGGACCCAAAATGGAAATGTGGACCCAGGTGGGAGAAATGATGAATGGGGTATAGTGAGTGGAAAGGGAATAATATATGCATGTAAATGAGTGGGACCACATACCCAAAGCTGGGGTTTCCCAAGTAGTACCACCCTAGAACCAAATGGTCAATAAAATAGATCCCATAGGACTAATATCCAAGGGTAACATCCAAAAGATATCAAGGGGACAAGAGCACAAACTAAGCCCACTCTTTTCCGCCAAATCCCCCTATCAATCCATACCTAGAAGCATCAATGATAAGTAAACCCAATACTCAATTACCAAATGACAAGACATACCTTTAGATTTGAGAGGCCCACCTTCAAACATATGATCAATACAAGTGGGTGAGGGACCACATGGTTGGATCAAGTGGTAGAGAAATGGCACAACGAGCTAGTAGGAGGCTGGAAGGGGCTACTGGTTGCTGGCTAAGGTTCATCATGGAGAAAAATTTCTCCTGGGGATATCACCCATGAATTGGTGGGTAACAAAGCCAAGAAGTATTTGTCTCATCTAGATCACCTCACATGTTGCTTGACTTGCAGCCATGTATTCTTCTTTTGACGAGTTGAGTGTCACAAATCTTTGCTTACTGTTGTACCAAGAAACCACTATGGGACCAACACTAAAAATTCCACTTGATGTACTCTTTTGGTATAATGGACTCCCCGCCCAATTTTCATCTATGAAGCCACACAGCTTCACTCCCTTTGTCCATCTATACCATAGTCCAAACTGGATAGTGCCTCTGAGGTACCATATAACATGCTTAGTTTCCCTCCAAAACATTTTGGTTGGCCTAGCCATAGCTTGGACCAGTTGTTTGACTTCATAGCACATATCTAGTCGTGTGTTCACAAGATACATAAGTGAACCCACCAACTACCAATAAATAGTAGCATCGACCTCCTCACCTGAAGTGGCATCCTCTTTCCTCTAGTTGGTCACTAGAGGTGTCTACATGGGTTTGCATCTATCCATGTGGAACTTTGGAAGTATCTCACGGGCATACTTGCCCTAAGATACAAACAATTCCCCATCACCTTGTCATACTTCCAATCCATGGAAGTAGTGCATGAGACCTATGTCGTTCATTTCAAACTCCCTTGCAATGTCCTCCTTGCAAGATCTGATTAGCTGCTCATCAACAATCAAAATCAAGTCATAAACATATAAAACAATAATCAATAATTTACCTTCTACCAAAATATGATAGAGGTTTGCATCTGCTTCACTTTTGGTGAAGCCCAAATTGGTGAGATAGCTATTGATCCTAGTGTACCAAGCACGAGGTGCTTGCTTGAGACCGTATAATGCTCGCTTGAGTCTACACACATGAGACTCAATCAAAAGTCTCAAAGCCTTTTGGTTGCTTGATATACACCTCCTCCTCAATAACTCCATCGAGGAATGTTTTTTTCACATCCATCTGGTGGATCTTCCACCCCATTTATATAACCAGGGCAAGGATTGATATGATGGATGAGTACCTTGTTGCAGGAGCAAAGGTGTCCTCATAGTCAATCCCTTCAACTTGAGTACCCCTTGGCCAGAAATATGGCCTTGTACTTTTCTATGCTTTCGTCTGTTGCATTCTTCACCTTGAAGATCCATCTCGAACCCACAATTGATTTGTTTGCTGGTCTTTGGACCACTTCCCAAACACTGTTGTTTACAATGGATTCATACTCCACCATTGCATCAACCCATACAAGTTTCTATATTGCTTCCTCGAAAGAGGATGGCTTAGTCTCTACAAGCTCAATCGTTAGAGCCATGTAGCCAGTGTACTGATCTGGTGACCTCTACTTGTGATCCAGGTGGATATTGGTGGCCACCTGCCAAGTCCACCTGGACCCCCACCATTTTCTTTCTCAGCATTTTCAGTTTCCTTAATTGTAGCACAACTTACTATTTTTAGCAGTTTTTCGGGTCCTGAACTTCCGGAGCCGTTTTGAGGCCCTAAACGACGTTTTTTGGGGAATCCGAGGGCAACACAAGTCCATCCATTCCAACAAAGATAGTGCTCGGATAGATCTTTCTAATGAGCTATTGAACGCGTCAAACGGAGATCATATGCCAAAGTTACGACCCCGGGAAGTTGATGTACCAACTTACCCCCAAACGGGGCCCACAGTTTGGCGTTTCATCTCCTAGGGTTAGGTTTTGGAATGTTAAGGGTTTTTCCATTGTTCCTCAACAAAAAATAGGCCTTCGAGCCTCATTGTAACAGAGTTCAAAGGCATGTAGCCATCACATCTCTTCTCAGAGATAAGCTACCATCGCCTTAGCTAGTTTATTTCCATTTCTGTTTGTAAGCATATTTCAGTATTTTCCATTAATGAAATGAAGTATTCTTTCCACTGCATCTTTGTGTATATGGTTATCTCTGTAATTTGTTGTGTTCCTGTTTAAATCTGGATCAGTGGTATCAGAGCGGTCTGCTTTTTCTCTGTTTTTCTTTGCATGTCCCCAACAAGGTCGAGATATAAGTAGTTAGGGCTTGAACTGGTTGAACCTTTGCAAGACCAGCCTCGCAAATCCCGACGGCCTCCCATGGCGGACGAGAAGAAAGACGAGGGGGCAGGAGATCCCATCAAAATCTTGCTCGAAGAAGCGCTCGAGCGACAACGGAACGCGATGATGGACAGCTTTGCGCAGATCCTTCAGCGGCTACCCAGAAGCGGCGCATCGGCTTCCAGCAGCTCCTCTGGAAACACCACACCCTTTAAGGTACAAGTTAATTTTGAAATCCCCATATTCGAGGGTCAGATAGACGCCGATGCCGTAGATAAATGGTTAAATCTGCTAGAGGGTTATTTTTCTGTTCATGAATTTTCGAGTCGGGAAAAGATTGTTTTTGCTCTTCTCAAAGCAGCCCCCCACGTCAAGGACTGGTGGGAAACCTACTGCGAGCAGAAGGATGAAAGTACTGGCTCACTATTTTCAGCCGCACCCACCTGGGATTCGTTCCGGGATGCCATCAAGGAGAAGTACTACCCTATCGGAAGCTATGAGGATGAATACATAAAGTGGACCACGCTGCGGCAGGGAAGGGACCAAGACGTGCCGGAGTTCACCAATCTTTTCCATACCCTTCGCACAAAGTTGGGTATCAAGGATTCGGAGCAACATTTGATACTCAAATATCGTGGCTGCCTGCACAAGTACATCCAGGAAGAAATACAGTTCCTAAACATCCCCTCGCTCGGCGCAGCATACCGGTATGCCGTCAAGGTTGAGCAGAAGTTTAAACAAAAGAAGCGAGACTTTGGATCTGCGAATCCAAAGCAGGGGAAAGGTGCCCCTAAACCACAGAACAAAGGACAAAGCCAAGGCGGGACAGCCCAAGACAACCAGCCGAAGCTGCAAGCAAAGAGCAACACCGCGAAGCCGAGAAAGGACACTGGAAAATGGTGCGAGTTCCATAAGAGCTCCACTCACAACACAAGTGAGTGTCGGGCCAAGCAGTCATTGGTGGTTGAGCTAAAGGTTTCAGAATCAGATGCATGTTCCGACTCTGAGTCAGAACCCGATAAGGGGTATGAAAAAGGGAAGCAGATCATTGATGCGGATCCCAGCGCCACTGTTGCTACCGCAAAGATCCAGAAAAATGAACCCGAAGATCCAGAGGAGGAGGAGCGTCTCTTCCACTCCCAGATGTGGGTAAAGGGCTCCCCGATACAGTTCATTGTTGATAGCGGGAGTCAAAAGAACCTCATTTCGGTAGAGGTCGTGAAGCGGTTGGGCTTACCGACCACAGCACATCCACAACCATACACCATTGGGTGGCTTCACCAAGGGCGAGATCTTCGCGTGAGCCAGCAGTGTCGCCTTCCATACAACATCAAGCCCTTCACGGATGAGGTATTGTGTGACATTGCTCCCCTTGAAGCTTGTGATGTATTACTAGGACAACCATACTTGTGGAAGCGACATGCTGTGTATGAATCAAGGCCCCGTGCTGTTATTATTACATTGGGAAATAAGTTGTTCAGGATACCAGAGGTAGCACCACCTGCCGCCATCTCTTTGATTACTGCAAAACAATGCAGTAAGATCATTTCCAAAACCAGGAAATTTGTTTTCCTGATGATACGCCCTCAACAGAAGAAGAAGACAGTGGCCGCGGCCTCCAAACGGGGTCCCTCTGCATGGCAGCTACAGATGGACAAGATTGTGGAGGAGTACGAAGACATCTTCACCTCCCCGGCAGGGGTTCCTCTGCACTGTCAAGTCAAGCACTCCATCGATCTGACCCCAGGTGCGCCGCTACCCAATGGACCAATTTATCGGCGCTCCCTTCTGGAGAACAATGAAATCAAGAGGCAGATTCAGGAGCTCCTGCAGAAAGGTCACATCCGTCCGAGTTCTTCGCCCTGTGGGAGCCCGATAGTGTTGGTACAGAAGAAGGATGGGACATGGAGACTCTGTATTGACTATCGGGCGCTGAACAAGATCACTGTCCGTAATAGGTACCCGATCCCGCGGATTGATGACCTCCTAGACCAACTAAAGGGGGCGAAATATTTCAGCAAGATCGATCTGAAGTCAGGATATCACCAGGTACCAATTGAACCCTCAGATGTGTGGAAGACTGCCTTCAAATCCAAGGAGGGCCTCTTCGAATGGTTGGTCATGCCTTTCGGATTGACGAATGCTCCTGCAACCTTTATGAGGCTAATGGATGACATCTTGCGGCCATTCACCAACTCCTTTGTAGTAGTATACCTGGATGACATTCTGATCTTCAGCCAGAGTTGGGAAGAGCACCTCCACCACATCCGACAGGTTCTCCAAACACTGCGGCAACACAAGCTATGTGCCAATTTGGAGAAATGCACTTTTGGCATGACCGAGGTTTAGTATCTGGGATACATCATTGATGAACAGGGGGTGCATGTCGATCCAGCCAAGGTCCAAGTCATTCGGGATTGGCCCTCTCCAACCACTCTAACAGAGCTCCGCAGCTTTCTAGGTCTTGCCAACTTCTACCGCAGGTTTGTGTTGGGATTTTCTCATATTTCTTGGCCCTTGAGTCAAGTCACCAAGGGCGGGGCGAAAGCAAAATTATTTTGGTCTGAATCTCAACAGAAGGCATTCAGGGAGTTGAAGGATCGCCTCTGCACGACACCAGTGCTCGCGTTACCAGATTTACAACAACCATTTGAGGTCGAGACAGATGCCTCTGACTATGCTATTGGGGCAGTCCTTACTCAACATGGACATCCAGTGGCATATCACAGTGAAACACTTTCAGATACAGTCCGGAAGTACCCCACTTATGATAAAGAGATGTATTCCATTGTACAGGCCTGCCGACAATGGAAGCATTACATTTTGGGGAAGGAAACGATCATCCACACAGACCACCGACCTCTGCAGTTCATACAGACCCAAGGGAAATTGCAGAATGATCGCCATCAGAAGTGGTCTACATACTTGCAACAGTTTCACTTGAATATCAAGTATAAAAAGGGCAGCACCAATAATGTTGCAGATTGCCTCAGTCGACCACCGATCATGGCGCTAACCACCGTGCTCAACTCTTGCGGGCACGAGACTTCTGATTGGCCACTTCTCTACAAAAGCGACCTAGAATTCGGCCACACATACCAGACACTCTTGGAGGGTCGGCAGGTTGCAGATTTTCACCTCCAGGATGCCCTATTATGCCACCTCAGTCACCTTTGTGTTCCTTTAAGCGAGCGTGCCAAGATGATTTGGGAAGCACACTACAGTCGGGCTGCTGGGCATTTCGGGGTCGAGAAAACAGTGGCAGTATTGCAAAACTATTTCTATTGGCCGAATCTTCGACAAGATGTTGGGAAGTAGTCAATCCTCAGTTACCAGCCTCCATACCATTTCGAATTATAGTTCAAGTCTATCGCATGGTTATGGCTGGTACAATTATTGATGAAGGATCTCCTGTTAGTATCCTTTCTTCAACAGCTTGGGAAGCACTTGGTTCCCCACTGCTTCTGCCTGAGATGAGAAGCCTTGTAGGTTTCCATCGAGAAATCACTCGACCTTTAGGAATTCATCCCAATGTACCTATCACGTTAGAAGGGAAGACTATCCAAATGGGTCTCATGGTAGTCCAAGGTCCGTTAGATTACAATTTACTCCTTGGACGAGACTATATTTATCGCATACGTGCTATTGTGTCCTCACTCTTCAGAGTGATGTGTTTTCCGCATGAAGGAAGAACGATCAAAGTCGTAGACCAACTTTCATTCCCCGGTTCACACTTCACATATAGCCATTTGCCATTCCTCAATGGTCTTATTTCCACAGGAAATGCCCCAGCACCCACCCCGTCATTCTGATGACAGCAACTCACCCGGGCACGTGACTGAAGCCCGGGGGCATCCTCCAATCGAATCTTTCCAAGTAAACCTTCATTCCATCCACTCCGTGAATGCCATGAAGCTTGGGGGGCATGTACTTCGATTGGTATAATCATGCTGGGGGCATGCAACAAATTTTTTTTTTAACAAGCAAAGTTCTCCATGGTTCAAGCTTGTGTAAAAATGAACCCATTTACATCCCGTGATTGCCTTTTATCCGCTAAAATTCTGCTAGATGAGCCCTGGTTGTTTCATTCCATCGCTACTATCTTTTTGGCCGATCATATGCTTTCACTTGGTTGTTTCTCCTTTCCTGAGGAACCGCAACGATGAGTGGTCTTATTAGCCAGCCTCTTAACCTTTACGTGTTTCAAGTAAAGTTCCACCATTACCGGAACCAGTTGCTATCCCTTATACCACTCGTTCCTTCAGGACGAGTCGCCTTTACGCTCTTTTCTGACTCGTAAAATATGAAAAGATTGCCGAGTATTTTTCCCTTTTTGACTCGTTAAAGAAAATAAAAATGGAGGTCCGCTTTCAGCTCTTTTCTGACCATTTAAAGAGGAAAAGATTGCCGAGTCGCTCCTCTTGACTCGTTAAATGGTGATAAGGGGCGGTCGTGTTAAGTTCTTTTTGTCGACCGTTAAAACATAAAAAGATTACCGGGTTTTTGTCGTTTCAAACTCGTTAGTGGTTATGAAGAGACGTGGTTTTGACCGCTTTTTTACTTTTTCAGGTCGAAGTCACTAATCATGAAAAGTACTCCTCGATCGTAATGATCAGGCGGTTCTTTTGGGTATTATTTTATACTTTTTCGGGCCCGAGAGACACAACTTTACGAAAAAGGACATCCCTGGAGTTTCCTTTTCTGCTGTCTTTTCAAACTCTCTAAACAAGAAAAGACGCCGAGTTCTTCCTTTGTCAGACTCGTTAAAACTTAATGACATCGGATTTTGTCACAACACAAGCATATGCTATCCCCATCAAGTTTGTTAAAAATAACTGGGGTACTCGCCAGAAATGGTGGGGGAAAATAAAATTTTTTGAACTATAATTATTACCGTAACGGCAGTATGTCGCTCTTAAACATGGCACTTTTTGCTTTCGTGTCCAGGGTGGGGATATCTCATCTCATATCTTTCACTTGCTTCCATGGATTTGGGTACCCTATTTGACCTCTCATTCACTCATTGCCTCGTCATAATGACCTTTGATACATTGATGTCAAATATTGCCAATTCCGTTAATGTGCTGCCGATATGTTCAAGAGAAGTTGACCTCTACAAATAAACAACCTCCCTCTGATAGTTCGTACAATCTTGATTCATGACATCATCTCTCTGTCTTGTGTCAATGATGTGGGAAACATTATGGCCCACCTTCGATCAAGGTCACTCCCTGTCGACTTCAGCTCATTATCCAGGAAGTTGACCTAGAGACTCCCTTCCGGTGCCTTGGAGCCTGCATGCCTCAATGGCAGGTTCTTCGTGTTCGACGTGAGGTTTTCATCATTGGCCTCCGATCAAATGATTCTACGGGTGTTCGACTTCAGCTCATTAATTCACACGCCGTAGATTGTACCTATAGTACCTTGAGGGCCATTGTCATTATTGGTGGTACCTGTCGCGTCTGTTAACAGTTTCCATTATTGACTGGTAATCAGGCGATGTTCATGCATGTTCGACTTCAGCTCATATATTCACATGCTTGGACTTGTACTCTTGTTCAGGTCAAGATGGAGCGCAAGACCCTGGATTGTGTCTGTTGTAATCCAGGCGTGATTCTTGGTACTTGACTCATTCATTGGATGGCTGCGACCATACCTGAGTCAGTTCATTGATCCTAACAAGATGGTTGCGTCCATACTATGGATCCAGATTATTTATGTACTCTCTTATGGATGGCTACGACCATGCCACGTACATCATGTAATTGAACTATCAAGTCATGTCTCTTAATACAGCTCCTCGGCGGCAGTAACTATATGTGCTCTTGTGTGCTCTTATGTGCATTCTGGTAAAGCATTTCACCCCTCTCCACCTCTCGGACTTCATGCTTTAGGGGGCATCTGTTACACAGTAATTTGTCACCATCCCTGTTACTCCTCTTTTCGTACCTTAGAGGACTCATTTCGGGAGTTATAAGAAGTGACAAGGGCTAAAAACACTTGCATTATGTTCCCCTGAGTATGTACTCCATGTTCCCTGAAGACACCTTCTGCAGATCATCCCTAAAAAGTGCTCTTTTTCCATTGGCGCAAGTCCACAGCATCCTACCCGCGCCAATGATGGAGATCCTCAAAAGAGGGCGCGACCATTGGCGCTCTATCTTAGAGCAACAGTCGCGCCAACCAAATTTAGTCGTGCTTTTTGCCTTAATGCACGTCCGACTGTTGTTTCCTTCATTACATGGAGCTTTTCTGAGGATAGAAAATCAGTTTTTTGTCGAGCTTTATCCATCTTTATGGCTTTTTCTAATTCCACGGAAGGTGTCCCGGTTCATCGTATCCTCCTCCCTTCTTCATCTATATAAGCTTGTCATTATGCATTGGACAGGGGGGAGAGAGTGTTGGTGTTAGTGTTATGCTAGTGATTTGGTGATTGAGTGATAGTAGTGATGATTATTGGTCATGGAGTGTTAGATGTTGAGTTCTTGGAGGAATGCTAGTGAGTGCTGGAGAGGTTATGCTGCCGGAGAAGAGATTCATGTCAAGACACATATAGTTACTCGCCCAGCCAGGAGAAGGGTCGACGTCAGAACAATGGTTGTAACTTTTCCTGTTTATTAATTGATGAGCGACTGCTATTATAGTTCCAATCTCATTATCTATCATGGTGATATGTTGATTTATTTCCTTTCTGACTGAAATATAGTTGTGCCTTGGTAGTTTTTGTGTTGGTATCTGTCTCTTCCTTTGCATGTGCAGGTATTCGTTATGATCTGTTGGAGCAAGGGAGCGAGGATATCAACTCTGCTTCAATCATAGCGTTGGACTCCAGGTTAGTCTTCTTGATTCACCTTTGATGCATAACTAGGAACTTGCGTAGCAGCGTCGTTTGTTTGTGGCTAGTTCTGTGATAGGCTAGTGGGATCGCCTCTGTCCGCAGAGGGGATTTACCTTACCAACACATATTATGAGAAATTTTTCTAAATTTTCAAGTGCTTCTTCAAAAGAATTTCCATAAACTGTAAAATCATCCATATACACTTCCACACAATCATGAATAAGATCAGAGAAAATTCCTAGTACTGCTCTTTGGAATGTTTCTTGGGCATTGCATAATCCAAAAGGAAGTACTCGGTAAGCATAAGTCCCCCATGGACAGGTGAATGTGGTTTTGTCTTGATCTTTAGGTGCTACTTGAATTTGATTATACCCACTAAAACCATCCAAAAATGAGAAATATTTTTTTCCTGCTAATGTATCTAAAACTTGATCTATGAAAGGAAGTGGAAAGTGATCTTTCAAAGTTGCTTTATTCAATTCCCTGTAATCAATGCATACTCTCCATTTTCCATTTTTCTTAGGAACGATTACTACGGGTGAAACCCATTGGCTATCTGATATTGCATAAATGAAATTTATATTTAACAGTTTCTGCAATTCCTCTTTAACAATTTCTTTTAAGTTTGGATTCATTCTTCTTTGTGGTTGTCGAACTGGTCTAGCATTTTCTTCAATATAAATATGATGCATGTAGGTTTTAGGATCAATTCCCTTCCTATCAGTGTATTCCCATGCATATGCTAAAGAGTGTTTTTGTAATTCTTCTAGGTTTTCATTGATGTTCAAGATTTTTCCTGGAAATTTTTCTATTGAAAAGTTTCCAAATTTTTCCATAGAATGTAAAGACCTTTGCCTAGATGATAGATATTCAATATTACATTGTTCTTGAAAATCTTGACTATTGTCACAATATAAAGAGGGTTCATTATTTTCTATTGAATTTAAAATTTGATCCTCTTCATTTATTTGTGCAATAGTGAAAGCTAGTTGTATATCGTTATCATCATCTATCCATTTTTCATTTTCTACTTCTATCATTGTTTTTGCAGGTGGGTACAACGTAAATTTCTTTGTCAAGCTTCCATCTGAGATAAACATGTCTCCTGATTTACAAGTGATAAAAGCATCAATTTTAGCTAACCATGGCCTTCCTAAAATTAACAGATGTCCTCCTAAATTATTCTTGGGTGTTAGAATCATTAAGTCAACAAGATATTCCCAAGAATCTGAGGATACATATATATCATCTAACAGACTAACAGGTTTAATTATAGACATGTCTGTTAATTGCAACAATGTTGGTGTGTATTGAAGATCAGGAAGCTTCAATTTATCCATAGTTTGTTTGCTCATTATGTTTATGGTTGCTCCTAGATCAATCAGCGTGTTTGGTATTTCAGTTCCATTGATGTGTGTTTTCACAATGGGGCTTCTTGGATCTAAATATTTTTGAATTATTGTCTTCCCCATCATGATATCTGCAATTCTCTCGGCTAGCTGAATTATTTTTATTTCTTTTCTTTTTCTTCCTGATCCTTGAGTACTCAATTCCTTAATTGCTTTTGCAAAAATCAGTATTTCTTTTATTGCTTGTAATAAAGGAATTTTTATACAAACATTTTTTAATTCATCTAACATATCATAATCAAGCAATATGATTTGTTTTTCTACTCCTTTATTGATTTTCAACCTTTCAGGAAAAGGTGGTCTTGAGATAGATACTGAAGGTTGTTATATAATAGGAGTATTATTAGAATGTGTAGGATTTTTTTTTCTGTTTCAATATTTTCTAAGGAAGGGAAATCTCTTCTTCAAGGTTATTGTTATCTTTTTTAGAATTCTTTTATGTTTCCTAAATAACAACATATGGTTTCTTCCTTTCTAATACTCTATCAAACCTTACTTGAACGTTATTCATATCTAATGGAGTTATCATATAAGTTTGAGGATTTTGTCCTTCTAAGTTGTAAACAAGTTGTGAAGTTTTATTGTTTGGATTTGGGAGTAGTTGAACGGGTAATTGATTTGGTCTTTGTGAAAATGGAAATGAAAGTTGTGGATTTGCATTTTGAGCTTGATCTTGAGGTAACCGGTTAGTTTGAGGGAAGTATTGTGGTGGAAAATTTGGATAAGGTAGCGGATATTGTTGATATTGAGAATATCTTCCATAAGGATTTTTCCATCCTTGATTCCAAGATTGTGGTTGAGCCTAAGGCTTCCATGGCATAGGTGGATTCAAATTATTTTGTGAATATTGTGAAAATTGTTGAGGATTAAAACCTTGAGTTTGATTTGTTTGAGTATTTTTCCATGGTATTTTAGCAATAAAGTAAAGAGGGTCTACCTGATTTGGCATTCCTTCTTCACTAAACACGGCCTTAAGACCTGGTATAGAGTGACATTCTTTTGTATCATTATTTTCCGCACATATGTTGACACCTAATCTTCATGATTGGGAATTTTATGTAAATAAATAAATTGGGAAGGTGAACAGTCATCGGGAGATGAACTGAACAATCACTCCCTATTGTATATAACAATGGGTTACCTATGGAATATACACGAATCAGTTTTTCTGAGTTTTCTGCCAAACTGGAGTTACTCCTGGCCTGACATGGTATCAGAGCCAGTCCTAAAAATAGTCGTAACTCCCTTCATCTCTGCCACTGCCTCTGTCCTGAAATAGTCTGCCACTGCCTCAGTGCTGAGCGCTGCTCTGCCTCTGTCGATGGCCTGACATGCCCAGAGATGCGTTGGTGCCTCATTTCGCTCTCACCCAATGCTCATGGTTGTTAACGTAACTCCCTTCACCCAACGCTCTCACCGTTCTCTCACCTAACGCTCTCACCATTCTGAGGGATTCCATGCGCAGCGAAAACGCCATCGACAAGATCGTTGAACGCTGCCTGATCCAGGGTTTTCATCCTCCCTCCAGACTGCTTGACTTTCCTCGGGGATTTGGACGGTGGCGGATGCATCCGTTCAGTAAAACTTATTGCTCAGAATGATTTCTTGAGAACGCGGAACTCTCTTACCAGTTGGGAATGTTTTGAGAGACGTGGAATCCAGATTTTGGTGCCATTGCAGTGATGCAAATCTCCATCGTGGAGGGTGCAACTGGACTGTTGAAAATTCTTGCCTGACATAGTATCACAGTCGTTCTGTATTTATGTAAAACTCTTCACTGTCGTTAACCCTGAACGAATGCTTTAATGGTATTATGATATCGATTCGAGATACTTTCCCCAACTGAACTGCGAAGTCAGGAGGCTCTTGATGATGTCGTGCACCTCACTCTGTTTATGTGAAGTTGTCAAGGCTAAACGTTTGCACAAGTCAAATTCCTACTAATTTCTGCATCATATAAATCCCATTGTGATTATTTTCATATCTTATTATTTTGGTCAAGGTCTTTCAACTTTGATATTAACGATTAAAAGGTTGGAATATGTGCGAAAGCGGCTCAGTTTTGATAAGCACATATCAGAGCGCAGTGTTGGTTTTGATAAACACAAATGAGAGGGCATTGTTAGTTTTTATGAGTTTGTGAAGAAGGGACTTGTCTGGCTTGTCTACACATCGTTTGTTTCAGAGGATTGTAGTTTTTGAGACTTGGAGATGATGATGAAAGGGTTTAAAATCATCAGCCTTTGATTTGAATGCCTATAGTATTGCGCAGTTTTATATATCATTCAAGGAATTTGTGGTATTGCACAGTTTTGTTCATTCAAAACATTTGTGGAGGTGACATAGTAGTATTGCACAGTTTTTTTTTATCATTTGAATGGTAATGTTGTGTTGAAAAGTTAAAGCATTAAAGTGATATGTAATATTGAAGTGATATGTACATAATATTTCAATGAAATGCTGATGCTTCTATCAAATATTAGAGGGATTTGAAAAAAATAATAGTGCATAAGGCTGTAACATAAGGAAGTTTTTTTTTATCAGCAGAAGTATTTTTTTACAGAATGCATTCAATCATCTCTATGGTAGGAATAGTTCTCACTGGCAAGGAGAACTATCCTGAATGGTCCCGGATGATAAAAACACACCCTCATCTTCAATGAGTTGTGGAAAGGAGTGTGTGTCGGAGAAGGAGACAATGACCCAATGCAGCCTACATCAGACAAAGAGCTCGTCATTTGGGAAAACAAGAACAGCAAAGCCTATGCATTAATCGCAACATCTGTAAATGAAGAAGTAAGTCGCCATATTTCATCATATTCAACTGCCTTTGAAGCTTAACAAAAACTGAAAGAACTCTATGACTCACATTCTGCACTTGAAGTTGTTCAGCTCATGATTAAACTCTTCACTCTTGAACTGAAAAATAATGATCCTCTTGCTCTTGCATCTGAAGTAAAGTCTATAATGCATGATATTATATCCACTAAGGTTGAGCTAGATATCCCTCTTATTGCTTTTCTCAAGGCACTCTATCCTACCTACTCCAATTATCTTGAGTCTTTACAAGCAAATGGAAATCTTAAAGATATAACCTTTGACTCTCTTGTGAAAAAGTTTGCTGAAAGAGAGAAAGCCTTTGGAAAGAAAACAGTCCCTGAATCTTCTGAAGAGACTGTTTGCCTTGCTCATAAAGAAAAGCATCCTGCTCAAGATTCTACAAGAGGAAGAGGTGGACGAAGAGGAAGAGGAAGATACTTCAGAGGCAGGGGGGCAAACATTCTCAAGGAGAAAAAGCAGATCTGCATTGATTCGCTGCAAACGAAATGGATCACATGATGCTTCTACATGCAAGCTACCATGGGACAAAATTGAGCAGAAAAGAAACCAGCAAAAAGGTAAAATTGATGATACAGACAAAGGTAAAGCACCTGAATCCACTCAATATATTGAGGCACAATGTAACATTGGAGTAAATGAAGATTTGTTTAATGCTTCACTTGCTTCTTCGAAAAATGATTGGTTGCTTGATTCAGGAGCAACCTATCATATGACTCATAGGAAAGATTTTTTTGAAGATTTCACTGACAATGTTGATGGAGCAGTATACTTTGCAGATCAGTCAAAAATCAAGCCATCAGGGCTTGGCACAATCAGGCTTAAACTACCTGGTCTTCCAGACTTTCTTCTGCATCATGTTCTATATCTCCCACAGCTCAAGAGAAACTTGTTGTCCTTGGTTCACATCCGCCAGCAAGGTCACTCCATTCATATGTTTGATGGCAAGCTTGAGGTAAGAAAAGCATCTGACCACTCACTTGTCATGAGGGGAATAGAAGAAGAAAGACTTCTCAAACTGCAAGGAACCTCTGCTCATGCACAACATTTCTCATATATTTCTCATCATGAAGAAGGTACACTTCCATCAAGTTTATTATGGCATGCTAGATTTGGACATTTAAACTATGACAGTCTCTGCTTATTGAAGAAAAATGGTGTTGTTGGTTTGCCTACAATTCCTAGGAAACATAAGCAATGTGATGCTTGCATTCTAGGAAAGCATAGCAAATAGTCTTTTCATGATTCACATTCAAGAGCACATAGGAAGCTTGAACTCATTCATTTAGATTTATGTGGTCCAATGCCTGTTCCTTCTGCAAATGGAAATAAATATATCATGACTTTTATTGATGATTACACCAGAATGTGTTGAGTTTATTTATTGAAGAACAAATCTAATGCTTTTCAAACATTCAAGAATTTTCATAAATGGATTGAAAATGATGCACAAACTCATATTGGGTCTATTCGCACTGATAATGGAAAAGAATATACATCAAATGAATTTGAAAACTATCTTCGCCAACATGGGATCAAACATCAAACAACTGTGCCTTATAATCCCCAACAGAATGGTGTAGCAGAAAGAATGAATAGAACAATCTTGAATATGGTACGATCCATGCTTTTCTTCAAAAATGTAAAGATAATGTTTTGGGCTTATGCTGTTCTATGTGCTGCATATATAAAGAATAGATGTCCATCAAATGCTATAAGAAACAAGACTCCTTATGAATTGTGGTATGGACATGTTCCTTCGGTAAAACATCTCAGGATCTTTGGTTCCACCTGTTATGCTTTGATACCAAAGGTACATAGAAACAAACTTGGTGCTAGAAGTCGTAAGTGTATCTTCCTCGGGTATTCAAACACCTCTAAAGCATACCGCCTCTATGATGAAGTAAATAAAAAGTTTGTTGTATCTAGAGATGTCATTTTTCTTAAATCATCCAAATCTGACAATGATGTTGAGCGGCAACTTGATCGCTTGGATAGATTCGCAAAAACGAAATCATTTCAAGAATTTGATAATCAAATTCCACATCTTGAAGGGGGGATTCCTATACTAGATCAACATGTGGAATCTTCTTCTGAAGAACAATCTCCCCTGCATGAAACTCCAACAACAGATGATCCTTTAAGTGATGTAATTGATAGAATTGGGAGACTCAATCTTGATTCAGTCCCAACTCAATCAACAGAGCAGCCTGGACCATCTCAGAAAGGTCCCCCAAAGTGGCTGACAAAGACACTTGAAAGTGTTCATCCTGATGAAATTGGAAAAACAGGAACCAGAAATTCAAACCGACAAAATGGAGGTGATGTAGATGACTCTAATTCACCTGTTGATATGGATGTTACTTATGATTGTGAATTGAACTTGTCTACATATTTTGAACCAACTTCCTTCAAAGAAGCTGCTTCTCATGATGAATGGAAAGAAGCGATGCAAAAAGAGTATGATGCTCTCATAAAGAATGGCAATTGGAAGCTGGTTGATCCTCCATTTGGAACCAAACCAATTGGATGCAAGTGGGTCTACAAGAACAAGTACAAAGCTGATGGCTCACTTGACAAGCACAAAGCTAGGCTTGTGGCAAAAGGTTTTGCACGGAAGGAAGGGGTTGATTATGAGGAAACTTTTTCCCCCACAGCAAAATGGGCCACCATCCGGACACTCTTTGCACTAGCAGCTCAGAACGGTTGGAAAGTCCATCAAATGGATGTAAAAATTGCATTCTCGAATGGAGATCTAAAAGAGAATGTTTTTATGTCCCAGCCTGAAGGATTTGCTGTGAAAGGACATGAACATAAAGTATGCAAACTTGTGAAGTCCTTGTATGGCCTCAAACAAGCACCGCGAGCCTGGTATGAAAAACTAACTGAGCATCTTCTGAAACTCAACTTCAATCATTTTGATCTTGATGATGCAACTTTGTTTGTTAAGAAAGTTGGTAAAACAGTTGTGTATCTTGTGGTATATGTAGATGATCTTTTAATGACAGGGAACAATGAAAGCTACATTGCATACATAAAGAAGGAATTGGGGAAAAGTTTTGAAATGACTGATTTGGGCTATGTTCATTACTATCTTGGCATTGAAGTAACCCAACATCCAAAAGCCATATTTCTTTCTCAAAAGAAATACATTGGAGATTTGTTAAACAGATTTGGCATGACAGAATGCAATCCTCTTTCTACTCCAATGGAACAAAACTTAAAGCTCACATCTATTGAAGGAAAGGAATTTGAGGATGCAACGAAGTATAGACAGCTTGTAGGAAGTCTCATCTACCTCACTACTACCCGACCAGACATTTCATTTACTGTTGGAATTCTCTCCAGGTTCATGCAAAAGCCTTGTGAGGGACATTGGTCTGCTGCAAAAAGAGTTCTAAGGTACTTGAAGGGAACTCAAGACCTTGGAATCAAGTATACACAGGTGGACGACTTCAGCTTGATTGGATACTCTAATTCAGACTTCGATGGAGACAAAGAAACTGGGGTATCTACTTCAGGATATGCTATGAGTCTTGGATCAGGAGCTGTCTCCAGGAGATCACGCAAACAATCAGTTCTAGCAGATTCCACAACAGAAGCAGAATACGTGGCAGCAGCTGAAGCAACGAAAGAAATTGTGTGGCTCACGAAAATTCTTGAAGATTTGTAGGTAAAACAAGTACAATCAACTCCACTCATGATTGATAATACCTCTGCAATAAATTTGGCCAAGAACCCAAAGTTACATGATCGAACAAAGCATGTCAATACTGAATATCATCTGATTCGACATCATGTTGAGGCCAAAACAATCCATCTCCGTCATTGTTCCACAAATGAGAAAATTGCAGACATCTTCACCAAAGCACTTGGAAGGGAAAAGCTTGAACGATTCATAATGATGCTTGGACTCACCAACATCCCTTCAGATTAAGGGGGGGAATTTTGACACCTAATCTTCATGATTGGGAATTTTATGTAAATAAATAAATTGGGAAGGTGAACAGTCATCGGGAGATGAACTGAACAATCACTCCCTATTGTATATAACAATGGCTTACCTATGGAATATACACGAATTAGTTTTTCTGAGTTTTCTACCAAACTGGAGTTACTCCTCGCCTGACAACATATAACACATGTTTCTATGCTTTTCAAATATAAAGGACATTCTCTAAGAGCATGTTTCTTTCTACACCTAGGACAAAAGATGGATAATGCAGCATTTTCATCTTTCTACTTGTTTTTTATTTTAAGGGTGTCAATTTTCTCACTGAGACTCCCTAAAATATCTGTTTTAAAATTACCAAGCAAACTACCTATTTCTACCCTACTTACTGTCCTGGCTACATATTTGTTTAATATTGATAAAAGAGGATCCCTTGAAATTTTCCCTATTCTTGCTTTACCTCTTGAAATATGTACACATAGATCAAAAATATTTGCAAATGGTAACTTAGAAATATCCCCTTTTCCCATTAGATTGAGAATATAAATTCAATCATCTTTAATGGATTTAAGTAAGATATCTTTCAAAGTTTCCTCATCCAAATTATTCATTTTCACCCTTTTGATATTATAAACAAATCTTTCGACAAAGTATTTAAGATTTTCATTGTCTTTTTGCACCATATTGAAGATTACATCTATGAGGCATACAATAATACTTGTATTTCTCCAAGAATGCATCTTTCATTTGTGCCCATATCCTTATAGAATTCATTCCTAAACTCATAAACCATTTTAATGTTGAATCCTTTAAGGTGGCAGGGAACAATTTTAGTTTTTAAGCATCATACAGATAATAATATGATCTACATAATACTTCAAGTTCAAAGATAAATGTCTCTGGGTATTCACTTCTTATTCCATGAAAATAGGGAGGATAGAAGTCGAGATGTTTTTCATTGTTAATGTTGTATCCTCATCAAGGATAGGGAATCCAAAAGGTTCTGAATCTCTTCTTCCTCTACCTCTACCACCTCCTCTATTTCCTCCTCCTCCTCCTCCAATCCTATGTTGTTCACCATTGACATTGTGTACTTCCCCGTCTCCCTCTTTAGCCATGACAGATTCCTCAGAATGAATATCCGGTTCTACAACAAGATTATCTAGCTTTTCTTCTAGTTCTTTTGGGTCTTCTATCAATGGTTGGAAGTAGGTTTCTTCTTCCTCTTCTTCGGTAGGAACTTCCAACTCTTGAGCTAGAAGTTGTTCTCTAGTTGAAGATAGGAAAATTATTCATGTTGTTGGAGATGTAGTATCTATTTCTATTATAGCTTCTATTGATGAAGTTGGTGAACCTTTAGATTGGATTTCGGATCTTAAGACTTCATGAAGTCTATATTGGCCTGCTATGGATGGAATTCGAGTTTGTGTGGGTGGTGTGGCACTACGAGGTCGTGGTGGAGTGAGTGATGATGTAGGAATTAAACTTCTTCCTCGACCTACAAACCTACCTCTAGAGTCTCTTTCCCTATGCATATCATGTTTTTATTTGATTTTTTTTAAGGCTTCTATTTACACTTCCCCGGCAACGACGCCAAAATGTTTGGTCAATTTAATGTTCTTAAATTTCAAGCGTAGATTATCGACCAGAGTTGGTCAACTTATAAAGTGCAAGTGCACTATATATGCTAGAAGCCTTTCCTTTAGTTTGTAAGATGATGGTTGTGTTTGTTTTGGAATTTCCGTTGTTATCTAGATTCCTATTAGATTAGAGTTAGATTTCTACAAATTAATAAGTGGGAGTTAAGCTACTGTTATATTAATCTATCAGGTCATATCTATATTTAGTATCATCCTAAAATATCTTATGTTATTCATCCTAAAATTATGAACCTATCTAAACATCTTGCTACTATAAAACAGAGTATTGAAATTCAAATTATTCTAATGATCCTTCAAAAGCTTGTCTGTAAAATATATACAAATTCTGATTCTAAAGAGCATGAAAGTAATCTTATAATTACTGACTACATAGTAGATACAAGTTCTAATTCTAAAAGCATAAAAATATTGACTATAATTAAGCGAAAAACATTGAAGAACTAAACCACTGAAGGACTGTAAGCGCAAACGAAATAACGAAATGATAAACGAAATAATTGAGTTATAACGAAATGATGAAAACAACAAAGGAAACTAAACTAGAATGCAATGATAATGCGATAATAGAAAGCATTTAAATGAAAACAACAGAAAGCGATGAAATGAAACAAAATAAAACCTCGACTGTCTGCAAGGGCCCTCCGCATCCAATAGGTGTAAATCACACTCACATACGCATCGAATCATAGAAAGGTAACTTTAATTCAATACGAGAAAAAAGGTATGTTTCACAATTCTTCATAAATTAATTATTATTTCCTCCCCATCCTTTACATAGGATACATACTTATATATAAAATTCGTGCTCAATAGTTTGAGACTTCTACGCCTACAAGATTTGTTAATCAATCCTTATTCAAATTTGAAACTAAACAGAAAAAGTGTTATCTCGTCGATTTGCTATTTGGAACACAAATCGGAGAAATGTGATGCATTCAGACTTTTGCTACTACGTGTTTGACCCGTGCCTTTGACCTTGCCACTGTGTGATTCCTTCAGTGAATTGGCTCTAGCGAATAGGAGGAGATCCATGAAGGGATTGATCCTCAACTATCCATGTGCTTCTTTGCTTCATTGGTGCACTAGAACCCCGCAAACCATGGAGGCAGCTGCATATTTATAAAATAGCAGCAGAATCATGTTAGTTTTGTAGCTAATGCAAAATATTTAACATAACAATAAGGTACATTAACGAATATGAAAAATAAGACATATAAGAGTTTTTACCTTATCAAAATCTATGATTTGCTACTTTTATTGAGTTGATAGTGATGATGAAAAAGAGGAAAATGGAGGAAAAAGGGTGTCAAAACAAAACAGTTATGGAACTCTACATACATATCAGTTTGGTATCAGAGCTTAGGTTCTTTGTTGTTGTGATGCTTTAATTTGTTTGCAAGTGTTTCTAATGCTTACAAGGTTGAAGCTTAAGAGAGGAGAAGAAAAACTTGTGGTTGTAGGTCCTCAAGTTGGGACAAGGACAAGGAGAGCACATTTTCCACAATCTCCGCCACAAATTTCACCTCAAATTGTACCTGAAGCTTCAGCAAGCATGTAAAATGAAGGAGGGCCTGATAATATTTCAAAGGATGAGAAGGATTTCATAAAAGCAATATTTGACATTACCCAAATTTTGAAAGTTCTCTATGAAGAGAGAAACACAAGATTGCAAGGTGAGAGCTCCAAGCCTCCAAAGGGAGAGGATTCTTCAAGACAAGCCTCCAAAAGGGAATGGTGACAACCCACCTTTGACACCACCATTATCTTCACCTCCATCCTCACCACCGTATTCACCATCTTCATCTTCCACAACAATCCCTTCACAAACACCTCCACATTCTCCAAAGGGACATGGTAAAACTCCATTTTTGAAACTTGACATAAAGTTTGATTTGCCTATGTATGATGGAGAGGTAAATGTTCAAAGACTAGATAATTGGGTATGTCACCTTGAAGTGTATTGCAGGATACAAAGGATCAAGGATGATGTCACCAAGATTCATCTTGTTTCACTAAGATTGGAAAGTGCAGCTCTTAACCTCTTGGAATGATTTTTTTGTTGCATTGAGAAGAAAATTTTATCCATTAACATACATGCATAAATCTATACTAGATGGGAAAAACTTTAGGCAAGGAAAAGGACAAAGTCTACAAAACTATACTCAAGAGTTTAGGAGAAGAGCACTAATATTGGGTGTAGATTTGACATCTCAAGAAACTTTGTTAAAATACATTGGAGGTTTTCATAGTTACCTAAGACACACTATTCTCATGTTTAACCCCACAAATTTAGATGAATTTTGTGTACAAGCCACACATCTAGAAGCAAGAGGGAAACATGTTCCCGATGAGAAAAGTGAGAGTTCCCTTGAGTCTAGAGAAAAAGGAAAGGGCAAGTATAAGGGAAAAGGGAAGAAGAATTCTTCCATCAAGATGGAGAACGAAAAACTTACATGAAAACATTGTTTAAAAGATGGCCATGATGAAGATCATTGTTGGAAACTTCATCAACAGATGAGACCCAACAAGCTTAAAAACAAGGAGAAGGAGAAAATCGTTGCAATTATAGAACATGATTTAGGTTCTGATTATGGAGATGAAACAAAAATCACAGCAGTGGGTTTGAAAGATAAGAACATAGAAAGTAATAGTTCTTCAAGTTGTCCTAATGATACTCAAAATGAAGAAACAAGAATTGAGCTTTTCCATGTTAGATTTATTTCAAAGCATACCAAAATTGACACACTATTTGATAGTGGTTCACAAGCAAATCTTATTTTTGAAGACTTAGTCAAGAAGTTAAATCTAGAAACCATTCCACATCCAAGACCTTATCCTTTAGGTTGGATATGTAAGAATGCAAACTTGCAGGTGACAAGGAAGTGCAAACTTAGATTTGCAATCACTGCAAACTTTCTTGATGAAGTTGAACTTGATGTAGTTTCGCTTGAGATTTCTGGTATTGTTTTTGGAATCCCATATCTTTATGATAGGAGAGAAATTTTTCATCGCCATGAGAATAAGTATCACTTATTCAAGAATGGGATTGAGTACATAGTTAGAGTGCATCGTAAGAAGATGAGTTTGTCTCTTATGCATGCTGGACAAATGAAGAGAATTGTGAATGCTAGTCAGAATTTTGCTTTGTTAATGTTCAAGCATCAAGATGTTGTGAATGAGGCCTTTCAAGGAGATACATCAAATGTAAAATATGATTTCATTGATGTTTCTAATGGGTGTGATAAGATGTTTCAAGAATCTAACATGTTGCCTCCTAAAAGAGGTAAACAAGATGAGGTAAAATTGCAGTAGCATACATCATTGTTGAACAATGATGTGAATAGTGATGTGAACAAGATGCCAGTGCTAAACAGTGCAAAGGTCAAAGAGCAAGTGCCAAAGAAATTTGAAAAAGAGGGCATTGAGTCCAAAATTTCTTCTTGTGGGTTTCAAAAAGTGTTGTCTTCGAAATGGGATGGTGCATGGCAATGGCGATCACATTTGGTCAAGAGTCGAACCAAGCATAAGGCTAAACAAGCTAAGCATCGTCTTATCGACAGTGTTCAAGATGAGAAGAATTTCAAGTTGTTTAAGTTTCCTTTGATTAACGAATGAGGAGGAAATGAGTTTTTTACTTCAAGGACAATTTGTTGTTCTGCATATTCTGGAAAATTGCAGCAAGATGGTATTTATGGAAACAAGACAAGGTCTCCAAAATCAAGGAAAATGATCAGCTTTCGTGAAAAACGCAAAATATCATGTTCAAGAAATTTCAGTGGATTGAAACTCAAAGGGTGAGGGAGTTGTACCCTCATTTATTTGTTCATTAATAAAGAGCTTTAGGTGGTCCAAAAGCTTCAAATGGGGAGGAGTGATCTGGTGGATAAAATATATGTTCAAAAATGAGAGTGTGTGACAGGGCTTGAAACTTGAACAATTGGATATACCTCGACAATCCGAATCCAATGCAAGTCGTTTCATTCAAAACAGACGTTGTATGATCCCGAAAATGAGTTATGTTCGTTTGTGGAAACAAAGAAAGTTTTGGGTTTTTGGGTGTAGGGATGCACAGTCAACAGGTTTTTGGTTTTTGGGTGCAGGGCTGCACAGTCAATAGTCTGTACTGCTGACTGGACCCTGATTGTACATGACTGTGCTTGGTCAGTCACTCTCTTCTTTCCACTTGGCGGATTTCTGTTGGCTCTGGAATTGGTTAGTTCTATTGGTCGGTTAAGGTGGACCAACTAGGGAGGACCACGTGGGCCAATCAAAGGCTACCACGTGGTCTCCTGGTGACCACTAAAATTTTGTTAAGGGCCGAGCACAGCCCACAAGTATCGAACACAGGATCAGTCAAGCACAAGTTGCATGACTTCACCAACACACTATGTTGTTTCTTGTTTAACAATTTGGTAAAAACATGTTTTAAAGTTATGGTTAGGTGCATTTGGGGAGGGATCAGGCTAAGGCCTAGCCCCTGACCACCCCAACACCACGAGACCACGAGTGGGGACCAAGGGCTAGGCCCTAGCCCATCTCACGGGTTAGAAACATAGAATATGCATCGACTCACAGTAATGGAACCCGTGGCCATGACCGAGTGCCAAACGAAGAAAGGGGGCCAATACAAGGGCCTATGGCTACCCATATGACCACCAGCACACAAAAATAGAACCCCGAAACCGGCGACGGGAATTCTGCCATGTGGTGAACTTGGAACCGGTTGATAGCTGACAGAGGCAATTTAAGGAAGCGAAAATTTCCCCCCTATGCGACGGGAATCTTGTCGTCGCGAGCAAAAAAACTTGAGGGAGGCATAACTCAATCATTTTTGGTATTTTTGGGAGAAGATAGAGGTTAGAAAAGGGTTTTTGACAGTTCTGAAGCCATTTAAGCACTCTAACTTGATGTGAACACCATTTTATGAGCATAATGAAAGAGGCCCAGCCATTGGAAGCTAGACCGGGAGATGTAGCCAAGGAGGGGTGAACTCCTTCATCATTTTGTTTTGTTATATTTATTGTTATGGTGATGTTGTCTATTATTTTCTACAAAAACTGAACTTTTAATTCATGTTTATGTCTTTATGAATTTGATATAAGATACCTAAAACTCTAATTTAATCACTTGCAATTTATCATAATCCAGCAGTTTCATATGCAGATCACAGGACAATTTGTTTCTTCTTCTAATTTTTTCTTTGCATCTTTGGACTTCTTCACCTTTGCAAGTAATTTTTTACTATGGTCCCTTAGACACAAAATTTCCTCATCCTTTTCATCTGACACGACGTATAACATATCTTTGAGGTATTTATATTTCTTTTTTGGTACCTCAATTTTTTGTTCAAGTTTTTTGGATTCTTCCTCTAAACTTTTCATTCGCATCAGTTCATTACTTTGATGTTCTTCTGTACTAAATAATTTCCCACATGTTGGGAAACATATTTCACAATTTGTATGAATCCACTGTTATGCTCTTAACCTGCAAAAGATACCCAAATACAGAATATGCGAAGAAAGATACCCATAACATAGAATAGTGAGAGACAACAACAAATATTTTATTATTCAGAAAGCAATGTTCACTGGCCTCTTCGAGGGGGAAACCTCTAATAGAGCAGAGCTTGATACAAAAATAAGACATGATGCTCCTCGAAGGGAGTCTCTATCCTTTATATATGACTCATACATGCAATACCATGGGTTTTATTAATACCATCTATCTAATACCATGGCCCATTTGCAACTAACTGTGGTCACGTCATTAATTGTGGGTTAACCACTTACAATTATTAATATGGGCTTTATTGACTCTTTACTATGACTCGATCCCACTACATAAATAAGGGGGTTAGGGTGGGACCCTAACATGCCCTCCCCATTAAGAATAGCCTTGTCCTCAAGGCTGAAGCTGCGAAAACTACTGAAAAATAGTGGCTGGTTCCCAAGTTGCATCTTCCGGAGAGGTGTCTTTCCACTTGACGAGAACTTTCCTAATCATGCGGCCACGTGGATTCCTTTCTCGTGTGTCAAGGACTTGTTCAGGTTGGAGCCAGATTGACCCTTCCTCATCCAATTCAGGTAGACTGGTTTGAATTCTGCAATTGTTCCCAATCACTTTCTTGAGGCATGAGACATGGAAAAATGGATGGATTTTTGCAATAGGTTGCAAAGCCAGCTTGTAGGTGACTTCTCCAATGCGTTGAAGTACTTGATATGGTCCGTATAATTTTGGAGATAGTTTCTGACAACCCTTGTCTTTGAGTGATGTTTTCTTATATGGTTGCAGCCTCAAAAAGACCTGATCCCCTTCTTGAAATTGGCGCTCTGAGCGATGTTGGTCTACCCATTGCTTCATGCGGTTTTGAGCTTGATGAAGATTCTCTCTCAGATGGGCGAGCATGGCTGCACGATTTTGTAGGAGTTGATCCACTGCTTGTACCTTTGAACCCCCCTTGATAGAAGAAGTAGGGGAACGAGGGAGTTGACCATATACTGCTTCATAGGGAGTCATTTTGGTGGTGGCATGATAGTTGGTGTTATACCACAATTCAGCCAGAGGTAACCATTGTACCCAAATATTTTACTTTTCTGAAGTGAAACACCTAAGGTAGGTTTCCATACATTTGTTGACGACTTCCGTCTGACCATTTGTTTGTGGATGATAAGAAGTACTGAGTTTTAGTTGGGTGCCTTGTAGCCTGAAGATTTCCTGCCAAAAATTACTGGTGAAGATCGGGTCGCGATCGGACACAATAGAAGTGGGCATGCCATGCAATTTGAAGATCTGATCCATGAAAGATTAAGCGACCAAAGTCGGTGTAAACGGGTGAGGTAGGGCGCAGAAATGAGCATACTTCGAAAGTCTGTCCACAACCACCATGATGACTGACTTGTTTCTTGACTTTGGAAGACATGTAATGAAATCCATAGAAACCTCCATCCATATTGTTGTCGAGATGGGCAACGGTTGTAATGTGCCTGGTGCTTTGACAGTCTCCCCTTTTTGGCATTGACAGACATCGCATTCTGCTACAAAAGTGAGGATGTCCTTTTTCATGCCTGTCCAAAAAAATGATCTTCCGGTACGAGCATATGTCTTCTAAAATCCAGAATGTCCTACAATGGGGGATGAGTGTAATTCTGCCAAAATGCAACTTTTGAGGGTGGATGTTGGTGATATTACGATTATGTCCCTGTAGCAAAGAATCTCATCCTGCCACGAGTAGCCCTTGGTGGAATTTGGATCTGCCTACAATTGAGAAATGAGTTGGGAGAGCCCGGGATGTGCAAACCATTCCCTGCGAGCTTCTTCAATCCATTCTGGAATGGGAAGGGAAATTGCTAGCAGGGTACTTCCCTCCTCAAATTGGCGAGATAATTTATCTGCTACACTATTTTCTTGCCCTTTCTTGTAAATGATCTCATAGTCATATCCCAGCATTTTGGCGAGCCATTTATTTTGTTGTGGGGAGGATAGGCGTTGCTCCAAAAGATATTTAAGACTGTGATGGTCTGTGTGGATTTGGAAATGTCGCCCCAATAAGTAAGGTCGCCAGGTCTCTACTGCATGTAAAATGGCCATCATTTCCTTCTCATAGGTAGATTGGCCCAAATTCTTCCCACTTAGTTGTTGGCTTGTGAAGGCCAAAGGTCGCCCTTCCTGCATTAAGACTGCCCCAATACCCGTACCCGAAGCATCACATTCAATGACAAAAAATTTGGTGAAGTCAGGTAGTGCTAAGACTGGAGTGGAAGTAAGGTCGCCAGGTCTCTATTGCATGTAAAATGGCCATCATTTCCTTCTCATAGGGAGATTGGCGCAGATTCTTCCCACTTAGTTGTTGGCTTGTGAAGGCCAAAGGTCGCCCTTCCTGCATTAAGACCGCCCCAATACCCGTACCCGAAGCATCACATTCAATGACAAAATATTTGGTGAATTCAGGTAGTGCTAAGACTGGAGTGGAACACATGGCATTTTTGAGAGCTGTAAATGCCTGTTGTGTGTCCTCATTCCAGAAGAATGATTTTTTCTTCAGGAGTTGAGTGAGGGGCTTCGCTATGCGACCATAATTGCGGACAAATTTGGGATAATAGCCTATGAGACCAAAAAATCCTCTCAAGCTCTTCAAGGTCTTAGGTTGAGGCCAATCCTGCATTGCCTGGATCTTTTTGGGGTCCACCTTGACACCTTCACGCCCCACAATGTGGCCCAAATACTCAACTTCTTCCATGCCAAATGAACACTTGGACATCTTGACAAATAATTTATGCTTGCGGAGCAGTTGCAAGAGTAGATCTACATGCTGAAGATGTGCGGCCCAAGTGCAACTATAGATGAGGATGTCATCGAAGAAGACGAGGACAAATTTCCTGAGATACTGCAGTAGCTGAATCCTCAAAATGTCAATGCTACCAAAAGTCCTGCGAAAATCATGCCCCGATATAGGAACCCCACACAACTACTCAGATCAGGTGGATCTGAGAGATCTGAATGGCGGATCGGATAGCTCTGAGCGGCAGAACAGATTGCTTCTGCGGATCTGATGGATCTAATAGATCGAAATGACTGGTTTGCTAACTCGGAACTGTGGGACTGATGTCTACTGTTGTTGCACCCCTTTTCGCGAGCAGATCTGGCAGAGATGATGTGTGATCCCCAGATAGAAAAGGGAACTATGGTCTCGAGGAGTGTCAGGTGCTACAGATTGCAATATACATAAGGGTCTGACAGTAGTACTCAGCCCAATGTTTCAGGGCTCTAACTAAGGATCACTTGTACCCTTAGTCGTACAACCCGACTACCCTATCGTACGGGCGAGTAATCTCTCCGAGTGTTGTTCTCGGTGTATTGTAGCAGCAAGACAATCGATTGTTTATCTATGGCGAGGTTATAGAGGAGCTAAGGGGCTTCCAATATACCCAGAAGGTACGTGGAAGACAGTCCATACGCGGTTCTGTCTAATGCGCTACTACTCGAAGGGGTACCCATAGGGGTTACAAGGGAGTCCAACAAGCGTGACCACCTCTTGTATTTCCTACGTGCATGCCTCCCCAAATCCACAGGTTTATGTGCCCAACGACAGATCCCGTGGTTTAAAGATGCCGGAACACGTCTCTAGCCAAAAAAAAAATTGCTAAGAAATGGAGATCCCACCAGCCCTGGAAAGTGCTCTGATACCACTTGTTATTCTCTTAACCTACAAAAGATACCCAAATACAAAATATGCGAAGAAAGATACCCAGAACATAGAATAGTGAGATACAACAACAAATATTTTATTATTCAGAAAGTAATGTTCACTGGCCTCTTCAAGGGGGCAACCTCCAATAGAGCAGAGCTCGATACAAAAATAAGACACGATGCTCCTCGCAGGGAGTCTCTATCCTTTATAAATGACTCATACATGCAATACCATGGATCAATACCATGGGTTTTATTAATACCATCTATCTAATACCATGGCCCATTTGCAACTAACTGTGGTCACGTCATTAATTGCGGGTTAACCACTTACAATTATTAATATGGGCTTTATTGACTCTTTACTATGACTTGATCCCACTACATAAATAAGGGGGTTAGGGTGGGACCCTAATATCCACCAATATCTAATTTCCGCTTTACAAAATGGACATTTAGTCCAAAATGTTGGCTTCTATGTGTAATTCATATTTAACTCTATATTTTTTTTTAATATTTCCACTTATACCATCTACCCTATGAGTGTACGCACACTCTCTCTCTCTTGGTATATATATATATATACATATATGAATATGATGAAATATATATATTTCAAACCATTTTTACTATAAACTTACAAGATTATGAAATGACAGAGGACATATGTAAGGATGTGACTATACAAATCAGTGTACAAATTCATGTGGGACAAATTAACATATATATATATATATATATATATATATAGATATATATATATTATGTGGGATATATATATATCCCACATAAACTTACAATATTATGAAATGACAGAGGACATATGTAGGGATGTGACTATATAAATCAATGTACAAATTCATGTGGGACAAATTAACAGATATATATATATATATATATATATATATATATATATATATATATATATATATATATATATATATATATATATATATATATATATATATATATTTTTTATTTTATTTTTGTAGGGACCAATTTAGCGCCTTGTCGATATAGCGGTCATTTAAAAATGATCAATAGCAATGATAACTTGAAATTTTCCACATGAATGACTATATGAACTGATTAATTGTTCATCGGAAAATTTAATTGTGTACTAGCCAATTTATTTATTGTACAATGGTTGCTCGAATAAGGGTGGTTTACAGATGCAATTTGTGGCAAATGATTAGTATAACAACATTGTCTATAGTAGTGTATATATGCATAATTGATGGTTGTTTGGAAGGAAAGGGTTTCAAGCGACTGTCGACTCAAGTTTAATGGAGATGTTGGCGTGTTGGCAGCATGTCGTGGAAGGAGAAGGCCATGCAATCCGTTGAATGTACGACTAATGGCGTGGTCGTGATATGTCCGAGGACAAGCTGTCCAGTGATCTCATCAGTGAAGTTGTAATTTTTTTATTTCTTATTATTTTTATTTTTATTTTTTAACCTTTTTTTCTCCCTTTTTTTTCTTTCATATATATATATATATATATTACCTTTATTTGCTCAACTTTTTTTTCTCTATTCTCTCTCTCTTTTTATTTTTAATATCTATAGTTATAATATTTGTTTTGTTGTTGTTGTAGTTGTTTTTAATCTTTACAACCACGGGCCTAAATGGCGAAACCAACATAATGAAAAACCTCCAACGATGTACCAAAACACTTTATCACAACAATAATGAAGTCGATGGATGGATTGATGGCCAAAGGCTGGATCAGACTTCCTCTGTGTAGCGATTGAGCAACTAGAGGATCAAACAACCCTAATACCAATGTTATCAACAAAGTTCATAAACACAATAGAATACTCAAAAGATTTGAAATATATAATTATCCATGATAGGACAAATATAATGAGATTGTCTTTCAAATTAATCACATCATTAAGATTTGGTCAATGTTCTGAACCATCTAATGTGATTCATCCTTAATACAAAGCTGAAAAAATCAATTTATCTACATGTTTAAATAGCAGAGGTGCAACTATTAAACATCTGGATAGATTGATTTTTTCACGTTTGTCTTGAGTATGAACCACATTAGATGGTTTGAAACGTCGACCAACTATTAATGATGCAATTAATCTGAAAGACAATCTCATTATCGTTATGGATCACAAATGTCTAATATCTAGGACAAATATATTTATATAAGAAATGTATAAAAGATCAGATATGAGATGATAATCAGAATGTTACAAATGAGGACCCGCTTATATACTGGCAGGTGCCCCTTGATGAATGGTCATGTCCTTAGAGACATGTCTCTTCTATACTAACCACTAATTAATCATTACTATGACATATATATCTATCTATATATATATATATACATACATACATACATACATATATATATATATATATATATAACAACAACAACCACAAAGGTACACAAGGTACATGGCACTTATGACTAAAGTGATAGACTCACAGAGCATGGTTAGAAAGAACAAGTCTTTAGATTAGGTTCCTAAAAATAAAGCAGGGAAGTATTCTAGTTCAGAGTGAGCAATTGCAATAATGAAGAACATGGTAGTGTTGGAGACTGGTCCAGGAGGACGAGGTTCTTCTATCAGAACATTCCTCACTAAGAAGGAGTGTGGAAATTAGTATCAAGTAAGGTCTTTTTTGACTTGCGCCTTAGCCAAAGAGACCACAAACAATATTTCTTTAGCAAGCACCAGTTCCTATAAGTTAGGACAAGTTCATGAAGTAGTTTAACTCATGCGAATAGTTGGAGGCTTAGTTATTTGTGGCTAAGATGAGCTACATGAGTCAATTAGACTTAGTTAACTAATCAATCACAAGATACAATTGCTTATAAGGAGGTCAAAATACATAATTGTAATCATTATTTTGTGTAAGCACAAGGTTGTGAGACAAGACAATAGCGAACACAAGTCTTGTGTGTGTTAAATTTACAACAACATTAAAGTAAATTGCAGATAGAACATAAACATAGATCGCAAAAGACAAGAGGACACAAGATGTGGCACTAGCCAGGGACAAACCCCAATGTGGGGAAACCCTTGATCAATTCTTCTTATATGTTCTTCAATAGTTCAGTAGAGAGAGAGAGATAGTACATTTACAACAGAAGTCAACACTTTGACTTATCTAAAAAAGAGCATAGATCATTTCTAAGAAGATGATACATGAGATATCTAAACTCAGTTAAAGACATGTTGCTTCAACTGATTCTCCAAGGTGACTCCTTCACCTATAATTGCGTCGCACCTCGTCATCATGTTGCACCTCACCATGTTGCACTATGTTGCACCCATCATCACTATGCTAGACCTCATGACCATGCTACACACATCATACTATTGCACCTTATGCTACCACTGTTGTTTTATGTGCCATTGTAGCACCATGATGCCACAATTGTCCCATGTTCCATAGTTGCACCATGCTAGCCACTATTGTCCCATGTGGCATACTGCTGACCCACTGTTAGTGACATTGCTATTCCATGTTTGCTTGTTGTCCCATTGTTTTGTTGTTGTCCCATCATAACTTGCTATCCCAGTTGTGCCATCATTGCACTATGCCATTTCTTCTAGCACTATTGTCCCATCGCACTGCACTGCTGCATTGTTGCTCTCTAGTTAAGGCATCACCTACAGCCCTATTCCTTCACACAACTCAGCAATCACTCTTCCAAAAGACTGTGGTTTACCAAGAGAATATGCCTCCAATCCTATGTTGCCTTTTTCTGCTTGTTTTACCTCAAACATAGCACATAGATGGCATCTAGCTGTTGGCTATGGCTTGCAGCCTAGCCCATCAGTTAGTTGTAGCTACGACTCCCTTATACACTACTCAAACAACCCTTAAACAACTATGTTTACTTCTCCAGATTTCGGCCTTCCTTGCCCAGCAATCTACACCCAAGACCTCTCTCAAACAAGCCTTAAAGCAGCCCGTTGTAACCTACATCAACTCGGCCTCTCCACAGAAATACCACATTTCTCTTTAAGCTTCCCCATGTTGTCCCTTTGGCCCTTCAAACTGCAACTAAGACTTTGTTGTGCATACAACCCTTCCACATTGTCTAGGGCATAGAGACCAGTGTATAAGACTATATGCTTCCTTCTAGACTATGTAGAGACTAGCGTATAGGTTAGGGTTGTCCTCCTTAATAGTGTTAGGGCTTCTCTTCTTCCTGACTTGACTGTGTCCTCTTTGTTAGGGCGGACTGCGACTAGGGAATACTCCTCCTAGATCTCTCTTCCACTAAAACCCAAAGCCAGTGGAGAGAAATCAAGAGAGAGGTGTGTGTGGAAATGACTATTAAGTCACCTCTTTTTATACTAAATCATGGAGCACATGTGTGGGTTATTTGGTTGTTGGCTGACCTTGACGAATTGTCTTACAATACAATTAAATTCATAACTCCATGAATACTTATCGAAATCGAATGATATTTAGATCAATCCTACACCTCTCGATGAGAGGGATCCAAGAAAAATATCAACTTCCATAAATAAGATGACCCACATGGATTTTGGCCCTAGTTTCCAATTTTAACACTCCCTCTCAACTAGGGAGAACTCCATCCGCTAATCCATCTGTCTGGCTGTACTATCTATGCCATCAGTTCCCTACACTACTCTGCTCTGCTTTGCTGGGCTCTGCTCTGTTGAACCGTGAAGAAGAATTATTGACCGAGAATGTCTCATACCATTCTCTACTGACCCGAAGTCAGTTCCATATGAAGAGACTGTGTCATACCACTTTCATTGATCCCAGATCAGTTCCAAAAGAGAGAGTTATGCCACTCTTATTAATCCGAAGTCAGTTCCAATTGATCCCAGATCAATATCAAAAGAGACCGTCTCAAACCACTCATACTGATCCTAGATCAATGGAGGTCATCCTAGCATAGGGAGTACAGTAGATACAACGGTGCATCCTAGTACTATTATGGTCCCTAACACCATTTCCCTATTCATTGGCTAGATGAGAGGTACTTCTCATGAGTCCCAAACTGCATGGGTAGGATGCCTCGACAGGAGAACCACTCATCCTGTCCCTAAGTTTCCACGGGGTATCACAGGGGAAGGCTGATCCATTCACCCTGTACACAGCGCACCATTAGGTGAGGGTGAGTCACCCTATGGTCACTTGTTGCTCCAAGAAGTACCCCAGAGCTCCCATAACTCAACGCTTGCATCATGCAGGACCCTCATAAGAAGGTCTCTCAATGACTCCAAGTCATTCAGGAAGGTCACAAATCTGACCTTTCTCCGAGGCTTTGACAGAATGTCTACGACCTGCACATCAGTGTCAATGCGATGGAGCCTCCTCGCTCATAGACGTACCATATCCCAGATAAGGTAGTATCTAATGTCTATATACTGGAGCAATCATAGAATATGGGATTGTTCAATAATCGAATCCCCCTCTAGTTGACACAGAAGATCACAGTGGCATCCATCATGTGTACAAACAGCTCACTGAAGAGCTTCCGCAGCCAGGCAGCTTCAGACGAGGTCATACTCGTAGCTATGTATTCGGTCTAATCAGTGCTTTAGGCAACCAACTTCTACTTCCTACTCATCCAAGATATCGAAGCAGAACCCAAAGAGAACCAGCACTCAGAAGTGCTCTTGTGATCCTCTACATAGCCTGCCTAGTCAGCATTTAAATAATCATGCAGCTTAATATTTCTGATAGTATATCTCAATCTATGAGTGATTGTGCCCCAAAGACATCTCAGAAGATCCTTGGCACCAATCTTGATCTGAAAATGAGATCTTAAAACAATATTAAGGTATTACAGACTCATGTGCAGGAATGCCTATATTACTTAGTGCAACGGATAGAAAAGATTGCGAATAATATAGATAATGAGCAGTTAGAGAAACATAACAGACACACACACATCAACACAGCAAATAATCAAGGAAATCTTGAAAAGAAATCTTAGAAAGAAGCTTCTCGTACACTTCTTGGAAATCTTGGACAAGAAGCCCTCTCTGATATTCATCTTCTCTTTAAGGGTCAAGTTAGGCGCAGCACCATGAGTCTGTGTGCCCCTTGTGATTTTTCTAACATTCCTGGATACCCCAATGCTATTCCATCTGTTGGGATAGACAAATTGCCTAGCTTTCATGGAGATAATGCCATTACTGTTAATTCCCATTTGCGAGATTTCAACATATGGATGGCTAAGTATGCTAGATCTCCTGATTTTGACCATGAAGATGTCAGGATGATCCTTTTTATCTTGACTCTAGGAGGTGATGCTCATGACTGGTTTACAGAAAAACCTCCTAATTCATTTGACTCCTTACAATCAATCATTAATTCATTTAGAGAAAAATATGGAGATAAGAGAGAGGGAAGACATCTTGTAAGAGCTCTTACTCTGATAAAAAAGAGAGAAGACGAAACTGTTGAAGAATTTAATAGAAGGTTTAATGGTATTATTAGAGAATTACCTCAAGACTATAAACCTTCAGATAAAACTCTCCAAGATTTTTACATTGATGCCTTTGGTCCCGAAGCATCTTATGAGTTAAGGTGTGATAAACTTACTGATTATCGAGATTGCCAAGCCTTAGCTGTAGAACTTGAAAAGGACAAGGCAACTTTTGGGAAGTCTGAAATCCCAGGCTTTGATAGGGCTGCTACGAAACTAAAGGAACCTAAGGGAAAAGAAGTCCAGGAGCCAAAAAGTGAGCTTGTTCTTAAATTGCTTCAAAAAATTGAAACTATGGAAATCAATCATAATAAGGAGATAAACACTTTGCAGAATAGATTGATTCAGATGGAAAGAACGCAATCGCAAAATTTTCAGCCTCGAAATAATAATTGGCAAAGAAGGGGTCAATCTAGTGAGCAGAGACCCCCTAACCCGCTTACTAATCTGGTAGATGATGCTCCTCCTTACTGTCGTGCTTGCGATGCTTTTCACGAAGAGTCCTCTTCTCCCACTATCAGAAGACTCTTGGATAATGGAATGCTTGGGACAGGTGAGCAAATAAACGTAGTAGGGAGCAAGTTTCCTTTGCCCATGAATGATTGGATAGAGGTTAAGGAAAGGAGCTATGATGTTGTGAACCCTCAATCTGCTTTTAGTATAAAATAACCTTGAAAACGAAGATGACATTTTGGCCAGGTTATATGGTGAGAAACCCTCTCCTGAGAAAATTCTGGAGATTGCTAGAGATAAGGGTTTAACATACCAGAGAAGGGATAAAGATCAGAGCGGGAATCAAATTCCTCCTCGAACTTTAAACCCTGGTATAAACTCTGGAATAGATGTCGATTTGGGTAGTTGGTTTAATAATGCTAAAATTTGGGTTCCCGTATCTGAGATCGCTAAGATCCCTTCCCAAAGAGACAAGTTACTAAAAGCAATTCAGGGTCCTCAAGTCAACACTTCTCAGCAGAAGATTCGCGAGGTTGACTATCATGATGCTCCTATTTATCTACAAAGCATAGATGCTGATAACAAAGATCATCAACCCTTCTTTATCACCTTATTAGTCAACGGGTATAAATTGAATAACTGCATGTTGGATTCAGGCGCATCTGCTTGCGTTATGACTAAAAGGGTCATGGAACAGCTTAACTTAAGAGTTTCTAGACCCTACTATAATATATGTGCTATGGATTCTAAGAAAATCGAAGTACATGGTTTAATCAAGGATTTACAAGTTCACCTTTCAGTTTACCCGGACATCATGGTTGTTATGGATATCGTTGTCGTTGATGTACCTAATGCTTGGGGTATGTTGTTATCTAGAAAGTGGGCCTCTGATCTGGGAGGAAGCATTCAGATGAATTGGTCATATGCTATGATTCCTTCTCCTAGCGGTGATGGTTTTGTTAGGCTAAATAGAGAGCCCGAGAGGAAATTTCATGTTGAAAATCCTAAGAAGCCTCATAATGAAATAATTAGGGAGCAATCTGACATCGGGAACTATTCTATCATGTCTAATTTCATAATTCCTCCCGATGATAAGGTAAAAAATCTTAAAGATGAAGTCTGGTATATGTACTTCGATGGTGCGTTCTCTAGTCATGGTAAGGGTGCGGGAGTAGTGCTTAAATCTCCCCTTGGTCACATATTCAAGTTTGCCTATCATTTAGAATTTGAAGCAACCAACAATGTCGCTGAGTACGAAGCTGTATTGTTGGGTCTTGAATTGGCCAAAGCTTGGAGGATTAAATTGCTTAGCATCAAGGGGGATTCCGATCTGGTTATCATGCAACTTAAAAACAAATTCACATGTAGAAATCAGAGATTAAGAAACTATCGAAATGCTGTGTGGGATACTATGGAGCACTTCGATGCCCTTAACATTGAAGCAATCCCTCGAGAACAAAATAGTTTGGCAGATGAACTTGCTGTAGCTGCTACCACTTTCCAATTGTCTGACGAGTTAATTAACGATAAAATTAAAATGGAAGTAATGTTCAGACCATCTGTTCCAGACAACTCAGAGCATTGGCAAGTTTTTAATGATGAAAAACAAGTCATTCGTTTTCTCAATAGTTTGGATGAGTTTGAAGATTTTCGAATAATTTCTCAGGAGGATGGATCTTTAAATCATGAACATATTATAAATCCTACTCCTAGAAATGTGGTTGCCTTAGAGCAACATTTTGATCGGCATGATGCCACGAAGCTTAGAGAAGAAAACAAGATGGACCCAGGCGAGTACCTCGAAATGAACATTGGTACTTCTGAAAATCCGAAAATAGTTAAAATTGGTAAAGGTACTAGTTTGGAGGAAAGGAAAAAGTTAGCTGATTTACTTCATGAATATAGAGATGTTTTAGCTTTTTCCTATGATGAATTAAAAGGCTATAGGGAAGATGTTATGGAGCATACTATTCCTTTAAAGGACGAGAATGCTAAACCCTTTCGACAGAAACTTAGGCAAATTAATCCAAAATTAGCCCCCTTGGTCCAGAAAGAGCTTGCTAAGATGCTTTCCGCAGGGATCATCGCTCAAACTAGGCATTCGACATGGTGTTCGAATTTGGTGATTGTTAGGAAAAAGAACGGTTCAATAAGACTTTGTGTCGATTTTAGAAACCTTAATCTGGCATGCAAAAAGGATAATTACCCTTTGCCAAACATGGAAACTTTGTTGCAAAGAGTAACTGGGTTTGGAATGATGTCATTGCTAGACGGTTTTTCTGGGTATAATCAAGTTTGGGTTAAAAAAGAAGATCGACACAAGACCACATTCACAACACCATGGGGCACTTTTGAATACATCAGAATGCCATTTGGGTTAACAAATGCTGGGGCTACTTTCCAGAGGGCCATGGATTATGCCTTCAAAGGGTTAATCGGGAAAATCATCGAAATTTACCAAGACGATCTTACTGTTTTCTCTAAATATGGTATCAGCCATATAGATCATCTTAGGAAGGTTTTTGATAGATGCAGAGAATATGGAATTTCTTTGAATCCGGCTAAATCTGTCTTTGGGGTAACTGAAGGGACACTTCTGGGTCATATCATTTCTAAGGAAGGAGTCAAGGTCGATCCTGAACGAGTTGAAGCAATTCAAAAGATTCCTCTCCCGCATAACCTCAAGTCCCTTCAGTCTTTCCTTGGAAAGATAAATTTCATTAGAAGATTTATCCCGAATTATGCGGAAATAGCTAAGCCCATTCAAAGTCTTCTGAAGAAAGATGTGAAATTTGTCTGGCAGGAAGAAGGCAAAAGGGCTTTCCAAGAAATCAAGTCTGCTATCGCGAAAGCTCCTGTCCTTGTTAGTCCTGATTACTCCAAAGATTTCATGATTTTTTCTTTCGCTTCTGAGGATACCATTGCCGGTGTCTTGCTTCAAAAGAATAAAGATGGTCACGAGCAACCTATTGCTTTCATGAGTAGAGCACTTCAAAACTCCGAATTGAAGTACAATACCATGGAAAAGCAGGCTTATGCCTTGGTCAAGTCTCTTAAGCATTTTAAAACTTATGTGGGTTATTCTAAGATCATTGCTTTCGTCCCACTTTCTGCTGTTAAAGACATATTGACTCAAACTGATTGCTTAGGGACTCGTGCTAGGTGGGTTACTAAGATACAGGAGTATGATTTAGAAATTAGACCCACCAAGTTGATCAAAGGCCAAGGTTTAGCTCAAATGTGAACTGAAAGTAATGAAAAGACTCTTGGTTTGTTCTGCCTTGACGATCTATCTTCGCCAGAGTTGAGAAGATTAGCTGAGCATGAATGGTATAAGGACATAGTTTACTATTTGACAAATCTTGCATGTCCTAACCATTTAGTCGCTCATAAAAGAAGGGCTCTCAGACTAAAAGCCACTAAGTACTGCCTTATGAAGGATGGCCTTGGATGGAGAAATCCTGAGGGCATAGTGCTTAGGTGTGTTGACGATGTTGAGTCCAAAAGATTAATCTCCGATTTTCATTCAGGATTTTGTGGTGGTCATTATGCCGCTAGAACCACCGCCCACAAAATCCTGAGAGCTGGCTATTACTGGCCTTCGATTTTTTCTGATGTGCACAAGTATGTTAGAACGTGTCAAGCCTGTCAACTTTTCACTGGGAAGCAGAAGCTAGCTGCCCTTCCTCTAAAACCTGTTATCGTAGAGGCACCTTTTCAGCATTGGGGTCTGGACTTCATAGGGAAGTTCCATGAAAATTCTAGCAATGGCTACTCATGGATTTTGACTGCTACAGATTATTTCACTAAATGGGTCGAAGCCGTTCCTGCTAAGAATGCCACTGAAAAGGTGATTATGGATTTCATTGAGAATAACATCATTACTAGATTTGGTGTCCCCGCTAAGATCACTACGGACAATGCCAAGGCTTTTAGTTCTTCAGAGTTTTCATCTTTTTGCTTCAAATATGGCATTGTCTTATCTCATTCGTCGAATTACTATCCTCAGGGTAATGGTTTGGCTGAATCAAGTAATAAAAATCTCATAACCATTATCAAGAAGATAGTAGGAGATAACAAGAAGTCTTGGGACAGTAAAATCAAGTATGCTTTGTGGGCAGACAGAATTACTAAGAAGAAGTCTACTGGTAAATCTCCCTTTGAATTAGTTTATGGCTTGGATGTTACCTTACCTGTGCACCTAAAATTGCCAGCCTATCAGCTTCTCCAAAATTTTTCCACTAATAAAGATGTTGTTCAGAATAGGATAGATCAGATTGTGGAATTAGATGAGGCTCGTCGGACAGCTTTTGAGGCTATATGTAAAAATCAATCTAATATTAAGAAAAGCTTTGATAAATGCTCTCGATCTAGATCTTTGCAGGTTGGAGATATGGTTTTACTCTGGGATCGCAAAAATGAAAAGCCGGGAAAACATAAGAAGTTTGATAGTTTGTTGGCTGGGACCATACATCATTAGAGATATAGCCGGGCCAAACTCATTCTACTTGAGCAGATTGGATGGCGAACCACTTGATCTACCAGTGAACGGCCAAATGCTCAAGCTGTTCTTCAAAGATGATATCTGATGCCATGGGGCATCTTCTGTATTGTATTTCTATCCCTACTCCTTGTCTTTTCAGCATTTCATTTCTGTTTTTAGATTTAGATTTACTTTTCATGTTATTAGTTAGTTAATAAATGAAGAGCTTTTATCTTTCCTGTGCTTAATGTATATGATGATTTTGGACAGACGCTACTTATATTTTGTTGTGTGTTGCATGGATGCAGATTCTGGATTCTCACATTCCTACAGAGCAGCAACGTGTCCCCAAGTAGAGCCAGATGTTGACCACTACTGGTCAACTTCCCATGCGGTACACCCTCTTTTCTTGGCAGAAAGAGATAACACCTAAACGACGTGTCCGTGCCAGCCTACAATCATCAGCAGCTTGATCATTTCCATTGTAAACCCAGTCTGCATGTATGAATTGTAAATAATTTAAGCAGATCAGAGTCATGTATGTAAAATTGCCTAGGTGGACCTAACTTTCTATGATAATCTATGTCCCGGAAGGTTTTTTGTCTCACCGATCCATGGATCGACAGAGTTTTCCTTCAAACCTGACCCCAAAGCCGGGATGGATTTTGTCATTAGAACTTTAGGAGAATCCTAGTGTGTTAATCTGCTAGATTCTAATTGTGTCGCAGAACTGGGTGATTTATGAGGGTCTGTATTAAGTGGGTTTGTCCCCTTGAGATGTAAATTGTAAAAAAATCATCATGAAATGTGTCTTGAGGGTTGAAAATGTTTTAAATCCCCTCGTGAGTCCTAAGTCCTAGGTCCTAGGTGATGTTTCCAATGGCTTAGTTCGAGGATCCATTTAAAAAAAAATGAAATAAAATAATAAAAATTTAAAAATTTTAATAAAAAATAATAAATAAATGAAATAAATAAATAAATAATAAAAATTTAAAAAATAATAATAAAAATTAATTTAAAAATTTTAAAAATAATAATAAAAAATTAATTGAATAAATCGACGGATGAGATCAAGAGATGTCTTGATCCTCATCAACGGTCGAGATCATTTTTACATGGATCAATCGAACTAGCCGTTGGAGCATTTCCTTTAAATAGGGTGCTAGGAGTCATTTTCAGATCATTCGATCTGTGAGTCAGTACTGAAAAAGCTCTTGTGTAATCTGATTTCTGGTTAATAAAAGAAGACTTTGGGGTCCATATCTTGCTGGTGTTACTCTCTTAAAATGTTGTGAGATTGTTTCATTTTCTGCATATGTTATTTTCAGCCGTTAATAATAGTTTTCGTAGAGTATTGTGAGCACAGGTATCTTGTTCACTTGCTGGGGTTTGGGTGCTGTTAGGGTTTCTGAAGTAATGGCAGGTATCTCCATTACTTCCTAAAATCTAGTAGCAGTTTGCCCTCTTTATTGACAGTTGTTTTGAGCTGTGCAGAAAACATCATTCAAGGAAATTTTGTGGGCGTTCGGGGAAGTTCTCGCCTGAACCAGCCAGCTCCCGCAAGCATTTTGTGTTGAGCCCAGTTGGATTTGATCCTGGGTCTATCATTCGGTTTATTTTTTTTTAATTTGCATGGGAGATTTTCTGAAGTTTTTCACAGTGACAATCTGAAATTTCTGTTCTTTAAATATTTTCGGTGCTTATTGCCAGATCTGGCTATTAAAGAGCCAAAATCTGTAAATTATCAGCTATCTTAGGGTTTCAAACTTTCTGTCTTAGGGTTTTAAAATTTTGCTTATATACAGATTTTTAATTAAGGTTTTCAGTGAATTTGTCCTCAGGTTGCCATGAAAATGTGAGAACTTGCAGTCCAACTATGTGACTTTTTGCCAGCAAAGGGAGGTGTTGAAGCACTAGTATCGTGGTTTGTTGATCTTATGACTGAAGGATTAAATCATTGTAAGTCTGTGCAAAAGCAGTGAAGGACGCAGATATGCAAACGGATAAAATTCTTCAGCAATCTTTGCGTAATTACTGGAGGTTGTGTGTTTCAGATCTACACGAAAAATAGGATTTACATTTGTTCACAGCGTTTGTGAAGAAGGTAGCATCTGCGTATCTTCATTTCAGCACGTGAGCTTCAAGATTTCCGGGTATCGAAGACCATTCGGCGCATTCCATCAGGCCAGACATCGGAATGTCCATCACGCACAGAGAATCAACCTTCTAAGAAACCGAACAAATAAGCCGACAAATGTTATTGCTGATGTTTGCTGCATAGATTTTTAAGAAACGGCTGTGGATGACGTCGAGGATTTTTCCGCGCGGGTAGCCTGTCTCCACACTGCTCCTTTGGACTGCGGAAGGTTTCAACTTTCTGTCGATTAAGTGCCGTAGCTCCATCGAACCAGGCAGCATATCACATAAAACAATACCCTTAATGCATTCGCGTGTCAGGCATGCGGCTGTTGTGAAATCGATTGACTGTGCTCTGCGTGTACTCAAGCCCGCCGGATCAGGTAAGTAGATTCGCGTTCTTCATAGCCGCTATAATTTCCAAGAAATTGATCCACAAAGGCCTGCGTACTCACGCGTTCTCAGTCAGCTTGAGAAATTATCGTGCAGCAGCGTTTTGATTTCGTTTGGTAATTTTTGGGTTTACATAGTTCATAGTCATTGCGTTTCACGATTTTTCCTTTGTTTCCTCATTTGCTTACGTTTAGGGCTTTAGTCACGGTTTGGTGTTATTTAGTTTAGACGTTAGACTTTATATTTATGTTAGGTTTATCTGTAGTTTAGAGTTAGATTATCTTTTAGTTTTAGATTTTAACATTTATTTATTTTTTTTTTAGATTTTCATTTAGTTTTATTTCATAATAATAAAAAATATAAAAAATAAAAAAGATTTTATTTAGTATCTTTTAGGACTTAGGTTTATTTTATTTTAGGTATTTTAGATTCTATTTAGAATAGGTTTTAATTTCATTTTTTAGATTGTAATTAGATTTCAATTTGTTTTCTATAGTTTAAATTTAATTTTTGGTTAGATTTCTATTTTTCACCCTTTTTTTTTTAGATAAAAAATAAAAAAATAATAAAAAAAAAAAAATAATAAAAATAAAAAAAAAAGTTTGTTGTGGAATTTTTCCTTTGTCAGATCCAGTCATCTTCGGGAATTGTCATATCTTTTCACGCTGAGATCTGAGTTTTTTTCAAGTCGAGATGCGAAATTGAAATACGATTGATGTTCATGGTGCATGTTTCTATATCAATTAACAAGTAATCGTTTTTATAATCATCTCTTAAGGCACTGGTCTGCTTCATTAATTAAATCCATCAAGTGCTTTTATATCGTATCTCGTGTCTCCCAACCAACTGGTCGACAGTTGGTCTTCATCATCCCACAGGGACTACCCCCCTTAGCCGCGGGAGACAGGCTTAAACGGAGGGATCGGGGATCAAAGTGACAGCCCCCGGTCTGAGCGTTGTCGTGTCAATTTGCGCGACAACAGAGTTCACCCAAAACTCTTGGGCTACGTCTCTTGGTCCAGCTTTCAGTGGTGACCTCTCTATTATGTCTTCAAGAGTAGATTTTTACAAGTGTGAGCTCAAATCGAGTCTCAACACAACAGGGACAAACAACAAGGTTTTACTTGAATCCCTCAAGTCTTCCTGAGTACACAGACTCTCCCTCTCGCTCTTTGTCTTTTGTTTTCTCTCTGTCTTAGCAACTACCTCCTTCTGTTTCTGCCACCGACTGGCTTTTAAACCTATTGGCACTTGTCTATTCATCTCCCCTTTCGGCTCTCTGGCTCTCGGCCTCTATCTGTTCAAATCCCCTCTAAGCGTTAAACAATCATTGTGGAACGCCTTCAGGTATGATGGCCACTTGTTTTTAAATGGAAAGGACCACTAGCGCGGTTGAAATCCCCAGGACTATGTTTCTCTGTGTACACAGAGAAATACACTAAAAACACTGAAAAACCCGCAAAAACTCTTTCTATCGGACTTTAAAAATCTTTGAATCCGCCCTATAATCCTTTCAGATCCACCTTTGGTCGCTATCGCAAGTTCACTGTTGATCTGGGTGATCTCTGATCCAATGGTTAATATTCATTTCGGGCGGCTTATGCACACGGAGATTACCAGCCCGAAAAGGTGGTTTTCTCCTCCGGCGCCAGGCCACATGTCGACCAGTGTATGGGATCGGGCAGAGCTCGTCTAATACCACTTACCGCTTAAGGCCTGCTCGAAATCCCACTCATTATGGAACTCAAAATATATAAAGCTGCATGTATATACCTTTTGGGTCCATTTTATCGCTCAGTCGCATTTCCTTTGTATTTCATTTATTTAACGAAAATGCGAAAATACATAGAAAAACCCTTTTTACCAGAACTCAAAATATATAAATTCAAATCCATAAACCCTTTCGGGTCCGGCTTTATCGCATGTCGCATGTCTTTGGCATCACCCCTTACATAGTTGCGATGCAATATATCGCAATCACATATCGCCTAAGCTTCGGGCCGCAGGTTAAGTCCTTATGTGTGTGTATTAGCAATGCGATATTGCGATTAGATCTGGACCGTTGATATGTGTGCTTAATCAACGGCCCTCGTTTAATCGCGACTTCCATAAGGCCGCCTCTGATAGACTCCACTTGCCACCTCTGATTGCGATATTCCAATTAGATCTGGACCGTTGATCGGTCCGATCAGACAGCTCCTGTGAAATGTTGCTTTAGCCTCCGCTTAACTCTGTTTTCGCCATTTCTTCATGTTTTTCCTGTGCGATAGTGTTTTCCACCATTTTTTAATGTTTTTCCCTTGCAATAGTGTTTAAGTATATAAAGACTTAGAGGATTTTAGGATCCATTTTGGATCACGCCTTCCCACTGAAAAAAAAAAAAAAAAAAAAAAAAAAAAAAAAAAAAAAAAAATTGGACCACCAAAAGTTGGTTTTTAGGCATCGATCAAGTGAAATACAGCTTCCACACTTGTCCAATTTCTATCCATCATGCACTACTTGGTTTTGAACCTTTGAGTCTGATTCTCAGGTACTCAACATCCCCTCGTCACGTAGTTCTCACCTTCCTGTCCAGAACTGTGTCTTCCTGCAACTCATTGAGATATTCAGGCAACAGATCATCAATAGAAGGCAACTAACTTTGCTCTTCGGGATCTTCAATCAATGAAGGTTCATACAGTCTCAAGTTTTCCACATTAACGACTGAATAGATATGCATATAAGCTATAAAATCAAGGCGAAAATCGTTTTCACCATTTTTCTCAAGTATCTTGAAAGGCCCATACCTTATTGTTTTTAGCTTCTTACCTTCACCTTGCATTCTGTCTTTGCTGATGTACAGCCAGACTTGATCACCAACTTAGAAACTATGCTCAATTCGATGCTTGTCATGCCCTGCCTTGTACTTGGCCTGACTTCTTTCCAGCTGTTCCTGCACTGCCTGGTGAATTTCTTGGATCTGTTCAATGAAATTGGTTGCTTTGTCCACATCATTGTGTCCATCAACTGCTATGTCTTTACCAAAGACAAAATCCAAGGGAGACTTTGGTATAAAACCAAAACAACTCTCAAAAGGAGATATCTGAGTAGAAGAGTGCTTGGCACGATTGTAAGCATGTTGCACATAACACAAATGCTCATCCCAAATCTTGGGATGCTTGCTGCAATAGCCTCTGAGCAACTGGATCACTGTCTTGTTGACCACCTCTGTTTGACCATCTATTTGAGGATGAAATGTTGTGCTCTTCTGGTGTCCATCAACTCCCATAGACTTGATCAAAACTTCCCAACAAATCAGGAATCTCGATCAAATACAATAGAAGTGGGTAACCCAAAATGAACCCATACATGTTGAAAGAACAACTTCATTGTTTGTTCAGTTGTAACCTGCTTGTTACAAGGTATCAAAATACACATTTTGCTTAACCTATCCACAACAACATACAAATAATCATGACCTTGTCTAGATTTTGGCAATCCCCAAACAAATTCCATGGAAACACTTTCCCAAGGACGAGAAGGAATTAGAAGTGGAGTGTGCAAGCCTAATTTTCTATTACTGGGCTTGCTTGTAGCACACATAGTACACCCTTTAATATATCTAGAAATTGTTTCATGCATTCTTGGCCAATAACAGAACCTTTGCAACTGTGCAACTATTTTACTTACCCCAAAATGACCTGATATGAGAGAAGTATGTGCTTCTCGGATTATGTTAACTCTTTCAGTTTGTGGAATGCATATCTTTCCCAAAAGATATAAGAGTTAGTCCTTAACATAATAATCCAATTCTTCTACTTGCTTGCCATGACTTAAAGTTGCATATACATCTTGAGCATATTGTTCATTGTAACTTGAGCATATTGTTCATTGTAACTTTCATGCATTACTAAGTTATGCTTAAGTATAGTAGATACATTTATGATTGGTCTTGATAACATATCTGCAACCTTATTGTGTATGCCCTTCTTATATCTGATGACAAGATGAAATTGTTGTAGAAAACCTATCCACCTATAATGTCTTGACTGCTGCAATTTAGTTTATGAGTGAAAATATTGAAGTGGTTGATGATCTGTATGCATGATTGTTTCTTTGACCATTAGGTAATGTTTCCACTTTTCACACCCTATACTAATGCATACAATTCTTTATCATATGTGGGATAATTAACTACTGTAGAAGTAAATGTCTCAGAATGATATCATATGGGTTTACCGTGTTGCATCAGCACTGCTCTCATGGCATAGTCACTGGCATCTGTTTCAATCTCAAATGGATGTTGAAGATCTAGCAGTGCTAGTACTGGTGTTGTACTATTTTTTTCTTTTAAGGTTTCGAATGCTTTCTACTGTTTGCCTCCCCACTAAAACACATTTTTCAATCCTGTTAAAGCATGTAATGGAGCTGCAATCAAAGAAAAGTTATCAATAAACTTTCTCCAGTATTGTGTTGCTCCTAGGAAACTCCTAACCTCTGTAGGAGATTTGGGTTTAGGCCAGTTCACAATGACTTCAACCTTAGAGGAATCTATCTTCAATTCACCACCCCCTACAATATGACCCAAATATTTTAAATATGTTTTGCCAAATTCACATTTTGATAGTTTTACATAGATATTTTCTCTTTTCAAAACATCTAAAGTCTACTTTACATGCTTTACAAGGTCTTCCCATGTCTTACTGAACACAAGAATGTCATCTAAATATACAATTATAAAATCATCAATAAAAGGTCTAAGTAAATCATTCATAACTCTCATGAAAGTGGCAGGAGCATTAGTTAAGCCAAAGGGCATAACCAGCCATTCATACAACCCTTGCTTTGTCTTGAAAGCAATCTTCCATGCATCTTGTTTTGCAACTCTGACCTGATGATAGCCACTACACAAATCTAACTTGGAAAAGTAAACTGCTTCTTTCAACTGATCTAATAGATCATCAATACGAGGAAGAGGAAAACGATTCTTGATCGTTATTTTATTTAGTGCTCTATAATCAATGCACATTCTCCACAAACCATCTTTCTTTCTCACCAACATGATTGGAGATCCACATGGTGATGTGCTTGGTCTTATGAACCCTTCATCGAGCAGCTCCTGTACCTGCTTCTTTATCTCTGCATTCTCTAAAGCGGATAACATGTACATTCTGATGTTAGGTAATGGACCATCTTGCTGCAAATGAATATCATGTACTATTTCCCTTTTGGGTGGCAGAACTTTAGGTTCTTGAAATAGGATATCATATTCTAAAACAACTTTAACTAAATCAGCTTTCTATTTAGCATCACAGCCTTCAAATACATTGGTTTTATCAGGGTTCTTTTCCTTTACAACCATTAATAAAAATTGCTTACATGAATTCACAATTCTTTTCATTTTCCCTGAGTTTATGAGAGAATAGTTATTTTTGAGTTTATGAGCTCTTATAATATATTGTATTCCATCTTTAGTGAGTTGATACTTATTTTTAGCTTTATAGAAAATAGATTTCCTATTATACAAGTAAGGACTTCCCAAAACAATACCACATATATCCAATGGAACTATATCTAACTCAACCTCATCTACAAATGTTGACCCAATAGCAAACCTAAGTTTACATTGTCTTGTTACTTGTAGCTTTGTTTTATCACATACCCAACCTAATGGATATGGCTTCTCGTGAGGTTTTGTTAGTAATCTCAACTTCTTTACAATTGTTTCAGAAATAAAGTTTACTTGTGATCCACTATCAAATAAAGTATCAATCTTTTGGTGCTTGGAAATGAATCTAATACAAAAAATATCATGTCTTTTCCTCTCATTATCTTCATTATCAATAGATTGTGCAGAATTACTTGTGGATGCTTCAGAATTTTTACCTTTTCTACCTGTGGCTGTGACTTTTGTTTCATCACCTGAGTCTGACCCCAAGTCTTTCTGAATAGCAGCTGTAGTCTTTTTCTTCTTACCACCGAACTTCTTAGGTTTCAGCTCCGGATGCAAAGATGGCAGTGTGCATCATCGTGTCCATCCTTCTTGCAATGAGTGCAAGAAGGTTTGTCCTTCTGTACAGTGTTTGTCTTCCTCTCCTTCCATTTTAGTTTCTTCTTTTCCTTGTTCTTGCTTACAGAGTGTTTATATGATCCCCCAACCTCTGGGTTCATATTCTTGCCTCTAGCTTCTAGATGTGTAGCCTGAACTAATACATCATCTAAGCTAGTGGGATTAAACATGAGAATGGTATGCTTCAAATAGCTATGTAGACCACCTATATATTTGACAAATTTTCAGGTGAGTCTAGAGATATGCCTAGAGTTAAAGCTCTTTTTCTAAATTCCTGGGTATAACTTTGTACACTTTGACCCTTTAATTGGCGAAGATTTTGCCAACTCATCATTTCCTGTTGCATATAAGCTAAAGGATAGAACTGTTTTTTTATGATAGAAACAAATTCATTCCAGGTAAAAAGAATTTTACCATGTCTTTTCAGATCAGCTTGTGTCTTGGCTTCCCACCACACTAGTGTAGTTCCTCCAAGTTGAAGGCTAGCCAGTTGAATCTTTCTCCTTTCTGAATCAATGTTCTGCACCCTACAATATACATCAATTTGTCTTATCCAGTTTTATAGCTTCTCTGCATTTAGTTCTCCATCATAAATTGGCAAATCAAATTTCACATCTAATTTAATCAAAGAAGTTTTCTTCTTTTTCTTATCAGAGCTGGGAGATGAGGATGATGAAGGTGATGGTGGAGGAGACGAGGGAGGAGGATTTTCCCCTTCCCCTTTGCCCTCTGGAGGGGCAACTAGAGAAGGTTCCTCTGTTCCTTTGTATGGTTTGGGTATTGAAGTGCTTTCACCTCGACCCTTCTTAAATTCCTAATACATCTCTTCCACCATGGCTCACATGGCCATAAAATTGTACATGAACTGAGATTCTGATTCCAATGGAGTTTCTTCTACCATTCTCCTCTGAGGATAGACTTTTCCAATCTCTAGATTAGCCTCAACAAGTTCTCCTTCTCCTAGTTTGAGCTTTGACCTAGTTAGCATTCAAAATCTAGCACAAGCTTGCCAAACCTTAACAAAACCTAAAGCTCTGATACCACTTGATCTGAAAATAAGATCTTAAAACAATTTTAAGGTATTACAGACTCATGTGCAGGAATGCCTATATTAATTAGTGCAACAGATCAAAAAGATTGTGAATAATATAGACAATGAGAAGTTAGAGAAACATAACAAACACACACACATCAACACAACAAATAATCAAGGATTTCACCCAAAACTCTTGGGCTATGTCTCCTGGTCCAGCTTTCAGTGGTGACCTCTCTATTATGTCTTCATGAGCAGATTTTTACAAGTGTGAGCTCAAATCGAGTCTCAACACAACAGGGACAAACCACGGGGTTTTTCTTGAATCCCTCAAGTCTTTCTGAGTACACAGACTCTCCCTATCTCTCTTTGTCTTATGTTTTCTCTTTGTCTCAGCAACTGCCTCCTTCTGTTTTTGCCACTTACTGGCTTTTACGCCTATCGACACTTAGTTGTTCGTCTCCCCTTTCGGCTCTCTAGATCTCGGCCTCTGTCCATTCAAATCCCCTTTGAGTGTTAAAGAATAATTGTGGAATGACTTCAGGTATGATGACCACCTATTTTTAAACAGAAAGGACCATTGGCGCGGTTGAAATCCCCGAGAATATGTTTCTCTGTGTACATAGAGAAATACAAGAAAAACACTGAAAACCCCACAAAAACTCTTTCTATTGGACTTCAAAAATATTTGAATCCACACTATAATCCTTTCGGATCCACCTTTGGTCGTTATCGCAAGTCCACCATTGATCTGGGGTATCTCTGATCCAACGGTTGATATTCATTTCAGGTGACTTATGCGCAGGGAGATTACCCGCCCGAAAAGACGGTTTTCTCCCTTCGACACCAGGCCACATGTCGGCCAGTGCATGGGATTGGGCAAAGCCCATCCAATACCACTTATCGCCTGAGGTCCACCCGAAATCCCACTCATTACGAAACTCAAAATATATAAAGCTGCATGTATAAACCTTTCGGGTCCGTTTTATCACTCGGGTGCATTTCCTTTGTATTTCGTTTATTTAACGAAAATGCGAAAATACATAGAAAAACCCTTTTTACCATAACTCAAAATATATAAATTCGCATCCATAAACCCCTTTGGGTCCGGCTTTATTGCATGTCACATGTCTTTGGCATCACCCCTTACATAGTTGCGATGCAATATTACGATGCGATATATCGCAGTCGCATATCGCCTAACCTTTGGGCCACGGGTTAAGTCCTTATGTGTGTGTATTAGCAATTTGATATTGCGAGTAGATATGGACCGTTGATCTGCGCGCTTGATCAACAGCCCTCATTTAATCGCGCTGATCGCTATCACAATTTCCATAAGGCCGCCTCCGATAGACTCTGCTTGCCACCTCCAATTGCGATATGTCGATTAGATCTGGACCGTTGATCGGTCCGATCCGACGGCTCTTATGCAATGTTGCTTTAGCCTCTGCTTAACTCTGTTTTCACCATTTCTTCATGTTTTTCCCATGCGATAGTGTTTTCTGCCATTTGTTAATGTTTTTCCCTTGCGATAGTGTTTAAGTATATGAAGACTTAGATGGTTTTAGGATCCATTTTGGATCAAATCTAGTGAGGCTCAACCATATATGAGCTCACCATGCTAACTGCAAAACATATATCCGAATGGGAGTTCACCAAGAACATCAATGCTAGTATGAGTTTGTGAAACTTGGAGGCATTTCCCAAATCAGGTATGGTATCCCTATCACATAACTTCTGAAAGTTAAGCTCCATTGAGGTAGTCGTGGGCTTGTTGTTCACCATTCCAAATCCAGAATCCAACTCCCTCTTACTTTTGCAAATGAGAGGATCTGCACCTGTCAAAAAGAGGTCATCCTCAGAAGGTGCCGGTATGAGAGGTCTATGATCCACAACCTTCGAGCAATGGTTTGGATTGGCTTCACTCCTAGTGAATCTCAGTTTCATCAGACAACTATCAATCCTCTCATACTAAGCCCGGGGTGTTTGGCTTCAAGCCATAAAGGGCTTTCTTCCACCTGCATACATGAGATTCTTGATCATGAATCTCAAACCCCTCAGGTTGTTCCAAACCTATGGACCTGCTACATGAGGGGAATGGTCCCCTTATAAGATTTTCCTTTAGTACATCTCAAATATGTGCCTTCATGCTCTTCTTGAGTTCAGGCATCCCTGACACCATCTGACTCACATCGAGTATGGCCCCATAAAGAAGACCTCTGGTGCTATAGATGAGATGTGTCAACTGACATGGTCCCCAATGGACCATCCTACAACTTGATACAAATTGCCAATCCTAAACCCATGAGTAAAAGCATCTTTGAAAATTATATTTTCAAACACGTACCTTTCCATCTATGAATGCCACCCTGAAATCTTTGACTTCCATTACCGAAATGGACACCAAGTTCTTCTTGTGATCAAGTACATAAAAAAGATTCTTGTAAATGAATCGAGTTACCCTCATTCAATTGAGGGGTAACATTCCCTACACACTTTCCAGGATAGGTGGCATTGACTCCAAGTATAATCCCATGATTGTTTCCATCTCTACCAAATTAGGGAGAACACCATTCTATCTTATGAAGTGCCTTGAAGCACTACAATCAATAAGCCAGATTCCCAAAGAGTCTGAAGGAGAGGGCCAATATAAGATAACGCTTCTTTATCTTATCAAAAACAACATTTGATTCTTCATACCTAAGGTTCCTTGCTTTCTTTGAAGAGTCGGTTATTTCCTTGATGACCTTCGATCATTAAATATGTCCCTGGAATGATTTTTATCATCATCAAGTGATGTGTCCCTACCTTTCAGGCACTCCTTCGCATAATGGCCGAACTTATTGTAAGCAAGGCATCTGCCTTTCCTTCCACCCTTAGATCTGAACTTCCCATTGAATATGTCCCTGGAGTGATTGTTATCATCATCAAGTGATGTGTCCCTACCTTTGGGGCACTCCTTCGCATAATGGCCGAACTTATTGTAAGCAAGGCATCTGCCTTTCCTTCCACCCTTAGATCTGAACTTCCCATTGAAGTGATCTTAAAGTAGGCCATCAAAAGCTTCCACTGCGCCATTCTGATAATGTTCTCTGCTTCGACTTCACTCTTGGTGAATTTGAAGAGGGATGAGGAATCCATTGATCCTTTTGTCCTTTCCCAACTCTCTTCAGTGATTTTTCATTCACTCTTGCTTGGACTTTGTCTTCACCTCAGCTTTGATACCATGTTAAATTTAGGTATGTTCAATGCTTAGAGAAATTTATTTCAATCTTCACAGTTGGCTCAATATCTTTTCCAAATTAGCAATCACATCAACATTAAAATAAATTGTAAATAGAACATAAACATAGATCGCAGAAGAAAAGCCAAGACAAGAGGACACAAGATGTGGAGCTAGCCAAGGATAAACCCCAATGTGGGGGAACCCTTGATCAATTCTTCTTATATGTTCTTCAATAGTTCAGCAAAGAGAGAGAGAGAGATAGTACATTTACAACAGAAGTCGGCACTTTGACTTATCTAAATAAGAGCATAGATCATCTCTAAGAAGATTATAATGAGATATCTGAACTCAGTTGACGACATGCTGCTTCAAATAATTCTCCAAGGTGACTCCTTCACGTATCATTGTGTTGCACCTCATCATCATGTTGCACCTCACCGTGTTGCACCATGCTGCACCCATCATCACTATGTTGGACCTCATGACCATGTTGAACACATCATACTGTTGCACCTTATGTTGCCACTGATGTCCCATGTGCCATTGTAGCACCATGCGTCCACAGTTGTCCCATGTGCCATAGCTGCACCATGCTAGCCACTGTTGTGCCATGTGACATACTGCTGACCCACTATTAATGACATTTCCATTCCATGTTTTCTTGTTGTCCCATTGTTTTCTTGTTGTCCCATCACAGCTTGCTATCCCAATTGTGCCATCATTGCACTATGCCATTATTGCTAGCGTTATTTTCCCATCACACTACACTGTTGCATTGTTTCTCTCTTGTTAGGGCATCACCTACATCCCTATTCCTTCACACAACTCAGCAATAAGTCCTCCAAAATATTGTGGTTTAACAAGGGAGTATGCCTCCACTCCTATGTTGCCCTTGTCTGCTTGTTTTACCTCAAATGCAACACATAGATGGCCTCTAGATGTTGGCTATGGCCTACAACCTAGCCCAGCAGCTAGCTGTAGTTGCGGATCACTTATACACCACCCAAATACCGCTTAAACAACTTTGTTTACTTCTCCAGATTTGTGTCCTTCCTTTCCCAGCAATCTACACCTAAGACGGCTCTCAAACAAGCCTTAAAGAACACTGTTGTAACCTACAGCAACTCGAACTCTCCACAGAAATACCACATTGTTCTTTAAGCTTCCCCACGTTGTCCCTTTGGCCCTTCAAACTGCAGCTACGACTACGTTGTCCATACAACCCTTCCACGATGTCTAGGGCACAGAGACCAGTGTATAGGACTATAGGATTTCTTCTAGACTACGTAGAGACCAACGTATTGGTTAGGGTTGTCCTCCTTGATATCGTTAGGGCTTCTCTTCTTCTTAACTGTGTCCTCTTGGTTAGGGCAGAGTACGGCTAGGGCATCCTCCTCCTAGATCTCTCTTCCACTAAAACCCAAAGCGAGTGGAGAGAAATCAAGAGAGAGGTTGTGTGGAAATGACTATCAAGTCACCTATTTTTATACTAAATCGTGGAGCACATGTGTTGGTTATTTGGTTGTTGGCTGACCTTGACAAATTGTCTTACAACGCAATTAAATTCATGAATACTTAACGGAATCGGATGGTCTTTAGATCAATCCTACACCTTTCCATGAGAGGGATCAAAGAAAAATTTCAGTTGCCATAAATAAGATGACCCACATGGAGTTTGGCCCTAGTTGCCAATTTTTACAGTATGAGAGATAAAAGAGTTGGGAAGAGCATGAAGGAGAGGCCTATAAAGCATGAAAGAGAGGCCTATACACAGTGCTTGGCAGAGGAAATTCTAGTTCCTATAAGTTAGAATGAGTTCATGAAGTAGTTTAACTCATGTGAATAGTTGGAGGCTCAGTTATTTGTGACTAGGATGAGCTACATGATTCAATTAGACTTAGTTAACTAATCAATCACAAGATACAATTGCTTATGAGGAGGTCTAAAGACAAAATTGTAATCATTGTTTTGTGTAAGCACAAGGTTGTGAGACAAGACAATAGCGAGCATGAGTTATGTGTGAGAGCTAGAAGAGTTGGGAAGAGCATGAAGGAGAGGTCTATAAAGCATAAAACAGAGGCCTATACGCGAGGAAATTCTTGTTGGTGTGCACTAGGAAATAGGAGGAAATTTCCTAGTGGTAGAGAATTTTTGTTTCTTGGAGCAACTATTCTTCTGAGGAAATTCTTGTTGGTGTGCACTAGGAAATAGGAGGAAATTTCCTAGTGGTAGAGAATTTTTGTTTCTTGGAGCAACTATTCTTCTTGGTGTGCGCTAGGAAATAGGATGAAATTTCCTAGTGTTAGAGAAATTTTGTTTCTTGGAGCAACGATTAGTTTCAAATTTGTTCACCAACAGTTTGACAGTTTCTTCTTCACAATGACATAATCTATTTGCTCAAACTTTGTCAATAAAATCTTCACATTGACATAATCTATTTTCTCAAACTTTGTCAATAAAATTTCTACAACTAACAGAGGGTTTTCAGGTTCACATAATCTATTTTCTCAAACTTTGTCAATAAAATTTCTACAACTAACAGAGGGTTTTCGGGTTCCCTAGATACTTTTGTGTTTTTGCTATCACGTGTCTATGTTTTATTTTTGTTCTATTGCAAATTGGTAGAGAAATTTTGTGTCTTGGAGCAACAATTAGTTTCAAATTTTTTCACTACAACTGTTTGAAAGTTGCTTCTTCACATTGACATGCCACAAACAATTGAAAATGAGAGTGTGTTTGATCCCTAGATACTTTTGTGTTTTTTGAAAATGAGAGTGTGTTTGATCCCTAGATACTTTTGTGTTTTTGTTATCATGTGACTATGTTTTATTTTTGTTCTATTCCAGTGCAAATTGGTAGAGAAATTTTGTGTCTTGGAGCAAATATTAGTTTCAGATTTGTTCAATACAACAATTTGACAGTTGCTTTTTCACATTGACATGCCACAAACAATTGAAAATGAGAATGTAGTCTCCATAGTTCTCCTTGAGAGTAAGGACCACGCCAACCAAAAATGGAGATGAGGAAATGAATCATTAAACAAAGTTCTAGGTCAAGACCAAGGTAAATAAGATCTTTGATGATATCTCTACATTCAACAAAGACTTCCACTTGAATATTAAACTATTACCTTTGGAAATGCTAAAAAAAAACAAGGCTAAATCCATAACAATTCTGTCCTATCTCAAGTATTAAGCTGAGTACGCAACTTTAACATATGGCAGGCTACACAAATACCACTAGCTTTCATTAAACAAAATTGGCAATGGCGTTGTTCAGATACCGATTTTGTACATGCCGTGTTATACAAAGGGTACATAGTCTTAACTGACCTGGAATACTAAAGAATATGATTATCTACTAAAGAATATGATTATCAACTTGTCCAAGGCAAGCGAAAAGTGACACCAACTGACCCTCCTGACGCCAGCATAAGTTGAGCTTTTGACGGGCGCTCCGTCCCCGTTCTCCAGCGATTCTTCCTCTTCGTACTCTTCGCCTTCGTCATATTCATCATCTTCTTCCTCTTCGCCTTCGTCATATTCATCATCTTCTTCCTCTTCGTACTCTTCGCCTTCGTCATATTCATCATCTTCTTTGTAGTCGGTTGACGCCCTTCCAGAGCGGGGATCGATCTTTTGAAGATAAGGAAGATAGTCGGTTGACGCCCTTCCAGAGCGGGGGTCGATCTTTTGAAGATAAGGATTGTGCACCAGAACGGCCGTCAAACCATTTGGCAAATGAATAATTCGATATTCACGATTGTCGTTTTTGACGATTCTGCCAGTGAAGGCTTTGACGACTGTGTTAGTGCTGGCGACGGCCATTGATCCCCCCTCCTCTGAAACGAAGACGACGCCGAAGAGAAGAAACGGGCTGGCTGTATGATTGAACAACCTCCTCGGTTCCGCGTCGCGTACGTGCAACCAATTATAAAGCTCAACGGAAACAGTTTTATTTACTATCGGAACCCCACCTAACCGTTTTATTCACTATTGCAACTCCATTTAACTATTTTATTCACTATTGCAACCTTATCTAGCATGAGGTGTGACATTCCATTTAAAAGTCCAAAGGTGGCATATTTTTTTAATGGGTGGAGTTTTATAGATTCATCTTAAATATGAGTTACGAGTATTTAATTTATTCATATGCAAAAAAATTATGAGTTTACGTTATTTAAATGTTTTGTATAGTTATTTAATTTATTTATTTTTAGATTTAAAAAAAAAAATTTACATAACAAAATTTCAATTTTGATGATGGACTGACAATATTATACATCATACTGGGTTGTAGAATAAGATACACCAACATAAAACCCACATTTTATAATAAATTACACCGGAACAGAAAAAATAATCAACTTGTCAATCAATTTTAGGTCTTCAAAATCATTAATACAAATGTAAGATAATACTTACTACAAATACAAAAAAAACAAATAATTTAAAGTATATATAATTACAATCCAATTTTTTCAACCAGAATTATTTTGTTGTTTACATTGTCAATATCAAATTCTATGTAAGAAGTTGTTTTGTCCTTGCGAAAAGAGCAAGTAGAGCTGTCAGAATATTTTCCTGATATTATTTGTTTTTATCTATTGTACATCAGAAATATTTTATTTGTTTTTATCTATTGTACATCAAATTTTTTATAATGATATGTGATAAACATTTTATATGAAAAAAAAAATTCATGATTTTTTTATAATAATATATAAATTTTAAAGTATAAAAAAAAAAAGAGAAAGATCAGTTACAAAACTTAATTATTAATTTATTTATTTTTGTTAAATTTGGTAGGACTTTCTTATTTTTTATTTTATATGTATATTATTCACCTTACAAAAAGAAAAAGATCTCCACTTCTCATAAAACTTTATTTCAATACCATCCCTACTTAACCTACCTTAAACGAACAAAACTACTTCTCTTTAAAAAAATTATTTATTTTCCATAAAATTAAGCATATGGGAAAAGGGATTTTTTTTTAAATACTCCATCTTTAACTTTACTATTCCGGAGCACAATTTTTGTTGTTTTTTAAGTTTGTTCAACTCTAGGTTTTATTTTTGTAACGATATGTAATTTCAGTGATATTACATTTGTAGTTTCTTTTAATCAATTGTACCTCAATTTTTTCATAACAATATGCGAAAACAATTTCTTCTCAATAATAATATATAAATTTGAAAGTATTAAATTAATTATCAATTTTATTTTTATTTAAAAATTTAAAAGTTTAATTATTTTATAAAAATAAAATTATATACGAGGCCAACACAACGGTAACTTTTGTGAAAAAAATTGGAAATACTCCCTCATTAACTTTACTATACAAGGAGAGCCACATCTAGCGCTTGGTCCTTAAAAAAACATCACTATATCGATTTTATAAACTGAAACCGAAGCGATCCCATAAGTCTAGACGATTTTTTTTAGTCTAGAATAGTCGGTAATTGGTGAGAGTTATCCTAAACAAGACCAAGATCAAATCTAACTGACTACCACTATAAATCTAGACTACGTTACTCAATACACAAGTTTAACAATGAAAACACTTCGAAAAATCATAGTCAATGGGGCCCCAAAAAAATCACTTGATCCTAATTAATGCAAGAGCATAGAAAATCGTATAAGGAAGACAAGATACAAAGATTGCAGACACGTGGAAGTACAGTTGGCTTTGTGAAAGCAACCGTCTGTAAAAGGAGGAAGACAAGAGACAAAGATCGCAGACACGTGGAAGTACAGTTGGCATTGTGAAAGCAACCGTCTGTAAGAACGAGAACACCCCCATTGTCCTCATAAATTTGTTTATTTTATTTATGTGAATAAATTAAATATTTCTCCCGCAAATGCTCATGGTGTGTTATTACCGTCACAAATTCTAGTGGGATTCAGAGAATGTTGCAGTAGAAATAATGCTCTTGAAGTGTTGAGATTTTTAAGTCTGCTTGTATAAATGGCGATCGTTCCCACCAGCATGACAGTGGTTAAAATGGCCATTGGTTTTAATTTTTATTTTTATTTTTATAAATGTTTTTTTAAAGTATAAATTGGTCTAACACTTAAAAATTAGAAAATTTATTTGTAAAAAAATTGAAAAAATATTTTTATTTTCAAATATTTATTTTAATATAGATTTTTGAAAAACATTTTGAAAAATTATAGCAATTTTTTGTTTTAATAGAAGTCAAAGTTTTTTTTTTTTACAAAAATCACTAGGTATAAAAAAAAGATAGGATTCAAGAAAACACAACTCCAAAGAAAGTATTTATTGTAGCATTTAATTTGGTTTAATTTGGTCTTGTCTCTCACAATCTTTTTTTGGACTACATAGGTGTGCTCTCTAATAATTTGGCTCCAAGCTTGTCTTTTGAATGCACTAGATTATTGACCTTGGGCCTATTAGATATTAGGTCATATGACACACTCACTTTGTCTCAATGTGAATCTACACTTTGTCTAAATGTGAATCCATTTCAACACAGTTCACACCAAGTAAGCACTGTAGAGAAATCTCAATCGGCTCTGCTTGTTTTCTGGAACTCGGTCCTTCCAATCTTAAATGCACTTTAGTGGTCTCATATTCTACATTAATTAGGTTAGGCTCAAACTTTGTATCCCTAATTGCTTGAATTATTTGAGCAATATTGTCGAACTTGGGATCATAGTGCACCTTTGCTTCTTTTGGGACAAGATCAACCATTGTTTTCTTGACTCCTAGGATTTTCCCAAGTATAGTCTCAATAGATTATGAGCAACTTGTGCAAGCCCTCCTTATTCTTATATTGCATGCTGCCATGATAATATCCTTTATGCCATCCTCAATTAGTTTTGCTTCAACCCCTGTGTCTTTTATTACTTCATTAATGTAATTTTTCTACATAGCATTTAAACTAAACAATCACCTTATAGGAGTACATCCTTTTCTATTCAAAGTTAAGACTCAAGGGAATGGGATCATGAAAGGGCCCCTATTTAGTAGGATTGGGCATCGAATCATATACCATTAAACGATTGTCTTTATATTACTTCCTACACATGGCAATTAGGTACACGCATAATGAAATATCAAGCAATATATGATTGTTGCCCCTTTATACATGATTCCATGAAAATGGTACAAGAAAATTTGTTGTGGTCCTACAACCTTACTAGATCTTGATTTTGTATTACTGTGAAATTAGAATGATGGCAATATGGGTGTTGTAGTCTTCTGACAATGAAACATAAGGAAAATTTATTTGCGCGAGTAAATTATTGTATATTATGTTAAGGAAAATTAGTCTTACATCAATGAAGGCTAGCTTTCATAATAGTAAAACTTTGTTTAGAATAAGAGCCACAATTGCATCTTTAATCCTATGAAGGCCTTTGAGGGCTTTTTCTATTGCTCCTACACAAGAATCACACTCCATACCTATCACCTCAAGTGTCACCTTCCTCACCTCCAAAGCATTTATGTTTGCTCATGCAACCCAAGAAGCACAACTTGTCGCACACATGGATGAGGACAATAAAAAAGCCGTGTTTAGGTCATCCTAGTATTCTGCCTCTAATTTCTCCCTCTCCAACATTGTGAAATCTATTACTATACTTAAAATTTTGGATTTTTTCCTTCCTATATTACTAAGAAGAAAAAAAACTTCACATACCCCACATTTACATGCAACAATGTCAATAAAAAAACTAAACAAAACTAGAAACTTCTCTTGACTCTCAAATTAAAAATTCATGATATTATACAATAGTCTAAAATCTTGCAATTTAGACAAGTGATACACAGGAGCTAGTCTCTCCTCTTAGTTTAAATATAGTTAAATTAAAGTTAAAAACAATAAAGACATAAATAAAACATCAATAGTTTATATTAATAAAAGTTTCAATTAAAAAAGATTTGATTTGAAAGTACTCTGCATTAACTAAACAAAATATATAATGCACATCCATGTCGTATGTCAAATTTAGTGATTGGATAAGATTATGTAGGTGATAAGTATTGTCCACAAAGAGAAATATGATTTATCGGCTTTTTCTATTGCTCCTGCACAAGAATCACACTCCATACCTACCACCTCAAGTGTCACCTTCCTCACCTCCAAAGCATTTATGTCTACTCATGAAGCCCAATAAGCACAACTTGTCACACACATGGATGAGCACAATAAAAAAGGAGTGTTTAGGTCATCCTAGTATTTTGCCTCTAATTTCTCCCTCTCCAACATTGTGAAATCTATTACTATACTTAACATTTTGGATTTTTTCCTTCCTATATTACTAAGAAGAAGAAAAAACTTCACATACCCCACATTTACACACAACAATGTTAATAAAAATAAATAAACAAAACTAGAAACTTCTCTTGACTCTAAAATTTAAAATTCATGATATTATTCAATGGTCCTAAAATCTTACAATTTAGACAAGTGCTAGACATTGGGAACTGGTCTCTCCTCTTAGTTTAAATACAGTTAAATTAAAGTTAAAAACAATAAAGACATAAATAAAACATCAATAGTTTATATTAATAAAAGTTTCAATTAAAAAAGATTTGATTTGAAAGTACTTTGCATTAACTAAACAAAATATATAACGCACATCCATGTCGTATGTCAAATTCAATGACTGGATAAGATTATGTAGGTGCTAAGTATTGTCCAAAAAGAGAAATATGATTTATCAGCTATAAACTTAATAAGTGTTGCACAAAATAAGATGAAAATGCACTTTCCAAATGAACATGATGTTATGTAGTTTCCAAATGTACATAATGATACTGATATGAGGGGGCTACAATTTGTTTAAAAACTTTGAAATAAAAGTATTTATACTTAAATGTGATATCAAGATTGGTGATAATTAAGTTTGTTAAAAAATATTAAGCTTAATTCACTTTAGGATAATAAATTAAAAACAATGTTGAGTATAACTCATAAGGGGATTATATAACTTTGTCAAGTTACTGCCTATTTTTTAAAGAGGAAATGTGGGAGTCAAAATGACCTAAGAAGTTTAACTTCCTATGGTGTGGCCTATTCTAGTTTCACAGTAGAGTAACCTTCAATAAAACCAAATGAAATTGTAGAATATAAGCATAGCTAACCAAAGTGGGTGACCAACCCACCACATGTAAGGTTGATAAAAAAATGAGACATCATGTGTGTTTGAGGGCATTCTGCTTCGAGGTGAGTGAAATTGGCCTTTTAAGGGATTTTTAATGCATAAATTGTAACATTAAAATATAGCTTAATCCATAATGATATAATTTTTTTAATTTTGATTAAAAATTAGAAGAATAATGGATATCACTAAATCAATTTTTAAAATTATATTCTTTAAATATAATTAAAATAAGTTGCAAATTTACAAATTCAAAAAAAAAGTGTAATTTCCGTTATCGTGATATTTGTCCTATAATGAACATTGTTAGCCAAAAACATTGAAATATGATACAAACAATTTGATTCAAAGCACCCATGTATTATTTTTTTTCTCATTAGAGTTTCCTGTAGTCGAGGACCAATAATGTACTAAGTTGGAGAGAAGGATGACCCTTCACCCCATCTATTAAAATTTTCAAGCACTAATAGTAAGGAAAATAAAGGATTTTAAAAAAAATACCAAAATTTATTTAATTTCATACCTTGTTAAACCATGTGGCTAAAATTTTAGATGTATATATCTATGATGAGATTGATAACTTTGATAAATACATCAAATGCATAGAAGTGACAAATACATCAAATACAAGGACACGTATATTAAATAGTTATTAATCTTGGTTTTGTTGACATTGAAACTGAAATCAGAGTTTCTACAAAACCATCCTCCTAGTTGATGAAGTAAAAATTTCATGTACACAAGGAAAAATATATTAAAATAATATAGATATGTAGAATTTTTAATAAATAAGTCAAATGATATGGAAATTTGAAAACGATATGAATTATGTTGATAGCTTACCTTGGAGAACAAGCCTGTAAACAATACAATAAATTTGTGATTAGGTTGTCCCAACTATGGGTTGTTTTATCTAAATATTTTTTACTCTGGAATGATTGTCTTCACAAAAGTAGGCGAGAAAATGGTGATGCTACCATCCATTTCTCGTAAATTGAACCTTAGCAAGTAGCTACTACATAATTCAATTCAATTCAGAAGTAGGTGTCACTATGTGTTAGTCTGGTGTGCCTTCCAACTACTAAGTGAATGCACATGCTTCTTGAACTCATTTCTATCAATACCTTTTAACTATTAAAAAATGTACCAATTTGGGAATTGAAGAGGTTCTATGCTTTTGGCCTTTTTAATTGATTGCATTTAAATTCAATTAATTGGAATTGTTTCTAAAACTCCACTTGCGATAAGGTTTGTGCAATCAAGAATGTCATTTTTCTTACTCCTTCTGTTTCCAAGCACCTTCTTCTTGAAGTAAATACTTCTAGACTCTTTGGAGGATGCAACACTACTAAAATGAGAATGAGTGTGTAGTTTTGGCTTCTCAAAATTATTTTCCCCAAACTTAGTTTCTTAGTGTTTTAAAAAGAAAAAATTTCATGAACTTCCTATTATTGGTAATCTTTTTTTTGGTAAAGTACCCAACCACCTAATTAAGTTGATAGCAACATTTTTACATGGTGTTGTTCCTCGGGTTGTTCTTGTCATCTTTCAAGGGAACAATACCGAGGCACCCTATGGAGGATTTCGAAAACCTCCTCACTTTAGGCCTCATTGGCTCTTGGGCTAGAGGTGGTAACCCTCAAACTTTCACAAGAATGCTTGTTCAAGATTGCAGAAGAAACAATTCTTTCATGCACACTTGGATTCCAAATTTTGATGTTTGTGAGTAAAAATAATGGAAACTAGAGATAGTAGCTCTATCTAAACCTTAAAACCAGGGCCTTTCCATTAAGCGTTATTATCCTACATAGTAGACACATAATATAAGTTGATGGAAGATGCAAAAGAAGTTAAAGATAGTGTATGCCTCAAGTACCAGTGAGAATGGCATGTCATTCCTTGGCACTAAATGAATACATAGAAATATCATAAGTTCTAATGAGGGTGCAAGTCCTTCGCATTTATCGTAAGATAGCTAATAGATGAGTCTAATAGAATGTAAGAAAATATATTGGATATCTTCACCCAAATCCCATAGTTCAAGAGTAGCTATAAAGTCTAATAACTTTGACTTAAAAGAATATCATTCTTTATTATTGTATCTAATGACTATTACTCTACCAACAAATTATTTTACTGTACAAAGGTATTGGGAACTTATTTTATTGCTTGATAAAATATTTATTAGAATATGAATACATAAAATAGGCATTAGGTACAGGAGGGGCACTTATTTAGATATTGGGAACTTATTTTATTATATTATTGTCTTCATATTAATGTACATAGATTGATATAGTAAATAGAGTATTCTTTATTACTGCATGTAAATAGATTGATCAATCAAATCTAAATTTGAATTTGCAAATGATTTCAGATTTTCTACCATAGTAGGAGTAGCCATGGGTTAATACCCCATCTTTTGAAATATTTTTAGAAACTCTAATGCTTACTTGACTATTTTGATGAAGAACTCACCCAGACTCTGGCACACCTTGAGATCCAAGAAATAGTGCATTAACTCAATGTCCATATCAATATTTTTGGCCAATTTAGCTTTGAACCATGTTGAGTTCCTTTGAAATTCATGTAAATATAAGATCATCAACATACATGACTAAAAAAAAATATTACAATCATTGGACAAGTAATAAGAATTTGAATATGCAAAAAAAAATTAAATCCAAACCTAAATGGTGTATGAGGGTACCTTGGAGTTGTACTCCATCATGGAAAGTTGTGAAATCTACTTAATTGTTGCCTTCTCAAAAATAAAATTCTTTGCATCAACAATGGAAGGCATTAGTGACACATAATTTGGAAACTTATTAGATGATGAGTTACTCATAATGAAGTCTTAAAATCCAACTTGTTATTGTGCATATTTCATTATCTAGGTAAACCATCGAGGAATTTTGGTGAAAATGGAGGGTAAAGAAGCATTTCTTGCACCTCCAGAAGATCGTTGATTTGAATATAACATATTTGGAATCTATGGATCATTTGTTTGTTGCCACAAGCTCCTCTACCTCCTCAATACTTTTTCCAAGTTCTTGAGACTTGGTAGAGGGATATGCTTTCCAATTGCATATCCCTTCCACGATCATTTTTACTCAACCCTTGAAATCTAGTAATCCTTACACCATGTCCTTCAAGGTTGGAAATGTTCTATAATGAAATTAACCTAGCCTCTTGTCATGCCAAAGCTCGGAAAATTTATCATTGTCATGCATCATATCAAATACCTCTTACAAAATCCAGACCAAAATTTGGGCATCTATTTAAGATTAAGACTTGTTTATCATTGTCATGCAGCATATCAAATACCTCTTACAAAATCCAGACCAAAATTTGGGCATCTATTTAAGATTAAGACTTGTTTATCATTGTCATGCAGCATATCCAATACCTCTTACAAAATCCAGACCAAAATTTGGGCATCTATTTAAGATTAGGACTTGTTGATAATCAAACTTAACAATACATCCTAGGTTTGTCATGTTAACTTATATCAATTATATTCATAGAATTAATTCAGAGATTCCCCCCTTTATTAGGACTTTCCTATTCTAAAGAGTGGAGTGAATCACATAGGCGACAAATAGTGATTCACTTGATATCATCCTTAGGCTTCTCCTTAAGTAAGGTTGGAATTTTCCTTCAGAGAATGCTTGAGTTATAATAGCGACCATTATATTTTCTTTCACACCAAGCATATCCCTAATATTTTTAAGACCTCTCCATGCTCAATGCTTTCATGATTATATCTATAAGTGGGCCTTCAATTTCATAACACACCAACTCAACTTATTTGCTATGCATGTATTCTTTCATGCATTCATGTGGATCTCAATGTGTTTCATTCTCACAAAAAAAAAAGGACAAAATTATTTATGAGTTCAAATTGATGCAACAATCTCATGGATATAATGTCTATTTCTCGAACTTTTTCATTCCTATTATAGATACACTAACTAGTTTAATCAGCTCTACTTTTACCATGGGGGGATTGCAAGCAATATGATGGATACTTATAAGAGGAAGGGATGCAACACAAAATGACTTGGCATGAAAGTCCTTTTAGAGGAGGATATAGAGGAGGCATCAACTAGCGTAATATGCCCCATATTTAATGACACAAACTACATTATTGACAAGGAAACTTCAAGCCAATGGGGTGACATCTTTCGGATGTTTAAAGATGAGACTTTGCCTATGTTGTATGTCCAAATTGGAAAGAGATCACAACTTAAAAAATCACAATATTGAGTATCATATTAAGAAGAACGAAAACATCGTGGAAATCGTTGTTATTCGAAAAAAATTATAAAAGTTGAAGGTTTTTTTGTATTTTATTTTATTTTAATGACTTTTATAGTTTTAAATATTTTCATTATATTTTATTTTATTTTATTTTAATGACTTCTATAATTTTAAATATTTTCATTAAATTATGTTTTATCCATGGCTTCATATTATTTTCATGTTATAGGGGTGACATGTATTCAAAAATTGAGTGCAAATGCCATGGTGTGTATGAGAAGGTGTGTTTATGAATATGACACTCAATTAGAGAAAATAAATTTTTCATTAAAACAATATATTCGCAAGAAAATCATTAAGGATCAAAATTGGCCTATACTAAGTAAAAAATTGATGAGTCACCATAAGTAAGAACTATTCAAATTCATATTTTTTGGTTGGATATGATTTTGATGTTACATGGTATTTAATAAAATCACTTGTTTCATGTTGTGCATGCTTTTCTTGCGACAAAGAGATTTGAGTAACTCTACACAATGATGTGAGAACGATATCTTCACTATAGGAGATTCATCTACATTAGATACGCAAGGAAGAATAGATGAAAGTGTTGAAGATGGAGAAGGGATGAGTCATATTCCTGATGTTGAAGGAAATGTTCAATCTCCATTGATTTACCAAAGTATAACATTTATAATGACTAGATTTCCAACCCATTGTATGAAAAGTCACCATCCACAAGATTACTACAAGACACCATCTCCCAGGAAACTTTGAAGCTTTCGTATGATAATATAACAAAGAATTTTAGTGAGAAAAATAAGATATTTGATACTAATGACACTATTCAATATCCCTATGAGCTATATTCTATGTCAATATTTCATATGACACCAAACGATGCTCCTATAAGACCACTCATTTTTATATAGATCCTATGGAAATGGATGACGCATTTGATTTTTCTGTGAACTTGTGTCTGTCTTCTTATAAATGTGGTGAAGATGCAAGTCAAACAATCATTGTGTTGGGTGTGGAGCCTGATTATCTTCCTGATTGTTCAAATATCTATGTTCCAGTCGTGGTTGGATCTCAGCCCTTGGCAGGGCAGTGTGGGGGAGCTTGCCCCCCCCCCCCACTATTTCTGTCAGGGGGGTCTAGTGGGGGCCGTTTCAATTCTTTGGAGCCCCCCCACCCTTCTAGAAGGGGTGGTAACATCCCCGAAGCAAAAATTAGATGAAAATTTGTCTTGTAAAGTATTTTAATTTCGTAGTCAATCTGGGTCGTTCATTAGGAAAAAGATATGACGATAGAAGTTATGTTAATTTAGGGTTTCTTTCCCTAGAAGGCAACCCTCAGTTTATATGAGGGAATTTTATTGTGATTGTGGATTATTATTCGGTGTGAGAAAGAGAGAGGAGACTATGTGAGAGTGGAGAGAAGATTATATCAGATTTGTTGTAGGTTGTCTCTCCTCATTTTGTTGGATAATAGAAAAGGAAGGATTGGTTATTTCTCCATGGATGTAACCCAAATTTGGTGAACCATGTATATTGTTGAGTCTTGAAAATGTCATTCATTTCCATTACACTTTCACTATTATGTCCATTATATCACCTCCATTTCACTACTATGTCACCACATTCATCCCACTTTCATTATCATTGGGCCACCTTTATGTTTTTCCAATCTTTATTATTTCTAAGCCTTTTAAGTGAATTTGTGGTTAAACATTAGAAAATAATGTGCATATGCTTATACCTAACAAATGGGTTGAGATTGTTGACATGTGTAGGTTGAAAGGAGGCTTCTAGAAGACCCTTATGTGGCACCCCAAGGCCAAATTCGAATTTGAGTGGAAAGAATCATGGGATCATGAGGATATGTGTCACATCTCCTAATTGTATTGTAACTCTAAGAAGACATGTGTCTTATCAGTTCCTATTTTGATTAGGACTCTAGAGGTAGAGGGAGAGATTCATGGATTCTCATTAATGAGATGGCTCTCATCTTTTTGTATAAATAGGAGATCTCTCTCTTTCATTAGTTAGTCCTCTTTAGCTTAGAGTTTGGAGCTTGTTAGTCTTTTAGCTTGTGAGTTCTTAGCTTGAAGTTTGTAGTTCTTCCTTGATGGCTTTTGAAAGCTTTGGAGAACTTTGTTGTACTTTGTACTTTTGAAGAATTTGAATAAAGCTTTGATGTTCTCAACATGGAAGGAGATGTGAAGTAGATGTCATGGAGAATATTAGAATGTAAGGTAGAGTAGATTTCATTTTGTAAATATTGCTTTGTAGAATGTAAGGTAGAGTAGATTTCATTTTGTAAATATTGCCTTGATTTCATTATGTTATTTGATTGCTTTCAAGTTGGTAGATTAGATTTTTCATTCATGAAATTTTAATTCATGCAAGTGTGTTCAACCGGTTGATTGTAGGTTAATAATGCACATAGCTTTTTAATGACTAATGACATGACGGAATCATCTTGTCCTTCTGCTGATTTATTTTTTTGAGTTCTAATTCCAGCATTGTTATTTCTTTCAGTTTTGTTTTGCTCATTTACTTTCATGCAATTTAGATATCATATTGCTTAACTTGTTCATGATTGCTTCCCATAAGGTAGATTGAGCTGAAGGGTAAAGGATCAGAAGAGTTGAAGTAGTGTGATTAGTTTCCTTTATGCAATTTAGATATCATATTGCTTAACTTGTTCATGATTGCTTCCCATAAGGTACATTGAGCTGAAGGATAAAGGATCAGAAGAGTTGAAGTAGTGTGATTAGTTTCCTTTATGCAATTTAGATATCATATTGCTTAACTTGTTCATGATTGCTTCCCATAAGGTAGATTGAGCTGAAGGGTAAAGGATCAGAAGAGTTGAAGTAGTGTGATTAGTTTCCTTTATGCAATTTAAATATCATATTGCTTAACTTGTTCATGATTGCTTCCCATAAGGTAGATTGAGCTGAAGGGTAAAGGATCAGAAGAGTTGAAGTAGTGTGATTAGTTTCCTTTATGCAATTTAGATATCATATTGCTTAACTTGTTCATGATTACTTCCCATAAGGTAGATTGAGTTGAAGGGTAAAGGATCAGAAGAGTTGAAGTAGTGTGAATTAGTTGCTTTGCTTTCAGTCTTTGAGTTGCTTTAAGTTCAGTTTTTACTTTCTTTAGTTTTCTTTTGATACAGCAGCAAGGATACTGGGTTTCATAGTCACTAACTCATTGATTAGTTATTGCAATCTATTTTGATTGAAGTAGCTGCATATTTACACTTTTGTTTAAGTACTAATTCCATCAATAACATGTTTTAAGATCTTTTGAAGTGCTAAGTTTTGGAAGTTACCATTAGGGACATAGGCCTTGTCTTGAAATCTCTATCCATACTTGTCCTTTAAAAGTATTCTTAAGACCTTAGAATAGGATTTCCATTTGCATTAGAAACTTTAGGAAACCAACAAAAACAAAACCCCAAAACAAAATAAAATCTATAAAACAACGAAGTAAGAAAAAGGTTAACTAAGCACATATGGTGCACCACACTTCATCAGTTTACGATACCCGGATTGATAATTTATGTAGAGCAATTTAAGACGTTAAATTGACTAGACATTTTCGTTGTCGGGGAAGTGTAATTAGGAGACTTTATTTCTTACATCTAAAAAAAAAAAATTAATAATTCTTGAGTATGCTCTCTTCCTGCACTTTGTGTGATCTGGAGGATCAGAAAAAGGATTGTTAAGTAGAAAAGAAATAATAATTCTTGAGTATGCTCTCCTCTTGCACTTTATGTGATCTGGAGGATCAGAAAAATAATTGTTATGTAAAAAAAAGAAAAGAAAAAAAAAGGAGGAGACAAAATAAACTTCATCATTTCAATTGATTCAAAAAAAATGAAAAAAATGAAAAAATGAAATTCAACTGCTTTGATAGGTTCAAATTGTCCAAAATTGTCTGGTTATGGTTTGTAGTGGTCTTCAAAACACTGTATCCTGTTGTAATAAGGTTTTGCAACTTAGCTGCGGAAACTGCCCTGATTCCGCAGCTAGCTGAGAATTCCGCAGTTGTTTCAAGGTTTAGCAGGTTACAAGCGTCCAATGAAGAAATAGACCACATGGGCATCTCCAGAATCGTCCCGACATGGATCCTATCCTAGTCACCCAGCGCAGATCAATGAAAAACTAGCCTAAGACCTCAGTCAAAGTCCTGTTTTTAACATGTTTTTCTTGAAGTATTTGCTGCCTGAAATTGAAAATCATTAATCCTTTTTATAAAATTTTACAATTTCAGAGAAGAAGAAAAGAGAAAAACAATCCTAGCTTCCACTATGGGCTTAACAAGAAATATGCCTCCCTGTTCAAGCTTTGACCTGAAATAAACCTGCAACATAAAAAAAATGCATTGTATATGTGAGAAAAAAAGAGGGATCGAATGTTAAAACGATTAGGTAACAATGAGGAGGTGAATACAAATTTGAAGAATCCATGATAACTCCATCAAGGAGCCTCGACATTTCTTTTTAGAGGCTGAAATTTATTATTGTTAAGGTGGATTGAGCTCCTTGTTTGAGGACCGAATCATGCATTTTTGGAGGTTGATTCCTGTAGGAGGCATTCATCATTTAGTGGCAGATTTCTGAGTTGATTTCACCTTTGGATAGCTACATTATCGATTAGAAACAGAGGGTTGAATTCTTGAAGGTAGCTTTTGGTGATCCATTAAATTATTAAGGGCAGAGTAGTCATTTTTCTCCAAGGGCGAGAGCATGTAAGCTGATTACATTTGCTGACAAAAGGACAAATTTGTTAGCTGAATTTTATCTTATTTCAGGGGTCAAATCCTCTTACTGTTGGAGCCAATTTCCTTTGCCATTATATCCATCAGATTGCAGGTCTACTTCATGGGATGAGTTCAGCATTCACCATGGGTTGAATGAATCAATAAGCTCAATTTCTGCCACTTAGATTTCCGCCACCTACAAAACCTGTGATATAAACGACCTGAGCTGTAAGTTCAACAGAATTCTTAAGTCAGTGTTTTAAAAATGCAAGGTATCATTATTAAAAACAACCACTACAACAATTGTTTGGAAACGTTTCAGATAACAAACCTGTGACTATCAGTCGCCCCAATTCTTCAACTCTGTCCCTCTGTCTAAAGATCACAAGTCTAATAGGGTTGATGAACGGGAGCGTATTGTTATGTGGGTTGGAACATGGAGAGTAGGAGTTGTTCTTGCTGTATCTAGGGCATTTGGAAATTGGTTATTGAAACATTTTTTGTGGCTGAACCAGAGATTCAGGAAGCAATAATTGATGATGATTTTGAGCTTCTTGTAATTATTGAACCTGTGTAATACACCTGCAGAACAGTAAAACTCAGAAAAACGTAATAGCTCAAAAAACGTCTAACTTCAAATGTTCGATTTTCCCAAACAGAGATGAATTTCAAGAAAATAAAACATGAGTGTTTTTTCCAGGTGGGTTAATTAGATAACCCAGAAACCGTTTGAAGAAATTTGTGGCGGTCTGGGAGAAATCCTCGGTTCTTTAGAGCCTCTTTTTTGCCGCCGCGTGAAGAAAAACGGAATTTGAGTTAATTAACTGATAGTTTGATGTGTGCTTCAATTCCACGTGCCTGAGGAAGAGAAATCCAAATAGGAATCAACCATGTGTTGTTATTCAAGCTTAATTACATGTCTTTAATACCTAACAGTCCCATGCAACGTGTGACTGTGTTTCAGTTTCACGGCCAGCAATAAAGACGTGTAAACAAATACGACACTTCTCCAACAGTTATTCCTATGACTCGGCGTTTTACTTGCTAAAATATCGGCACAGTGCTGCTACTCATGGATCTTGTCTTCATTAACATGTTTTGTGTACGTGTTTAATTTGACGTGCTTGGCAGTTTGATCATATTTTCAGCCAAAAACTCTGCATTGCTTTTCTATCCGCTCTTCACAGCATCTTGGCCTCTAAGAATCCTCTTGGCATAGTCGGAGTAATTACTGCATTCAAATTTCCATGTGTTGTACTTGGGTGGAAGGCATGCATCACTTTGGGTGGAAAACATGAATCCTCTTTCCTCCACGTTTAACTCAAGGTTGGAAATATTCTCACACTCTATTTGTGATTATGGATCGTGGTTAATTTGACTACGACTTCATTACCACCATGCTCACATAAGCCTTCACTCCTCCACATTTTTCTTTCTCTTCCACGCACACAGCCACTCCATTTCACAGTACTTTCTACACTCTGTTTTCATTAGCTGCAGAAACAAGCCACTTCCCGCAGCTGGCTCAACTTTCCGCAACTGGCTCAACTTTCCGCAACTGTTTTTTTAAACTCTAGGTTGCAGGTGTCATCAAGCAAAACAAGTCACATGGGTAGCTAGGGGAATGTCAGTACATGGATGGTGTCCTATTCATTTGGTCAAATTTGATGAAAAATACCCCGGTCAAAAGGAAGTCAAATTGTGTGTTATCACTGAGTCGCCACACTAAGTCGCTGCATGTCAAGAAAAAATAATAATTTTGAATCAATGAAATGAATAAGTTATTTGCTCACTTTTCTGAAGGTATTGATTAATTTTGGATTGATGATGAAAAATGAATGGCTAACTTTGTATCCAATATTTTTAGCTACAGAACCGTGCACATTCCACAGCTAAAGTCTAATTCCGCAGCCAGAAAAAACCTCATTGTTCAAATCAGCCTATCTTTCTCATACAAAATCAGATTTTGATGATTTAAGTACCATTGGAAAGATCTCAACAAGATCTACACAATGAGAAATCCATCATTTGGGTTTGAAATGGCAAATAATGAAATAAATTGCTGAAAAGAAGCAACATCAACTTGAGGCACTAATTCCAAATCAGGTATAAATTCTTTTGATTTTTCCTTTGAGAACTTGTTTCATTAATACAAATTCTTAGTTTTGTGTGTAAATATCATAACTAGAGAGATTGGCCATCTCTCTCTTTTGATAATCTTACATTCCATTGCAGAAAAAGTATTAGTTTTTTTGCAGGTTCCAAGAGGAAGGACAAATGACTACAAGAGGATGGTGTCTCTCTAAGAGACCAATTTGTTTCATAAAAGGATGATCAACAACAAAGAGGAAATACGTTGATGCAAAATCAGATCCAAACACTTGAAAAACTTTCAGATACTATTGTCTCCATCACATCCATACTTCATAATAAACCATTCACCTCATTCCACTCCATACTTTCCACTTACATTCACATACACTTTCCATCTCTTTTTGTCCATTTATAACCCACAAATAAAAGCAAGAGGCTCATTCATATGCTTATTGCCCATTGCCATTTCTACTCTCCATTGCCATCTTCCATTTCCTGTCATTTTCATTCCGCAAATAAGCCCTGCTTCAATGCAAATTATTGAGTCCATAGTCCTCTGAGTCTAAGCTCTTTGTAAAAACACCTTGAGGCTTGCATGCCTTAATGGCAAGTCCTCATGCTGACAAACAATGGGAATACATTAATGTCCCTTGTTCGTTAGATCTTCTAGGTGACTCGACATCAGCAAATTCATTCGTACCTAGCAAGATGTGTTTGGGCATCTTGACTCTCATTGTCATCAATGGTGAGAGTTCTCGTGTTGACTAGTGGCATCCATTAATGGCCACTAAGCCAACAATTTCCTACTATGTTCGACATCAGAACATCTTTTCACATAGTAGGAATTGTGCCAATGAGTTTTGAAGACATGAAGACTATTATTTTCAGCATTTTGGAGCAGATTCAACAAGTTTTAGTAGAAGCAATAAAAAGTCATCTTATCTCTCTATCCATGACTCCTCTTGTTCAGCCACTTGAAGAAGAATATGATCAGAAATTTTCAGCCACTACACATACAACTCATCCATTCCAAAGGGTAAGTGAAGGTATGGCATTTTCTAACTTTTGACCATAGAATTCCATAAAAAGCTAGAATGATAATTGTTGGAAAAACATTTCTCTTCCTCATTTCATAAAATTTCCAATACCATCAGTTGGGGGGGAATAAATTCATATTCATATCTTGTCATGTCCATATCATATTCAAGAGCTCACATACTTCCAACATATATTAATTATTACATTGCTATTATGAGCATACAATGGCTTTTGAAAAAGTGCTTAAAGGATAAATTGGATACAAACAAAATCATGGTTGTCACACAAGAACCAACCATCATGCAATCCAATAAATATATACTTTGCAACAATAATCAAAATATCATTATGCAAAGTTCAAAGATCAAAATAGAAGGCAACAAAAAAAAAAAAAATGGTTGTAACACAAGAACCAACCATGTTGCAATTCAAGTAATACACTTTGCAGAAATATGAAGTTATCAAATGATATCATGCAAAGTTAAGTCAAAGCTCAAGGATCAAAAGAGTTAATGTAATATATATTGCATGAGGACATGTAATAGCTTCAGTTGGGGGGTATGTTGAGTCTTGAAAATTTCATTCATTTCCATTACACTTTCACTATTATGTCCATTATATCACATCCATTTCACCTCCATTTCACTACTATGTCACCACATTCATCCCACTTTCATTATCATTGGGCCACCTTTATGTTTTTCCAGTCTTTATTATTTCTAAGCCTTTTAAGTGAATTTGTGGTTAAACATTAGAAAATAATGTGCATATGCTTATACCTAACAAATGGGTTGAGATTGTTGACATGTGTAGGTTGAAAGGAGGCTTCTAGAAGACCCTTATGTGGCACCCCAAGGCCAAATTCGAATTTGAGTGGAAAGAATCATGGGATCATGAGGATATGTGTCACATCTCCTAATTGTATTGTAACTCTAAGAAGACATGTGTCTTATCAGTTCCTATTTTGATTAGGACTCTAGAGGTAGAGGGAGAGATTCATGGATTCTCATTAATAAGATGGCTCTCATCTTTCTGTATAAATAGGAGATCTCTCTCCTTCATTAGTTAGTCCTCTTTAGCTTAGAGTTTGGAGCTTGTTAGTCTTTTAGCTTGTGAGTTCTTAGCTTGAAGTTTGTAGTTCTTCCTTGATGGCTTTTGAAAGCTTTGGAGAACTTTGTTGTACTTTGTACTTTTGAAGAATTTGAATAAAGCTTTGATGTTCTCAACATGGAAGGAGATGTTAAGTAGATGTCATGGAGCATATTAGAATGTAAGGTAGAGTAGATTTAATTTTGTAAATATTGCTTTGTAGAATGTAAGGTAGAGTAGATTTCATTTTGTAAATATTGTTTTGATTTCATTATGTTATTTGATTGCTTTCAAGTTGGTAGATTAGATTTTTCATTCATGCAATTTTAATTCATGCAAGTGTGTTCAACCGGTTGATTGTAGGTTAATAATGCACATAGCTTTTTAATGACTAATGACATGACGGAATCATCTTGTCCTTCTGCTGATTTATTTTTTTGAGTTCTAATTCCAGCATTGTTATTTTTTTCAGTTTTGTTTTGCTCATTTACTTTCATGCAATTTAGATATCATATTGCTTAACTTGTTCATGATTGCTTCCCATAAGGTACATTGAGCTGAAGGATAAAGGATCAGAAGAGTTGAAGTAGTGTGATTAGTTTCCTTTATGCAATTTAGATATCATATTGCTTAACTTGTTCATGATTGCTTCCCATAAGGTAGATTGAGCTAAAGGGTAAAGGATCAGAAGAGTTGAAGTAGTGTGATTAGTTTCCTTTATGCAATTTAGATATCATATTGCTTAACTTGTTCATGATTGCTTCCCATAAGGTAGATTGAGCTGAAGGGTAAAGGATCAGAAGAGTTGAAGTAGTGTGATTAGTTTCCTTTATGCAATTTAGATATCATATTGCTTAACTTGTTCATGATTGCTTCCCATAAGGTAGATTGAGCTGAAGGGTAAAGGATCAAAAGAGTTGAAGTAGTGTGATTAGTTTCCTTTATGCAATTTAGATATCATATTGCTTAACTTGTTCATGATTACTTCACATAAGGTAAATTGAGTTGAAGGGTAAAGGATCAGAAGAGTTGAAGTAGTGTGAATTAGTTGCTTTGCTTTCAGTCTTTGAGTTGCTTTAAGTTCAGTTTTTACTTTCTTCAGTTTTCTTTTGATACAATAGCAAGGATACTGGGTTTCATAGTCACTAGCTCATTGATTAGTTATTGCATTCTATTTTGATTGAAGTAGCTGCATATTTACACTTTTGTTTAAGTACTAATTCCATCAATAACATGTTTTAAGATCTTTTGAAGTGCTAAGTTTTGGAAGTTACCATTAGGGACATAGACCTTGTCTTGAAATCTCTATCCATACTTGTCCTTTAAAAGTATTCTTAAGACCTTAGAATAGGATTTCCATTTGCATTAGACACTTTAGGAAACCAACAAAAACAAAACCCCAAAACAAAATAAAATCTATAAAACAACGAAGTAAGAAAAAAGTTAACTAAGCACATATGGTGCACCACACTTCATCAGTTTACGATACCCGGATTGATAATTTATGTAGAGCAATTTAAGACGTTAAATTGACTAGACATATATCTGTGTCTCTCTTATTTTATGCTTTTTTGAGTTTGTTTTTCTGCAATATTTTATTCGTTCCATTGCTCTATGAATAATTTCTAACACATTAATGGGAAAGAAGGAACATTGTTATTGAAAAATATCATAATGGTGGCGATGATAGAATTGTGGTCAATGAGGTTGATATTAGAGTATCTTCTACGTTGGAGAATACACATTTGTGCACAAATAGATGCAACGAGAGTTGAAAAAGGACCAAACTCACCCTAGATTAAACAAAAGGTAAAAAATCCAAATATCACCACCCACCATTTTATTCAAATTCTATTATCCACACAAAGAGGCCATACACATGCACCAAAAGGAAAAAATAGTGTGAATTATTCTTGTTGAAACGTTATAATATTTATATTGGACTTCATATTTAAATAGACTCTATTTCATTTATGGATTAAAATGTTTATTCTCTATTTAAAATGGAGTTACTTTCTTTGTATTCAAGTTTGATTTTTGTTACGTTGACAAGTAACACATCTAGCTACCACACTCAACTCTTCATTTCTTACAAGAGACATGTTTCCAAGGCTATCTATAAGGATTTTTATGACCAAGTTGCAGCCAATTAATACCACATGTGACAACTTTTGGCATGTATAATTGCAAGTAGTATTGCTTTTCCTAGAGCTTTTTTGAAAAGTTAGTATTTTATTTATCATTCATGATGGTAGTGATTTGCACAGAAAAAATTAAAAGCCACCAAATAGTGACCAACTAGGGGTTCACTATAAATATTCCTTATGTATTCTTGATGTCATTGTAAGTAGGGGGGGGATATGTTCTAAGAATGAGTAGGACATTTAGTCTGAAGACCTTTATGTATTTGAGACATATTTCAACGTTGATAAAATCATCATATTCCTTATTTTAGTATCTTTTGCGAGTTAACATGGATTGAAATTATTGACATAACCTATGAATTGCAATGATAAGAGATTATGGCTAGCAATATGTATTCTTTTAACAAAATGTCCAATATTTGATGAGTCATTATTTATTTTAAATTCTTTTTCTTACCATCAAATAAAAATCGTATGTAACCCATTGATCAGGTGCAAACTTGTTAGATTCTTTGTAAGTGCAAATTCTACATAATGTTGCACAAATTTTGTATATAGTTAGTAAATCTTGTTTGTGCACAACCTTAAGGTTTATATTTGTTTGGGAACATTAGTTGGCACAATCCTTTCTCCTTCACATCAGTTTGACTAATTCCAAAAGACACCAAGCATCATTGGTTTTATAATAAGATCATTTTGCAGCCACAAAATTTGAGTCGATTCATAATAGGAAAACATACTATATTCAATTTTTGAACCATCTCAAAACTTACTAAATACTAAGTTATCATAGGCACTTATCAATTTTAGATAGAAGTCTTTTGAATTAATCACATCATCAGGATTTGATGACGTTTCGAACCAACTAATGTGGTTCATCTTCAGGACAAGGTGAGAGAAATCATAGAATCTTCATGAATAAATAGTAAGGATGCATCATTGCCCAAGGTTAGCTGATGAAAACTAGTCGTTGAAAACTAGCCATTGAAAACTAGCCGTTGGAGACTAGTCAAACAAGTAAATAAACTTTTTGAAAAGTTAGATTTAATATTTTAAATTTATAAATTATTTACTATTTTTAAATTCAGAAAAAGAGGGGGGTTTAATATTTTAAATTTATAAAATATTTGATATTCTAAAATTAGTTGTAAAATAGATGTCAGGAGTGAGGGGGTTATGAGTGGGGGGGTTAAGAATTAATAGTTGTTATAATAATAAAGTTAAAAATAGTTGTTATTTAATATTAAATAATAAATTAATTAATAAGGGGGGTTAAGAATAAGTAATTAATAGTTGTTATAATAATAAAGTTATAAGATAAAAATAGATGTTGTTTTATAATCACTAAAACAACAACTATTTTTATCTTATAACTTTATTATTATGACAACTATTAATTACTTATTCTTAAACCCTCCCTATTAATTTATTTATTATTTATTATTAAATAACATATATTTTAACTTTATTATTATAACAACTAATAATTCTTACCCCCCCCCTTTATTAATTTAATCCATACTCCTAACATCTATTTTATAACTAATTTTAGAATATTAAATATTTTATAGATTTAAAATATTAAACCCCCCAGAACACGATTGGAGGGACAATCTAAGAGCTCTGCAACTAGGGTTCTGGCGACTTTCTGAGACGACGCAGACAAGCACGACTCAGCATCCACTAAGGGCCTGACCTCCTAGTCTCGACAGAGTACCGCAGGCATAACAACAAAGCATATGGATCCCCCGCAGGGGGGGGATCAAAGCCCTCCCCCTCGTCCAACACCTTGTCGCCAGGGCAAACGGGGTCTTTAGTCTTTGGTTCGATCCATGCAGAGGCGGATAACAATGAGATGTCGCAGCAGCATAAGCCCAATGCACCTGCCAGTCAGTCAGACAAGAGCAGTGAAACACCAGAAGGAAAAGACAAGCCAGAGGAAACGACCAAGGTCACCTCGAAAACATGCAAACCAATAGCAACTGAAAGACCCAAGATAGAACTGCCCGGTCAGAAGATCAATGAACGAATCCAATATATGACGGACCATGCACTCATAGGAAAATTTATAGGTTTCTGGCCGACAGAAAAAGCCTTTTATGGCTGGATCGCTGCTAAATGGAAACCCAAGGGCCATATAACATTGCAGCTAGGACCGAAGGGATTCTTTACTATGATATTCTTGTGCCTAGAAGACAAGTTCAGAATCATGGATGAAGGGCCATACTTTTTCAACTCAGTAGGATTGTATCTAAGGGATTGGGTAGGAAGATTTAACCCGGATAAGGAAGACCTCACCTGGGCTCCAGTGTGGATCAGAATGCATTCACTTCCAGAGGAATATTGGGATGAAGGGCTGCTCAAAGACATTGGAAATGGACTGGGGGAATACATAAAAGCAGCTGAAGAGACGAAGCTCTGAAGATACACATCTTATGCCCGCATCTGTGTCTTCATGCGCCTGTATAAAGCCCTACCGGACTCGGTAAGTCTCTCTCATGATGATTATGAATGGATTCAACCCTTGGATTATGAACATGTACCTTTTCGCTGCCGCAAATGTCATGCTCACGAGCATCTCTTCAGGGATTGTCTGCTAAATGCCAAAGCCACTGTCTCTGATCCCTCTGAGCTGTCGGCCCAAGATGGTTTTACCAAGGTCCCTAGCCGCAAACGAGCGCACAAAAAACCTTCCACCGGGAAAAAACCCCAGCAAGATACGGCTTCTATCCCTTCCATGAGTAATAGCTTTGAAATTCTAGCACAAGCCATAGAAGAGCAACCCTTGAACTCGAAGCATAGCTCCATGCCCATCTCCTCCTCTGCATTCCATCCCCCCCTGGTTCCTCCCATGCATCTCTTTTCCCCAGGGATGACAATGCAACCCCCAAAGAGAGCCAAAAGGGACTTGATGGGAAAGTAAAGGATATGGAAGTTGAGGGAACTCCATCTAAATCAAGCGGAACTCCCATAGCAAACCTGAAAAACCCTGAAGGAACATCCAAATCCATGGAGACAGATGAACCACAAAATCAATCCTGGCAACTAGCGCTTATCTCAGAGGAAAGCAGTCAAGTGCAGCATATGGATGAAGAACCAGAGAGCATAGATCTAAAAGGGCTAGACATTTTTGGATTGGAGCAAGCTTGTAGAAAGGAGTATGACAAAATCCAAGAGCATCATCTCAATACTATGGAAACTATATTATCCAGAGCATATCAGCAACAACAATTGGGTATACAACCAGGAAGCCAATGGGATGGAAACCTCCTTCCAAAGGACTCCAAAAAGAGGGGAAGAAAGACAGATCTCTAGAGAACTATAGCGGTAGGGAAAATCCTAGTCGACTCAGGCAGATATGCTAAATTGACGAAGTACTATAGGCCCACTCCACACAGTGAACAATGAAGCTCACCTCATGGAATGTAAGAGGGCTCAATAGCCCTGGGAAACTCAGAATGATGAAAAATATATAAGGCAGGAACAACCCCAGATTTTCTTCCTGCAGGAAACAAAGTGCAAGAGTAACACCCTAGGAAGCATCCTTTCAAAAGCTTGGCCAGGATGTCACTCAGTGGTAGTGGATGCATCAGGCGCTTCTGGAGGCTTAGCAATTGCATGGAATACGCAAGCAATATTGCTGTCAAATTTCCATGCATCCCACAACATCATCCAGGCAACGTTTCATATTATTGGTACCAACATACATGGTCACCTGACCAATGTTTACTTTCCGCAAGACGCTCCCAATAAAATTGCTCTTTTAGACACCATAGCAACTCTCAACTCCAATAGAGAGCATTCTCTATGGCTCATAGGTGTATATTTTATTATGATCACCAAGTTAGAGGAAAAGAAGGGAGGTCGGGCCAAGTTGGATCAGGAAACGGACCACTTCAAAGATTTTATCCACAACAACATGCTTATCGACATGAAAACACCCAATGGCATGCGCACTTGGAGCAATCGTAGGGTTGGGAAGTATCAAATTGCTTCGAAACTTGACAGATTCCTCATCTCAGATAGTGCAATACATCTCGGAGGCGACCTCTCAGCATCCATCCTCCCATACTCAGGTTCTGATCATTGGCCTATAGTGCTCCAATGGCAGCGACCAGGCAACTTTACCAGACGTCCTTTCAGATTTGAGGCATGCTGGTTATCTCATCCCGCTTTCAAAGACTTCATCAGACATACTTGGAACAACTTCTCGGCGCTAGAAGGATCAAAAATGTTCCAATTCCAACAGAAACTCAGATATCTGAAAGCCCAAATCAAAAGATGGAATAAGGAGACTTTTGGCAATATCTTTCAAGCCCAACAAAACCTCAACAAGGAAATGAGGGATCTCCAGCAACAGATAATAACAGAGGGGTACAGGGAAGGAACTCTGGAACGAGAGAAGCACATACATAATCAAATGGAGGAGAGAAACAAGCAGAAAGAGATTCTCTGGAAGCAAAAATCTAGAATCAGATGGCTGAAATAAGGTGAGAGAAACACCAAATTCTTCCACATAACCACTATTCAAAGAAGAATGCACAATACTATCTCCTTTATCCAAAAGCAAGGGGGGGAAAGATTGGAGGACCATGCAGAGATCGAACAGGAATTTATCAATTACTTTCAGGAAGTCCTACAAGAACCCCAAATTGACAAAAGGAATGTTATAGAAAAGATCACTCAACATGTGTCAAAAGTCATCACAGAAGAACACAACCAACTCCTTCTCCGACCTGTAATGCCCGAGGAGATGGACTTAGCCATGATACAGCTCAAGGAAGGCAAAGCACCGGGTCCAGACGACTTCTCCACCACCTTCTTCCACTCATTCTGGGAGCTCCTAAAAGGGGAAGTATGGAAAGTGGTGGAGGAATCTCGATCTCTTCACTGGCTATTGCCTTCGCTCAATTCAACTTTTATTTCTCTCATCCCCAAAGAAGACAGCACTATCACTCCGGATAAATTTCGCCCAATTGCACTTTGTAATGTCATCTACAAGGTCATCTCTAAAGTCATTGCAGATAGGCTGAAGCCATTGTTACCCCTTCTCATATCATCGGAACAATCAGGGTACGTTGAAGGTCAACAAATATTGGATGGCATTATCCTCACTCATGAAATCATACACTCCCTCAAGATCTCCAAACAGGCAGGTATGATTCTCAAGATTGACCTCTCCAAAGCTTTTGATAAATTAAGTTGGACTTAAATTCAAAAACTGCTACATGCTTTTGGTTTTTCACCAATGTGGGTTCGTTGGGTTCAAAGTTTAATCTCCTCCACTTTTTTTTCCCTCCTCATTAATGGCATCCCCTCTCGACCATTCAGCCCCTCCAGAGGTATCAGACAAGGGAACCCTATATCTCCTTTAGGGAGACTCATCAAGCATGCCCTTCACTCCCAGCTTCTTAAAGGAATCTCCATTCACAATACCCCTGCTACCACCCATCAACAATTCGTGGATGACAACATGCTTTTCAGATACCCATCTGTTCAAGAAGATACCATCTTCAAAGCCCTTCTGAAGGACTTCTCAGATGCCTCTAGCACAAGCATCAACAAAGCCAAATCGCAAATATTTTTCTTTCACACGCCTCCCATCATTCAACGTGCCATTGCCTGCATTCTTGGTTTCTCCATAGCCACCCTGCCCTCCAATTACCTAGGCGCCCCTCTTATTTACTCTTCCATTAAGCATGCTTCCTGGCACAGGCTCTTAGAGAAGCTTGAATCCTGTCTCTACTCGTGGACTTATAGAGCTCTGAACATAGCCAGCATATTAGTACTTATCAAAGCGGTGCTTCAGGAAATGCCCCTATATCTCTTCTCAATCCTGGCAGCACCTAAATGGGCTCTTTAAAGAATCAAAGATCTTCAGCACAACTTTCTGTGGGGAACACATGGAACAAATCGTAAATGGGCCCTTGTTAATTGGACTACTGCTTGCAAACCAAAGGAAAAAGGAGGATTAGGTCTGAGAGACCCTAGTCACAGCAATGAAATCATGGGTGCGAGAATTTGGTGGCAATGGCTTACGGCACCAAATAATCCCTGGGGGGTCATCTGGACAGCAAAATACGCCAACCATAGACCAGTGGAGGAGCTAATCAGATTCACCCCTATTGAGAAAGGCTCGTTGATGTGGAATGCCGCCAGTCAACACTTCTTGTTGATCCAACAACACAATTTTTGGGAGATCAGAAGTGGTAATACAGCTCGTTTCTGTACGGACGCTTGGAATCAGCTTCCCAGGCTTGACAGCATTCTTAATCTTCCGCCCAGCTATGATTGGGAGGAACAACAAAAGGAAACGGTCAAACAACAATGGTCACAGGAGATTAACCAAGGCTACAGACAATGGAAGCACCCTGACAGACTGATAAGAAATATCGACAACCAGACAAGAGAAAACCTGAAAAGAGAGCTCCAAAAACGAAGAATCAAATACACTGAAGGTAAAGATTTATTGAGCTGGGGATATACCCCAAGGGGCTCCTTCACCACGAAAGAAGCATACAAAATCAAATGTCAAGATGATGCGCCTTAGGATCCCATTTGGGGAAGGGTCTGGACTCTGGGCATTTGGCCCAAAGTCTCAATATTTCTGTGGCTCACTGGGCATCGTAAAATTCTAACTTGGGACAATTTAAGAAAAAGGAACATACATGGGCCCTCCATATGCCCCAACTGTCAATATCAAGAGGAAACGTTACAACATCTCCTCGACTCATGTTCTCTGGCCAACCATCTGTGGGGAGAAAACTAGTTTTTGTTGTCAAAGAAATTGCCGAACATCTGAGGAGATCATCAACTCCATTCGCCTCTGGCACCAAAGTCCGTACAAAAGCGCTATCCTTAACCATCTATGGAGAATCATACCCGGCCTCCTTATATGGACTATATGGAAAGAAAGGAACAAGCGTATCTTCAAAGACCAAAGCACTCCCTCAAAAATCATCTGGGACAAGTTCGGCAAGAACCTGGAAGAGACTTTGTTGCTTAAAACATGGCTTCCGGATGACTTTCCCACGCAGGCTAATGAGAAAACCATATGGGAAAAATGGAACCTCCAACTCCCGCAAGGAAGCCCTAATTGCAAACCTATAGGAAAAACAAACATCAGCACGCATCTTTGGCTCCCCCCTCCAAGACACAGATTCAAGCTCAACTTTGATGGAGCTTCTAAGGGTAACCCAGGGAACGCAGGATTTGGCGGCATTTTCAGAGATCATAAGGGTTCTCCTCTCTTAATCTACTTCGGCAATATAGGATGGGACACAAATAACTCAGCTGAACTGGAGGGTCTCTTGCAAGGAATACTCTTAGCCCAACACCATGACTTCCAGCCTCTAGAGATCGAAGGAGACTCCCAACTCCTCATCAACATGGCCAAACAGCTGCTCAATGGAGCTCATGCGAATAAAATCTCCACTAGCTGGAGACTTGAGGCCAGACTGGAAGCCATAGAAAATATTCTCAACACCAATAGAGCAATCATTTTCAACCATGTTAGGTGGGAAAGCAACAAGGTAGCGGATCTCCTTGCCAACCTGGGAGTAGAAAATAGGCACTCTCTCCTCACAGGGGCCCTAGATATAATACAGAATCATGAATAGAAACAGGAATGCAACATTCTGGTCCAAAAGGATGCAGCCTCCCCAGATGCGGGTGCTTCAGCTGACAGTTAAGGCGATGGGACAGGGGTGCGGCAAATCTGGATGACACCTGCCAGCCCAGCACCACCTGGATAAGGAAGGGACACGTCTAATACAGAGGAAGGGGCGATCACATGGCTTCACGCATTAGGAAGACGGCATGAACAATCTGAACATGGAATGGACCATCACCTCCACATGCTTCAGGCCAAGTTGGGCTTCGGCTCCATTCAATGCAGGAGTAATGGCGGGGGATAGCCGAGGGGAGGTGGTTGAAGTCAATCTCATGTATATCCATGGACTCGTCTGGAAGCTCCATATGCATCGTTGGTCTGGCGAAGGTGGGTTATGGGAGGTTGTTGGGTTACGCTTGGCTTTTGAGTCGCGCCCTCCGCCTGCTCCTAATTTGCTCTTCTTTCCACTCTCAGAGTACCTTTGCGCTCTCTCTGTTCCTTATCTCATCATGGTGCGACAACGTTTAATCAGTAGAAGGGGTGGCTCGAGGGGTGGAAGCTCTCGACAGCAAGTCAGGAGGCGAAGCACCTCGGGCTCTCCCTCTTCCTCTGCAGAAAATCCTCGCTATCCCAACACCAGAAGCGGACAAGGTAGAGCAGGCCTTCGTTTAGCTCCCTTCCCTCTACCCAAGCATCACTCCCCCCATACCACGCTCTTCCACTTCCGCAGCACTCTCAATCAACCAGTTATCACCGCAACCATTTCCATCTCCTTCTCTGAGGAAGCAGTTCAGAGCACCCAGATGACCTTCCCTGGAAGCGATACGCTTAAAGCGGAACCTAGTCAACACAGAGCTCAACAGAATGCAAGTAAAGACAAGGAAATTGCGCATGGTGGACAGCCCAAACAGAAAGGGAAGGAGGCTATGCGGGAAATGCATGAGGATTCAGAGCCTCAGCTTGCCACGCTAGCCATGGAGATGCGCAAGATGAACGAGGAGGACACACAGTTGGTTGAAGGAAGAGGAGAAGGCGAGCAATCTCAGCCAGACAACCGCGAAGATTGGAGCTGCCCAATAGTGGAGGAACCTGCCACGGAGGAGTTCATCAACCAAATTACCAATGCCAGGTGGCACTTCATCTAACTTTTGGTTCCACTTCTTTTTGTCCACGTAGGTGCATCCAGGAGGATGAATTGCTGGTTTTATGTTGTTTTCTTAGCACTTTTCAGAAAACTGTGGCAAATGTTCAATGATGTCCTATTTTTTGTAATTCTTGCACTATCAAACTGGTTTCCCCTCTGGTGGGGCAGTCTTAGAACTAGTTCTTCGGCAAGCTGAGATAGGTTGTTTTCATTTACAGCCAGAACCACTCTGTAAATATATTTTTTCTTCTCTTAATAGATTAAACTTACTTAGCAAAAAAAATATTAAACCCCCCACTTTTTCTGAATATAAAAAATATTAAATGATTTATAAATTTAAAATATTAAATCTACCTTTTCAAAAAGTTTATTTTCTTGTTTGGCTAGTCTGCAACAGCTAGATTTCATCAGCTAACCTTAGGCAATGATGCATCCTTACTATTTATTCATGAATATTCTATGATTTCTCTCACCTTGTCCTGGAGATGAACCACATTAGTTGGTTCGAAACGTCACCAAATCCTAATGATGTGATTAATCTGAAAGACTTCTATCTACAATATGGATCACAGAAGTCTCAGATCTAACACTTATCAATTTATCGGGTAGTCGGATTTTTCTGCATACATCTCCACAACCATGGCTCAATAGTCAATGACCAATACATTTTATCCCTTAAGTTTTTAACATGTAAATTCCTTGTGACCTGGTCCAATGGGTCAATAAGCTGAGAGGATAAGAGACCCTTATCACTTTCTTGTTTAATTCCCATAACAGAGGGTTGTGACCAAGGGATCATTCTCTATTAGTTTTTATTTATACCTACATATCTCCTCTTGCCAATAATTAATAGGCAATAGATGACATAATAGTAGACAAACAAATGTTTGTTTATAAAGCCTATTAAATAATAGGTCCCTCTCTTGGATCTCACCCATTTCCAAAATTTGTGCTTTGTATTTATGTTTACATGAGGTCCTGATAGCCTCATATGGGACCCACTATGTCCACATAATTTGCAACCGTTCTTGCCACATCAACTATTGTAGCCAATCAAATCCTGCCACCTGTCCTTCTCCCACGTGTCTCACCAAGTCACTTGCTACGTGCCACCTATTAAAGGGTAACTTGATTGACCAAAAATGCTATTTTCACTTGCTACATGTCACCCTCACATGCTTCCACATCATGTTGATGTCACACTCTTGTCACAATGATATCATTATGCCACATGGCATCCTTTGGGTGGTGCAACGTGTCACCTATAATCAACCCACTTGGCCACCCAAAAACACCAAATATGAGTGACATGTGTCACCCTTTTGTACGATCATGTTTCTGCTACCACATCATTTTGCTGACTAAACTATTACCTAGAACCTCAAAAATTGTGTCCATGCTCGTCACCTATTGCTCATCAATCGTCGCTAACATGTGAACTTCATTGGAACTAGTAGCATGATAAGGCACCTAAGCACTTTAGCCAGGCAGCTTAGAACCAAAACCTGGGACATGGGGCTTACTACCCTATCACCTCTCTGCTTATCGCTCCTTGTATACATCCTTTATACTCTGACTAGTGATGGGCGATGGGTAATTGACGAATGTCAAAATGCTAGGAAAATTTCCATATATCGTCTTATGTACATTGCTTACTGTGCCATAATTGGCCACTAGATCACTTTCTCCCTTGTTGATTGGAGATGGTCAATGGCCCATCATTTGACAGTGTTTCACTTTAATAGAGTAATCTTCCTTTGATCTTCATTATTTTCCATTCACCCTCCTGAGCTTTCTTTCTATCATTTGGCATTGATTTAGTGGGGAAGGGACCACACTGGAACCATGAGGAATTGGAACCTTGACTAATCTTGAACTAGAGATTTCTTCCCATCCTTTGGGAGTTAGATCAAGTGACATATACCATTATAAAGGTCCTGGAGAGGCTTGTTCAACTAGGAAATTTTCATTTTCTTTAAACAAAATTACTTGTAGACAAAATTCCTTCAAAGATAGGCTACACACCAATGGCCAAGGCAACATAGACTTAGCACATTGTTAATAGAAACAACAAAGATATGAATAACAACATAAACTTCTTGCATGAAAACATCAACAAGTCCAACAAACCCCCCCTAAAGTTGACATCGTTTGACATCAATGAGTACACTTGACATCAATGAAAACAACCACCAACATGCTCAATATAACTTTTACTACAAGGTTTTGATTAAGGTAATAATACTTATTTATTAAAAATGTTAATGTAAAATATGGTAAGAGCATTGATATTTAAAATAATATAATTTAATGGATAAATTCTATGGTTAATAATTACAAATCACTTATATATTTCGAAGTGGGATTTAAACTTAAATGGAGAGGATAACAATTTTCTCTTCTTGTGACCCTGTAGTATATCTATATTTTATTACGACTCAATTACACCCCAAATTGTTTCAGCACATAAGGTCATGTGACACTAGCTCGCCTCAACCACAATGACTTTTGCAACCCATGCCTATTACAATCAAACTATACATTTTCATTTAAGGTTTGTTTATAACTTCACTTTAAGCTACAAAAACAAGGGACATGCATCCAACCACAACCTTTAAACATCCTAGTAGCACTTACACTTAACCAATTAACATTATGCAAGGAACACAAACATCCAACAAACATAATACATCCATTGTACAAAACACATATGAATGGGAGGCCCCCAAGGTGGGTACCAAACACTCTATTATATGAAGAATGTTTACATGATACAATGGGGGAATTGTAGCCTCCATCTTGCAACTCAATTATAGGTGTACAAAGAATTTGAGGCAAATAAATTTTCTTCTAAACTATTGAATAGACTTGCATAATCCAACCCTTTAATTATCTGCAACCCTATCTCCTACATATCATGTTTTACTCTTTCTCTCACTTAGGTAAATGAATTTGTTCCATTGTATCTAACAATGAAATTGACTTGATTGTAGAACACCTAATTCTCTTTCCTCTTACAACTTTATCCCTTAGCATTTCTTACTTTCTTCCTTTGCAATTTGAGGTGTACATCTACTTATATGAGCTTGTTGTATTGTTGCAAACCCCATATGCTCCAAGGTGGACCCAAGTGTCATTGAGTCGGCTTGATCTCGTATTTGTCCATTAATTATTTCATTGAATTGTCTACACTAATGTGGGGTTCACTAGGCCATCCTAAGTTTGAAAAGGTCATGTTACCTACCTATTTATCCCATCTAACCATGCCTAAGTGCACCTAGTTGTGCCTTGGATTTTGATCCATCTCAAATCTCATCCAAAGGTAACTCCATACACTCATCTTGATTAGCCCAATCATCAAGTGCATTCAACTCATCTAAGTTTGCATGGTTATGTTTGATTAATCCCATTTCCTTTAGTTATGCCCAAGTGGGCCTAAGGAATCCAATGGTTGTGCTTCTAATGGATGTGTAGCCAAAGGAGTCTGTCTGATGAGTGCATCACATGATTGTGATCTGGGAAAACTTGTGCTCGAAGGCACCTTGACCATCGATCACAACCCCTAGGTGTGGACCACCTAACTTTTTTATCCATATACAATCTAGACACCCAATCCATTAAGTTTTTCTATGCCACTTCTTTTTACATCATGCCAACAGAATGTATGTGTATGAGGCTACTCATAACAACCTTGTTTACGTCTATTCAAGCCTTTTCCAAGATCATCTTGGTGCATTTGACTTAGTGTGACTTGCCACTATCGACATTGCACTCTGTTTTTTTGCAAGAGTGCCTAGCTTCGTCTGTAGTGCACCTTGCCAATAGGCCAAGGCATCTAACGTGTTCAAGATGTGCCTTACCAACAAGCCAAGGTGTCTAACTTGTTTGGTTCATTTAGTCATCATCAATTTGATATGTCCTTTTGTACCAGTCACTGAAAACCAAGGTGATTAGTTGGCACAAGCACCTAATGCCACTCTAGATGAGGCTCTTAAATCCTCCCATACAAAAAATTCTCATCATCCTCAGCAACATCCTCAAGAACCTATTTTCGTCAAGTCAATGACAAAACCCATACATCCATCTGTGGTCAACACTCCAGTCATGAGGATAACTTATAAGCATGAATTAGAAATTATCACATGTTCAAAAATTGAAGTTGGAAAATGATTTTTAGATTGGTTAAATTTAAGAAAATGAGCATAATTCTATGAAGAGATCATTAGCTCAATTAGAAGTATGGCATTAAGAAAATGGTTAATGGAGGATGTGAAGCATTTTATAATTTATAATCTTAGTAAAAAAACACTATTCCATATCCTATCCTCTTAAAAAAGAGTAATTCCCCCATTAAGAGTATGGTTATGATGAGGTATATAATCTACAAACACAAGACAACTAACTTGAAAGACAAGAGGTTTCCTAAGATGTCAAGTCTTAACTAAATTAGTTTAGAATAGAGGAAGTCACTTTGTAGAATATTGATACAAATACAAAATATTATTATGTATCTAACTTAAGGAGAAAATCTGGTGCCATACAAAATTAGAGGATGAGAAAAAATTAAGATGCTATAAAGGTCATTGACTCTAATTTAAAAGATTAAAAGTATAATTTGAAACATGGTGTTGAAGAAATCCCTTTTAACATTCTAATTGGATTCAATTTTGTATTAAACCTAATATTTTAGAAATTTATTTTTTATGAAGGTCTAGTTTGCAATTTCCTTGTGATACTTAGGTTTATTTTTCTTATTTTGAAATATTTGACATTAAATCTCAATTTCAAAATAGTTGTGAGAATATGAAGCTTCTTAACCTTTAAACTCATCAAAATTATGAAATATTAAAAAAAAAAACTCTTAAATCTTGGATGGAATAAAAAAAAAATTCTTAAACAATCCAAATAATTTCTTACCATTTTTTTAAGTTTAATAAGTCAAAGTTGATCTTAAAGAAAGTTTTATTATCATTATCAAAATTATTAAAACCTTTATATATAATGAGTTGAGTATAAATGGATGGAAATAAAGCATATGGCCCCAATGGAGGTGTAGTGTCCTATCTAGGGTGCTAGACTAGGCTATATTTATTATCGACCAGGATGCGTAGACTTAGAGGCATGCGTCTAAAGTATATAGACATAAAGGATTATTAGCTAAGTGGTTATGATGGTAGGTCACAGGACTTCTTTACGGAAGACTGAGGTATGTTACCTATCGCCCAAACACCTAGGTCACTCAATTAATCTACCTAATTACCACATTGTCACTCAATTCATTTATCAAATTAAAACACTGTGTATCAATTCAAACCAAGATTTCAATCTCCTTACAGAGACACCATGCACGAAACCCCTGTTTAACAAATACTCAGCATTCACTAATATTCATGCAAGCTAAAGACATCTAGAAATTATAAACATACTTTGAAATGAAAGCAGAGTTCATAACATTGCTTTGGAGGACAACAGAGGATCGAATCCCTTACAGGATACGATTCACGATCCCAGTGATGAACTGTTCAAGCGATCTCATAAACATAAACCATACGCATTCGATTGAAATCAACAACCAATTCTAATTACTGTGCATGTCATGTAATACCCTAAGTTTCAAATGAAAAGGAAATAACAGTATACCAGTTTAACGCAGGGCCCGTCCGCGTTCCAAAGGTATACTGGACTGTGGTTCAACCGATTATCAAATCAACGCAACAAGACAAAGATCGTAACTATAACTGTGTTCTTGATATTAAGTTCAAACTCTGTTTCAAACGATACAACGATTACCAATACATTGATTACACAGGACTGTATTTACATATGTTTTTACAACCCTTACATTTCAAAAATGAATGTACATTCATGATATGGCTGTTGCCGCTTTTATCATGTCGAGATTTTTAAAATGTTTCTATCCTAAACTGATTTCAAAAAGGAACAAAACTAAATCAATTTAGAATGCTTTGTTGTCGCTGCCTTTGTCGCCAACATGCTATACTTTGACCATTGTTGACCGCGCATGTAGGAAGGTCGATTCTGCTGTAGGATAGGTATTCGTCCATGCTTGGACATTCTACTTTTCATCCCTACCCTTCGTTCTAGCCCAGTTGTCATGCCACATGTCAAACAATGAACCAATTACAGGATGTTGGAACTTCCTGTAGCCATTTTACCAAAAATCCCTAATTCTTTAACATAAAACTCCTAAATCAATTTCAATGCATTTTAATAACTATAGGACTATTAACTAATCAATTTCCAAGGGATCTAAGAGATATATGATGGAAAGAAGTAGGCAAATGATATGTTTTAGGAGGAAACAGGAGGTCATAGGATGGTACCAACATCTCTCCCCGACTTAATGAATTAGCACGTCCTCATGCTAACCCCGAAGTGCTTCCCTTGAACTCTATCCCTGCCTGGATCTCTGTTGCCTTTAGCAATGTGTCCACATTCTTTTTCACCTGGGCATCTTTCTGACCATGGAGTTCCTGCTTTAATCTTTTGTATTTTTCTTTGAGGGTCTTCTTCTGGTTGTACCACTTGGTGGTCCATTTACAAATATATGTTTGCTCAGCCTCAAGTTCACTGATTCTCTCCCTTAACTTTTCATTCTTCTGCTGAGTCTCTTTACTCTGCGCTTGGAGCATCTCATTTTCTTTATTGATAACATTTTCTAACATATTAGCCTCCATGAGTTCTTCCTTCAATTTCTCAATTTGTTTCTCCCAGTTTCTTCTGTTTCTTAATGGGAGGTGGTGAACCTTTTTCTTGCCTGTTATGGCTTTCAACCTCTATATCAGCTCCTGGTCCTGGTGGTGAGTGGTCACTACTTTCAATATCCATTGGTATAGGTGCATTGGATTCAAGCTAGTCTTCTTGTAACTGGGCTTTTGGTACTCTCCTTGTTCTTCTTGAATAAGTGGTGAAAATTTTATCTTGCTCTGCCTTCTGAGCATCTTCTTTCCTCATTTTCCTAGTCCTTATGCTGCTCATAGGTGGAGGTACCTTGCTGGCTTTGGATACTGGGATCTCTTCGTCGATATCCTTCATGAAACCTGAGTTCTCCTGTGGTTCTTCTTTGTCTTCCTCATCTTTAATTTGATTAGAAGCAAAGAACTCCTTCCACGGTTTCCCTCTTCTCTGTAATTCATGCTCAATAAGAATTTTAATTAAGCCAAAGTGATATAGGCTCTTGTCCTCATTTCCCTTCTGCTTTTGAATAGTCTTCGACATCTTGGTTAAGCTTTGTAATAGAAAATATGGTAGGCTGATAACACATTTCCTTTTCAAGTGTAGCAGTAACTTAATATGGTATAGATAGACAATACTATAACGGCCTTCGCAGGTTACGAATTTTTGGAGAATATAGACCATCTCATCCCAGGGATGCATCAACCAACTCCTTGGAACACCTTTCTTCCTGTTAACTGATGAGACTCTGGATCTAGACATAAATTGAGTCCACGATTTCTCTTTAAATTGCTTTGTTTTAAAGTACTTCTCCCCTTCTGGGCTAATCCCTATTGACTGGGCTATGGTATCCTCTGAAACCCTAAATGATAAGTTACCTATCAGGGCTTTCTCTCCATTAAATGTGAAGGCGAATTGTTTGGTAACCTCTTCATTACTTCCATGAAATTTCTCTAAAAATGGCAACCACTGTATCTCTCTGAGAATCGAAATGCAATCTTCATGATATTGAGAACTGTCAAACATGCTCGGCTCGACCCTATTGGTCATTTTGGCAGAGGGTCGTGCTCTAGCAATTTCAACAAAGAAATTTCAATTTGTTACCTGGTGGTGTCGCTCCCTTAATATCCAGTATGATGCTCGGTCGGTCGATTGTCTTGTGACTTTGGTGGGAGTCGAAACCGAATGGTTATATTCCCCTCTTGTGGCGCTCACTGCTTTCAATCCTTGTCGAAACCAAATGGTTATATTTCCCTCGTTGTGGCGCTCACTGCTTTCAATCCTTATTCATAGTGTATTCATCCTTTGGAACAGAGGAATGGTTGTACCGCTTGTATAGATGTCATCATAGGAGCGCTGGAAGCGTATATGCAATACTGGGGTATGATTTCAGGGAGTCCTCTGAATCATTTGGCTACGTCGGGTGGTGGAATCATAATTCGGCCGTGTGGAATACAATGAATAGGCCCGCTTTAACATTTGTTTCCTTCCCTTTTTTTAAAAAAAACAATCCACCATGTGTCCTGTTTCTATTGGTACTCGGCCAAATGGAAGATGTTGGTATGACTGTAGGGTGCGGTTGGCATAACAAGGTTGATATGAAAGGGGTAATGGATTTAGAAGTATGAAATAGGTTGGGGTATGACAGATGATAAGAATTAACAGTGAGATAAGGGATGATGGAAAATATAGTGCCCTTGAAATCGATCATAACAGTCACAGTCATTAAAATTAACATTAAAAATTAATCCAAGAAATTAAATGCTAGGAATAAGGAACATATTACAATTTTGTTGGTTATTGTTGCATTGGCATGCTGAGTAGGATTGGTATTGGCATTGGCATTGCTGACTATTCTTTGTTGTTCATCACAGGTCCCCTGAATAGATTTGAATGCAATAGGTCCCTCTGAAATCTTGAAGATGTTCATGCAGCTCCTTATATGTATACAGGTTCCTTGAGCTTGGGTATTTGATGGAGCCTTGGTGCCCAGCAACCTGTGAATCCTTGTAGAAACTTGATGAAACTTTGTTGAAGTAGCCCTGAAGTATCAATCTCTTAACAGGTCCCTTCTATGTGTCTTAAACAGGTCCCATTACTGCTGGTGTCGGTAGCATGGTCTTCTGGACAGAACAGGTCTCCCTGCATAATGTTTATAACCAGGTCCCTCTGAGATAAAACAATGACAAAACAATTTATTGAAATCTGGAATGCTGGAACAAACTGCTTTGAAGATGTACAGTGAGGAGATGAGATAAGAAATCTTTAAGAATTTACAATGGAGAGATAAGAGAACAAAATGTTGATGCTTCTCTCCCCGACGAAAGTTTTGACTTGTCCTCAAGTCATGATTCAGTTGATAAATGAAACAGTGAACAAAAGAAAGAGAATTCTTACCCGCCAACGAATTGGTTTTCAAGTAGGAATTCGGGGTTAGAGTGTGCCAGAGGCTGGTTTTCACATCTAACCCATTGTTATTATATTTTTTTTTATTTTTTTTATATATATATTTTTTTTAGTTTTTGTTTTGTGTTTTTTTTTTTTTTAATTTTCTTTTTGAATTTCTAAATTGAAAGGCAATGAACTAAGGCAGGGATACTGCAGCTGAGGGGTGCAATATCTCAACCTCTCTTTGTTGAGATGCTGTTTGGAGAAAATCTTGCTTGCTGATGGGCTTAGTGTATAGTTTCAGGCGATGACCATTGACAGTAAAGGAATGACCTTCTCCATCAATAGTTTTGAGCTTGACTGAACCATTGTTGTAAGCCTGAATAATTTGGTATGGGCCCATCCAATGGGTGGTAAACTTGGCTTTATGATCTCTGAATTTAGAGTCAAAAAGTAAAGCCCAATCACCTTCCTTGAACTGCTTCTTCTTGATATGTGCATCATGCCACTGCTTCCTTTGTTTTTGCATGAAGATTGTGGTTTCCTCTGCTTGCTGCCTCGTTTCATCCAGCTGGTTTAATTGCTGAATTCTTTCTTGTTGTGCTTTGTCCAAGTCAATTTGCAAATCTGCAGCCAGTTTAAAAGTATGTATTTGAAACTCAATAGGAAGCATTACCTCTTTGTCGTACACCAACTAATATGGTGTAAATCCTGTAATATCCTTCCACGTAATTATGTAAGCCCAGAGTGCATCTTTGAGCTTCTCTTCCCAATTCTTCATGTTCATTGCCACAGTTTTAGTAATGATCCCTTCCAAAGTTTTGTTTATGGATTCCACCTGCCCATTGGCCTATGGATGGTAAGGGGTACTTTTCCTATGCTTGATTTGGTATTTGTCTGTGATGTCCTTCACTAGCTTTGAGGTGAATTGAGTACCTTGATCAGTCACTATTTCCCTTGGTACTCCATACCTTACAAAAATCTCTTCAAAAAGGAAATTTACCACTGTGTGTTCGGTGGCTCTAACCAGTGCTTTTGCTTCAGCCCACTTTGTGACGTAATCAGTACATACTAAGATGTACTTCTTACCATTGGAGGTTGGGTTAATGGGTCCTATAAAGTCTAGAGCCCATTTTTCAAATGGCTCTAGGTGAACTTGGGGCTGAAGGGGCATCTCATCTGTAGCTGTTGGCCTGCCCATTCTTTGGCAGCTGTCACAACTCTTCACATACTTCTTGGCATCCTTCAAAATGGATGGTCAGTAGTATCCAAGAGTAAGAACTTTGAATGTTGTCCGCTTAGCTGCAAAATGCCCACCACACGGTTCATCATGGCAAGATTTTAAAATATCAATTACCTCATCATTTCTTACACATCTTCTAATGATCATATCATAACCAGTGTAAAATAAATCGCCATTAAGCCATGAATATCTAGCGCTTTGTTTGACTAGTCTCTTCTTTTCCTTTGCAGTAAAGTGTGGAGGTGTCCTTCCTGTAGACAAATAATTGGCCAAATCAGCATACCAAGGATTTACTATGGAAATTGCAAATAAATTTTCATCTAGAAAAGAATCTTCAACCGGAACAACCTCACCTGGATTTTGCAGTCTAGAAAGAAAATCTGCCACCTGGTTCTCTTTGCCTGGTCTATCTAACACTGTGATGTTAAATTCCTGTAACAATAATAACCATCTGGTAACTCTGCCACTAGTTATTGGTTTATTCATTAAATGTCTAATGGCAGAATGATCAGTATGTACAAAGACCTCATAACCAGTTATATAATGTCGGAATTTATTCACAGCATATATGATGGCAAGTGTTTCCTTTTCTGTGACTGTGTAGTTTAACTCTACAGGTGTTAGATTTTTTCTAATGAAATAAATGGCATAATTACTAGATTCCTCTTTTTGGCCTAATGAGGCACCCACTGCAGTGTCAGATGCATCTATAAAGATATGAAATGGTAGGCTCCAATTAGGCCCTCTCAAGACTGGTGCGGTTGATAACTTCTTTTTGAGTAGTTCGAATGCTTGTTGGCAGTTCTCATTCCAGTTGAAAAGTACATCTTTGGTTAGAAGTTTAAACAAAGGTAAAGCTATTTTACTAAAATGTTCAATAAACCTTCTGTAATAGCTTTCATACCCAAGGAAACTTCTTACCTCTCTTTGATTCTGTGGAATTGGCAAATCAACAATGATCTGGATCTTTGCTGGGTCAACTTTGATGCCTTGAAAAGAAATATAGTGGCCTAATACTATCCCTTCGTTTAACATCATAAAGCACTTTTCATTGCTGAGGGATAGATTAGCTTCAATAGATCTTTTCAAAACTCTCTCAAGGTTTTCTAATGCATGTTCAAATGAATTGCCATATACTGAAAAATCATCCATGTAAACTTCAACACAATCATGAATTAAATCAGTGAAAATAGCTAACACAGCTCTCTGAAATGTAGCTGGAGCGTTGCAAAGTCCAAATGGCAAAACATTGTAAACATAAGTGCCCCAACGACAGGTGAATGTGGTTTTGTCCTAGTCTTCTGAGGCTATCCTGATCTGGTTGTAGCCACTGAAACCATCAAGAAAAGAAAATGATGATTTCCCAGCTAGGGTGTCTAACACTTGGTCAATAAATGGTAGTGGGAAATAATCTTTGAGCGTTGCTTTGTTCAGCTGTCTGTAATCAACACAAATGCGCCACTTACCATTTTTCTTGGGCACTATAACCGGGGATACCCACTTACTGTCAGAAATAGGATATATGAAATTAACTCTCAAAAGTTTTTGCAATTCTTCTCTGACAATATCTTGGAGCATGGGGTTCATTCTTCTCTGTGGTTGCCTCACTGGTTTAATGGTGCTATCTGTATAAATATGGTGAGTGCATGTGTCGGGGTGAATCCCATGCATATCGGTGTAGTCCCAAGCAAAGGCTTTCTAGTATTTTCTCAATAGTCGAATCAATTTCTCTTGCTGAGATGAGTCTAGGTGATTGCCTATGTTCAGAGTTTTCCCTGGACTAATCTCTATGATTTGACTCTGTGTGTTGGTGATGGATTGAACTGGAAAAATTTCGTGAAATGTGGTTTGCAAAGATTGAATGGTGCATGTTTCCTGAAAGTTTTGGGCCAAAAGTACATCTGCAGCATGATATTGGTCATTTCTCAAATTTTCGGACATATCAGGTTGAGAAAGGAATAATTCTACCAAATCATTATTGTCTTGTTCTTGGAAATCATAGATTTGGTCAATGCTAAAAACAGATTGTACTTCTTCTTTATCATTGAATTTATCATCAAGACACAAATTGTGTGTTACTGTTGGTGATTGTGCGGATGGATAAAGAGTGAGTTGTTTTCTTTTGGTCCCTCTTGAAATGATCATGTTGCCCGATCGACATCCTATGAATGCATCAGCAGTCGCTAACCATGGTCTACCAAGGATGATAGGGTGCCCTCCTAAATTGGATTTGGGTTGAAGAACTAAGAAATCCACTGGATACTCCCAAGAGTCCAGTGAGACAATTATGTCCTCCAAAATCCCTTCAGGAATCACTTTAGACCTATCAGCTAGTTCTAGAACAATCGTTGTATGTTGCAAATTTATGAGCTGGAGTGTTCTCATGGTTTCAAGAGTCATGACATTGATTGCGGCCCCAAGATCTATCAAAGTGTTTGGAATTTGTATGTTGTTAATGATGGTGGTCACTTTGGGAATGCCAGGATCAACATACTTTTCCATGGAGATGGTATTGGTCATAAGGCCTGCTAAATGTCCTATAACATGAATGGTTTGAGGATCAATCCTTTTTCTAGCAGGCTTCTTGAGGCATATGTATTTGATGGCTTTAGTATAGATGGGAATGTCTTTTATAGCTTGCAGCAGTGGAATTTTTATGTAGACATTCTTGAGTTCATCTAAGACATCAAACTGTGGTATAGACAGTGGAGGTTTTATTTGGACCAATCGATCTGGAAAAGGTGGATGCAGTGGTTGCATCTGCTTGTCTTCTACATTGTAGGCTAGCCTCTCTGCTCTATTATTTGGATTTGGGACAGTTTGAGCAGGAATTTGAGTGGGTCTGGGAGGTTGTGAGTTAGCTGGAAATTGCAGTTGTGGTGGATTTATTGGTGGAGGAGCAGGTAGTGCTTGTTGAGTAGGTTGAGGCTAATAAACAACTTGCTGAGGATACTGCTGGTATGGTTGAGAATGTGATGAATACGGCTGATGGTATTGCTGATATGGTTGTGAATATGGTGGGTATGATTGAGGGTATGTATGATAAGATTGAGAGTATTGTTGAGACGGTCTCCATTGTTGCTGTGGTTGGTTTTGGTGCTGCCATGGCATGGGTACATTCCATGAGTTCTGTGCATACATTTGATCATTTATAAGAAATTGCAAATTTTGATTTGGAAACATACCTTGAGGTGCTGGCCTTGGCTGCCATGGTCTCTTTGTGCCCATGTAATACATGTTTTCCATCTCTGCATTGGCTGCCATATTACAGTTCTGCAAAACCTTAACTTTATGACAGTTAAACATATCATGATGTTCAGTACAGAAAGCACAAACTTGGATGTTTTCTAGTGGGAAATCCTTTAATGCATGTTTCCTCCGGCATTTTGGGCAGAAGATAGCCATTATCTGATCTTCATCTTCTTGTTTCTTCTTAGCTTTGAAAGTGTCAATTTGATTCCCTAGGGTGCTTAACAAGTCTGTTTTAAACTCTTCTAAAAGATTCCCTATTTCAGCCCTTGTGACACTTGCAGAGGCAGATTTTGTGACTTTGGATGACAGGGTTCTTTTTTCCATTTTAGCTTTACTCCTTGAATACTTTTCGCACAACTCAGCGATTTCTTCAAAGGGTAAGGCAGAAATGTCACCTTTGCCCATCAAGTTAAGATCATCCATGTATTCCTCTCGGATACCTTTCAAGAATATTGTGCGGATCAGATCAAGAGGCATAGTTCGGTGTTTGGATTTTTGTAAGTTGTAGACAAACCGTTCTAAATATTTCTCTAAGGTTTCATCCTCTTCCTGGCTCATTCTAAAGATATCATCTTTAGAATCTTTGGATCTACAATAAGGCTGATATTTCCTTAGAAATATTCTCCTCATGCCATCCCAATCAACTATAGCATGTTCACCAAGCCTCATGAACCATCTTAAGGCTGATGCCTTTAATGTCACTGGGAAGAGTCTAAGCCTATGGGCATCATCTGTATAGCCATATGTTCGACATACAATGTCAAACTCGAACAAGAATGAGTCTGGATCTTCCGAAGCCATACCATAAAAGTTTGGTAGCACGGATGGGGGTATGTTTTTCATTTTGATCTCATCATCTTCTTGTGGTTTATGTATAGGAAAATTAAAAGTTGACTCCTCTTCATCTCCCTATCCTTGATGTGGTACTGATCCAGCTCCTTCCTCAGCCATTCTAATAGGTCTCTCTGTGTCAGTGTCACTTGTTTGATAAAGGAGATTAAAGAAAGATTGTTCGGTCACTGTGCTACTTTCTCCTTGTGTGGAAGATCTAGGAAAGTGCTTCTTCTGTGATTTATGTGTGAATAAAGTTTGCCTTTCGATGAGGGTAAGTCTCTGTCCTGACATTTGTTTTTCTTCTAATGCTTGGATGACTTCCTCAGCTGGTGTTGTATTCCCTAGAGAGTCTGCTCCTGATGATGATGGGTTAGTTTTTAGATGGTGGGGGGTTTTTACGAATCTACCCTGACTTTCTCTAAATCTAGGTATAAATGAACATGATTTCTAACTGTGTTTTTGTTTGTTCTTATTTATTGAAGTTTTTTTTTCTTTTTAAATCCTTTAAGTACGCCTCCCCGGCAACGGCGCCAAAATGTAGTGTCCTATCTAGGGTGCTAGACTAGGCTATATTTATTATCGACCAGGATGCGTAGACTTAGAGGCATGCGTCTAAAGTATATAGACATAAAGGATTATTAGCTAAGTGGTTATGATGGTAGGTCACAGGACTTCTTTACGGAAGACTGAGGTATGTTACCTATCACCCAAACACCTAGGTCACTCAGTTAATCTACCTAATTACCACACTGTCACTCAATTCATTTATCAAATTAAAACATTGTGTGTCACTTCAAACCAAGATTTCAATCTCCTTACAAAGACACCATGCACGAAACCCCTGTTTAACAAATACTCAGCATTCACTAATATTCATGCAAGCTAAAGACATCTGGAAATTATAAACATACTTTGAAATGAAAGCAGAGTTCATAACATTGCTTTGGAGGACAACAGAGGATCGAATCCCTTACAGGATACGATTCACGATCCCAGTGATGAACTGTTCAAGCGATCTCATAAACATAAACCATACGCATTCGATTGAAATCAACAACCAATTCTAATTACTGTGCATGTCATGTAATACCCTAAGTTGCAAATGAAAAGGAAATAACAGTATACCAGTTTAACGCAGGGCCCATCCGCGTTCCAGAGGTATACTGGACTGTGGTTCAACCGATTATCAAATCAACGCAACAAGACAAAGATCGTAACTGTAACTGTGTTCTTGATATTAAGTTCAAACTCTGTTTCAAACGATACAACGATTACCAATACATTGATTACACAGGACTGTATTTACATATGTTTTTACAACCCTTACATTTCGAAAACGAATGTACATTCATGATATGGGTGTTGTCGCTTTTATCATGTCGCGATTTTTAAAATGTTTCTATCCTAAACTGATTTCAAAAAGGAACAAAACTAAATCAATTGAGAATGCTTTGTTGTTGCTGCCTTTGTCGCCAACATGCTATACTTTGACCATTGTTGACCGCGCATGTAGGAAGGTCGATTCTGTTGTAGGATAGGTATTCGTCCATGCTTGGACATTCTACTTTTCATCCCTACCCTTAGTTCTAGCCCAGCTGTCATGCCACATGTCAAACAATGAACCAATTACAGGATGTTGGAACTTCCTGTAGCCATTTTACCAAAAATCCCTAATTCTTTAACATAAAACTCCTAAATCAATTTCAATGCATTTTAATAACTATAGGACTATTAACTAATCAATTTCCAAGGGATCTAAGAGATATATGATGGAAAGAAGTAGGCAAATGATATGTTTTAGGAGGAAACAGGAGGTCATAGGATGGTACCAACAGGAGGCAACAACAATGATGATTCAAAGGGACATTGAGTTTCGGGTAAATATTATCTAGGTTGAAACAACTTTCTGATTCTAGAGTAAAATCTAAAACTCTTTGTGATTGGCTAAGACATCATCTTCCTTGGATTTAAAGAAATATTTTAATGACATAGAACCTAAACGTTTTTGGCAAAAATGAAAATATGACCTTTTAATAATGATGATAAATCTACCTACAATTATAAATAAACAACTAATAATAATTAACTAAATTTTACCAAATCTTAAATCTTACTCATATATATATATAGATAAATACACTTACTTGAACCTTATATAATTCAGTAACTTAAAATCCAAACTACATATGTAAATTCCAAATTCTAAATCACAAAATATTGGACAAACTCAACCAATCAAATAATATATATATATATACACATTCTAGTGACTTAAGATCCAAACGGCATATATGATTCTAAATCTCTAAAATCAGAAAATATTGAACTAACTCAACTAATCAAATAATTAAATGACACAGAGATTTACGCAAACTATGCATGAATTCCAAACTCTAAATTCCAAAATATTAAACAAACTCAAGGAATTAAATAATTAGATGGCACATAAACTATGAATATGAATTTTAACTTTGAATGAAAAAATAAATAACTGGTAGCGTGACAAAATAAAAATAAATAATAGATAAATTGAACACACTTTGATATTCAAATAATGTAGAGATTTAAATAAATCCCAATTTTATTTTCCAATTAAATATTCAATTTATAAAGCCGGTTGCATCACCCCTCTACATTCCTTTGGAAAAAATTCCAACGAAATAAAAATATGAATGCATATCTATTGATTGAAGTAAACAAACTAGTATCCAATCAGTGGTCTTCCAGCTCAGCGATGCAAAACTCTCAATACTGAGGACCAGCGGCCAGGATTTGCTGAGTAAGCGTGGAATCATTTCCTATTTTATAGTCCGCAAATTTCTCGAAGTTATTCTTGAACAAACGTGCAAGCTTCAGCAGAGTCTCCGCATATTCATCCTTGTTCGCCCACTGTGCAAAAAAGTAAACAACTTGGTCAGAGGAAGAATTTTCTCACAGAAACTAAAGAAATGCATGAAGGGTTGTTTGTATTGATCGAAATGAACCAATTGCAGTTTACCATGTTCTCAGGATGAAGAATCTCAGCAGGTACGCCCTCTACATTGTCTGGAACATTGAGGCCAAATATGGAGGTCTCGCTGTAATTAGCCCGAAGCAGGGATCCGCTGTGAATTGCATCAATGATACTTCTTGTATATGCCAGCTTTATTCTGTTACCAACCCCATAGCTCCCTCCAGACCACCCAGTATTAACCAACCAAGCAGTAGTTCCATGCTGCTTCATTTTTTCTGCAAGCATTGAAGCATACTTTGTTGGGTGGAGCATAATGAATGCTGCTCCAAAGCAAGCTGAGAATGTAGCCCTTGGTTCCTTAATACCATCCTCTGTTCCTGCAACCTGCACATGAAAGAAAATAGAAAAAACCTTGGTTGGTTGGTTTCTGCAATCTTAGGTTAGGTTTGATGGATTCTAGATATACTGAAGTGCATTAAATGGGGAATGAAGCACTAACCAAAGCAGTGTATCCACTGATAAAATGATACATTGTTTGGGCTAAAGTTAGCCTGCTCACTGGGGGTAGCACTCCAAATGCATCACAAGCTAGAAGTACAATGTTCTTTGGATGAGGTCCAACACAAGGAATTCTGGCATTTGGTATAAATTCTATGGGATATGATGCCCTCGTGTTCTCTGTCAAACACAAAATCGGAGAAGTTCTGGATCAATTCCGATCTTGATAAAAAAAACGAAAACAAAATTTAATCTGTTTTTTCTTTTTGAATACAGAAGATAATATGTATAGATGGTTATTTAATGCAGATTTTGGAATATTTTGAAAATTTGATGGATATCAGATAAGTTAATTATTTGAGTTGGAAATTTCTGGAATATTCTAGAATTTGTGTAAAAAAAAATTGAAAATCAAAAACACAACTAACATGGTAGGATGGATCCAGAAAGCTATTTGAAACAAGATTACAATCACAGAAATACGAAAACTAAATGTTCAAATAATCGATTATCTAATTAACATAATACGATGGATCCAGAAAACTGTTTAAAACAAGATTACAATCTCAGAAATATGAAATCTAAAAACAAAAAAGCTTCTTACCGGTAACAGATTTATCAGAATAATCTACTTCTCTTGTGTGTTCATCGAATACGACGTTCTCTAAAACTGTCAGAGTAATGCCCTATTAGTAATCCAATACAATGAAGACAAATTTGAATCCATATCAAAGTTTACGAGCAGAATGTAAATTTCCAGCGAGTAGAATTACCTGCTCCAAATTTAATGGCATTCCAAATATCGGCCTCCTTTTCTTTTGAGAGGTCGATGCATTTTGCATAGCAGCCTCCCTCGATATTAGATACACCATTATCGCTCCAGCAATGCTCATCATCTCCAATAAGTTCCCTCTGGTGATCTGTAGAAAGAGTGGTCTTTCCAGTCCCTATTGGAATCGTGGGTCATCATGGTTTTACAAACAAAAATAGTTAGTTGATGTAATGAAATGAGACCTGAATGCATGAGACTAATGAATGAATGAATATGGTAAAAAGAATTTGTCATACCTGATAAACCAAAAAACAGAGTGACATCCCCTTGCTTGCCCATGTTGCAGCCAGAGTGTAATGATAGTATGCCTCTCTTTGGCATCAAATAGTGCATGACAGTAAATAGACCTTTCTTCATCTCACCAGCATATTGTGTCCCAAGAATCACCATTTCTCTTCGTTTCAGGTTGAGGTCTATGCTGGTTGAGGAAGTCATGTAGTGTGTATAGCGATTGCAAGGGAATTGACCTGCATTATAGATGGTGAAATCCGGGGTTCCGAAATTTTCCAATTCTTCTGCTGATGGTCGGATGCACCTACCATGCCATTACTCTCAGTTAGTTGAAACAATATTATGAAATTTGAACAACCACCCAAATAGTGCAATGAGGATAGCTTCATTACTCTCAGTTAGTTGAAACAATATTATGAAATTTGAACAAGCACCCAAATAGTGCAATGAGGATGGCTTCTCACATGTTATGCATGAAAAGCGAATGATAGGCTCGGGCAGATATAATCCTAACTTTCAGCCTGTTCTCTGGATCCCAGTTCAGGAATTGATCATTCACAAATACCTATTCCACAAAAACACCATTAAAAGGATTAGTCATTTCTGTTAAAAGATCAGTCATTTCCTAAGTATCGGTTAGCATTTTCATCAAATAGTAGTATAATCATATCATATAGGCATCATTTTTCACATAATGCTATTGGTTATTTGATAATTTGCTAAATAATGCTATAGTTTTACTATATAAATACCAAAATGTTTAACTTAAAAAAAAATAATGTACCAAATTTCAATAATAAGAGTTAAAGAACTGAAACAACCTTGTCCAAAGAATTCAAATAATCAACAGCTCGCTCTCGATTCACCAAAAACGTGTGCTCGTCCATCTCGATATTGGGCGAGCCACTGCAAGGCACAGAAAATCTGTCAACTGAGAACTTGTTTTGTTTTGAAGTGTAAACCATTCAACCTGTGGCCAGGTAACCGTTGGTGTCTCTGTTCTAGCTATTTAAACAGGCTAAGCTGGATCTGTTTTTCAACTTGTCCTGACGATGAACCACACTGGTTGGTTCGAAACGCGTCGACAAAAGATTGATTATGTGATTTTGCCGAAGATTTTCTAAACAATATTAGTTTACATGTCAAATTATTATGCAGCGATTGCAAAATTTAAAAATTTACTAACAAGAATGAAGTCAACTTAATTATTCAAATGATACTTCCAATGTATCTGCAGAAGTTGCTAAATAGACTTGTGAATCATCATACCTTCCCCACCACAAATCCTCCTGGGAGGTCTCTTCTCTGACAACTCTCTTGTCTTTTGGAGATCTGCCAGTTTTTGCACCAGACAATGTAGCCAGAGCACCGGTAGAAGTGATAAAGGAGCCTTTCTCATATTTTAGAGCTTGTTCATAAAGTTCTGATGAACACAAATTCAGACATTGGCATTGATATCAATCCAGTCCAGTCCTAATCTAGAACAATGAGGATATACCCATAATATATTGACCAGTTAATTTTCAAGTTTGTTAGCAAAATTAGCTGGTTATTGGACTACACGTACCTGGAGGAGAAAGATTATACAAAACATGAGTAAGCTTGAGAGAGCTGTCACTAATGCTAGGACTAGGTGGAGTTGAAATTAAGGACGCCAGAGGCTGCCCCCTTGCTTTTTCTGGATCTCCATGAATGATCTGAGGTCCTGTCTCCCGAGTCAAGGATGCGAGGGAAGCACTGTATAAATTTCAAAATCTAATCAATACATGTGGCAATTCACATGAAAGGTTATTTTAGTCTAGCTGATATCATCATTGAGTTGAGAGGCTTATTTTAAAAACAAAATAACTATACTAAACATTTAAATAATGTCTATTTATAAAAAAAAAAAATTGCAAGTGAAGAAATTGGATCCCTTTCCGGTCATGTTAGATCCGTATTTAAAATGAATCTATACTAGTATATTACCTATCTGCTTATACAAAAAATTTGCAAGTGAAAAAATTGGATCCCTCTCGGCTCATGTTAGATCCCATGAATCTATATTAGTATATTACCTTATGGATAACATTTGGTGTCGTCGCCTATCTTCCTCAGAGGTGATTTGCTGCTGAGATGAATTGGGAGATGATGATGATTTGGGATTGGAGGGAGCACACTTTTTCTGCTGCAGCTTATGGAGCTCTGAAAGGGTCTGCACTTTCACTGGACGAACGTTGTCAGCATCATCAATACTCGCATTGCAGTCACCATTTGTCTTCTGCATATCGATCTTATGCAGGGAAATGGGAATATTCATCTCTTGGTTATCCATTCTATTCTATGATCCTGAAACACACACACATAAAATTGCACAAGTCTTCATCCAGAGTACTAACAAAGCTAAGCATAAATTTGCAGAGGAGTCCTCGTCTACAGTACTAACAAATCCAAGCAATTCTTTGAAAAACAAGAGAACACTTTTAACAGAACATACTGCAATCTGCGTTGATAATGGATTATGATTGACAACAAGAGGCAAGTGGAAAGCCGAGGAAGGAAAATGGGCTCTTCAAATTTGGAGCAGAGTGAAGTGTGAATTTGATTTTGAAACAAAACTTGTTTGTATATATATAGGAGTTTATTGCAGGTGTGGGTCATATTACGAGGTGGGTTTCATAATTGTCTACTAACTTGAGTTTCCTTCCAAATCCAAGTAACTTAGCCGGCTTCCAAGATAAGCTGGCTTTCTGGATCAGCTAGCATACTAGTGAAACAAATGTTTAGTTTGTCGTGCCATTTCATGTTTGTTTCTTTTCAAGGAAGGGGCCGGAAAAGTGGTAAATTTGTTAGAAAAACGGAAGCAATGGGACGTATGGGGATACCAGGTCTCACGTCATTGTAGGATTCTGAGAGCCTTATGTCATCCTTAACAGAGTCGGCCATTGGTGTTGGTTTTATAATTATTGTTATTCGATGGGAGAGGAGCCATTTCTCTGGCACACTATCCTTTTGTTCTTTTATGGATAAGCCATGTTACAACCCAGCCACGCTAACAAGTTTTGGGGTTTGTACGCAAAGCCATGTGAGAATCCATTGAAGTTAACAAGTTATGTGGGAGAAGCCATTGCACAACTCATATACATTAGCCAATTTGCACAATTTTGAGGTTATTCAAATCATGCCATGTCAGCTACCATATCATGCCATGTCAGCTACCAAATATGAAATTGAGGTTATTCCTATCATGCCAGGTCATTGAGAAAGTATTAAAGAGTTCCAACTAAAGATTGTAAATTGGGCCTTGCACAAATTATTAAATTTATTATCTTATTAACTGAGAAAGTATTAAAGAGTTCCAACTAAAGATTGTAAATTGGGCCTTGCACAAATTATTAAATTTATTATCTTATTAACTGAAAATATTGGTTAGTTATTGATATTATCATTATATATATAAGTATATTTTAATATCTGAAATAGTCTATTTCTAATGAATCTGAAATAGTCTATTTTTTTAGAATTTGAAATAGTTTATTTTTTACGAATTTGCTGATACAATTTTAAGTAAGTTTATGATTTTTTTGTTATTTAAAATACATTTTTAAATGTATAAATAGATTCAATGCTTTATAAAAAATTTAGGCCACAAAAATTTATAGATTAAACAACGTAAATTGAAATTTTTTTAAATCTCTCCCAATTTTAATTAAAATTAAGCATATGCTAAAAATAATATATTAAATATAAATATATTTTATTTTACAATGTAATATTAAATAAATTTATTTTAAATAATTTAAAAATAATAATCTGAAGTTAAATTTTAAAAAATAACCTTACAAATTAACAACAACAACAAAAATATTATTATAATAACTTTAACCCAAAAAAATATTTTATCCTTTAAAATACTTAATTACATTTAAAAAAATACAAAACAACATAATATTGATATAAAATAATAAGTTTCTCTGTTTCTTACTCTCATCAAAACTGGGCGTTTATTATCATTTATTTTACCATGGTTTTTTTATAAATCATTTTGCCTTTTTTAACTTCAATAAAGTTTCTTACAAACATTAAAAGGTCGTTTTCCTAGTAATTTATTGGTTTTGAAATTTAAAATATATTTTCAAAATAATATTTTTTATTTTGTTTGGTTAAATATTTCTTATAATTGGAAAATTAGTTAATATTTTTATTTCATTTTGTTAAAAAATATTTATAAATAATAATTAATTAATATTTTTAACATTATTTTCTGTTGGTTAATTTTGTAACTTAACATTGTTACACACTTTTAAATATTAATTTTATTTTGGTGGTACCGTTTAGATATATTTTCATGTTTTTAATAATTTGGTTTATTTTATTTAATTTAGGTTATAGCTTTTAGTGTTTTTAAAATGCGAGAAGGGATAGAAATAACGGTGTTATGGTTTTTTTATTTTAATTTGGAGTAAAAATTACAGAAAATATAAAAGTAATATAGATTATAGATTTATAAATGGTGGATATTTTTAGATAAGGTTAATTATTTAGAATATTATTTATTCAAAATTATATTTTTGGATAGCGTAGATTATTTGGAAGATGATTCTTCGTAGATGATATAAGTTTTGATAAGCATCAAAATTTTGGTATCTTTTAAACAAAATTTTGTGGCTTTTTTTCTAATTATGTTTAGGAAAAACTTTGTGACCTTTTTTTCTAATCATGTTCAAGAATGGCGCAGAAGGTGGAGCTTGTGCAAAGCTTTGGAGTTCGAGGACTAAGTACTTTTGGATTGGTTCCTGAAATCCCTCCTCTCATTGATCGTTAAAAATGTCACATCCACCTTTTCCCAAACCAAAAAAGAATTCATTCAAAAGGCTTTGCAATTTGATCTAATATACACCCTATCAGATTATGTTTGCACTATTCTTCCTAGCCTCCCTCGTCAAGTGCTTCTTGTGCACTAGGGGCATCTCACACCATAGACAGTGTGATTGGATCAGTCCCTTACCATCATTCTTCCTCATATTTGTAAGGAGCTATGGGATATGGCCAACCCAGGGTAGGCTCAATACCAATTATGCTTATTCTCCCCCTGACTCATCGTGTGTTACTTCACACCAAGGCACAAGTACTTCTTTTGCACATCCCCATTCACATAAATTGATGTTAGGGGCAACTAGTACTTAGTTTGGTTACTAGAGTGTGACCACAAAAATGAGTAGTTAGAAATGAAATCTTTGTATATTTTTTGAAGGAAGGTTTTTATTGCTAGATTTGATGGGGGATAAGTTTTGACTAGCATGCTAGTGAAAGGGTCTCTATAACTTCTTGGTTCTAACTTGTTATCATTTAAGGGTTCATATCATGGGGTCTTACTAAGTGAATTGGTGACATAACACATGGATTCCTGAGATATTAAAGAATAACCTTAACCCCTCCCAGTACATCTTTTCAATTAAAAAACCTCTTATTTTTACAAATACCCATTTTATATCCCCCAATACCTATAACCCCCTGATACCCTACATCCCCCTGAATACTTACAATCTATATATATATATATATATATCTCCAAGGAAAATTTTATAATTTCATTAATAGGATTAACAAAATTACATTCTGCACCCATGCACCTTTCAAAAGACCGGTGCATTTCCATGATTGACCCATTCTAAAAACAAAAGTAAGAAAGGATGCCCAACATTATATAGGGGCGTGCCCAAACTGTAAATTGTCCAACGAAAAAGAAAAAAAAACTGCCATGATTACTAAAGAACCATTCAAAACATGTTTCCGTGCAAAGTCTGAGAGAATCCAATTGAGAGTATGTGTCAGAGATGCCCTTCAAGAGAAGAAGCATTTGCGAAAAAGAAAAGCTCACTATCAAGAAGACCAGTGACAAAACGAAACAAAAACAGTCAGCCAAGTGACCAGATCCACACATATCAACATCATATAAAACAAAAACAAAAAGTTGGCCTACATCATGGGGCTAGGCCAAGCCCCCTTGAAACATGTATCTCATCCTCATATGGTCAATGATAGTGCTCATAGTGGCCCATACCATTGTGTTTTTTCACCTTCCAAAGGCCCCTATCCAAGAGAAGACCTTCTTTATAAAGTTGGTCAGCTTCCCTATTTCTTTCTTTGTATATGTGCCTGCAAGAGAAGTGTTGATTTGGGGTAGCATCAGATGTGCTCTAACCATGAAATTTGGTGGAGAGGTTGGGGCACATGAGATCTCCAATACCCAGAAAGGGTTTGGGTAGATTCTAAACAGATCGTGAGATATTAAAATAATTAATATTTTTAATGGAGTCCCTAAGTCTAAACTTAGGGAAAATAAAATATTAATGTGTATTAATATGAATCTATGTTAGAATGGTACAAAAGACATGGATCAAGCCAGATCTAATCTTAGCCATTGATTAGGGACTTAATCTCGGTCATTGAGATGTCAACAGGAAAAGTATAAGAGGAGGCTTGAGGGTCACTTGGAGAATACACCAGAGTGATTAGTCATTCTATTCTCTGGAGCGAGGTTTGCTAAGAGAGATAGAATTAGTGATCGGGAGATACAACTGAGGGGCAATTGAGTACAGAGAGACAAAGAGGCAGAGATAGTGTCGGGAGAGTAGCATAGTAGCCAAGGAGAGTGACGCAGAGTCAGGCGGGGCTCACGCAGAGGCAGTCAGGAATTGCGCAAAGCCTCAGAGAGGCCAGTGTTGCTGACACAGAGGGCCATAGGACTGACGCAGGGCCTCCCAGGGCTGACATAGACCCATCCGAGGTGACGCAGGGCCAGCGTGAGGCAATGAGGGGCTGACATAGTCTAGAGAGAGGCTGACGCTAGGGTTTCTAGAGCAGATTGGGGCTAAGTAGTTGTCAGAAGGTTTATCCGGGGTTTCAACCAGGAGATTTGTCAGAAACTGGAGAGGTATCACTGCTAAGGAAATTCTCTGTTGGGTAGGCCAAATTCAGCACCTAGATTGTACTTTGATATTGCTTAATAAGAAAACCCTCAGATAGCTGCACCGGTTTTCCCAAATTGGGTTTTTTCGAGTACATTAGTCCAAAAATAATGGTGTCATATTGCGTGTTTGTTTCTGTTTCTTTTAGTTGTTGATCTGTAATATGTTGAGCATGCACTAGTGTTTATTTTCAGTATTTACATTGTAAATAACTTTTTAAAGAAAATAACAAGTAGGTAGGAATAAATCAGATAAAGTGCATGGAGGGTTTCTAACTAAGTAAATTTAGAAACCTCAACATGGTATCAGAGCGAGGTTGCAGATCACAGGAGGACTAAAGGACATTAGCCAAGCGGAGCAATAGCAGCAGAAAACAATTCTCCTAAGGTGACAGAAGTTGTTTCTAACAGAACAGCAACAAGGAAGGTTGATGCAGTGCTTGCGTCATTAAGGGTGAGCCAAGAAGAGGCAGTGCAGAGGTGAAGGAAGGCAAGAGAAGCCTCTCGCAGAGCCACGCAGTAGCTGGGGGGGCTGATGCAGTTGGCTGAAGAGGCCTAGTTGCAGTGCCGGGATTGTGTAGAGCCTAGGAGCTCTCACCTTCAGGTTGTTGGGGTTTAGAAGGCTGCGGGAATATTGCATAGTGGAGTTGGTGAGGTAATGTAGTTAGAACAGTACCTGACAGATCAAGGCTAGAGGAGTTGCTATCGAGGGTTTCTAGCCGAGGAACTTGGATGCGTGGTGCAATTGCACAAGACGATCAGAGTAGGGGGCATCTCGACAGCGGAAGAAGGATTTCTAGGAGGGAAATGGGGACTCATAGGGAGTCCAGACGAGAACTTCCAGACAGGAAGTAAAGAGACTCGGTAGGAGTCGAACCGAGAACTTCCAGACGGGAAGTAGAGAGATTCAACAGGAGTCAAACTGAGAACTTCCAAACGGGAAGTAGAGAGACTGAGCAGGAGTCGAACCGAGAACTTCCAGATGGGAAGTAGAGAGACTCAACTGGAGTTGAACAGAGAAATTCCAGATGGGAAGTAGACTCAGCAGGAGTTGAACAGAGAACTTACAAGTGGGAAGTAGACTCAGCAGGAGTTGAACAAAGAACATCCAGGTGGGAAGTAGACTCAATAGGAGTCGAACAAAGAACTTCCAGGCAGGCAGTAGAGAGACTTAAAGGAGTCGACAAGAAGAGCAGAGAGATGGCCATGAATGGGTTGAGGGATCAGGACAGGTTGGATAAGGCATCCAACTTTGTCATCTGGAAGGCCAAGATCCTGTCTGTTCTATGTGCCATGAGTGCACACATGCCACTTGAGCGGAAGTGAGGAGACATCGAGTTGTAGTCAGGTAGACTACAAGCGATGAGGGGTAGGATCCTCGAGGTACCCAGCCTCTTGTAATAGACCTTGCTACAGGAGCCCCGACGAGGAGTAGCAGGACTGGCTAAGTGGGTAGAGACAGATGCGGATGGAGTGGCAGAGAGAGCTACAGTGTAGGAGTCCCGATACAGCGCAAGGCCAGTAGGCTGTAGTAGTGTGAGAGGCACAGGAGTGTTGCACCAGTGCAGGATGGCACAGAGAGGTGTGCAATGGTACGAGATGCAGGGAGTTGTTGCAACAACGCAAAGGTCAAAGAGGGAGCACTTGTCAGTGGCAGAGGGAGCTTCAGCATCAATGGGTGTCTCTAGCCCAACAAGGAGATCAAATTGGGAGATCAGTTGCTTACTTCTCAGTAACTGAGTTGCAGTGCAGCAATGGGAAACATGATGCAACATGATGAGAGGAGGTGCAGTGCGGATGCAGCGCTGGGAGAAAGGACCAACAGCAGCACAGATGTAGAGGGAGTTGTTGTACAGATGCCGCAGTGGCAGTGGCAGAACCATGGGCAGCAGCACAGGATGCAGCAGTGCAAAGGATGTTGGGCAGAAAGTCCTAGCATCAGCACAGGGACTGATGCCGGATGATCAGAGTAATACTCAGTGAGGAGTATTACTAGAGATCAATCCTCGCTAAGAGGGAGTATTGATTTGGGGTAGCATCAGATGTGCTCTAGCCACGAAATTTGGTGGAGAGGTTGGGGCACATGAGATCTCCAATACACAGAAAGGGTTTGGGTAGATTTTGAACAGATCAGGAGATATTAAAATAATTAATATTTTTAACGGAGTCCCTAAGTCTAAACTTAGGGAAAATAAAATATTAATGTGTATTAATATGAGTCTGTGTTAGAATGGTCCAAAAGACATGGATCAAGCTAGATCTAATCTTAGTCATTGATTAGGGACTTAATCTCAGCCGTTGAGATGTCAACAGGAAAAGTATAAGAGGAGGCTTGAGGGTCACTTGGAGAATACACCAGAGTGATCAGTCATTCTATTCTCTAGAGTGGGGTTTGCTAAGAGAGATAGAATTAGTGATCGGGAGATGCAACTGAGGGGCATTTGAGCACAAAGAGACAGAGAGGCAGAGATAGTGTCAGGAGAGCAGCATAGTATCCAAGGAGAGTGATGCAAAGTGAGCCAGGGCTCACGCAGGGCCACGCAGAGGCAGTCGGGAGTTGCGTAGAGCCTCAAAGAGGCCAGCATTGCTGACGCAGAGGGTCAGAGGGCTGATGCAGGGCCTCCCAGGGCTGACGCAGACCCATCCGAGGTGACGCAAGGCCAGTGTGAGGTAGTGAGGGGATGACGCAGTCCAGAGAGAGGCTGACACTGGGGTTTCTGGAGTAGATTGGGGCTGAGTAGTTGCCGGAAGGTTTATCCAGGGTTTCAGCCAAGATACTTGTCAGAAATTGGAGAGGTATTACTGCCAAGGAAATTCTTTGTTGGGTAGGCTAGATTCAGCACCCAGATTATACTCTGATATTGCATAATAAGAAAACCCTCAGATAGTTGCACCGGTTTTCCCACAATGGGTTTTTTTAGGGACATTAGTCCAAAAATAATGGTGTCATATTGTGTGTTTGTTTCTGTTTCTTTTAGTTGTTGATCTGTAATATGTTGAGCATGCACTAGTATTTATTTTCAGTATTTACATTGAAAATAACTTGTTAAAGAAAATAACAAGTAGGTAGGAATAAATCAGATAAAGTGCATGGAGGGTTTCTAACTAAGTAAATTTAGAAACTTCAACAATAAGTGAACAAAATCAAGACATAGCTTTATGATATCCATCACAATGTTATCCAAATACATGTTCCTACAATTTTGCACACCATTCACCCAATTAACCACCAAGAAAGAGTCCCCCATAATTTGCAAACTTTCACACACTTTCTCCCTAGCAAAAGCAATTAGGGACTTGTAGGCCAATTTTTCAGTCTTGATGTTGGTACCACTATCGAGACCAATTTTTACATGATAGGAATGTTGATCATACATGAAGATAATAAAACCACCACCCACTTGTAGCCCATTTTTTTGAACCACCCCCATCGAAAAAACCCCAGGGTATTTCATTGTCAAAAATTTCCTCTCTAATATGTCTAATAGGAGCAGTGCTTTTGATTTGTGGATAATGACATAAGATGGCAATGCTTTCCACTACAATATTCCTAGGGTAGGAAACAAGATCTCTGAAAATCGACTTGTTCCAAGTAATCCAAACACACCAATACATAATGAAAGGTAGAACATGAATCGGCATGTTCACTCGATATTTTTCCCATGATAACCAGGCAACTGCAAAGTGATCCTCATTCCATCTGCAGGGTGAGAAAACGATAGCCTGAGACTCCATCCAAAATTTGTTGTGTGAAGGTGCACGAAACAATCAAATGATTCAGAGATTCACAAGAGTTTTTGTAAAGCGAGCACCAGTCCGAACCGACCATATACCTTCCCTTCATTACCTCCCAGGTGGGAATTTTTCCATCCATTATACACATGAGTAGTTTCAATTTAGGGTGGCATTTTTACTTCCACACAACTCCACAACCATTCAGGATCGCCAAGTTGATTTTGAGCCATGATGTGAATGTATTCCAGTTTAGGTGTATAAATAACAAGAGGGGACAAAGTCCAAATCAATTCATCCTCCTAATCATTTAACCTGGTATATCCTCTTTCAAGAGCCCCCACAAAATTCCCTCATTCCTCTCGAAACTCCACGGGGATATTTAAGTCTTCAATAGTAGGCCACCCCTGTCTCCAAATCGTAGTAGTACAATAATTTGCAACTTGGGATAGGTGAGTGAAAACCTCATCCCGAAGGAATAGGCTGATTTCTTGGGGGACGATATGTTATCCCTCACTGTCAAGCTAAGGTTCATATCCAAACCTGAGCCTCTAGCCATTTCCAATCTTCCAGGAAATATAAGAGGCTATCAAGTTGAAACAGTTTAGAACTCCCCACCATACAATAGATGTATTTCCTTTCAGCTTGTTAGGAAGTCTAATCTAGATTTCTAGGGACATGGAAATGATGTATTTTTGAATCACAACCTCGGACCAGGTACTTTTTATGGGCAACAAGCTCCAACCACTCTTTGATGCTAGAGCTTTTGCAAGGTAAAAGATATTTTTAGGCCCCCATGCCCCCAACATTTTTGGATTGACAATTCACGCCCATTTAACCCCAGGTAAAACATTCTTTTCCACCATCCCTTCCCATATGTATTTGAAGCAAATTCGCCTACATTTTTCCAAAACACCTTTGGGGATCCATGCAAGGGTCGTCCAATAGAGAGGAATGGCTTCTAAAACTAACTTTTCCATAACCAATCAACCAACTCGAGATAGCCATTTGTGACTCCAATTCGAAAGCCTCTTATCCAGTTTTCCAATAAGCCATTACCAAAATTCAATTTTGTAGTAGTTTGGCTTGAGATGGAATCCTAAGTATTTCAGACCTACCTCAAATGTCAAGATAAAATATGGGAAAAAGGATTTGATATTTAAAATATATTTATTCTCAACATTATGGATGGTTATGGACAATTTTAAAACATTGAAAAGCATACCAGTAACTCTACAAAATAACCCCAAAATATCATGTAGGCATTGGAGATCGTTGAAAGAGGCATTGCAAAAAATTAAAACATCATCGACAAAGAGAAGGTGGGTGATGTGCAAGTTCTGAACAATCCTTATGCCCTGGAAAACTCCTCTTCTCTTTTACCCCTCAAGCATTCTACTCATCCCTTTAGTAACAAGCAGAAAAAGGAGTGGGGACAGAGCCTGACACCCTTGGCACAAACCTCTCCTAGCTCTCAAGAAGGGAGAAGTTGCCCCATTGATGAGCATTGCAAAATAAATTGAAGTTAAACATCCCATAATCTAGTTGATAAAAGGTAATTCAAAACCAACCTGGGTGATAATGAGATGGATAAAGGGCTAGTTCACACGTTCATAGGCCTTGGATAAGTCCATCTTAAAAATTGCCCCCTTCAATTTCTTGGATTTGATGTTGTGTAATCCTTTTTTAGCCACCCCTATGGCTTCATGGATTTGTCTTCCATCCAAGAATATGAATTTTTCACAAGAGATAGATTGGGAGAGGATCTGTTTTATCCTCATGGAAATCATTTTGGCAATGATTTTGTAGATGCAGTTACAAAGTGAGATGGGCCTGAAGTATTCAAACGAAGAAGGGTTGTCTTCTTTAGGGATCAGGGCTATGAAAGTTGAAATGAAGGTTGGAAGAATGTGACCCTCCCACCTATATTCAGTAATCACCTACAAGAGATCCCCACTAAGAAGATCAAAGAGTTCTTGAAAAACTTCAATTGTCCACCCATTAGGTCGAGGGCTCTTATCTTTTTGGAAATTGGACAATACACCTCTAAGTTCATCAGTCGAAACATCCTCCATAAGGTTCTGATTTTCCTCCTCATTCACAAACCTTGGGAAGTGACATGTAGCTCTAAGAACATCAGTAATTGTAGTTCCTCCTAGAGCAGAAAATAAACCATGGAAATGATCCCTTCCTAACTTGGCCAAACCATCAAAATCTGAAACCTCCCTTCCTAGAGGATCTTTCAACCTCCATTTAGTATTAGCCATATTCTATTTCTTGGCATATTCTTGGAAAAACCTAATGTTCTCGTCCCCATTTTCAAGCTATATGGCCCTACTTTTTAGCCTCCATTCCGCTTCTTTGGCAACCAATAGTTCCTTCCTCCCTGCAAATAACCTTCCCAACTCTTCCTTGGAGGTTTGGTCGCGAAATCCTTCATCTGTTGAGTTGGATAAAAGGAGTAGTTGGTTTTCAATTGTTCGCAACTCCTCCTCCTCCCTTAGTTTCTTCTGAGAAGCCTAAGACTTGGTCAGAGATTTTATGAGTTTCATATTAGCAGCAAATTGTTGAGTTGTTAAAGAGTTTTCATTTGCACCAAAAGGTCTCCAATTGTTTTTAACCAGAGACAAGAATGGCTCATCCTTGAGCCACTCGTAACTCCTTTTAAAGGGGTTGATTGGCTTAGAGGGTTTCCCTTGCATCTCAAGGAGGATATTAGAGTGATCTGAAACTCCCCCAACCCCAATCCATTGGCGGAGAAGACTGAGTCGTTTCACCAGGGCTTCGGCAATTAGGAATATGTCAATACACTTAGCCACTCTATCATGCCTGAACCTGTGGTTCCCCTAAGTAAGATTCAGATGGGTATGTTGTAAATCAATCAAATTGGAGGAAGTAAGATGGTGAATTAAAAAATAGGATAGAGGGTCTAGTATGGCCCTCACACCCCAAGATTTAGCTACTCTAATGTAGAAATTGAGATCTCCTCCCAAAATTAAATTATCTCTCTTAGTGATTGAGGATCCGAAAAGACCAGTCCATAAACCCACTCGGTCATCATGTGGGCCATGTATATTAAGAAATGTGGATCTTCTCCCCAATTCCATCGATAAACACTCCATCCCAAGACTAGAGAGGATACTTCAAATGTTGTCAGCCTGAATTTTTCGAGAGTCCCAACCCAGCGCCATCTCCCCAGACTGGCCCCTAACATCTGATCCAATAAATTTTTTAGAAGGGAAGTTTTTTCTCAAGGAAATCCACATTAAAATCCCCTTCATTGAGTGTTTCCTGTAGAAAAATAACCTTAGGATGCTCCACATGAATTAGCCTTTTCAAAGAAAAATTTTTTAGGGGGCTTGCTAACCTGTGGCAATTGGAAGAGTGTATAATCATTAGATCACTCCACACTGGGCCTTCAAAGCTCCAAGGGCCATATCCATGGAAGATTGTTTGCCAGAAGCTAGCTCCTCCCTATCTCTGGCCTTAGCAAGAGAGATGTTTGATTTCTGACCCCTTCCTTTGGTCAATAAGGTGAAGTTCATGTGGTTAATATATCCAACCTCCTATAGATTGAATATGATATTATTAGAAGCTAACATATATCTCATCGTCACCTAATGGGGAAACTATGTCGATGATAGAGATATATCTTCACGATTCAATTTGGTCCTAGGATATGATGTTCAAATGAATGAGGTAGCAAGATTTGCATCTCATATGCTTAGAGAGTGGTTTCTACGTCAAAAATTGAGTGAGGAGAGTAATAAATGATGGATAAGGGACAATTGGGCTTATATTTGTGGTTTGTTTATGTAAACATGGTATTATGTATTGGAGCAACATCTTTGAGCACATTTTTGGAGCATCGCGCATAAAGGTTGACTAGGGGTCAAAGTGCAGAAAATAGGGAAAGTTGTTAGGCTTATTCTATAGGGGTTTTCCCATGGTAATATTTGTTGGGCATGGAGCATAATTATTTAGAGGTCTTTGTTTCAGCCGGATGTATACCCCAGGAAGATTATACACCCCTCCACGCGGGGGTTCGGGGGGGCCGATCCCCCTCGGCTGGGGGGTCCAGGGGCCAGCGGTTCCCCGGCAGGGGTTTCGGGGGCAGCGCCCCCGAACGTAAAAATAGATGTAAAATTGCCTTATAAAAGTATAGTAATTTCTAGTCAATCTGGGTCGTTCATTAGGTAGATGATCTGATGGTAGAACTTATGTTTAGTTTAGGGTTTTTTGCCCTAGAAGGCAACCCCTCTCTTTGTATGAGGGCATTGTATTGAGGTTGTGTAATAGATGTGTATTCTCAAAGCGAGAAACAGAGAGGCGAGACTATGAGAGAAAACAGAGGATATTATAGTGAATCTATTGTAGGTTGTGTCTCTTCATTTTGCTGGATAATAGAAAGGAAGAACTGGCTATTCGGGGTGGACGTAGCCCAAACTGGGTGAACCACGTATATCTGTGTCTCTCTACTTTTATGTGTTTGTGTTTTTCCGCATATTATATGTCTTGCATTTTTCTGTCATATATAATATTTTTCTAACAATATTTACCACCCGTAGTCAAATAGGGATTTGATTCAGCTTGCACCTAAATGTAAAACTATAAATAGCCTAAAAGGAAAGTAGTTAGTGAGTAAGTAAGGGCAAGGGTGAGCACTGGAGTGTGTATTGTTCTAAGACATGATCCCACACTATAATGTTGGTCTATTAGGCTAGTGAGCCATGATAATTGGAATGTAATGAATACTTTTTAGTGATTATTAAAATTAATGTTTTGGGCTCATTTCTATGTGTGTGCACTATGTGGTGAATGGTTTGATTTATCTATGATAATTTTGTTGAATATTTAATGATCGACTTACTGCGCAAAATGAATGTATGCCTTAATTCCTCTTCATGAGTAATAAATTTTGAATATAATAATGATATAATAGGATCCATATCTCCTTCATCATTGCAAAATTATATTAGTTCTTGTAGTCCCTCATAAGATGCCTCGGGTGAGACTTCACCTATTTGTAGGTGTTTTCCAAAGGGAAAGTGTCTAAGGGGTTTTGGTGGCTAATTCATTCTAAACCTAGGTATGCCCTCTGTGCACAAAAAAATGGTTCCATTGTTTGGACCATGACCTGCGATTGAAGGGGATGTGGATACCTACTAAAGAGAAAATGCAGTAGTGGGTGTAGACGAAGGAACACAAATTTGCGGATAGAAACCATCGAATTAGCCCTAAGGAATGGATACAAATGTATGTCTTTACTGATTTTAATGATTTTTTATTCGTTGAATTCCCTATTATTCTAACCAAATGGTTGCAAAGACTATCAAAGGATTTCATAAATTGATGCCCTATAGTACCGCATAATTGGACTCCGAAATTAATCCAGAGTAAAATATGTAAGCAACAATGTCTCACACGTAGTAGACATATGGCTAAATAATATATTGGAAGGTTATGTTGTTGAATTCACGATAGAAGGTACCCACTCCTACAAGCAGTTGAAATAAAATTTTCAAAGGACTACTAGGAAAGTACTTGAAATCATTGTTTACCAAGATAAAAATTTTGTTGTGTGACAAAGGTGTCATGTCTTGGAATATGATACCTTGAGCGATTGAATTTCTTTGTACCTTGTTGCACTAAAAATTGTCACCTTGACATTCTGTTATCTGTGTGAGTTCATTACCACTCATACTTTCCCCCTCTGCAAGCCTGAAACACCAATTCCTCATATCAAGTCTTGAAAATAAGAGAAAAGCCCTCAAAGTCTTTAAAACTCTGGTTCCGCACTTTCTCTTTGTATTACCTGCGGTCCCGCACCTAATGGTCATGTCTCCTACGCACTTGACTGCATTGTCTCTGTGTTAAAGGTGCAAACCCCTGTAAAAGTTAAAAAGGCATGAGTATATTCTGAAAAACTCACTTTCAGTCATTTCTAGAAGCTTCTGGAAGGAATCTTGAGGTGACAAGTTCGTTTTTTTAAGGTTCATGTATCCCATACCTTAAGGAGCTAACCCCTTGATGTAAGGAGCTTATCCCTTTGAAGGAGGATTCTATCCCTTCATAGGTGGACCAATAACCTCCTCCTCTGCACTATAAAATGAAGCATCGGGCTGGTTACTTGGGAGGTTAGAAGCTGAATATTTTTGAGGTGAAATGTTGTTGGAACTTAGTCTTCTTTAGTTGAGTTTATGAGGAGAGATTACATACCTCTAAGATCTCATTTGGAAGGGTGCAAGTCTTGTCAAAGTGAAGGAAATTCCTGTTTCGGACCCCAGGAAGAGCTTGTTCAACATCAAGGCTAAAAAGGTTGTAAGGTTCTTCTACTATTCAAAGTTAATACAAATATATTTGTTTTTCTCAATAAGTTGTTAATTGATAGTTTATTTTATGGATTCCTTGATCACCATAATAGACATGATTTATGATATTTGTTATGCAGGTGCTATTTAATGTTTGATTGTTTGTGATTGCAGGTCTTTAAAGGTAACTCTTTCGAATGATTGGAGGGTAACTCTTTCGAACGATTGAAGGATGACTACTACGAACAAGCATTGGATCTAAGGTAGGATCTTAACACCTTTATAGTATTTATTTATAAATCGTATATGTATAGAGAAAGATAGGTTTGTTTGTCCATTTGTTGCTAGACTATCTTCTGATACTAGGGAGATCGGCCTTGTCCGCAAGATTGATTTATTCTGCCAACAACTTGGCGACTCCGCTGGCGATGGTATTTGATTTTTGGTTTTCCTTTGTTTTGACTTGAGAAAATTGTTTTGTTTTCTGGTTTTTGATTGATGTATACTGGTTTGGGTAGTTTTTAGAATCTGGAGTATTTTTTGTGTTTTTTCGAAGTTTTCAGGGGACCGCACTTTCTCTTTACAGATAGTGCAGGCATCTCCGCACTTTTCCTTTAGTACACAAAGTGGAACCGCACCTGTTGCTTCTGGAGCCTGCTGACCCTGTTAAAATTTTTTGAAAAATCTAAAATGGATTTTTCCAGTTAAGTTTAGGTTTGATTTAGGATTTTTAGTGTCTACCCAGATCTGTATTTTTCCTGTCAAAAATCTCTTGTGAGTGAGTTCTGATAGTATTTTTAATTTAGATGATTTTCTAGAAGTTTTGCATACTTGGAGTGGTTTTCACTTTGTCTATGTAGTGATTCAAAGATCAAAAGCTTGAGAAAACTTAGATCACCCTAGTGTCTTTTCATCTTCTTGATGAGATTGACTTGGTTGTGAAATCTATCCTTTGTGAGAAATAGATTTAGTTTTCTCCTTGCAAATCTTTGAACAAACTTTGTTATAAGTTCTGAATTTCATTTTTACAAAAGAAAACATATCTGGATGTTTTTTGATTGATTTGTTATTCTGAACAAATGAATCCTTAGTTTACTGAACAACTAAGTAAAATGTCCTCAAAAAAGAATTGAAGCTTTTATTCAATTAGATTTTTAAAGTTTTTAGATCTCAAAATTAATTTTTGTAGTTTTGAGTGTTTTTCTAGAACTTGTAGATCTCTTTTGAAGCAAATTGTTTTTCTTGTAGTTTCGAGTTTTGAAAAAGGAAAGGGATTTATTGTGAGCATTAATTATTTGTCTCGTTTTGATTTCTTATTGAAAAAAGACAAAAATATTTTCTTTCCATTTCCATGTTGAAAGAAAGAATTGTTTCTTAAAGAACTGCATTCTCGAACTCTTTCTTTTAGCTAGAATTTCATTGAAAGAAAAACGAATTGCTTATTATTTTAAGTGCATCTTTTTAGTGTGTTTCGAGTCGAGTCTTCACACCGTCAAAGTTTCATTTCCATACCTATCGACTTAAAAAACAACCCATGAAAGCAACGCTTAATTAAAATTGATCTAGTAAACTTTTCTATTTCTAGGGCTCTTATCACCAATATAGCTTAGGCTAGTATCTTGGAGTAGGGAGTAATAAACTCTCCAAGGTAGTTAAAAAAAACAAGTAGATACATCTTGTGGTAGGAAATAAATCCAATTGTAATTGATACATTCTGGGAAGCTTCTCTTAAAGGAGTCAATCACGAGATCATGTCTGAACCTTTGAGACAATCAATTATGTTTCATTGGGAATGATAGAAGATTTGCGCGTATTATAAACGATAAACCTCAGATTAACCATTGTCGAGGAGCCTGGGGTCACTTGTTGGTAAACCTCGGATTGACCATGTCGAGGAGCCTTCAAGGGGATTGAGCTTTATTACTCTGCCCTTGCGCGTAGATCGGATCGTAGACTGTTCCCCCAGTTGTATTTGTTGTTGTTGGTAACCTTAGTGTCCATAAACTTAAGATTATTTCCTAAGGTGATGGTGAAGGAAGGATCTCACTGTACCTGGAGCAGATGTCGACTAGACTCACTTGGACTCTCTAGGGGGTTCTCTTCACTCGAGATGGTTTTGTGAAGAAACTTGTGCCAGTCTATTTCATTAAGCAGGTTGTCGGGGTAACTGTTCCAACCGCCCTTTCTGTATTAAACTTCTACTAAGTTGGATTTCATCACCAACTAGTGTTTTTAGTACGGGAAGTTACTGTTTGTGTATGGTTTGAATTCTTAGATTTTTAGGTGTGTGATTCAGTTGTTTGTTTCTTTAGACACTTTAGCTGTTTTTATTGAAATTTTCTTTTTTTGTGTGTGATTAATTAATATTTAATCATGGCCAAATTACTGAGACAATCTCGTAGACTTCAGGGGAAACCTCCTGAGTATACACCAAGCCAGCTTGAAGGGCTACGAGCTCTTGTATCACCTAGTGACAGTAGAGTTGGATCACCAAAAGCCGGAGAGTCATCTTTAATTGTTCATCCTGATTATCAAATACAAACAATAGAGTATATTCAAGAGCCAATTTCATTTTCCGAAGTTACTAGTAGTATTTCTCCTTCCAGTGAATTAGTTGAAGAACCTAAAATTTCTGAGCTTGACACTGAACCTGTTGTTACTCCAACTTCAGGATTTTCTTCTCCAACTTCCAGTGGTCCTAGTTCACCTAGGGTAAGAAATATTATTACTCAAAATCTTCCTTCTGGCCTCATTTCTGTTGAATAACTTGATAGTCCAGAAGAAGACGTAACTCTTCCCGAAAACCAACAGATTTTAAATCTTATGGAGCGTCAATCAATATTCTATAGTCCTTTTAGGAGTGACGCTTGGTATGTATCATTGACAAATTTTTTAGAAAACTCAGGCCTTAGTTTTTCACCACCTCGAATTCCTTTTCATCCTACACCAAGAGGTTATTATCCTTCATTGATCATGTCAAGACAGTCATCTATGTTTTCCCAATCACCGAAAACGTTTTTATCCGGCGGTCCTTCTGTTCCTTCAGGGTACCAGTCACTCGCTGGTACTTTTTCAGGAGCAACTCCTCGACCAATTGAATAAGAGTTATCATTTGGTAGTAATGGAACTCAAACATTGAACGCAGAGCAAATCCTTATGATGTCTGGTAGTATTCCAAATCCTTAACCTCAAGGTAGTCAATTACCGCCTAGGGGGCAACCGCAAGGTAGTCAACCTTTAGGACAGTACATACCCCAAGGTCAACCTCAGACTCAGTACATACCCCAAGGTCAACCCCAGTTTCAGTACATACCTCAAGGTCAACCCCAGTTTCAGTACGTGCCTCAGGGTTATCAACCTCAAGGTTAGTACCCAACTCAAGGTTTCCAACCGCCTTCTGGTCAATCATTTTTTCAAGGAGATGGAAATGTATTGCTTAATTATCAGCCCTACATTCAACCAGGTTATGGTCCTCCATATGCACAACCTTTTATGGGTCCATACTCCGGAATGAACATGGTGTGGGATCCGTCTCAAACTCAACAGACTTTGCAACCTAATGTGCAGTTACTTAATCAACTTGGACAGCCTTTGGTTTTTGGTCCAACCCAGCAACCTATCCAACCTACTATTCAAATCCCTACATCTGGTATAGTTCAACAGCCTGGGCCTAGCTCACCTAGTACTCTGCCTCAAACTGCTGCAACTTCTGTTCAACCTACAACACCTGTTTCTGGAGTATCTGCAGCTCTGGTTTCTACTACCCCTGCATCAATGAAAACTCCTCAAGTCTTTGTGCCACAATCAGGACCTACAGTTCAGACTTCGGTCCAGATTCCTGCAGGACAAGTTAGTACAATTGCTAAAATTGCCACAAGTGAACCACAATTTACATATCAACCATACCAGGGACAATATCAATTCGGTCCTACTATACAAAACCCAGTTTATCAGTATCAACCGTATCCTGGCTATACTTATCAACAGCCTCAACAACCCCAGTTTGGTCCGGTTAATCCTGGTTTTCCAGGAGGTTATAACATTCCTAAATCAAATCCGATTCCAGGTTATCCTGGATATCCTCCTCCTGGAGCTGGTCTCATTACTCAAGGTTTTCGCGACCCTAACCGTCAGTTACCATTTATTGTAACTTTGGATTTACCTGATTTGTCGCGCCTTATGAACGATCTAATTTACTATCTTCCGTATTGGCCGCCAATGCGTAGTAAGTCGCCTAGTGATATCCCCAAATTCAAGGGTAAGTCAGGAGAGGATCTGTCAAATCACGTTATGACTTATCACCTCTGGTGTGCATCTAATTTAATCATTGATGATTCAATTCGATTGCATCTTTTTTAACAAACTCTTATTGGTCTTGCCACCAAATGGTATATTGAGTTACCACGAGCCTCTTTTAATAATTTCAATCAGTTAGCCACTGCTTTCTTAACTCATTTTCAGTTGCTTGTCAGATATGACAATGGCAGGGAACTGTTAACTTCGCTAAAGCAATCCACATCCACATATATTTCTGATCATATTTATGAATGGCGATGTAGAAGGCGTTTAGTGAAAGTTTTCATTCCAGATCAAATTTTAGTGGAATGGTTCATTAAATCATTGTTACCCAAAATCACTGAAGATGTAGCTAAGGGAGGAGTTGGGGGCACCTTTACTTTGCTTCGAATTCACAGATCCAAAGTCTCGCTTCTTCTGTTTAAACTTTTTCTCGACCTTGACGACATATCGATATGTCATGCCGAGCGAGGGGATGTTCAGGGTTCTATTTCTTCCTAGATGTACTTGTGCAGGCAGCTGTGATATTTTAGTACCAAATACTGCTCTGAATCTTTCATACCCAACTTTTTGCAAAGGGTATGGAAAATATTGGTAAACTCTGGCACGTCTTGGTCCCTTCCTTGCCGTAGCGTGGTCCACTTTATGTATTGATCCTCATAGCTTCCGACAGGGTAGTACTGCTCCTTGATGGCATCCTGGAATGAATCCCAAGTGGGTGTGACTGAAAATAGTGAGCCTGTACTTTCATCCTTCAGCTCGTAGTATGTTTCCCACCAGTCCTTGACGTGGGGGGCTGCTTTGAGAAGGGTGAAAATAATCTTTTCCCCACTAGAAAAATAATGAACAGAAAAATAACCCTCTAACAGATTTAACCATTTATCTACGGCATCTACGTCTATTTGACCCTCGAAGATGGGGATTTCCAAATTAACTTGTACCTTAAAGGGCGTGGTGTTTCTAGAGGAGCTACTGGAAGTCGATGCGTCACCTCTAGGTAGCCGCTGAAGGATCTGGGCAAAGTTGTCCATCATCGCGTTCCTTTGTCACTCGAGGGCTTCTTTGAGCAAGATTTTGATAGGATCTCCTGCCCCCTCGTCTTTCTTTTCATCCGCTATGGGAGGCTGTCAAGATTTGCAAGGCTGGTCTTGCAAAGGTTCGACCAGTTCAAGCCCTAACTCCTTATATCCCGACCTCGTTGGGGAAATGCAAAGAAAAACAGAGAAAGAAAAGCAGACAAATCTGATACCACTGATCTAGATTTAAATAGGAACGCAACAAATTACAGAGATAGCCATAAACACAAAGATGTAGCGGAAATAATAATTCATTTTAGTAATGTAAAATACTGAAATATGCTTACAAACAGAATGGAAATAAACCAGCTAGGGCGATGGTAGCTTATCTCTGAGAAGAGATGTGGTGGCTACATGCCTCTGAACTGTGTTACAATGAGGCTCGAAGGCCTATTTATTGTTGAGAAATAATGGAAAACCCTAAACATCCAAAAACCTAACCCTAGAAGATGAAATGCCAAACTGTGGGCCCCGTTTGGGTAAATTAGTACATCAACTTCCTGGGGCCGTAACTTTGGCATATGATCTCCGTTTGACATGCACAATATCTCGTTAGAAAGATCTATCCAAGAACTACAACTTTCAGAAGAGAATCTTAGTTTTCCCAAAAAATGTCGTTTAGGGCCTCAAAACGGCTCCGGAAGTTTAGGACCCGAAAAACTGCTAAAAATAGTAAGTTGTGCTACAATTAAGGAAACTGAAAAAGTTGAGAGAAACAATGGTGGGGGTCCAAGTGGACTTGGCAGGTGGCCACCAATATCCACCTGGATCACTATAATACATAAAATACGCATCCGGGAGGATCCCCCGCATATCGCAATCTCAAACCTGGAGGGGTTACGGTGGAAGAGGGCCTTGACTTGTGCGATTTCCAATTGCAGGATTGATGACATCATTAGTTCCATGTGTCGCCCTATGAGTGGTGACACATGTCACCCAGAAATGCCGCCCTTAGGACCCTGAAAATGTCGATTCTGTGGGACATGTGTCCTTCGTACCTCCACATCAGCTTTGTACTGCCACGTCATGATGACATCAGTTGCCATGTCATTTATAAGGACCAATGGTAGTCTGCCATGTGGTCCCCTAGAGGAGAGAGAAAAGGCCCATTCGTCCTTGGTTTTTTGATTAATTTCCTTTGTTAATTGTTTTTCAGCCCTCCCGACGCTTTAACATTGAAGCCCAAATTCTCAATGATTTTGCACTATCGGCCTATTCCCCCCACCCCTTACCCCGCAATTCCTTAAGGATGGCCCATCGCGCCCACCAATCATCGATATGCTTGACTACCGGGAAGTCTAATATGCCGGATCACGGGACTGCAATACTGCAGGATGCGGGATGCCCAATATGTGGGACCTGCCCATCGCCAATATGTTGTGCCTGCGGGCCCTTCGATAAGCTCTTCCTCTTCATTTTAGAGGCAACAAAACCCCCATCTTCAATCTACTCTAACTTCTAATCCAGAAGTCCATTTTTGGACTACCATATACTGTTGGAAAGTTTATTTTGAGAACTATGAAATGGAGAGGGTCTGATTAAGCTTGGAGAACCTCTATGGCTTGGGAAATGGCTTCAAAATTCACTGATTTTCTGCACTCTAGGCAACTGATAACTATATAAAGCAGTGAGTGACAACATTGGCTCCTACTATGGACAGTGCCTTACTGGCAAGGTGTTGAGAACCTATAGACCAGTATCCTTCACCATTGGGCATGGAGTCAAAAATATATGAACTTACATAAAATCTCCATGAAACTTTGTTTGCAAGGAGTCACTTCCTCCTCAAACTGAAATGCAGAAATAAAAATTCTAACCACTAGAAATTAAGTGCTCATCAAGTGAGCTTATTTATATACACTCCTACTTATGCACATGACTCAATTCACCTAAGTGATTTCAACTCTCCAATGGAGCCAGGCTAGCATTTGGGTGTTGGACCTAATGCTCTTATGTTGTTGAAATTTAAAAACAAAACAAGCATGCACTGTGAAAAATCTACAAATAAGAAGCTTTGATGCATACTCCAAAAACAACCTTTGATGCTGACTGAAGAATCTGATCATGTAATCAACTACAGGGTCATATAACTAGCAAGAAAAATTTGCAGCTGCCTCTTTTTCATAGACAGTCCACTGACCAATATCTTCTTGGTCAGGGTAGCTACAAATACTATTCATCTCCTCAGCCTTAGATTTTTTAAGCAAAACTTGTTGCTGGAAGCTTTCTCCCCACTTGTTGGTAAACAGATCCATTTGACAATCCGTGACCATCTCATCCTCTTGAGAATCATACGCATCATAAATAGGAGGAGGTTCTTGAACTTGTGCTCCAGGTGAAGGATGTGCATTGTAAACTAGAGCCTCTTCTTTTTGTGCATCTTCCCATGACTGGGACTATTGTAGTTCTACACCACTCGACTTCCCATCGAAGTCATACTCATCATAAGAAGGAGGATCATCAAATTCGGTTGAATATGATCTTTGAGGGTTTATTTGCAGCTCGATGATGTTTCCTTCTTTGCTTTCTTGACCACTGGGTAATGCTTCCTGATGTGAGTGTATATCTTCTTGGAATGGAGTCTCACAAATGTATTCATCACAATCATTACCCTCGGGGATATTTTTTACATTACAATGTGTGAAGCAATCTTTAAACAGAGCATTCGGTGGATATGATCTTTTACAATAAAGATGGAATGCTTTATGAAAACATTTTAGGGAGGATATGCTGCCACGAGGTATTGTTCTGTATCAAACTCTAAAATCTTCTTCTAAAGAGTACATGAACAATTTCATTTGTGCATCTTCAAAAATAATACCCTGTTGCTCAATGCATTCATGGAAATCCTTAAGGAGTTGGTCCAGCCTTCTAACTGCATTTCCAATGAATCTAGGCAAATAGGTATTCCATTCATGAAATGAAGGGACATGATTGGGATTACCAGCGATAGAAGAAAAATTCAGTGGGGCAAATTGGTTGGTTAGAAATGCAGGAATGGCCATTTTGAAGACCCCCTAGGTGGGTGATCTCAGATTTAAAGATAGGGAAAGCTTTCGACTGTTTTAGAATCCGAGTGAGTATGAGGCTGCTTGAAAGCCAAAGCGATAAAATAGTGAAATGAACAGAAGAGTCGTCAAGATGTTTACCATAAAATTGAAATAGTGGAGTCACCAAGGTGAGAGATCTTCAACCCACACTTCCCTTGCTCACCTAACAAATGTAAAAATTTGTCGTACCCAGGGAAAATATTCTAATCTGTTCCCCAGCAACGGCGCCAGAAAGATGTTGTGGCTTTTTCTAGCACCACCTACAGCGCAAGTGCTTCAAGGGGGCCTAGAAAGCCTCCTAGAGATAGCTTCTGGGTTGATTGTAGACCAGTGCCTGGGACATCTTAAATAGAGGAGTACATGGAAGATTATGCGAGAGGTTTCTGTTGCACTCCAATTGTCACGTAAGTAAAAGATAATAAGAAGGGCTTGGTTCAATAGGCCTTCATGAAGGTAGACTCAAGCCAACACTTGGATCCAAATGCAAGGGGGGTATATTGGGGTAATCTCAAAAGGAAATGTATTATTCTAGTGGCCGACACACAACAATGAGACAACTTAATATTGAAGTTATAGAGATGGCGGAGAGGAAGAGAGGAAGGAGGGAAATAGATGTGTAGGGAAGTAGGCAAACAAAATCCTTAGCACAAATGTTCCAGCATAAATATTGAAGAGGAAGGAGGTGAAATGGTAGAAACAGCGGTATGCTAATTAAGGTTTCATGCCAGATATAACATGGGTATCATTAGCACCAAACACTATGAGTAAATTTGGGCTCACACAAGTACTGTATGTTAATCCAATAACACAAATAAATTGGCAATTACTATAGGTATTCTATGCTATTGAATAAAACAAGTAAATCTGTAATATAATGCAGGTATTCTTCTCTATTTAGCAGCCCAGATAAATCCATCAGTCAATGAAAAACCAACAGCTTCATTACACTATTTCAGAGAAGGGAAAACACAAATTAAATGTGATTTACAAAGAGGAAACATGTTTCACATTGATCATGCTTGGAATCACTAGGGAGTTTCATTAATCCAATATGAGTCCAACATACCAGTCCATAACATTTAGCACAACATCAGTCAATTCCCCCCATGAATGAGAAAATAGAACCAAAGTGGAATCTCAGAATTGAGACCCTGCGGGTGAGGAATTCTGAAACCTATTCTAAGTGTTTCTTCCCCCTGTTCATAAGAAGAGGGGGAGCTTGGATTACAGTTACAAAATATCTCAGCCAAAGGCTAGCTATCTGATGTACTAGTTGCCTCAGCCTGTGATAACTCCTTCTGCCCAAAAAGATTAAAATCAAGATCTGGTCCCTTCTTGGAAATAACAGAAATTGCAGAAATAAAAGGAAAACTGGAGGATGATGGAGGAAGAGGTCCTTCTACCGTTCCTGTGAAAACCTTTGGTCAAGTTGCATCTCTATCATCGTGTGTCCCTCTAGCTGCTCAGCTGGTCCCTATCGCTTTCGCCTTGACTGCTTGAATAGCTCGTTCTCTGGAGTAGGGAATGGGTCAAATGTGAATTCCTGTCACGGAGTGGGAATGGAGCATGTCCAGGTAGTCCTTTGATTTGTATCGGAGTGGATCTCCATGCCAAGCTACTAAGCTTTCCTGAGCCTCCCCTACTGTCATTTACTCACAGAAGTCGTGCAGTGAAGCCATCGAATCCATTTTTGCAGCCTATGTAGTCCTTGGATTCTTACTGAAGGGGTTTCTACAGGATTAGCCCATCTCAATATGCCACTGCCCCATGCTTTCATTCAATACCACAACTATCAACCCATCCACCTTTAAAGCTCTGTACCGTGCTCTCGGGGCCTTGTTGTAATCAGGGATTTTCCCTTAGAAACAGTACGAAACCGGGCACTATGATGCCCCTCAACCCCCCTTTGGTTTAGCCCCTCTTTGTGTTTCTGCATAAAAGGACCAAGGGTTGTGACCTGGGGCTTAGCCCTAAGGCGCTAGAGCCTTTAGACTCTTGTCTAGGGGCCTTTTCCCTTTGTTGCATAATATCCCGCATACCGGCGATTTTCAATGTTTTGCCTTTGATACCACCCCTTGACACCTTGTGATTGTCGATCTCCAGGATTGGGCCCACCTGGGGTATCGCAATCGCAACACAGGAGAGGGAGAGACCCATCCACTTCTTTCCATAGTACAGGCCGACTGCCCAGATGCAGGATCCTCATAAACTATAATGCATAAAATATCGCATCCAGGAGGATCCCCCACATATTAATCGCAAACCTGGAGAGGTTACGATGGAAGAGGGCCTTGACTTGTGTGATTGCCAATTGCAGGATTGATGACATCATTAGTGCCATGTGTCAACCTATGAGTGGTAAAAGGTGTCACCCATAAATGCACCCCTTAGGACCCTAAAAATGTCGAATCCGTGGGACACATGTCCTTTGTACCGCCATGTCAGCTCCGTACTACCACGTCATGACGATGTCAGCTACCATGTCATTTATAAGGGCCAAGGGTAGTCCACCACATGGCCCCCTGGAGGAGAGAGAAAAGGCCCATCCATCCTTGGTTTTTCAATTGATTTCCTTTGTTAATTGTTTTTCGGCCCTACCAGCGTTGTAACACTGAAGCCCAAATTCTCGACGATTTTGCGCTATCGGCCTATTTCCCCCTGTAATTCCTTAAGGATGGCCCATCAAGCCCATCGATCGCTGATATTCTTAACTGTCGAGAAGTCTAAAATGCGGGATCACGGGACTGTGTGACTGCGGGACTACAATATTGCGGACTGCGTGACTGCGAGTCTACGAGATGCGAGACTACGGGATGCCCAATATCGCGGGGATGTGGGATTGTGGGGTCTACGGGATGCGGGACTATGGGATGCCCGATATGCAGGACCTGCCCACCGTCGATATGCTATGCACGGAGGCCCTCCAATAAGCTCTCCCTCTTCATTTTAGAGGCAACAAAACCCTCATCTTCAATTTGCTCTAACTTCTGATCCAAGAGTCCACTTTTGGACTTCCATATACCATTGGAAAGCTTATTCTAAGCACTATGTAATGGAGAGGGTCTGACTAAGCTTGGAGATCCTTGGTGACTTGGGAAATGGCTTCTAACTTCACTTCTTTTATGCACTCTAGGAAACTGATAACTTTATAAAGCAGTGAGTGACAACAGAGACTATGATATGTTCAACATTATTTTGGATGTCAGGTCGGACGTAAATATTCTTCCTAGGTAGACATCGGAAATGATGGGGAGGCCAAAGTTGACTAGGTCACCTATCCAGCTATGATTGGAAAACTAGTACAAAATTTTCATGTTTGGCAAAATAATAGGAGCAGAGGTCAGGATCAATGGAGTTAGGAGTATTGTTAAACCATCATGGCCAATGAAAGCTTGACCTAACTAAATATCCTTTCTATATTAAATGAGGCACATGTTTAGCTGATATATAACTATTCTTTTGAATTAAATGAGTACTTTCTATTTATGAACCACCTTCCCCCACACTCATTTACGCAAATAAATTAACAAGATGGTTAACACTACCAAATTTTCCACTTAGCCACATCTTAGCTCATTCACTTGTTGAATATTATTAATAACTATTAAACAAATATGCCAAATAAAACAAGAGATGCATTTTATGGAGACATCATTAACACACTTGGGCAACAAGATCCTATTTTCTAGTGGTATGTGGCTTACCAATGGTATTCACGACTTTACCTAGAAGAGAAGAGCGGTAACAAGAGATGGAATTTAGGCATTGTACATGTTGGTGTTGGGTATATGTTATATTCTTTACATGAGTAGCCACAATCATAGTACATCGCATTAAGCGTTACAAGAGGGTCACATGGGGGTGGAAACCCTCCCTATTTAGGGTTAATACCCTTTAAAAAAAAGTGCTTTTTTAATCTAGTTTTGGTGGTTTCTACCAAACAGATTTTGCTAAAAGTAGTCATTATGGCACATGGAGGTTTCTCCCATGGTTTTGGTTAAGGATATATGGTTGTATTCAAATTTGAGGCAAATGGATTGGTGGTTATGTTGGACTTTGGATAAACCAATGCTCCCTATGTGTTTTGCTACATGTGCTTAACCGCCTCTCGTGGATCCGTTAACTCTAGCGATGCATCCATTTACTAACACCTGTGGGTTTTGGTGTAACAGGAATCATGATTCAACAAAGTGGTATCAGAGCCAAAAGTTTTGATTTCAAATCACACCCAACTCACGTCGGGGGGAGATTATTGGACATTAGATAAACCAGCACTCCCCATGTGTTTCGCGACATGTGCTTAACCACCTCTTATGGATCCACTAACTGTGGCGATGCGTCTATTTACTAACACCTACAGATTTTGGTGTAACGGCAATCGTGATTCCAACAAGTTCGTGGTTGTTAGGGGATATACATTGTATTGTAATAGTGTGTATATAAATATTGTTGGTTTTCTCAATTTTGGGTTTGCACGATAAAACCTCTATTTTAATATGTGCATTTTTCATTGCATGTTTTCTATTTTAATTAAGAATATGTTTGCAACAATTAGTTGTCGAGGGTTAAACATGAATTTGGTATTAGAGTAGCTTTGGCTTCAAGGGGAAGCCTTTATCTCTAGGGGTTTGGGTTAGGCCTGTGAAAAACCCTATTACATTGGGAGATTTGTGGAAGCGATTGTTGTGTTGAAAGGGTGTGTAGAGCAATTCAAAGATAGAAATTAAGAAATTAAATGTGCATATTTATTATCTTTGGAAGCTCAAAATAGAACATTTGTTACTGGACAAAGATTAGTGGATCGCCGTGGATTTGGGTACTGCATAAACAAGGTTGTCAACAAAATACTAGACAAAGTTTGATCAAAAGGAAAAGAGAACGAATAATTGTCTCTTATATTCAATATAATGAAATGTTTTAGGGGAAGCTACAAAAAGGCCTTGTTAGAATAATTAAGGGCTTTGTATCAATCTAAATTCTTTGTGAATAAATTGTTCTTGCTTAGGAAGTTGTATAACCTAAGGATGAAGGATGAAATCTTAGTGACAAAGAATTGAAATGCCTTCAATACTGTGTTAAGTCAACTATTATCTATTGATATTAATATTTCAGATGAAGACAAGTGCATCAATTTGTTGTATTCTCTACCAGACTCGTGGGATAGTATGTTTATTTCCATAGGTAGTAATTCCACTACTTTAAAGTTTGATGAACTAGTATCATCCTTATTACTAAAAGATATGAGATGGAAAAACATGGAAAGCCATAATGGGGATTCCTTATCTATAAGAGGGTGCTCCTAGAATAGAAATAAAGTAATTCCTTGACTGGGATATATAACTCTAGAGGAAGATCTAAATCTTCAAAAAAGTTCGTAAAGGTATGTTTGAGATGTGGAAAACAAGGACATTACAAGAAATATTGCATATCTAAATTCTTGATAAATGGAAGGAATATGAAGATGATCCTTTTGTAAAATAAAAATAAAAAAACTCCTCAAATGAAGGAGGGGATGTGTTCTTGGTTTCTTCAAGTAAATGCATAGATCATGAGGCATGGTTGGTCAATTCAAGCACATCCTTTCATATGACTCCTCAAAGGGAGTGGTTTTGCAAGTATGAAAGATTCGATAGTGGTGATATTTTCTTAGGAGATGAATCAATAATCATAATTTTAGGTGTTATAGGCCATTTTGTCGCATTTGGTCAATATGCCAACAAATTGGATCAATCAACATCCTTTTACCCTTTTTCATCATCCTTGCACAAATCCTTAAGCATGACTATTTTAATCCCTGAGTTTCTGCTTGAAACTGCTTCATTTCAGTGATTTTAAGACCCAACGCACCCTACATAACTGAGCAATTGCGTTGTAGTGCAGTCTCTCCTTCTCTCAAGATGTTATGCGCCGCACCCTACATAACTATGGGGGTGCATTGATTCTAGAAATTCAGGAAAAAAATAAAAATATTTCCAAAGCTTCCTCTTCCAGAAGCTTCTAGAGGTTCTTTCAACCATTTACATTAGATAAACATTTGAATCCTATCTAATTCCAACTTGGAGAAATCACCATATTATCCCTTGAGCTCATCCTCCCATCACTTTTGGATCTTAAGCCTAAATTAGTAAATGGATAATAATTCATGAACTGCCTCTCCTTCCTATATATTTATGATCTAGGTTCCCTCAGCTACCGAAATCATCCAAGATCTTTTACTCTTGCAATGTTGTTAGAATTTCATTTAAAAGAGCATAAATGAACATATATGCATGTTGTAAAGAAGAGGGAACATGACAACAATCAGCAACATAAGAACACAAGACGTTGATAACGGAGTTCGTCCAGTGTGGACTACGTCTCTACGCTCGATGTCAAGATGGTGGAGACCACTTCATTTAATGCTTTAAATGATGATGATGTACATAGAATACTATTTGTCATATCAAGGACATACACCCTCAACCAAGAGTGGTTTGTCTCTCCACGAGACATTTTGCTTACAGGAATTCTCACTCAAGAAGGCTTCCTCTCAGCATGACAACTTAACATGATCTCACACAATGTGGCAATGAGTATCTCTTCAACATAGTTACGTAGTGATCTCAACAACAATACATAGCATGACAAGCTAAATAAATCTCAAATAATGTGGCAAAAGTGATCCCACAACATAACATCAAGCAGGGATCTCAAAACATAATACAACATCTCAGAAATTATGGGGGAAAACATGACATGACTGGTTCATGTACCTTCACCTTGAATTTGGCCGAAAAATGGAAGGCTCAGCTACAAAAACTGATTGCACCACTGAATTTTTGTCGTCGAGAGGTGTAAAATCAACTATCCATTTCTCGAATTCTGACACCGTCAAAATCTAGGCCTTTAGGAATCTTTTAGATTCCTCATGATTCTCCAAAGATTTTGTTCCCTGGGCTTACGAGTGATCTGAAACTTAGATCATAAACCTCATCTCGTCATCATGATCCCTACAATATTCTGATACTTTTGAGTATAAAGTTGGTTTCATTTTGCTTCTGGCGAATTTCAGTCTCTAAGGAATCTAGAAGATTCCCTCAAGATTCTTCAAAGATTATGCTTTGTTGAGAATCTACAAATTTGCTGCTCAGATGGTGATTCTTATTTCATCATCATGTTCCCTGCAAAATTCTGATTAAAATGACTGTAAACTTCATACCATTCTGACAAAATGAAAATTTACCTCCCTGGAGAATCTTCGAGTATCAAGGAATATTTTGTCTCAAAATACGTGCCATCATTCTGCCTCCTGGAACTGCGTCAAGGTTCCACCTGGTTCGTGGTTTCGCCTCTAAATTCCACCCTGGGTGGCACGGTTCCACTACTCATCCTTTTCTCTGTTCCGCTCTCTACTGCCCTTCGTCCCATTCATATGCAAACTTTACAAAGTCGCCACCATTGGCTTGTTTGTTAGGCGGAGTTCTTGAGGTGGGGAGGTTAGGGGATCAAATTCCGCCCCTCACAAATTGTTGTGAGGTTGATCTTTTAAAGGCACGTTATATTTTTGGGTGGCTTTAGTTGGAGCCATGGCAATGATTAATATTTGTCTTCTGTTTTGTGGAGCCGCTGCGTGCACAGGCCACCGGACCCGCCGACAATGGGTTCAACTCCCACCAGTTTCTGTTTAAATATATATATACGGTATATATGGTGCGGTAGGGTGGCAAGGGTGGTGGCCTGCCACCTCTTTAATTAATTTTTTTTTTTTTTTTTTTTAAATAAAATGACATTTTAAAATCGCTGGAAAATAAGGGTCATTGGGAAAATTAAGTAGACACCAATTTCGCCCATACCGCTGAACGGATTCTAGTGACCACTGCTGGTGCAATTTGTAGGTCCCTTAACCCTACCACTTGGCAAATTCAACCTTGAACTTTGATTGGCCCTATCTCCTCCATACAAGCTCAGATTCGAGTGTCATTCACATTGTTGGAATCAGGGCGACGAGAACTTCGATCTGATGCTGAGTTTATTAAAATTTGAACACTTTGAATTTTAACCACTTATAAGCCCTCTTGGACTTCTGCATGTTTCTAGAGCCACCTGAATCAATCCTCCCCACTGAAGAGCTTTTTCTCCTCCAAAAGCATGAAAATAATCTGCAACTTCTTTGTACCTTGTTGCACCACAAGTGTCTTGACAGGTCACCCTTCCTTCTCGTTCACCTTTGTCCTTCAGATCCATAAGCCATGAACCGACACCTGCACCCTCTACAAACCTGTAGTACATTTCTACAAATTACATGCTTATCAACATGACCAACTAATGACCCAAGCATCTCATACTTGCCACAAGTTTATAACACATACTCTGTGGTCAAGTTTACATCAAAATGGAAACAATACCCTAGCTATGAAAACAAGGCCAAAATATCATTGTTGCTTCAACAAGTGATGGAAAACAAATCATCACTTCTACAATGTAAACTGCAACAAATGATTTACAAAAAATACGGCCATGACAATCTAACACATATAGAAAAACCATATCTCACTTATCAAAGTGAATGGGTCATCTCCTTGTGGTGAATCCGCTTGTCGATCAACTCTTACAACTGGTTCTACATGGGCATTTTGTCTTTAAGGCGTTGCTATGGATGGAGCCTCCAACACGTGGCTATTTGATGACCACCTTTGTTGCAATGACTGCAATAAGTCTTCTTCCTCCAGATCTGCCTAACATGCTTCTTTCCCTACTGTGGAGAAGGCCTTTCATGCCTCATCCTCTTTTGTGCTTCCATTCTCTTCCAACACTCAGCAAACACATGGTTATGTAAACCGAAAAAACTAAATGTTTTTCGATGCCATGATTTACGTTCATCATTAACAACATGATTGTAATCGAAATGAACATTAGAATACTGAGACTTGTTATACCTTTCCTGGTTGTCGTTGGTGTAATTATGGCGATGAGAGCTTACCTCAGCTATTTCCATGCAATGGGCACTGCCATGGGATTATGGTGATGAGTTCATGTCATTCTCTTTCCTTAACGATTTCAACAATGTCGTGGAAGCTTATGACACCTTTGAGAATTCTCCTTCGGTGTATCCCAAACTTGTGAATCGAGGTCTCTGCACAACCTCCAATGGTTGAGTTATGCCTTGGCCATTAATACCAAGTCCTCCTCCTTTGTACCCCATCTTCGTAAGGAGTCTCATGCCATTTCCTGTAATTGGTATCTCCACATTTCCAACATAAATAACATCATGTGAAGATGAATATGAATAAAAATCACTATTTTTTACCTCAACTGTGTTAGAAAATTATATATTACGGAGCAATGGAACACATAAAATATTGCAGAAATATAAACAAAGAAAATGCACAAAACAAGAGAGACACAGATATACGTGGTTCACCAAGTTTGGGCTACGTCCACCCCGAACAGCCAGTCCTTCCTTTCTATTATCCAACAAAATGAAGAGATACAACCTACAGCAAATCCGCTGTAATATCCTCTGTTTTCTCTCACAGTCTCAGCTCTCTGTTTCTCGCTCACAGAATACACATCTATCACACAGCCTCAAATACAATGCCCTCATACAAAGAGAGGGGTTGCCTTCTAGGGCAAAAAAACCCTAAATTAAACATAAGTTCTACCGTCAGATCATCCGCCTAATGAACGGCCCAGACCCCCGCGGGGGGACAAGTCCCCCCCGCGTGGAGGGGTGTACAAAACTTCCTAGGGTATACATCCGACTGAAACAAAGACCTCTGAACAATCATGCTCCACACACAACAATCTCCCACTTGGAGAATGATTGTAGCAACTCCACCGCTGCTTCATTTGCTGGACAATGACTCCTCTTTGGACCTGGTTGTTTCTCATCTTCATCGTCATCCTTGAAGACCAATTGAAACTGAGCATGTTCTCAGTTTCTCCCTGGTTACAACTTTTGTTAGCATATCTGCAGGATTCAGGCTAGTTTGTATCTTTTCCAGTTTCAACTCTCCATCTTCCAACACTGATCGTATGAAATGGTACTTGAGCTGTATGTGTTTAGTCCTGGAATGAAACGCTGAGTTCTTTGCAAGATGAATGGCACTTTGGCTATCACTGTATAACGTGCCCATATCATGCTCCTTACCCAATTCACCCATAAACCTTTGTAACCAAATCATTTCTTTACTAGCCTCTGTAGCAGCAACATACTCTGCTTCTGTTGTTGAAAGTGCAACAACACTTTGGATTTTTGAAACCCAACTGACAGCTGTTCCTCCAACAGTAAATACATATCCTGTAGTGCTCCTCCTGTTATCTCTGTCACCTGCCATATCTGCATCAACATATCCTTGTAGGCAAATGTTTGAACCACCAAAGCATAATGCTTGATTTGTGGTACTTTCAAATATCTGAGAATCCATTTCACTGCCATCCAATGTTCCTTTCCTCGATTGTTCATGTACCTGCTTACAACTCCCACTGCATGTGCAATATCAAGCCTTGTGCAGACCATTGCATACATTAAGCTTCCAACTGCTGATGCATATGGAACTTTAGACATATAATCCATGTCTTCTTGGGTCTTTAGGCACATTTCCTTGCTAAGTTTGAAATGGCTAGCAAAAGGTGTACTAACTGGTTTTGCATTGTGCATGTTAAATCTTTTCAACACCTTTTGTATGTACTCATTTTGAGACAATGTTAATTTACGATTTTTCCTGTCTCTAGTTATTCTCATACCAAGGATTTGTTTTGCAGCTCCCAAATCCTTCATTGCAAATGAATTTGCCAATTTTCTTTTGAGCACATTTATTTCCTGCATGTTAGATCCTGCAACAAGCATGTCATCTACATACAATAACAATATAATATAGCTGCCATCATTTTGCTTTTTCAAATAAACACAATGATCAGAGTGACATCTAGTATAACCTTGTTCAGACATAAACTTGTCAAATTTTAGATACCACTGCCTTGGAGCTTGTTTTAAGCCATACAAGCTCTTCTTCAACCTGCACACTAGTTTCTCCTTCCCTTTCACCTCATATCCTTGTGGCTGCTGCATATATATCTCTTCCTCCAAATCCCCATGGAGAAAGGCTGTGTTTACATCTAACTGCTCAAGATGCAAATCTTCAGCTGCTACAAGACTTAAAATAGTTCTGATTGAAGTCATTTTAACAACAGGAGAAAATATTTCATCAAAATAAATACCTTTTTTCTGTGCAAACCCCTTCACCACAAGTCTAGCTTTATACCTCTGTTTTCCTCCATCTTCTTCCTTCATCCAGTAAACCCATTTATTCTGTAATGCTGTTTTACCTGCAAGCAACCTGACTAAGTCCCAAGTCTGGTTATGTGCTAAGGAGTCCATCTCTTCTTTCATGGCTTGCTCCCACTTCTTCCTGGTTTCTACCTGCACTGCTTCTTCATAACATTCAGGTTCACCAGAATCAGTCAACAATAAATAATATAATGAAGGAGAGTAACGTTCAGGGGGTCTACTTATCCTGGTAGATCTTCTAACACCACTTTCGAGTATTTGGGGTGCCTGTTGCTGTTGTGGTGGTTGTTGTTGTTGTGGTTGTTGATTATTATTATTTTCAGGCACCTTTACTTTTTCAGTGATTTCATCAAGAACTGCGTATTCCTTGTTTTCTTTTTCTTGCTTCTTTTCCTACAACTGATTCTTATACAAGACCTTTTCATTGAATATTACATCTCTGCTCCTAATGATTTTGTGATTTTCATAATCATATAAGCGATAACCAAAATCATTAACACCATATCCAATAAAGGTACATTTCTTTGATTTTGCCTCAAGCTTTGTTCTATTTTCTTTATCAATATGGACAAAGGCCTCACAACCAAAAGGCTTTAAAAAAGAGTAGTTTACCTTTTTACCTGTCCATGCTTCCTCCGGAACACCACCATCCAAGGAACTTGAAGGCCCTCTGTTTATTAGATAAACAGCAGTATCTACAGCATCTGCCCAAAATTGTAAAGGCAATCCTGCATGCAATCTCATGCACCTTGCACGCTTCATGATTGTTCTGTTCATCCTTTCTGACACACCATTTTCTTGTGGTGTTCTTGGAACTGTCTTCTCTCTGCGAATTCCATGCTCTAAACAGTACCTATCAAACTCTTTGCTGCAATATTCACCTCCATTGTCTGATCTAAGACACTTCAATTTCTTTCCTGTCTCAATCTCAACCAAAGCTTTCCATTTCTTGAAAGTATCAAATACATCAGATTTATTCTTGATACAATAAATACAAGTTTTTCTAGTTGCATCATCAATAAAAGTAACATAATAACGAGAGCCACCGAGAGATGATACCTGAGCAGGTCCCCATACGTCTGTATGCACAAGCTCTAATTTTCCGTTCTTCTTTTCTTTCCCAACTCTGAGAAATCTGACTCTCTTCTGTTTTCCATAAATGCAGTTCTCACAGAAGTCCAAATCAACATTCTTCAAACCCAGCAACAAATTCCTTGAGTGAAGAATCTTCATCCCCTTTTCACTCATGTGTCCGAGCCTATGATGCCATAATGTTGCATCTGCTCCTTTGGAAGTTAAAGCAATAACAGAGTTAGAAATACCATTGCATAAATACAATGTACCAACCTTTTCGCCTTTTGCTATTACCAGGGCTCCTTTAGTGACCTTCCAAGCTTTATCTGTGAAAGTTGTCACACAACCTTCACCGCCTAACTGCCCTGTTGAAATCAGATTTTTCTTTAGATATGGAACATGCCTTACCTCCTTTAATAGCCACTGGTTTCCATTCTGTTGTTTTACAATAACCTTACCCATTCCAACGATTTTACAGGGTTTATCATCACCCAGACGAACTTGTCCAAAATCTCCTTGAACATAGTCATGAAAGTATTTCTTATCAGGTGTGGCATGGAATGAAGCCCCTGAATCTACCACCCAGGAATCAGTAATATTTTCGAAAGAAAGAATCAAAGCATCTTGTAACACCTCACCTGTCACATTTTCTTCATGATTGTTTTCTTGCTGTGCATCTCCTTCTTTTCCCTTCCGAGATCTACAGTCTTTCTTTAGGTGTCCTTTCTTTCCACATTTCCAGCACACTATCCCCGATCTGGACTTGGATCTGCCTTTCCTTGATTTACTGCGATATCCTGAGCTCTTTCCTCTTTCCATTTTTCTTCCTCTAGACTCTGCACTCAAAGCATTTCCTGATGTCTCACCGGAGCTTTTCCGTCGCATTTCCTCGCTAAGGATAGCACCGACAACATCATCAAACTTTAAAGTACTAGATCCAGAAATGGAGTTACTAATGGCCATTACCAAACCATTCCAACTTTCTGGTAATGAGCACAAGAATAACAGAGCTCTAACTTCATCATCAAAGTTTACCCCTACAGAACTTAATTGACTTGTAACTGTATTAAAATCATTTAAATGGTTTGCAACAGATCCACCTTCCGACATATTCATATTAAATAATCGTTTCATAAGAAATACCTTGTTTGAGGCTGAGGGTTTTTCATATAGTTTCGACAACGTCTTCATCAAACCCTCTGTCGTGGTTTCCTTCGAAATGTTGAAGGCGACTGACGCAGCAAGGCACAACCGTATTGTTCCGAGTGCCTTTCTATCGAGAAGGTTCCATTCTTCGTCTTTCATACCCATCGGCATCTTTGTTTTTCCGCCCAATGGTAGGTATAGATCTTTCTGATACAGATAATCTTCCATCTGCATTTTCCACAGCGAGAAGTTTTGGCCGTTAAATTTCTCGACCCTAAACTTACCATCTTCCGCCATTGCTCCCACTCGAACCAGGAACCCTTCTTTCCTGCGAGTTTATCAACCAAATATACCTTCGGCTCTGATACCAGTTGTTAGAAAATTATATATTACGGAGCAATGGAACACATAAAATATTGCAGAAATATAAACACAGAAAATGCACAAAACAAGAGAGACACAGATATACGTGGTTCACCCAGTTTGGGCTACGTCCACCCTGAACAGCCAGTCCTTCCTTTCTATTATCCAGCAAAATGAAGAGATACAACCTACAGCAAATCCGTTGTAATATCCTCTATTTTCTCTCACAGTCTCAGCTCTCTATTTCTCGCTCACAGAATACACATCTATCACACAGCCTCAAATACAATGCCCTCATACAAAGAGAGGGGTTGCCTTCTAGGGCAAAAAACCCTAAACTAAACATAAGTTCTACCGTCAGATCATCCGCCTAATGAACGGCCCAGATTGACTAGAAATTACAATACTTTTACAAGGCAATTTTACATTTATTTTTGGCTTCGGGGGCGCTGCCCCCGAGCCCCCGCCGAGGGACCGCTGGCCCCCGGACCCCCGTACACCCCCCCGCATGGAGGGGTGTACAAAACTTCCTCGGGTATACATCCGACTGAAACAAAGACCTCTGAACAATCATGCTCCACACACAACAAACTGTTGATTCAGAAATAGGTGGTGAGGGCTTCTCCATGCCTTCGTTGCACTTCAATTGCTCCAAGGCATCTGTCGTGGCTTGTAGCTAAAGTTGTAGTCTTTGCTTCTCCTCTTTCTCTTCTTGTAGAAGCCTCCTTAATTCAACATGCTCTGCTTGAAGACTCTAGTCATTGCGCTTCAATTCTTCCAGGGCCTCTTCCATGGCTCGCAACTGAAGTTGCAATCACTGCTTCTCCTCTTTCTCTTCTTGTAGAAGCATCTTCAATTCAATGTTATCTGCTTGAAGGCTCTGGTTGATCTCCTCATTCAAATGATGAGAAGACGATGAAGGCGATGAATGTACACTGGAAGGTGTGGATGGAGCATCGTTCTCTGCTCTTTCTTTCTCTCGTTCCTCATAAGATTCATACATTATGTCCACCATTTTGGACATCCTTAGGAAGGCCTCATACATTTATTTGTCATCCTCCATTGTTGCACGTTCAATTGTTCACGCTCGCAATTCACGTTAGCGAGAAGACCACTCTGATACCAAACTTGATTTGAGTTCCTTCAACTACCGAAATCATCCAAGGTCTTTTACTTATGTGATGTTGTTAGAATTGCATTTAAAAGAGAATAAATGAACATATATGCATCATGTAAATAAGAGGGACCATGACAACAATCAGCAACATAAGAACACAAGACGTTGATAACGGAGTTCGTCTAGTGTGGACTATGTCTCCGGGCTTGGTGTTAAGACGGTGGAGGCTGCTTCATATAATGTTTTAAATGATTACAATGTACATGGAAGACTCTTTTTCATATCAAGGACATACACCCTCAATCAAGAGTGGTTTGTCTCTCCACGAGACATTCTGCTTACAGGAATTCTCACCTGAGAAGGCTTCCTCTGAGCATGACAACTTAACATGATCTCACACAATGTGGCAATGAGTATCCCTTCAACATAGTTACACAAGGATCTCAACAACAATACATAGCATGACAAGGTAAATACATCTCACATAATGTGGCAAAAGAGATCCCACAACATAACATCAAGAAGGGATCTCAAAACATAATAAATCATCTCAGCAATTATGAAGGAAAACATGACATGACTGGTTCATGTACCTTCACCTTGAAGTTGGCTGAAAAATGGAAGGCACAGCTACAAAAACTAACTGCACGATTGAATTTTTGTTGTCAAGAGGTGTAAAATCGACTATCCATTTGTCGAATTCTGACACCGTCAAAATCTGGGCCTTTAGGAATCTTTTAGATTCCCCATGATTCTCCAAAGATTATGTTCTCTGGACTGATGGGTGATCTGCAACTCAGATCACAAATCTTATCTCTCCATCGTGATCCTTGCAAGATTCTGAGACTTTTGAGTATAAAGTTGGCTGCATTCTGATTCTGGCAAATTTCAGCCTCCAAGGAATCTGGAAGATTCCCTCAAGATTCTTCAAAGATTTTGCTTTGTTGGGAATCTGCAAATCTACTTCTCATATGGTGATTCTGATTTCACCATCGCATTCCCTGTGAAATTCCAGTTAAAATGAATGTAAACTTCATATCATTATAACAAAATGAAAATTTACCTCCTCTGAGAATCTTCGGGCATCAAGGAATATTCTATCTCAAAATATGTGCCATCATTCTGCCTCCTGGAACTGCGTCAAGGTTCCACCTGGTTCGTGGTTCTTTCTCTGAATTCCACCTTAGGGCACACGATTCCACTGCTCATCCATTTCTCTGTTCTGCTCTCAGCTGCCCTTCCTCCCGTGCCTATGAGAAATGGCGATTAAATAAAAGTCAGGTGGCAAACTTTACAAAGTTTCCATCGTTGGCTTGTTGGTTAAGCGGAGTTCTTGAGGTGGGGACGTCGGGGGATAAAATCTTGCCACTCCCAAACTATTGTGCAGTTTATCTTTTAATGGCGCGTTATATTTTTGGGCGGCTTTAGTTGGAGCCATGGCATGATTAGCATTTGCGTTGTGTTTTGTGGAGCCGCTGCGTGGGCGACGCTGGAAGACCTGCCGACAGTGGGTTCGACTCCCACCGGTTTCAGTTTAAATATATATATATATATATATATATATATATATATATATATATATATATATATATATATATATATATATATATATGGTGCGGTGGGGTGGTGGGGGTGGTGGCCCGCCACCTCTTTAATTAATTTTTTTTTCTATTATTTTTAAAAATAAAATGACATTTTAAAATTGCTGGAAAATAAGGGTCATTGGGAAAATTACGTAGGCACGAATTTCGCATGTTCTTCTGGCCGGATTCCGGTGACAGCTGCCAATGCAATTTGTAGGTCCCTTAACCTTGCCACTTGCCCAAGTAAACCCTAAACTTTAACTAGCCTATCTCCTCCGTATGAGCTCGGATTCAAGTGTCACTTGCACCGTTGGAATCAGGGCAACAAGAACTTCGATCTGATGTTGAGTTTGTTGAAATTTGAAAACTTTTAAATTTGACCATTTTTTACCCCTCTTGGACTTCTACATGTGTTTGGAGCCACGTGGATCAATTTACCTCATTCCACAAGCACCTGGTGGGTTGTGGTTGGCTTTTGGAGATTGATTCTACCCTTATGTTGTTGTTGTAAGAGATATTATTCCATGCATTAGGGTGACTAGAGATGCACTTTGTGGCAAGGAAAGGACAAGTCAACTAGTTGGAGATCTTCTACAAGATCAACACCTATTTTTGGTTGTAACTCACTCCATTTCTATTAATGCAAAGAGTTCTTTGTTTCCTAAATATGATGTTATGATTTCATGGATTTTAATACCATGTTTATCTATTGAATAAAGTGATTAGATGACGCTACATAGATCACGTAGATCATTGGCTCATGTTGTCTAATTGTGTAGGTTCTAATTATAACAATTGGAGCTAGTATTGGAGAATACAAGCCAAGGAAGGAACGAAAGCATATAATGTATTCTAGATAGGCTTCATCCGGTTATCTATTTACTTTAAGGAAAACATCAGCTTCTTTTTCTTTCTGTTGTTTTAGGTCAGTCCACCAGGCCGAGGGAAGATACTTTTGTCTGCAGTCATAGATTCCGTATAATAAATTGGTGACCATATTAGGGAACGGTGTATTCCCTTGGTGGTTTCTTTGTCCACTTTTCTTGTTTTACCTCTTATTTATACCTTTATTGTCTCAGTCAGTCCTCAATAGACCTAGGAATACCTTTCATTGAGCTTTAGTTGCATTTTTGTGTCAGAAGTTGGCTTTCCTTAATCAGCACACCCTATGGTCTAGAGACAATGTGTTTCAGTGCACCTTAGCCTTCTTTACACCTGCATTGCAGTGCACCCTAGCCCTTTTAGCACCTACTATGATCCAATTTTAATGCAAGAAATTGCCTTTTTGTGATTTTCTTTTTGAATAACATTGTTTTAGTTGGTCCTCCTTGTGTCCTTGAGTGTGTCTTGGTCTCTCATAAGCCTTCATCTTGTTTTCTTTTGGTTTTGAGTGCCTTTGATAAGAATTTGTTTAGATTTTCCTTTGTTCTTGTCATTAGGTCATTAGAAAACTGAATTGTTTGATCATTGAGTGCTTGAAATAATTGGTGTTTCATTCATCATTCTGAATAGTTTCTTTTATCAATGATTAGGCAAATATCTTAGTTTTCATCTGAAAATTAAGTGGAATCCAAAAGAAAAATATTATGCATCATGCATTGCATACAGGGCTTTCATTTTGATTGGAATTGTCAAGTTGAGGAGATCTATTGTTGCGTCACTTGTTTGTTGCATTGTTGTTTGATTTCTTCTTCCCATACCTAGTTAGGCATTTCATTGTTAAAAGGAAATTAAAAGAGTTATTTTCATCATATTAGTTGCATCATAGTTGTGTTTAGGTGACAACGAGTATTGAGCCTTGAAATTGAAACATAATTCAATATCAACTCTAAAATTGACCTCAATTAACCTGAGCATTTGAAACTTAACGACACACATAAAGGTCTAGGTTAGAGACATGTTTTGACTTATTTAAAGTAGGAGTTGTCGTTTTTGCTAGCGTTTCATTCCGGGGGTGAAATCCCGTTCTACGTACGCAATTGTATCAGATCGTTCTCCACGTGCCTTGGGGTATATCAGATGATGCTCCACGCATGATAAGTATATGGGAATGCTCTCATCAAATTGTTACACATTAGACAACATTGCTACAGATTGCACTTCCACGTCTTGTCAAGTATATTTTGGAAGTTCCCACTAGATTGTTATCCATCCATAGGTAATCGAGTCAGCCACCTTCTATACCTTGATACACCGAAAAAAAACATTCAAGGAAATTTCTTGCACGTACGTTAAGTCCTTGGTTCGCAAATGTGTATATTGTAGTTCATGGATGCTTGGTAAACCCTTTGGCCTAGTTACCCCTCTTTGTTTTATTTTGTGTCTTTAATTTCTAAAATCAATTAATTGATTGTGGAACAACTCCTTAGTAGATCTTAGGTTGAGACTAATGGCAACAATTCCTTAAGGAAACCCCTCTGATGGGAATCGTGGTACTTTTCCTTTTTTTGGAAATATTGGTGCTCCTTATATGGAAACATTGTCCCTTCCCAGATTTACCATTGCTTTTCCATTTTGGTTGTTTTTTACCACTATGGTTTCGAATGTCCAAACTGCTTCTCAACCAAGTTCTCCTCCACCTAAACAATATAGACCTCAAGTTGACCCTTTTCCTTCTTCACTTATTGTTTCTTCAACCCCTTCTTCCTCTTCGCCTGGTGAAAGTCTTGCTTCTAGTAACCAGGAAGCTAAGAAGAAGAAGAAAAGGATGAAGAAGAAGAAGCAAAATAAGTAGGGAGCAAGCAAGCAACCATTTCTACCCATGCAACTAGTATGGAGGAACCTTTCAATCAGCCCGAAAAAAGTTAAATTCCCTTGGAGGTTATGTAAGGGTGATCACCTTATTAGATATTTTCCTGGTATTACCAAGGTATTATAAGTGTGGTCTATAGGCTCACATCACCTAGTGATGGGTAAAGTCAAATTTCCATGTAAGTTATGTGAAGAGAATCATCATATTAACCTTTGTCCTTATATGGATGAAGCCTAAAAAGTGTTGGAAAACCTTACAGCTTCTCAGCCTCATCTTTTGGCTGGTTATCGAAAGCTTTCTCCCAATCCTCCACTAGTTGATGAAGTGATTGATCAGAATCTGAATCCAATCAATCCCACTCTCTCTGAACGTGAATCCCATGAGTTCATTCCGACCAACCATTGGTTGAGAAAATGGTTGACCCGATTCCACCTTCAGTCGATCGTACTTTTCCTGTAGAGAGTGAGGATCATACCACTCAGGTTCTTCTTGTTTCTTCTGATTCTACCAGACAAGGGGGCATTTCTCCCGTTCCCATGAAACCCCCTCCAAGAAAATAGGCCACTGCTTTTGATTAGAGTTGATTGACAAAACCTTATCTCCCTTCTTACATGCATTTTAAAATCATGGCAATGTTATAGATGAGGGATCTTATGTTAGTATTCTATCATCCACTACTTGGCAAGCTTTGGGTTCCCCACAACTTGTGTCTGTCGCTCCAAATATGTTAGATTTTAACAGAAGAACCAGTGAACCCTTAGGGATCCTTCCTCAGTTTCTTGTTAGCTTGGGGGGGAAATTGTATGTATTGATTTTATGGTTGTCATGGGCCCTTTGGACTTCAATTTCCTCCTGGGGCGAGACTATGTTTATATTATGAATGTTGTTGTCTCCACACTCTTTTGAGTGATGTGCTTCCCACGTGATGGAAGGATTGTGACTATAGATCAGATTTCATTTGTTGGTCCTAATTTGACTGTCAATCATCCTACTTACCTAAGTGTTCCAAATGTGTAAGTGGTATCTCTCCCGCCACAAGTTAATTATGTGGTGACCTGTTCCATGCCCGCGTCTACTGAAAATCTAGTAGGAGATGTAGTGCATCATTTATTGGGGGAATTGGAGTTTGATATTTCCATTAGATCCCTTGATATGTATCCCTTACAGAGCGTTGTTCTCCAATTTGATGAGATGATTTGGATCTTTTCACTTCAAATATGCATACATAATTGCATATAAAAGAGCATGTAACCATGAAAGCATATCACATAAAAGGAGCGAAAATAAAATGCAACCATGAGAAAACAAAGGCACAAAACAACTTGATAATGAAGTTCACCCAGTGTGGGTTATGTCTCTGGGCCCTGCTCAAAGTGGAGAGGCCTTTTTCATTAATCTTCAGCAAAATCAAATTACATGCATGTACAAAAGACACCTTATACCTAAGCTCCCAAGGATGGTCTAAAAATTAACACCTCCGCTAAAGAAATGTGTTGCATCGTTGAGCTTCTGGCAAAAAATCGTGAAAAATGACTGTAAACTCGACCCCTTTCTGGCACCATTAAAATCTAGACCCTCGGGAATCTCAAAGATTTCTTCTCGCTGAGTGACTGGAATTCTGCTCATCATATGAAAAAATTGACTTCACCACTGTGCTGCTTGCAAAAAAATGATTAAAATGGTTATAAAGTTAGCTTGGTTCTGAAACTATCAAAATTTGGCCCTTAGGGAAACTTTTTGATTCCTCTATTCAAGTTGACTGAAAATCTGCTACTTAGATAACAAATCTGACTTCACCATTGCACTCCTTGCAAAAAACTGAGTAAAATGAGTTTAAAGTCGTCCTAGTTCTGAAACTGCCAAAATTTGGACCTTAGGGAATCTTTTAGATTCCTCATGATTCGACAAAGATTCCTCTATGCAAGTTGAATGAAGATATGCTTCTCAGATGAGAAATCTGACTTCACCATTGTGCTCCTTGCGAAAAACTGAGTAAAATGAGTATTCGACCTGGTTCTAAAACTGTCAAAATTAGGCGCTTAGGGAATATTTTAGATTCCTTGCATATTCCCCTACGTCAGGGTTTTGCTCCTCGGTTTTCGTGCTCACTAAGGGTTCCACCTATACATTGTGTTTCGTGCCCCTGTTCCCTTATGGTAAATATGAATTTAAATAAAATAACTTGGCGTTAATTTTTAAGCCTGCCTTCCTTGCAGAATGACTGGCAGTGTTGGTTTGTTGGGTTGTTGGTCAATTTTATTTTTTTTTTTGTTATTTTTTGTTATTTTATTTTTAAATATGGACAAAATTCGTCGGTCGAAATTTTGGGGTCACTGAAAAAATTAAGAAGGCAAAAATTTATCTCATTTTGGCCACCGGAAACCATCAATGCAAAGTGCCAAATTATTGTCTCGTTAATTTCTGCCAAAGTTAGCGGCTCCACCAAATTTAGTCGAGCTTCCAAATTTAGTTGGCACTTCGCTAACTTTAGAGAAGGGCCCTAGTTGACCAAAACTTTGACTGGCCATAACTTTTGCATACGATGTTGGATTGAGGTACCGTTTACGTCGTTGGAAAGCTTGTGACGAGCTCTTCGATTTGACCCTAGTTTCATGGTAATCCAATAAATTTTATTTTTGAGCCTTTCCTAAGCCCTTTTTGATCACTGAGTGTTTCAAGAGCCACCTAGATCATTCCTCCCCACTGAGGAGCTTTTGGTCCTCCAAAAGCATGAACACATTCTGCAATCTGCATGTGCCCTTGTCAAGCCACACTTTCAACATCTGCATTCCATGCAAACTTGTGGTGCATTCTTTGCAAATTACATGCAGTACCAAACATGACTCAAACAACCCCATACTTGCCAAGAATTTAGAACACACTCTTTGGTCAAGTTTACATCAAAGTCATGGAAAAAACAAATACCCCATCTATCGACAGAAAGAGGCAGAAACATCATCATGTTGCTTTCATAAGTGATGGACAACACATCATCACTTTTACAATTATTTCACAACATACGATTTACAAAATGCAGCCATGACAAGTTGTTATATCTAGTAAAACCATCTCTTACTCAATAAAGTGAATGGGTCATCTCCCTGTGGTGGATTCGCTTATTGAACATCTTCACCAGTTAGTTCCTTCATACATGTTTTCGGGGCATGGAGTATCTAACATGTGGCTCTCTAGTGTTCATCCTTGTCACAGCGACTACAATGGTTCTTTCTCCTTCAAATTGTCTTGGAACGCTTATTCCTGTTGCACCTTTGATAAGTGCCTGTGGGACCCTCACTATCACTGGAATTTGATGACATTCTCCCATCATTCGTCGTTGGTTGGTAACTGGTTGTCTTGGAGCACTCCCCAACCTCTGTTTTGACATACCCAATTCCTGCATAGCGAGGCAATTCCTCCACTTTGATGGGATTCACATTGCCCAAGCCATTAATGTCGAGGCCATTCCCTTGATACCCCATCTTCTTCAATAAATTTGATCCAATTCTTGTATTACATTTCTCAAAAGCAGCGAAATCATCATCATAAAAAGAACATGAAATTGAAGAATCACTTTTTACCTCAGGTTTGTTATGCTGCAACTTTTACAAGGCCTCCTCCTTGGCTTGTAGTTGTTGCTAAAAACTTTGTTTTTCCTTCTCTGCTTCTTGTAGGAGTCTCTTTAGTTCAGTATTTTCCTCTTGAATTCTTTGGTTGATCTCTTCGAGTTCTTGAAGCCATACAATCTTTGGTTCCCTTCTCACCTTTGGAAAAATGTCTGTGGAAATCTTGGTCTCATCATCTAAGTTGGAAGCCAAGTAAATAGGTCCACCTTTTGCAATCCCAAGAGCTGCAATCTTCATTTCATCACCTGAGTCTGTTATGCTCCTGACCTGTGAGAAGATGCCAGAATACCAAATATACGAAGAAATACAACCCAGAACACAGAGCAAAATGAGAAAAAACAGCAAGTATTTTACTATTCAAAGATGAAAGCAATGTTCACTTGCCTCTTCGAGGGGGCAACCTCCAACAGACCAGAGCTCGATTACAAAATAAGACACGACGCTCCTCAATGGGGAGTCTCTATCCTTTATATAAGATTCATACATGCAATACCATGGGTCAGTACCATGGTTATCTCAATATCATTTATCTAATACCGTGGCCTGTTTGCAACTAACTGTGGTCCCTTTCTTTAAATGCGGGTCAACCACTTCCAATTATTAATACAGGCTTTATTGACTCTTTAACTAACTATAACAATGAATCGACCCTATTACATAAATAAAGTGGTTAGGTTTGGACCCTAACAGAGTCTGATCCCAGGTTAATTGGTCCAACACCTACAAATCATGCAACCATGTTCTTCTCATCATCCTCTAATTCATATTCTTGGTCTTGTTGCACATTTTCAATTGTATTCTTCTTCTCCTTTCAGTTGTTCCTCTTTGGCCTCAATTCTAGATGCAATTTCCAACAATCTTCCTCGTCATGCCCTTCTTTCTCACAATGAGTATAAGAGGGCATTGATTCCTTTCTCTTAGTTGTTTTTGTCCTCTTTGGGTGGTCTTCTTGCTCATGCTTCCCCTTGTTTTCAAGATGTACAACCTTCACACTAGCTTCATCAAGAGTTTTACGTTGAAATAATAACAATGAATGACGCAAATAACTATGCAAAGAACCAATATATTTCATAAATGTCTCAGAAGTGTCTAGTGGAACATTCAATGCTAATGCTTGTTTCCTAAACTTCTTTATAAAATTATGAACATTTTGGCCTTTACTTTGTTTCAAATGTTGTCATTCCATCATAGATTTATTTATTTATTTATTATTATTATTATTATTTTAACTCAATGAGCAACACTGTCACCTTAAAGCATAAACGAACTTAGACCAAGATGAAAGAAGTTTATGACTACTCTTACTACCTTTCTGCAGTTTTCCTTCCCATGAGACGAGAGCAGTGCCAGTCAATTGAAGGGATGCTAGTTGGATCTTGGATTCATCCTCTTTGATGCGTTGTATGTGAAGATACACTTCAACTTGTCTGATCTAGTTATCTAGCTTTTTTGCATTAGATTATTTACTAAACACAGGCAAATCAAACTTGAAATCCAACTTAGAAAAGGGGTTTTTAGTTGCATTCCTATGATGCCTGTTAGAATGATGAGAAGAGGAAGAATAAGAACTTGCACTGGAGGATAGAGAGGGAGGGGGGTCTTCTCCTCCACCTTCATGATTTACCGAGGCATGATCATCTGGATCTTTCTTCTCTTGATTTATTGTCTTCTCATATTCTGCAAATAATTTGTCCACTTTCTCTACCATGCCATAGAAGGCTTTGCGATAATTTCGCTCTTCCTCCAACCGAGAATCGTCATCTGTCGTTTTCCTTCTTCGTGTTGCACGTGCCACTCCTAGATCAAAGCTCTTAAGTTTTCCTTCACCTCTTTGGAGCTTTGTTTTGGTTATCATACACTTTTAATTCACATCAATAGAAGACCCGTCCTAATACCAAACTTGATCCAAATATTTTCAATTCAAAGATGCATACAAAATTGCATAGAAAAAAGCATGTAACCATGAAAACATATCACATAAAATAAGCGGAAATAAAATGCAACCATAAGAAAAGAAATGAACAAAACAACTTGATAACAGTGTTCACCCAGTGTGGGTTACGTCTTCGGGCCCTACTCAAAGTGGGGAGGCCTCGTTCATTAATATTCAGCAAAATAACATTGCATGCATGTACAAAAGACACCTCATACCTCTACTCCCAGGGATGGTCTGAAAATGCACACGTTCGTTGAAGAAATCGGTTGCATCGTTGAGTTCCTGGTGAAAAATCTTGAAAAATGAATGTAAAAGCAACCCCTTTCTGGCACTGTCAAAATATGGACCCTCGGGAATCTCAAAGATTCCTTCTCACTGGTTGATTGGAATTTTACTGCTCATATGAAAAATCTGACTTCACCTCTATGCTCCTTGCAAAAAACTGCGTAAAATGAGTATAAAGTCAACTTGGTTTTGAAACTAGCAAAATTTAGCCCTTATGGAATCTTTTAGATTCCTCATGATTCCACAAAGGTTCCTCTCTGCAATTTGATTGAATATCTGCTCCTTAGATGACAAATATGACTTCACCACTGTGCTCCTTGCAAAAAATTGAGTATAAAGTTAGTCTAGTTCTGAAACTATCAAAATTTGGCCCTTAGGGAATCTTTTAGATTCCTCATGATTCCGCAAAGATTCCTCTCTACAAGTTCATTGAAGATCCACTGCTCAGATGAAAAATATAACTTCACCACTGGGCTTCTTTCGAAAAACTAAGTAAAATGAGTATAAAGTCGGTCTGGTTCTAAAACTGTCAAAATTTGGCCCTTAGGGAATCTTTTGGATTCCTTGCATATTCCCTTGTGTCATGTTTCTGCTCCTCAGTTTTCGTGCCCACTCAGGGTTCACCTCTACATTGGTTTTCGTACCCCTATTCCTTTGTGGCAAATATGAGTTTAAATGAAAAGACTCGTCGTTAAGTTTTAAGCCTAGCTTCCTCATAGAATGGTTGGTAGTATTAATTTGTTAGGTCGTTGGCCAATTTTAATTTTTTATTTTATTTTATTTTTAAATATGGATCAATTCACGGCCTTTTGTCAATTTGGCTTTGGAAATAGTTTCAAATAGAGGAGAGCGCCAAAAGGAGAAAGCAAGAAAAGGAAGGCAAAAGAAGGACAAGGAAAAGTTGGATCAAGCAACTTCAGCAAGAATACTTGCAGGTAACAAGTTGCATGTGTGATTTCCTAGTTGGTTTGTGAATGCATGGTACATTCATGTGTGTATCTATTTCTCTTGTTTTCATTGGCATGGGTTTTATCAGGTGTGACAATGGTTTTATCCTTACCTTTCCATTTCTGGATAGCCATGGTGGGATGGGGTTCCTTTAATTTGGTTGATCTTTGGAATGTTGGATGGTTTTGGAACCGGGTGCGGTGGTCTTAGGAAAATTCCCAAGGGCGTAGGAATCCCTTGACTAGTTTTGGTGGCATTGTGGTAAACCCTGAGGGTAGAGACAAGAAAATTCCTCAAGGTATTAGTGAAGAAATTCTGAGGCATCCAAGCTTGTTTTGGGCCTCGTGATCCCTTGACCATTTTTTGCGGGATTGCGGCAAAGCGTCAGGGTGGAGGTGGTTTAATCTCTGGGAATCCCTAGTTGTTTGTGTGCTTGTTTTGGGCCTAGTAATCCCTTGACTGGTTTTGGTGGGATTGCATTAAAGCCTAAGGGTGGAGGTGGTTTAATTTCTGAGAAACCCTGGTTGTTGTTGTCTTGAGTCCCACATTCATGCTTGGAATATGGCATGGGGGTGATTAGCTAAAAGATATATTTGATTCAACTCAATCTCTGGTCGAGTGGTACTTGGAAGTCCTTGACTTGGTTGGTTTTGCCATATGTTAATAAGATCTATTTTCTTCTTGTATTTCATGAGTACTTGTACTTGTTATTATGTGGATTTGATGGTTGTTCTATCATGGTTATTATTTTGTTTATATGTTGGTTATAAGCATGGTTCCATAACAAGTTCTAGCTATGGCTCTTGATATGTTTGATTTTTTTATGAATGGTTAATGAATGCATGAGCTAACATATGTGATTGCAGCTATTATGAGAGGGCATTAGACCTTCTTGATGATTCTTAGATAAGTATCAGACTTGTATGTTTAGATATGCATTCATGACCTATAGATTACATGTTCTCAATATGTTTGACGAAATGATTTTCATGGTTAGGCCTAGTTAGGTCAAGTTTTTTATCAAATTTTTGTATGAATGACTTTGTCTTTATGTTAATTATCATTCTGGAAAGTGTCACTAAGTTTTGGGCAGTGGTTTGGAGGATGACCTGGAATTTAGGCTCAAAATTTGCAACTGCACCCTTTGAACTGAAGAATTTAGATCACAACCGCTAGCTAGTAGGCTTATGCATGCGGTCGAAGGCACTCAGCTGCATGGAGGCCCTATCATGCATGAGGTTGGGAGCTCAGGTCACTAAAAATGCATTCCAACTCAGGGTTTTGGCACTGGGAGTGGTTGTTCAGCTCTTGGGTGTCGTTTAGCTCCTTAGGAAGGTTAGTAAAGTTTCAGTTTATCGACTCCACTTCTTTAATTGTACTTAGGAGGTTGATTCATGTCATAGTAGCCTTCAGCTCATGTTTACCCCAACAGGCCGATGAAAGTGGGAAAATGTGGGAGGGGTGGTTACAATGAGATATATGAGATTTTATAAGGGGGATGGCCTTCCTAAACAACTTCCATATTGATGAGCAATTACGACGGGGAATATGAGAATTAAGATGTTGGCGGGAGGCAGAGAGATATTTACCTTCCAGGACCTGTTTCCACCAAGTTGGTCCCTCTTTGATGAATCTCGAGAGGAATTTCACTCACAAGGTTGTATTCATAAGCACATGCTACCTTATTCCAATCCCTACTCTTTCTTGTGCACCAATACTACTGGAGTGGAGAAAGAAATTTTATTAGGTTGAATTATACCAGCCTATAGCATTTCTACAACCATACATTCAATTTCACTCTTTTGGGCATAGGGATATCTGTAAGGCCTCATGTTTGGAGGAACACTTCTTGGAATCAAGTGAATAAAATGATCATAATCATGAATAGGTGGGAGACCTTTGGGAGTCTTAAATACATTGGAATGATTGTCCAAGGCTTTTTGGAGATCTAGAGAAATAGATTATTTTGATGTTTGAACCTCTAGTGAGCATAATTATGAAATTACACCTCGTTGTTCTTTCTTCAAAAGCGTTGTCATGCCATTAGAGTTGATTATCTTCCCTAATTTCCCTGTGCTACCCCTTAATTCAATTTCCTTTCCTTCCCAAAAAAAATTCAAGAAGAGTTCTCAAAAATTAAAAACTTATCTTCCCCAAAGATTGTGACCATTGGACTCCTAGTACAACATCAACGCCACCCATTGGAATGGAAAGCATTGGACTATTCAATACATATTCCCCCATGGTTATCTTGACATTATGGCAATTTCTAGAGCACTTTATAGTTCCTCCATTTTCAACCATCACTTAACACTGGTATTGGATATAGAAAGCAATTCAATTCCTTGGTTATCTTACAATGAATAAAATTATGGGTACTACCTGATCAGATGCTCAGAATTATGCTCAAAAATAAGAGTTGTCATAATAGTGCAGAACCTAAACTACTACATAGTTCTCGTCATCCTGAGTCCGGCGCAACTTGTTTCGCGTGAAATAGACTCCGTATGACTCCAGAAATGAGTTATGTCCACTTTGTCAAACAGGTGGATTTTCAATTAAATGGACAGCCCAGTTAGCAGTTTGTACTTCTGACGTAGCATTGACTGGGAAATTTATGTGGCAATTGACTTGGTCAAATTTCCCTCGTCGAATTGGGTTATGCCAAGTGGCACCTTGGTATTAATGTAAATTCTGCATTTTTTATTGGTTGGCAGAGTGGCAAACCACGGACTGACACGTGGCCCAGCTGGAGGCCACCACGTGGCAACCCGGGAGGCCCCCAAAAGTTTGTTATCGACTGGGAGGAGGCAGCGGGGGTCGAACCCTTGACCTCCCCATGCTAACACAAAGGCTCTACCAACACACCATACATAATGTTTCTTAACCTTATACATTGTGGTTTATATTTGAATGACATGCGCGCATAGTTTGGGAAGAGGGCAAGCCCACGCAGTTTATAGACCGCCCATGTGAACACTATGACAGAGGTGGATTGGGGGCCTGGCTGGCGGGGTCAGGACGTTGGCCTTAGCCCCCGGGCACATGGCCCCCCACGTCGCCAAAATTTTCAGAAGTTAAGCAGTAGAGGTCTTTTTAATGATCCCACAATTTCGCTCGGTTTTCGGTGAAATTGTCACTCCGTTAGCGTGCTTGGCAAGCGAAATTGTAGGATGATGCCAGATTTTGGGCAATTTGTGGAGCGAATGGTGGAGAAACTAGGAGAGGTCATAACTTCTCCAATTTTCTACTAAATTGGGGGTAGAAAGAGGCTAGGTAGCCATTTTTGGACATCATGGACTCATTGGAGTAGGTTTCTGAAGCATTTGAGCATTGTAAACACATATTTTTACACATTTGAGCATAATAGAGAAGCCCAAGCCATTAGAAGTTGAACCAAGAAGACGTAGCCCAGGAGGCGTGAACTCCTTCATCATGTTCATGTTGTGATGTGTTTTTTGGTGATGTTTTGTACATTTTTATGCTGTTGTTCAGTCTCTTATTTATGTTAAAATTGCTCATATAAATTAACATAAAAACTCATTTTTCACTTGCCAAAATCATGAATCCTTAAGAAGATGAATAGAATTTTGTTTCTAATATGAGGAAGATCTTAGCACAACGAAATAATATTCTTAATTAGATCACTACCTGAATCAATCAACACTATTACCTTTTTCTTCTTGATATATCCTTATATCTTGAGAGTTTGATGAGTGGTAATTCCCACCAATGCATTACAAGATATGGTCAGATTCATTTCTTCTTTCTCTGGGGTTGGTTCTTGGTGTATATCATCTTATTTTAATGTTTCTTGTTCCTTTTCCTCCTCCTCTTCACAATGTATGTAAAATAATTTATTCTCACCACACTTATGACCTTTAGTGTACTTTCTATCACAACTGTAAAAAACCCTTTTGCTCTTTTTCCCTCCAATTATGGTGGTGTCAACCTTATTATACGAAATCTATGGCTACGAACAGAAGTATCTTCCCTAGACCTAGTGGCCTAGTCTATAACAACAGAAATAGAAGACTATAAAGTTTTCCTTAGAAGAATTGGATAATGGAAAGATGACTTACTTGTGATCTGTCGGAAGCTCTTCCCTCCTCTTGACTTGTCAACTCCAACTGTAGATCTGATCGCTATAATTAAGATCTACACAAACAAACAACACAAGCCAAAGATCTGCAAGATCTATGTAGCATTATCTAATCATTCTATTCAATGGATCAGCATAGCAATGAAACACATGTACATAAACATAACATAACACATGTAGGAAAATGATATACTCTTTGTATTAAAATGGAAGGGAGATAGTTTACAACCAAAAGTGGAAGTTGATCTTGTAGAGAACCTCCCAAGTTGACTTGTCCTTCCTTGCCACAATGTACACCTCAAAGACACCCTAATGCATGGAAATGATAACTCTCTTATGATTAAAGCAACAACATAAGGGTATGATTAGTCTCCAAAAGCCAACCATAGCTTGTGGATGGTAGTGAATATATAGGATAGGATGGCAGTTTAGGAAATCTTATCCATTTACTAATATAGGATTGAGATCCACACTTTATGGGAGGATGAAATCAAGGGACAAGAAGGTGAAAACTCCAAGGTAGGGGAGATAGGATTCAAAGTTCTTATCCAAGGTAAATGGTTTTAACAACTCTTGGAAGCTTCTAGAAGAGGAAGCTTCAGGATTCTTCTTATTTTTCCTAAATTTTCTTGGTCAGTGCATCCCTAACAATGGAAGACTTGTTTTGATTAGAGCAGATGTAGAACTAAGCAACATGCCACTCAAAGTGTGTCCCTAAGGGGTTAAGGTGTGTTGGGCCTTAAAAGCACTGAAATGAAGCAGTAAAGGTCAGAAACTCAGGTATTTAAGAGATTCATGCTTAGGGATTTGTGTAGGGATGATGACAAGGTGTTCATGGATGTTGATGGATCTAATTTGTAGGCCTATTGACCAGATGTGACAAAATGGCCTATAACATATTTCCCCCTAAAGCGCAAAGTCTAAAATAGTGGTCGATGATTGAAGTGATTTACCATGTGACAAGTCTGGAACAATAACAACTGGTTAGATCATCATCTGTTACAATACATTTACATCATGATATTTTTTGTCGAGGGAGGCATACCCATACTTAACAATATAAGCTAACATTACATGTATAATGATCAAAAAGACATGTCCACTTATGGGAAAGGAAGGACCCATGATTGGACGATTGTTTGTATGATCATATCCATCATACATTACGATCTTGTATTAATCCTAAAATCACAGCTGAGATGGTTGGAACTAGATCCGGGGTCTTCTATCTCGTTCACTCAATCATCCAATGAACAATTCTAACCATATGAATAAAGGAGATGAATTCAAACATGGAAGACACCATATGATTATCATCCAATGATGTAAGTCATTAACGGGCATGAGAGAAACCATCGATGATGTTAATGGCTCTCAAGGTATTGCAGTACAATCTTTATGGTGTGAATGAATGAGTTGAAGTCGAACAGTTTGTAGTCAAGAGTGAGGAAACTTACCATTGATGTATGCAAGTCCCAAGGTACTAAAAGAAGAGTTTCTAAGTCAAATTCCTGGATAATGAGTTGATGTCAACAGGAAGTGACCCGTCACAGGAGGGCCTTGATGTATCCCCCATCAATGACACGAAACAAGTATCATGATTCAAGACAGAAAGACTTTGATGTGGAACTAGTTCATGAATGACAGACATGGAATGAAGTCTTAAGAGTATCATAGAAGATATTAATTGAATGACTTCTCTTGAACACACTGACGACACTAAATGGAGTTAGTAGCATTGACCCAAAATCGAAAATGGAGGCTCTAAAATGGTATGATGAACCAAAAGACAAGCAAATTTCCCAACCCAACAGCCACAGAGATGAAGTGGAAGAGTGTCATGTTCAAGAGAAACTCACTACCATAATAGGTGGAATATCCCATTTTCCCAATTTCCCCAACCATTGCTAGTCAGTACCTCTTTATTTTTTAACAAGCTTGAGGAGGATAACATATTCTTGATCTGTAAGTTCATCCTTCATATGAATCCCTCTGAGTTTGTTTAACAAATCCCTAAGAAGGAGTGGTTCATCCCCATCATGTTCAACGAGTCCGTCATTATTTAATGCTTGTAAAGAGTCCAGTGAAGGTCTGACTCGACATCTTTTTCATGTTTAGAGAGTTTGAAAAAGAGGCGAAAAAATAAAACTCCAAAGGCTCACTTTCATAGATAGTCTCTTGAGTCTGAAAAGAAAGAAAACAATACCCAGGAGAACCTCTTAGCGATGTTTGACTAAGTTATTCCTATTTCTTAGTTAGTCTATCTTAGTCCGGAAAAGGGTTAAATGTGTATTGAGTATATGTCTTTTCATTTACTTTAGTGAGTTCAAAAAGACAAGTGCCTGACAATCTTTTCATATTTAGGGAGTCTGAAAAGAGCTGAAAGAGAACTCCTCTTGGAGGAACGAGTGGTATAAAGGGTAGCAACTTATTCCGATCATGATGGAACTGCGCAAAAGGCATAGAGGTCAAGAGGTTGGCTAATAAGACCACTCATTGCAGTGATTCCTCGGGAAAGGGTAAAACAACATAGTGAAAGTTTGTGATCGGCCAAGCAGATGGTGATAATGGAATAAGAAAACAAAGGCTCATCTGGTAGAAATAGGCTAATAAAAATGGAAATCATGGGAAGTAGGATGAAAATGGTTTCATTTTTACGCAATCTTGAAACAGAGAAAATTTGTGCTTGAGAGTGGTTTCATTTTTACACAAGCTTGAAACAGAGAAAAATTATTCTTGAAATAAGTTTGCATGCCCTCAGGACTCATGCATGCCCCCAGCATAATGACTCAATTCTAGGTACATTCCCCCCAAGCTTTATTTTATACACCTAAGTAGACTATTGGTTACTAACAGGTGGATGGGATGAAGGTTGATTTGCGAGATCTAGTGAAAGTCTTGACTAGGAATTTACGAGATCTAATCAAAGACTCAGATCAGAAGGGGACCTGTTTCATTTTTTAATGAGCTTGACACAGGAAAAGAACTATGCTCATGACACCTTGTTCATTTTTTAATGAGCTTGACACAAGTCAACGAACTATGCTCATGGAACCTTTTTCATTTTTTTACGAGCTTGACACAAGAAAAATAGCGCTGCTCTGGCAACCTTGATCATGACCTCTAGGAGGCCATGGATTCCAAGAATCTCTCATAATATGGGAGAACAATCTTTTGGAAAAGATACATATCAAAGGATCTAATGGAAAGATCAAGCTCTAATGCTCCCAGTACATGATGCACTACATCACCTACTAGATCAATGGACGCAAGCATAGGACATGTTGCCACATAATTAACTTGCAGCGAAGAAGATACCACATGCATACAAGGATCATTTAGGGAATCTGGTTGATTGGGAGTCAAATTAGGACCAATAAATGAATGAAGGTCAATGGTCATGATTCTTCCTTCATGCAGGAAACACATCACATGAAAGAGTGAAGAAACAAGAGCTCCCATGTCGTAAACATAGTCACGCCCAAGGAGTAAATTAAAATCCAAAGGGCCTTGGAATACCATCAAATATCTATAGAGAGTTGTTCCTCCCAAAGTAATAGGCAACTGAGGAAGGATCCCTAACGGTTGACTGCCTCCTTTGTTAAAATCCAACAGATTATGGGTAACAGGCATAAGATGCGGAGAACCGAAATCTTGCCAAGTAGTTGAGGACATAATACTAACAGAGGCACCTTCATCTATGATTGTTCCAGGTACTGCACATTATAAGTATGTACTATTATCTAGAAGGGCACGTAAGGAGGAAGATGATATCCTACTAGTCGACTCCAATCAAAGGAAGTGACCATACTACTTGGAGGGGGTGTTGTGGGAACAGGACAACTAACTCCTTGTGTTATGGGAACAGGAGAACTATTCCCTTGTGTTGTGGGAATACGAGGATTGTCCCCCTGTATCATTGGAATGGGAGGATTGCTCCCACCCAATTCATTGGAATCTGAAGAAACAAGAAGAACCTGAGTGATACAAGGTTCACTCTCTATGGGAAAGGTACAATCAACTGAAGGTGGAATTGAGTCAACCATTTTCTCAACCGATGGTTGGTAGGGAACAAACTCATGGGATTCACATTTAAAGAGAGTGGGATCGAATGGAGATGGATTTTAATTAATCACTTCATCAACTTGTGGAGAATTGGGAGAAATTTTTCAATAACAAACAAGAATATGGCTTGGAAGTTGTAAGATTGTCCAACACTTTTGAGGCTTCATCCATATAAGGACAAAGGTGAATAGGATGATTCCTAAACTTAAATTTACCCTTATTTCCATGAACCTTATGATCACTAGTCGATGGTTTATCACCAGCATGATCTCCAAAAGTTGACGACAAAGGTTGATGTGAGCTTGTGGACCACACTTCTAATGCCTTAGAAATACCAAGACAATCTCTTAGAAGATGATCGCCCTTACAAAGCTTGCAAGGGAATTTAACTTTGCAGGGTTGATTGGAAGGTTTCTCCATAATAGTTGTGTTTGGTAGAAATGGTTCTTGGTTTCCCCCTGCTTATTTGGATTCTTCTTCTTCGCTTCCTAGTTACTAGAATCAAGACTTTCACCAGGCAAGGAGGAAGAAAGAGATGAAGAAACAAAAGGTAAAGAAGGAAAAGGGTCAACTTTAGGATAAACTTAAGGTTGATATGGTTCAAGTGGAGGAGAACATGGTTGAGGTGCAGATTGGAAATTTGGAACCATAGTAGTCGAAAACAACCAAACTAGCAAACCAATGGTAAATTTGGGAAGGGACAACATTGCCATATAAGGAGCACCAATATTTATAAGAGCAAGAAAAGGACTAGGATTCGCATTAGAGGGGTTTCCTTGATTGGTAGACTTAGGAATTGTTTCCATTAGTCTCAACCTAAGATATACTAAGGAGTTGTCCCACGGTAAGGATGTCGTTCCTCAGCCAATTAATTGATTTTAAAAATTAAAGACACAAGACAAAACAAAGGGGTAACTAGTCAAAATGGTTTACCAAGCAAATGTGAACTGTAATATACCACCTTGGAGAACCAAGGATTTACGTACAGGCAGGAAATCTCCCTGAATGCTCGTTGGGAAAAATACTAAGGAGGGGGGGGTGAATCAATATTTTAAACTCACTTCAACTTTTCAGTTTCTTATTCTGATTTCTATATGCTATTGTTATTTAGGGAACAAGCATATGTATGTGACTGTGATGAATACAAACAACATATATCTAGATAACTAATTTATCATATATTTCATCATTAGTTCATCTTTATCCAATGCATCATTACTTAAAAATAACCATGAGCAGTAAGAACCAGATATATTATCAACACATAAGAATCATATGAACACACATGAACACTAAGATTTTAGGTGGAAACCCAATGTGGGAGAAAGCCATTGCTGCCATCGTCTTTGTCTTCTTCTTTTATTATAAAGGAAAAAATCTTACAATCTTGTATTGGCACAGACCCATACCAGTATGCAAGCACCCACCTGCAGAAGGGTACAACCTTCTCTCGTCCTCCAGAACCCACTGGAAGGGAGCTCCAACCCCCTAATATCGTTTATCGGCTCCTACAGGAAGGGAGCTCCTACCCCCTAATATCGTTTATCGGCTCCTACCGGAAGGGAGCTCCTACCCCCTACACAAATTCTCCAGCTACCAGTGGAAGGAAGCTTCGACTTGCTCACTAAAGGCTCCAACCCTCAACACCTTTGTGAAACATGTTTCATAATATTTCATACTCGATCCACCAACTCAAAACATCAAACTTGTAGGCCATATTTCATCATATTTTCATACTGGAACCACTTCCATCATTAAGCTCAAACCAAGTAATAATTCTAAAACCAATCACTGAATCAAATCATCCAATCATTGAAACAACTCAATCATCAAATCAATTACTTAATCTTAGTCAACCAATGCAACAAGAGAAAACCAATTCATATCAAATCATATCAATGCACAACCACTGATAAGTATACCATAACACATAATTTTCATCACAAAAATCAAATGTTGTCACTACAAACCCTAATCAAACATATGTCAGAATGTATACACTACTATTTTGAATAATACTCATGTATGTATGTGCTTCCCTTGAAGAAGACTTGCGTACAAATCTCAAATAACTTATGCTTGAATCTGAATCATTGTCACACTAATCCAATCACTGAATCACATATTGAATCCATCTCAGATTACTGAACCAAATACATATCACCACATAGTAGCATCATCAACATTCAATTCCATAATTAATTCAACCCAATCAGTATTGTCAAACATAGGTTATTATGATAGAGACATCATCGACAGACAACAATAAACAAAACAAAACATATCAGATGTCATCAATAAGCCATATTCCAAAACCCTATCATATGTATGTGACTTCCACAAAACACATCTGCGTATATACACGCTTACCATTCACAACACCCTCATACGAATTTTGAACATACTGAAATTACTTCGCAAAATATACATGCAACTACCCAGAGGAAGATCCGTGTATGTACGCGACTATCCTGAGACAAACCAACGTACAAATCTGAAATTACTGAATCATGCCTTCGCTGCTACCACAACACATACTTTGCAGGCTTTATTGTCACACATTCATGTCAGAGCATCATTATTACCATAGATCTATCATTGTTAGTTGTAATCACAAACATATCAAGCAAGCATATTCATTATTATTCTTTTATATCTATCTGATCTAATCCATCTCCAAGGCAACCTGGTGCACACCTGTTTCAGATCAAATCATTCATAAACAATTCAACATTTGCACACTCAACACCTTGATCTCCATCTCCTTATATAGCTTTAACCTTAGCCAATACTTTAGGCCAATCCCTTAGTAATGTCATTGGTATTCTTTGACAGGATCAAATAATCGTTTACACATCCATTACTATGGGCCAATACCATGGTAAAGACCCCTGATATCCAAATTACCATGGTGTCGATTATGTACGCTACTTCACTTCACCATACCTATGTATGTACGTGATCTTGCTTCGCATGACCCGCGTATACTTTCTCACATTTTATCTTTGTCATCCATTTGTCTCTGAACTGATATTCCTTTGTATATCACCTATAGCATATGCATAACTGTCATGTTGACATCTCTATCAAGTAGGTCTTCATCAAGGACAACACATTATCCATAATTCCAACAATCTCCCCCTTTGGAATTAATGGAAACCACTTTGGTGTTTAGTTACCACCACTTGTAAATACATCTATAAACACACCAAGCTTCTCTCCCAAGACATCTCTCCAAACACAAATATTCTCTCCCCCTTTGACATCAAGGGAAAAGGATTGATTAATGTTGAATGAAGACTTATAAGGATCACTATAGAGTTGATTTGTTGAAGATGAAGATTGTACACTGACCATGCTCCCCTTGAGGATATGCTGAAACTTATGAAGATATATAGTAAAAGCACAAGACTCTATGACACAATCAAATATGACCTTTCCTATCACAAATGACTCATGATTACATCAATTACCCAACGCAGTGGGGTTACATATTACATCAATGTCCCAACATAATGGGATTACATGACTTGACCCCAATAGCCCATGATTGAATTTCACAATGATTTACAACATGGGACTTTATATGACCTTTATAACCAAAACCAGAGACCTCAATAGTGAGGTAGAAAGACCATGATAGTCATTAGCATACACCATATAGGAACCTGCAACATGAACATCTTATCGCAACAACATAGATAACAGCATGAACATCCTCATCAACATTACATAGGATAGTGTAGTCATCAATATGTGACCAAATGTGCAGTGTTTCCAAGCATCACCAAGTCGTTGTAGCAGAAACATATCAATAATCATCCTCTTGAATTTGTGTAACCTGCCTTTTCCACATATAGGAAGAGATATAATCAGCAATTTCAATTCCATCATATTATCTTCATGCATCCATCAAAGACAAGGAGAACCTTTGACATTAATAATGACCATAGTGTATACTTCATCAAGTGTATTAAGTAGAATTATCACACCATAAACAACTTCACCAAAATTCAACTCAAGTAATATAAGATCCCTATATGCAATTCATCCATCATTAAAAACCCATGACATAGAGATAGCAATATGTATGAATTCATCATCATTAACCAATCGTAGCATAAGCTCCCTTAGTAACCCAACTCCTTGATCTTATATCATACGAAGAGCCACAATCTATGAACATCAAAAACATATATATCTCTTGCAACACATCAACATATGTGAGAACCAATAATATCACATAGAACATATCAACTTTTCATCTGTAGCTCAAGCAACATATAGGCATCATCCATAACTTCACCATATGCATCATAGTAAACATAATGGCAGAAGCATGTAAATTTCAACAAGTAGTGAGTGAATCAACAACCATAACATGCACATCTTCTTCATTAAGTGTATCACGTAGGATCATCTTCACTAAGTGAAATTTAAGTAATATATAGTCATCATTCAGGAATTCAGCAACATCAACTATACATTACCAATGATATATATTCATCATAAATCAATATCAACAGCTTCTCTGAGTGCAATAAAGATCCTCCATGCAATCCATGCATATCAACAACAATTTTTAAACCAAGCAACATATATCTCCTTATTAATGCCAACAAGCTCCTAAACATCATTATGCAACAATGAGTATTCAAGTGACCATAATGCCAACAATGAACTAATTAGAAGCATAACAGATGCTCCCCATGAACATGTGCCAACTCTTAGATTATCTCCACTTCATCAATCAACAATTTCATCAAAAATCCCAAGCAGCAATGGCACTTTGCAGCAACTCATGAACCAATATCATTTCTAATCAACATTTGAGCATCATCATCAGAATGTAACCAATAAATGTCAGAACAAGAAATTCAAATAATAACTTATTGAAGCATATCAGAAAATCTCTCTGAGTATGTCTCATTATTTCTTCATCTCAGAGAAACATATGCGACTATCTAGATCAAGACTCACATATATACACATATGTCCTTCAAAGTATCCGCATACATGACAATAGATCCCCCTGAACATATCATATATGTTCCTATTTATTGTTATCTCATCAATGCAATGTTACCAATATAAGAATCATAAAATGAATATCAAGCCAAACTAGAGAATTATCACCAAGATACTCATGCATATCTCCCCCTGAGATCATATATTATTGATCTCGTGGACATGATAATCATCATTTGTTCTTCATGAGGTCACGTACCTCACATCACTTTTGTAGCCAATGTGAGAATGGACTACAATGGGAACCATCTTCTTTTACTCTGAATCTGAAGAAGAGGAACTATCCTCCTCATTTTTGTGTGAATTCTTCTTTACTAGCACATATAATTTATCTGGATTTTTGTATCTCCTTGCTATAATCTTTCCAGTTTCTTCATCTATAACCTTTCATTTAGTTGATGTAAACACAATTATACATCCTTTGTCAACTAATTGTCCTACACTTAGAATATTTTTCTTTAGCCCTTGAACTAGTAATGTGTCAGTTGCTTTTCTATACTTATCAAGTTTGGATTTACCTTTTCCCGGAACTTTTACTAGAGCACTATTTCCAAGAATAACCTTACCATCTTTGTTTTTCTTGAGAGACTAAAACTTGTTCTTATCTCCAGTGATGTAATGAGAGCATCCATTTTTTATGTACCATTCGTATTCATCTTCAAATGACAAAATAACAAGACCACACCTTATATGTTCTTCTTCTTTCTACTTATTATGAGAAGTGTTGGTGGATCCATCTTTCTCAGGTCTTTTGGTAACAATATTCTTATTTGGTTGCTTGTCGTGTTGTCTGTGGAGGTTCATTGATTTGTTCCTACATTCTTTTGCCACATGCCCAAACTTGTTACAAGCATAACATCTTATACGACCAGAAAATAGTGTAGAGGAATCATAATATTTTTGTTTCATATTCCTTCTATTGTAATTAATATCTTTGTGACCAAATATGTTGCAAGAAAAACAATATCCCTTAAAGAAAATTGAGTACCTAGGATATGATGATCTTCCTGTGAAGTGGTTATTTTCTTGAGATCAAAACAATATGCTTCTGCAATTAGTTGCAACATGTCCATAATTATGACATATAAAACATTCAACATTATTGATCAAAGGAGAGAATCGATTAATGTTTCTATTATTGGGAGAAAATGATTTCTTTTGAAAATTCATCTTCCTTGGATGTTGATCTAGTTGATTTCTTGTCTCTTTGACAGCAATTTCATATTTTGTCTTGTTATCCTTCAAGATCCTTATACAAGCTTGTGAACTAGATTCTCCTTTTACAGTTTCTTGAAAACCAAGACCAGATTTAATAGAAGGAGACCTTTGATTAGTAAGAATGCTATCAAAAATATTAGTACTATCTTGAAATCTCAAGTGTTTATCATTTTCATCTAATTTAACTTTTAAAGTGTTTACCTTAACCTCCATTATTTGGTATTGTTCTTCCTTTACCCGATACAACTTCCTCATTCCTTCTTCAACCTTTCTTCCTTCTTCCAATATCTCCTTTAATTCGATGATCTCTTCTTTAGCCCATTCTATTGTTCTTCAAATACTTTAAGTATCTCTTCATTTCGCTTGTTTGACTTTTCAAGATTAGCTTTTAGAGAGACAATCTTAGCTTCAAGTCCTTCACAATATTGTTTAGATTGCACTGCAGCATGATCCTTGTTATCATATGCCTGCGACTTCCTCTTAAGATTAATAATCCTTTTCAAAGTGTTGGTATACGACCAAAGTCCCACATTGACTATAAGTGGGGAGGATCATGGGTATATAAGGATGGACAAATATCTCCATTGGTATGAGGCCTTTTGGGGTAAAGCCCAAAAACAAATCCATGAGGGCTTAGGCCCAAAGTGGACAATATCATACCATTGTGGAGATATGTGGTGTCCAAAGTCCTAACAAGTGGCATCAGAGCCATGCCCCGAAGTTAGCCAAGTGGATGAATCCTCAGAATGCCGAACGAAGGTGGTGGGCCCCGGTAATATCACGATGGGATCCGTGGATGAGCTCGATTAGACAAGCGGTGTGCTCCGGATTCTTCATGGACGTGTCCTGGTCCCAACACGGTGAAGAGGAGTTGACCTGGGATAGAGCAAGCTCTCGAGGCAGGTGGTGCTTCCATGTAAGGCGTGTGCTTCGAAAGCATTGAAGCGGAGAATCCTGGTTGGTAGAGAGTGGACGGATGGATAATCATTTGAGGGGAGGCTCAATGGTCCTTTGTTCAAGGGGAGGATTGTTGGTATACGACCAAAGTCCCACATTGACTAGAAGTGGGGAGGATCATGGGTATATAAGGATGGACAAATATCTCCATTGGTATGAGGCCTTTTGGGGTAAAGCCCAAAAACAAATCCATGAGGGCTTAGGCCCAAAGTGGACAATATCATACCATTGTGGAGATATGTGGTGTCCAGAGTCCTAACACAAAGCAAAATCAAGTTTTCTTCTAAGATTAAGAACTTCCTCTAACCCGTCTTCTTCTGAATCAATAACTCCATTTGACATAACAAACTTATCATTATTTTCCTTAGAAATAAGATTTCCTGTTGGTTCTCCTGATGAACAATCTTCCTTTTTTTTTTCCTTCATGGATTTCTTGAAGACTATCCCATACTTCCTTTGCAGTTTCATAGTGCATAATATTTCCTAATGCTGAATTAGGTATGTTACCAAAGAGTTCATTTAATTCTACATTATTTTTTTGTAATTATTCACCTAATGGAGGGGTTTTAGTGCAACCATTACAGAGTAAATTCCAAACATGAGATCCTAGATTCATTAATTTAGACGTCATCTCTTCTTTCCCTTCCTGATAGTTATCATTACTTAGCATAAACTTACCTTTATTATCCATTATTTTTTATTTGCCTTGTTCTTCTACTTCTAGGGCCATCATTTTTGAATTTGTTTTCTCTTTAAAATTCTTACTTTTACTTTTACCCATGAGAGCAATTTCAATTGATTCACTGTCATCTTCACTATCATCATTATTACATAGACAAGGAAATGGACCACAATTAGAACAAAAACATGTACCTGATAATTCTTTGTTATTATCTTCTTCATTCTTGATCAACATAAAATGGGGTGTTTCTGAAATTGAATATTTGCTAACATCTAAATATCTATAACCATAATTGTCTCTCATATATTTCTTTCACAATTTTCTTCACTAGATTTCTACCCTTGAGCAACCTTCTTCTTTTGCTTCTTTTCAATTTCTTATTCTGATTTATGTACGTTAATGTTATTCTGGAAACAAGCGTATGTACGCGACTGTGATGAATACAAACAATGTATATCTTGATAACTAATTTATCATATATTTCATCATCAGTTCATCTTTATCTAGTGCATCATTAATTCATCATTAATTAAATATAACCATAAGCAGTAAGAAGCAGATAAATCATCAGCAAACAAGAATCATATCAACACACATAAACACCAGGACTTTATGTGGAAACCCAATGTGGCAGAAAAACATTGTTGTTGTCATCTCTGTCTTCTTATTTTATTATAAAGGAAAACATCTTACAATCTTGTACTAGTGTAGACCCATACCAGTACATAGGCACCCACTTTCATAAGGATACAACCTTCTCTCATTCTCCAGCACCCACTAGAAGGGAGATCCAACCTCCTAATCTCGTATACTGGCTCCTACCGGAAGGAAGCTCGTACCCCCTACAGAAATTCTCCAGCTACTACTCGAAGGAAGCTTTGACTTCCTCACTAAAGGCTCCAACCCTCAACACCTTTGTGGACCACGTTTCATAATATTTCATACTGGATCCACCTGACTCAAAACATCAAACTTGTAGGCCATATTTCATAATATTTTTAGATTAGACACACTTCCATCATTAAGCTCAAACCAAGTAACAATTTTGAAACCAATCACTAAATCAAATCATCCAATCATTGAACCAAATCAATCATTGAATCTTAGTCAACCAATGCAACAAGAGCAAACCAATTCATATAAATGCATAACCACTGATAAGTATACCAGACCACATATTCTTCATCAAAGAAATTAAATGTTGTCACTGCAAACCCTGATCAAACATATATCAACATGTATACACTACTATTTTGAATCATACCTGCATATGTACGTGCTTCCCTTGAAGAAGACCTACATACAAATCTCAAATAACTAACCCCTGAATCTAAATCAATGTCACACTAAACCAATCATTGAATCACATACTGAATCCATCACAAATTTTTGAACCAAATACAGATCACCACACAGTACCATCATTAACATTCCATTCCATAATCAATTGAACCCAATCACTACTGTCAAACACAGGTTATTATGATAGAGACATCATCGGCAAGCAACAACAAACTGAACAGAACTTATCAGATGTCATCAACAAGCCATACTGCAAAACCTTTCGTAATCATGATATTTGGTTTTTAATGTCAAGGTTACAAAATATTGGAATTTTAACCCTAAAATGAAAAAGGAATAATGTTGCATCACCACTTTACAAAATTAGCATGAAAATCATGATTTGATGCAAGCTCCAAAAAAATGATAACTTTGTAAAGTTCTCGTTGATTTGGTAACATTATTAAATTTCACTTGTGGCGAAATATCTCTTTAAAACTCCCTCTTTGATTTCCTACTCTTAAGATACTCTTAAATGCCTACATCTAAGCATGAAGATGACTAAACCAAAATGACCAAGTATACCTCTGCATGATGTTTTTTAAAATAACATCTAAAATCTTATTATATTAAATGATTTATTGTTAGAATCTATTTAGAGTGAATAATTTTGTTGTGTAAGAGGAACGGAAATGCATAATATGTTTTAAGATTTTTTTTCCTGTGTACCCTAGTGTACACTTCTCATCCAAGCACCCTTTGCTTTGTTCCCCTCTTTGCTAAATATGGATCAAGGTTTGGGAGGGCCCTCATCTCCCCTCCTTCCCCCCATCATCCTATCTAGACATAACAACATTGAATGTCGTTATCGCTGGAGGGCACATTTCCAAAGGCCAAATCCTCCAAATTTTTGAAGAAGATCGATGGCCCCAAAGTTTGCAATTCATGGGCTTATTGGCTAGTTTATGAGCTTATGGCCCTTTTTGATATCCCTATGGGCATGGATCGATAAGAACTAGACACCCAAAATTAAAAATAAGGTTTCAATGTCATTTTGCGAATGAGGGTTTTACACCTTCTTGTTCGAATACAAAGCAAATCGGGATCTCATCTTCAGGAATAACCCCTAGTTCATGGGAGCCCAAGGATTATATTCGGACCATTGGATTCCAGATTTGAGTCCTGGATATGATGTTTTGGTAGCAACCCCAATATGGGTCAAGCTTCCCTTCTTCTCGATACATGGTTGGAACAAGGAAACTTTTAAGGGTATAGGAAATGCCCTTGGCAAATACATCAACTAAGCTGAGCTAAAAGAAGGATTGCAAAACTATGCAAGGACTTGTGTGGAGGTGGACCTAAACAAGGGTTACTGGCATCAGTAAATATAAACTTGGATAATTGGTCTCACATACAGGAAGTTGATTACAGTTAACTTCCATTTGAATGCAAGTTTTCTCATGAATATGGCAATTTCGCAAGCAATTGCAAGAAGAAGGTAGGAGAGTAGCTAAAGAAGCCTGATGATGGAGAACAATGGGAACAACAGAAAAGAAAAAGAGGCCTTACATGGATGAACAACCAAGCTCCTCCTCAAGTGACCACAGGGCAAAAAGGGAAAGGGCCCATGTCTCCAAAAAAGTAAGGGTCGACGCCTAGAGAGGGAGCCTCTGCTAGTAATAACAAAACATCCCCAAATCCAAAAAATAGCTTTGATATCTTGAATTAGTTGTCGGGATAAGGGGAAATTCCAATTGCTACAGTTATAATGGAGAAGGCCCCAAGCCTCACTAAGCCTTTTTCTCCTACAATGCAAAAGGGGATGCTTCCCCTTGAGTGTCTGATCGTTATGGTCTGGTACCAAGATCTAGTCCTAGAAGAGCTGACCTCATTATAACAACGAGGACTGTGAACATGAAAAATTCCCCTTCTATAGTGAGATAGAAGCAAGGAATGATTTAATTTGATGGTATACTATAGGTATTTGTTTACTCCGACAATTTCTAATTAAGAAAAAATGGTCAAATTTTTCCTATCTTCTTGGAGGAACATCTGGTTTGGGCTCTAATAAATGAAAGTTTAAAGTTAAATATCTATTAAAAAAGGAAATTTTGACCATCCTCCTGCTATAGGAGACAAATATGGGGAACGCGAGTCCCTCCAAAAGTTGTCAAAATTATTGAAGGATTTTGATCTTCGAGTGACTATATCGCATGTGGCTTTTAGGGGACTCTGTTCTATTTGTTCTACCTATGTTTTCAATTTGAATGACTCACATTCCATGTCTCATTGGTTGGTGGTTCACTCGTTTCATCTCCCATAAAATAAGCTGTATAATTTCCTCTAGTTGGCCTTCTTAGGTTCCCTTTATACTATATAATTAATCTCTGCTCTTCATCTTCACTCAGATAAGTCTTGATAATGGAACCGGTTAGTGGCTCTGAAACGTTGACATAAAATATTATATCTGTGGATATTCATTCTCAAATAAAAAAGGTGTATAGTATTGTTAATGTATATATGCTTGTTCATTATACATAAACTGTTATGTAACCAAATCACAAAACAGAAGAAAATATAGATCAACGACTTGAAAATAAGCCTCTTTGAAGGGGAAACATCCTTTTACATCACATAAATGAACAATTCTTGGATGATTCAAATTACAAGACCTCCTTGGTATATATAGGAGTCTAAGGGGTCACAATATAACTAGGACCTACATAACATTAATAATGTAAGGGCACAACAATAACAATATGGGGGCTACACCAATATAATAGGGGCCTAACATACCCCTTTCCTTCCAAAAAGTGTTGTCCTTGATGATTGAGTAGTTCTAGATGCTTCTCAATAAAATACTCATCCTCTCGTGTGGAGTCTTTAGCAGGTAAGTTCTTCCACTTAACGAGATATTCTGAAATTGACCTGTTTCGAAGTTGTCGGATTCTTATTTCTTTGATTGCTTCATGATCCAATATGATTTTTCCTTCCTCTTCAAGTCCTGAAAATATAGTTTAAACTGGGATATTGTCACCTATAACCTTCTTTAAGCATGAAACATAGAAAACTAGGTGTACTCATGAAGATGCAAGAAACTCCAATTTGTATTCCATAGTACCAATCTTTTGTAACACCTTGTAAGGGCCATAACACTTGGGTGATAATTTATTATCCTTCTTAGCTTGGTTGAGGGATATGTGTTTTTATGGTTGTAGTCGTAAAAATACCCAATCACCGACATTAAAACTTCTTTCACTGTGATGTTAATTTGCTTGTTGTTTCATTTGATTTTGTGCCAGAGTCAGGTTATCCTTTATAAGTTGGAGAACTTGTTGTTGATGCTTGATTTGATATTCCACTTCTTGAACCTTATAATTGTTTCTTAAAGATGATGTGACGGACGGTGGATGATATCCATAAAGTGCCATAAATGGGATCATTTTTGTTGCAGTATGCAAGTGTTAGACCACCATTCTACCAAGGGTAACCACTTCATCCATTCTGTTTGTTTATAATACACAAAGCAACAAAGATATCATTTCAAACATTTGTTCACTATCTCAGTTTTCCGATTGAGGATGATAAGATGAGCTATGAGCTAATTGAGTACCAAGATAAGAAAATAATTTTGTCCAGAAAATTCCAATGAAAATGGGATCTCCATCACTTACAATAATCTTTGGGCTTCCATGTAGCTTTTCATTGCATTGGTAAGTTTATCAACTACCACCATGGTGACATTCTTTCCTTTAGACTTGGGTAAACCCGTGATAAAATCCATTGACACCTCTTCCCAATGTTGACTTGGAATAGCTAATGGTTGTAAGACACATGGGGTCTTAACTATCTCAACTTTATTTTATTGGCAAGCCAAACATTCCACCACAAACTTTTGAATATTAGATTTAAAGCTATCCCCAAAAAATTCCTTCTGACCCTAAGGTAAGTTTTTAAAAATCCTAAGTGACCTCCTATAGGAGAGGTGTGTAATTACAAAAGAACCTTTTGTTTAAGTTGGGATTTCTTGCATAGACATAAGCAATCTTCGTACCACAGTGAATCAATTTTCCAAATAAACAAATCAGATGCATTGGGGTCTTGCTGCGACTTTTGAATGAGTGTCCATACCTCTTCATCATTCTTCCACTCCTACCTTGCTTAAGTTATTCAATCATGTTGGATAATAGAAATGGCACATAACAATGCTTCCACATCCTCATCCCTCCTAGAGAGTGCATCTGGAACAACATTTTGCTTCCCTTTTTTGTAGATGATTTCAAAGTCATAACCCAACATCTTTGTGATCCATTTTTGTTGCTCTTCTAAAGATAATATTTGTTCCAAGAATTATTTAAGACTATCATGATATGTTTTTACCTTGAAGTGTATTCCCATTAGGTAAGGGCGATTTCTTCAGTGCATGTAGGATTGCCAATATTTCCTTCTCATAAATAGGCTTCAGTAAATATTTTCCCTTGATTATATGATTTTCAAAGACAATGGGTCTTCCTTCTTGCATTAAAACATCACCAATCCCGTTTCTTGAGCATCACATTCCACAATAAAGGTTTATGTGAAGTATGGTGTAGTTAATACTAGAGCTCGCATATTGCCTCTTTAAGATATCCAAAGGCCTTAATTGCTTGTAGAGTCCAAAAAAATGCATCTTTCTCCAATAATGTTGTTGGGGTGTTGTTATCTTCCCATAATTCTTAACAAGCTTGCGATAATACCTTGTCAACCAGAGAAATCCTTGAAGATGCCTTAAGTTTGTGGGGATTTTCCATTCCTTGATGGCTTTAATCTTGTTAGCATCTGCCTTAACACCCTCATGGGATACAATATGACCCAAATATTCCACTTCATGTACCCCAAAGAAACATTTGAAGAGTTTAGCATACAATTGTTTATCCTTCAATAGTTTGAGCACCCTATCAACATGTTGAACATGGCCTTTCCAAGACCTGCTATAAATTAATATATTATCAAAAAAATATTAACACGAATTTTCTAAGGGTTTGAAAGTGGAATTCATTAAACCTTGAAATGTGGAAGGCGCATTAGTAAGGCCAAATGACAAGACTGAAAATTCATAACAACCTTCATGAGTTCTAAATTATTTTTTCGGAATGTCTTCTACCTTCATTCTAATTTGATGATATCTTGAATAGAGATCCAACTTGGTGAAGTAAATTACTCCATGTAGTTCATCCAAAAATTCATTAATGAAATGAATGGGAAAATTATCTTTAATAATGAGCTTCTTGAGCTCTTTATAATCCAGACACATGCACCATGATCGATTTGTAACACCTGTGATGAAAGTTCCATGTAAAAATATATATAAGGCCACGGTGATGGGACACATATTCCAAGCTAAATGGTGGGAGGAACATCCTAATGGGCATTGATTCGGTTCATTATGGCTAAGAAAATTGGCAAAGGCAATGGCAAAGGCTTTGGAAAGGCATGAGGCACTTATTGGCATTTTATTTATGAAAATAATGGAAATTAGGAGAAAAGGAAGGTGAAAGGTCACAGGTTGCATGTGAGGAGAAAAATGAAGGAAAATAATGGAAAATGAAGAAAATAGAGGCCTCATTAATAAAAAGGCTTGTGAGGATCAATGGGTAAGGCTTGATTAGTTCACTTTTGGATCTCTCTCATTATTCTCTCTCTCTCATACTCTTTAACACTTAGAGTTTTCTTCGAGCGCTTTGGCATTGGAGTAAGAAAGGAAAATAAGGAAAGAGGAAGCAAAGATCAAGCAGGGAAAGGCAGGATCAAGCAAGTACAGCAAGCTTCATTGCAGGTATCGACTTGCATGTGTATTTTCCTTGCTAGATTTGGCATGCATGGGATTGTATGTGTTTCTTTTCTACCATGGATGGGTTTTACCATGTGTGAAAATATTTTTAGCCTAGCCTTGCCATTTCCTGATAGCTTTAATGAGATGGGTTCTCTCATTTGGTTTATGTGGGATGGCCAGATTGGATTCAAAGCTGAGTGGGGTGGATCTCTAAATTGAAAAACACATGGTGTAGTGGTCCCTGAACCATATTGAGGATGCACGAAGGCATTGGCCTAGCAACCCATGAACCAAACTTTGGGTTGCGATAAAGCCAGATTGTGTGCCTCGGTGGGCCTAGGAATCCTTGCCGATGAATGGCAGGAAATACAGTAAAGCCAAGAGGTGGATTTTCTCTCCATTGGGCCTAGTGATTTCGGGATGGAATGCACGGTATAGCCTGGAGAGTATGTCTCGGTGTAGGACCTAGTGATCCTTGGATCGAACTTCGAATGCACGATAAATCCTGAGAGACTAGGAGGCACTCAAATTCCTCACGGTGTAGGCAGAGAACTTTGGTGGCATCTGTTAGAGTCGGTCTAGTAGCCCTCCATCAGCGATCAAAACTCTTTGCATTTGCATAAGTAGGTGTCTCATCAGTGTCAATTTTTGCATTCCATTAGGCATGCCATAACCCTGATGGAGGAGCTGGTGTTTTTGTCCCCCTCTTGGCATTGCTGGATCAAAGTTGTTTCAGTCCTTAAACTCTTTTAAAGCTTACTTGTCTTGTCTTGAAATCAAATTCTAGGTCTAGGGTTTTGGTCAAGTTTGTCTTCAAGGTCATTGTCTCTGAAGGTCAATAAGTGCCCAGCAAGCCAGAGGGATGTTTTTCAAAGTGTTTCTTCGAAATTTTCTATCTTGTATAGTTAAATTTCACCTTGGATTTAAAAACCCTGTTTTTAAAGCCAAGGTCATTTTTCGAAATTTTGTAAAAAATGGTAAAATTTCAAAAGGCTTCAAAGGACAACATGTAACCCTGGCTCCCTTGCCAAGATCCCTCAGATGTTATCCCTGAAAAAAGTATCAAGCAAAAACATCAAATTAGTCAATTTCAGGACAAAAGGAAACCAAAAACATCAAGTTTATAAAGTGTCAAAGAAAAACATTATAAAGTGGGTTTGGGCATGAAATTAATTCAAATCAAGGTTATAAAAGCCCAATCTCCCTCCATCGAGCCTCATTGTGCATCTAAGTCATTGAGCAAGTGATTGCAAGTGAGTTCGAGGCGAATTTGTGAGTTGCAGAGGCGCGCGACCCGTCAGACCAGGCGCGCGACCCGTCAGGCGCCCTCCGACAGTGCAATTTTTTAACGGGCGCGACCCGTCAGTGGCGCGCGACCCGTTGGGTGAGGCGCGCGACCCGTCAGCGCCCTCCTTATCAAACTGCCTGCAAATTCATCCAAGGAACCACCAAAATCGCCGAATTGCCTAAGCATTTTAATCAGCATTTTATCAAGCAGAAACAACAGTACATTTCAGCCACTTTGCTCCTTAAACAATGTCAGAAACCGAAACCAATTACGAGCAAAGTGATGACCAGGCATCAACTTCAAAGTTTGAGGTACAGAGGAGGCCTCATAAGGGTGTAAAGGGTGGTCATCATAGGAGAGAGGAGCCCACTTCTTTGACAGATTTACAGGCTTGTCCTATGGCAGTCTCATGTTTCCGGTATATGTCTTGTTATGAGTTTTGCAAGAGGGTCTCTCGGATTCAGCATCACAGAGAGTTGGCTCGCCTATTTGTTTTACATTTGCATGATGGACATGTCAACCTTGCCGGGGTGGACTTTACATTGACACCCGAGGTGATTGCACAGGCCACAGGGATACCTAATGTCGGAGAGGTATGGAATAAGCGCAAGGTGTTGGACAGTGTTCATTTTGAGCCTTTCGTTAGACCCGCACTCATGAGACACTTGACAGGTTTGTTGCCCTTCAGATTTCTCAGGAGTGAGTATGCTCCCATGATGAGGCTTATCATGCTATATTTTACCTGTGAGGGCAGATTTTCACAGGTATATTCGTACCATATTCGCCTATTGATGCATTTCACACAGGTACGGATGATGAACATCCCTGTTTTCTTCTGCCAGAACATTGAGAGGATGGTGCCCGTGATGCAGCGAAAGAGCCCGGCACAGCAGTATAGGAGCCTCTACCATTATGGTTTGATTCAGCTTGTGGTCTTACATCAGTTGGCTCAGCAGGGCATCTCATGGGAGGAGTTTATCTCTCGTGAGCTTTTCACAGCACCACCACCGCCACATCCTGAGGTTATTCACGAGGAGGGAGGACCATCACAGCAGCACGACATCCCCGTGACTAGACATGTCAGCTCCTCACCATTGGTCACTTATCAGAGAGGCCAAAGGGCCTTATTTGCAGCAGCTCGGCGAGTATTTTCTCCACATCATGTGGAAGGGCTCTCGCCTTCTTCATCAGCTCAGCGAGTGTTATCTCCACAGCAGGTGGAAGGGGCCTCGCTTTCTTCAGCAGCACAGGTATCAGGGAGGGGAAAACAGCCCAAGATTGATGAGGGGCCATCAGGTGTTCCAGATATAGAGCTTATTGATCTTGATGTCAGTTCTCCTAGCCTAGAGTCGGAGGAGATCATTCAGCACCTTAGAGCTGAAAATGATGCATTGCAGAGGAGATTAGAGGGGGCACAATGGACAATCTCATATCTAGAGTAGCGCAACAAACAGTTGGAGGATGAGCAAGCTCTTGATGAGTTGTGGAGGATTCGTAGTGACCGCAACTTGAATCGAAGAAGACCCGGTGATCCATTGCCCGCTGAGCGAGAGTCTATGCTTATCCAGCTCAATGCTCATTTGGAGAGGTTGTTGGCTAAGGCCAACCAAGATAAGAAATTGTTGAGAAACATGAAGAACCATTATTGGGCACGGATGCACGTGTGCAAGGCGAAGATGAAGATGTTCCAAAGGCGGTTGGCCAAGGCACAAAAAAGGAGAAAGAGGCCCGATCCCCTCCACATCTTGGCCGAGGCTTCCTTGAAGGAGCAAGGCACTAAATAGCTCAGCCACAGCACAAATCCCAAGAAATTTTGAGCATTTTGGGTCAATTTTGGTTTTTATGGCAATTTACAGGTTTTGTCCCTATAACGGGTCTCACCCCCCGCGCGACCCTTTCTCTTGGCAACTTCATTTTGCAAAAACTCAGCATTTCCAGATTTGTCATGAAAAGTTACACATGCTCATCCATTTCCAAGAGATTTTATGAAGTTTTGGGCCTCCAGAAGGTCAAAAAACAAGCAAAAAATGACTTTCTGCCACATTTTTGAGACACAGAAAGCAGTCTTGGGAGATTGCAATTTTGGAGGGGCAAATGACCACCAAATTCAGAAATTCCAGTCGGGTTGGAAAGTAGACTCACAGACCTTTCCAACAAGCCTACTCTTGCCCAATTTGAACACCTGGAAGTGCCCCAAAAGTTCCCTCAAAGGCGCGCGACCCGTCAGGCAGAGGCGCGCGACCTATCAGGCAATTTTCTCAAAATTTCACTGTACAGCTCAGAAAAACGCAGATTTGACCATGTTTGACTTTTTTGAGTGGATTGTTATCCTCCTTGATGTAAATAATGTAATTTTTTGACACTTTTACACTTATGTATCTCTTCTGGAAGATTCATTCATGAGATAGGTGAAAATTAAATGAATGAATTGGTTTCCAAGTTTATAGAGGCAAGTTGTTTTGATTGCCTAGTTTTGAGTGCTTAGTTTAGAATTGGTTGAAACAGCTCCTAGGATAGTGAGCTCGACCCCTAGAGGCAGGGAAAGATGTTAGATGATCTATATTATGTACTTTCTTGCTCATTTTCATGGTTGGACTCTTGAGGGAGAAGCTATCATTGTATTATTCACTGTATCTCTGCAATTTTTGGCTAAGGAAGACCAGGGTTTTGCAGTCCTTTTTGGGATTCTTGTGGTTACATGTATTGATGGTGTGTTTATCTATGTACTTGTAAGTGTGTTATGTGAATCATTTCCTTTCTTTTCCTTCTGCACATTAAGCAAATGAAGTGTTAAAGTAGAACTCATGACTGTCATGCTCTGCTTTTAAGTTTGTTTAATTTCAATGTTTTCTACTGTTTAAGGAGAATTCAAAGTTATTGTTTTCTCTCCTTAGCTCCTCACCTGTCTTTCTCATCCATTCACCTCAATCTAAGGCATCAATATTGTCTCCTATCTCGCCCCAAAGAACCCCCTGCAGAAACTGTGTCCAATCCCCGCACCCAAAATTGCCATTTCCTCAATTTGCCACCAAAAACCCTAAAAGTCCCAAATCAACCCTTTGATCAGTTTACTAGCCTAAAATCAGTGTTACCCTATTGGTTATCTCGCCCATTGAAGATCTTTATCGAGATAGACCGGAGAGAGCCCTCTCCTGCCCTGTAGGGCTAGCTACGAGGCTAAGTGGTTTGATGTTGCCTTGAGGTCTACCTTTCTCAGCCTGAGGTGAAATTTCAAGCGCTAACAGCATCCACATTGATTGGTGTTTTTTGATGTGTTCTATGAGTCCCACATTCATGCTTGGAATATGGCACGGGGGTGATTGGCTAAAGAGAGACTTGGCTCAGCCATTCTATGGTCGAGTGGAACATGGTAGTCCCATCACCGGTTGGTTCATTGCATTGATTAATGAGAAATTCATTCCATTGATTTTCTCGTGTAAATTTATTGGTGTATATATGGATTTTGATGGTTGATATGTTATTATATTTTTGTTCCTATTATGCTCGTTATATGCACATTTTATGACAACAACTATGTATGACTCTTAGCATGTTTTTACTTGTATATGAATGGATAATGTGTCTATGACCTGATAGATGAATATGCAACAAATGACAAGAGGGGACAACAGTTTATAGTGATTCTCATATAAGTATGAGACCCCTACATTTAATTCTGTTGTTTACACATGTAAGTTACAAGTCAATGATATGTTTGAAGAAATGCATTTCATGGCTAGTAGGGGTTTGGTTAAGGTCTTGTGAGATTATTGCTTTTGCATCATTGTTTCCCTGTACTTTTATGGATTTCAAGCTATCATTCCATTATGGGCAGTGGCCTGGGCTTTGAGCCTGGAAAAGTGGCTAAAATCCTGGGGTCTCTAGCACAAAATTGGCAAGTTTGGTCCACAGTCGTTGGCATGCAGGCCTATAAAAGTGGCTTTAGGTCTCTGGTCACTCCCTTGCCCATAGCATGAGAACGAATATGGCCTCAAAGATCCATAATAGCAGTGGGACCCAGGGACAGGCTGTCTGAGTGGCTAACTTGTCTTCTGAGGGTTTTGTTGATGATGTTGGATGACTGTGTGTGATGTTTCGTCGATTCCACTTCCTTAAGGTCACCTAGGAGGTCGAATATGATCATAGTAGCTTCTCGTCTCATGTTTACCCAGATTGGCATGGTTACTTGGGTGGATGTGGGAGGAGGGTGTTACAGATTGGTATCGGAGCATGGTTCAACTCTTAGACTGGATGACTTGAATGCATTAGTCATGCATGCATGTCAATTGCATGTGTGTCTCCTACACTTTCATTTCATGTTCTTGTTACATTTGCTTGATGATTGATCATGGTTGTAGTAAGGTTGTCATAAGAATTTGATGTTGATTTTATGGAATGCATCGTCATGAGTATATGATTGGTTACATATTGTTTCATGTTGCTTACATGATTGATTTTATGTTGCCTACTTACATCCTTGTATGTTAGGCTACATTCTTGTAGGTTTGATTACATGTATCAGTCTTGTAGGTTGATTACAAGAATTGATCGCTTATGCTCGACTACATGTGTTTATGTGTATGTGTAGTTGATTTGGCATTGCTTATGCATGTTGATGGTTGCATGTGGCAATGTGTACAGTGGAGTAATGGTCGTTGTCATGGTTTGTGAAGTTGATATGGTCATGCATTAATGATTGGATTCTAGCTAGAAGGATGTGTATATGGTTTTGTACAGATGTGTTATATTTCTATATGCAGTCATTATATATGTATGGTCTTGGTTATAGTTATGCATGAATAGTAGGTCAAACATGTCTTGTGAAGTCATTGTATGAAATTTAGGTCATCATGGTGCTATTGGAATGTTATGATGATAATGTGTTGAATGAGGTAAAGCAGGAGATGTAGATCATCAAAGTGAAGTTGCAACATTGGATCTTGAGGCGAGAGCATGTCGTCGTACAAGTTTGTACGATGGGTATGTAGGTATGCAAGTTAAGGGTTGTTATATGCATTAGGGTTATATACATTAGGTTTATGTACATGCCTTTTGATGTTATGGTTACATACATGATAGATTGTAGTAAATTAGTGTAGTCATATGCACATGTGTCAAATAGTCATGAATGATAGTAATCTATGGTTGTATGCATTGTTATTGTTGTTTTAGATTAGATAACTTAATGATTATGTTATATGTTGTTGATAAAGTATCTTATAGGCTAACTTGTTGTTATATGTTATTAACTTGATGATTAGGGTTATTTCATTGAGATCTTGATGTTGTAATTTGGATTGGTCATATGCATGATGGTTATGTTCATTGCATTGAAGATCTTGATGTTATATGTATTGTGTTAACCTGGCTTGACCTATGCAGATGGTTATGATTGTGATATTCCGGTATGAGTCGACATATTTGTGATATGGTATCGTACTAATCTAGACTAATCATACATATGTGATTGTTATGCATGAATGGTAAATGCTTATGAGTTTATGATGTGAACATGTTAGTTAGTTAGTGTTGTGGATATTGTGATCTTATTTATGTTTGAGTTGACATGTTGTAAAGTTATGTATTGCTAACTAGATTGATTGTGCAGACAAGATATCCTACCCTAAGGTGCACTAAGGTATGAGTTTGATTATGTAGTATACTTGGTGCTTGACTGTTTGATTATGACATCTATTTGGTGTTTGAGTGTTTGGTGTCTAGTTAATTTATTTAACATGGTATGTTGCAAGTTAGTTTAATGTTTGATGAATTTCATAATATGTGTATGGGTTCAAATGATTTTGTTTTAAGATGATTGTACTAACATATATGTGCTGAGACAGTTGATATGTACTTGAAAGTAGTTGACAGTTGTAATATTATGTCTAATGACTATGAGTTGACTATGGATTTTGACATGATTGTTTGTAAAGGTTGATTTCAAATTAATAGATATGATTGTCTTGATATTTGGAACATGTGGTTGACATGTGTGAGCAGTTGTAGGAAACATGCTTGGTATTAGCGTGATGAGGTAATAATTGATGTTTTTATATAACTAACAATTGGGTGACGTGACATTATATAGTAAGACTCAGTTGCAGTAGGGTAAAGGTGAAAGAAAGGAATCAGGTAAGAATTCCTTTGGCTATGTTTGGAAACCCTAATTCATAATGAACAAGTGCTTTGCATACAAGGAGTCTTCTTAACCTTGATTTTGTTTGACTTTATGTGGATATGTGCTAGATTCACGAAAATGTACTTGACAGGTATATTAGATAGTCTTTAGTTACAGGTGGATCTGTCAAAGGATTGGAGTCCCTTGAGAGATGGTGTAGATGTGTTCAGTTGTAAGAAATGTGCTCGACACAACAAGGTAAGGTAACCAATGTATTGTTATGTTTATTTATGCACTAACAATTATGTGTTAATGGCAGAATGATGCAGGGATTTGCATGGCAAGAGAGGTTTCCATGAAATCTCAAAGAAGGCTCAAGTTGAACTTTCCTTGGGAACCATGGGGATTGAGTCATGGTGTATGTTGTTAGTCTTATGCTTTTGGTCTTTTGCGATTGTTGCGCTTTATTTGCGATTTTGATTGTGTCTGGTGCATAACTATGCCACTTTGTTGCGATGTCGTATTACTTTTGGTTTTCATGGTCTTGTTGTTGTTGTTTTTGTTCTTGCCTTTTACGTTTTGAGTCTTGGGAATTGGTCGGGAAAGAGGAAAGTTAATGGAGCTTGGGGAGATTTGTGTAGTACCCAAAAGGTAATGTGAGATTCATATGAAGCTTTGTGCATGAGTAAGCGCAACAGAAGGTAAGACTATGATAATTGATTAGATTGATTCGGTCCATTGGTGTAAATGGACAGTGGCAATATAGTCATGAGAAAGGTAACCAGAAAAAGGTAAAGTAAATGGATCTGAGGTGTTGGATGCCTTGTCTATGTTGGGAATTGTTGTTTTCAATGTTGTGCATACTGTGCAAAAATAAGGAAGTTCTCTTAACCTAGACCTTTTGATATCTAGTAATTATGTTATGATCATGATTATGCTAATGTTTATATATGTATACATGTATGTCTGCGTGTATGTCATTGCATGATAGGATGATGATTGTTTATGCTAATGATTATATATATGCATGTATGTATGTATCTATGTCACTGTTTGATAGGGTTTCCAAGGATCATTCTTGTGGAGGAATGATCGCTTATACAGGTGAATGGCATGAAGAGGTCCCTGGTCTATGAGGAATCAAGTGGGAAAAGTAGTCATGACAAACATATGAGGTCAATATCATGTGAATATGAATTTATATTGTATGCTTGTATTATGCCTATGTATATGTTATGGACAGGTTATACCAAGGGATACAACAACGAAATGAAAGCAGTGTGGTCTACGACATGTTGGGACAAGCATGGATAAGATGTTAGAATCAAGGTTGCTTGGTAAAGATGGTGTGGTTTTGGATGTATGGTACTATTGTTGTGCACATGTTGTATATGTTGTACATGTCACATCTGTGATATTGTGCACAAGCAGTGTTGTGTATACATAGCGTGTGTACATGTTGCTTATGCTACGTTATGTACAAGATCGTACATATAGTGTTGTGTGAATATTGCATACACAACGCTGGTTACAGATGATGCTATGTAGATGTTGGATATGTGGTGCTATGTACATATTATACTGTGTGCATGATGGATATGTGGTGTTGTGTGCATATGGTGCTCTATGCACGTTGGATATGCGATGTTGTGTACATATGATGCTATGTACATGATGGATATGAAATGCTATGTACAAATGGTGTTGTGTGCATGTTGTACACGTGGTGCTATGTATATATGGTGTCATGTGCATGATTATACAAGTGGTGTTGTGTACATGTTGTACAAGTGGCGTTGTATGCAAGTGGTGTTGTGTACATGTTGTGCATGTGGCGCTGTGTACATGTGGTGTCACATACATGTCATGTGTGTGGTACTGTGTACATGTGGTATTGTGTACACGTTGTACAATGGTGCAGTGTACATGTGGCGTTGTGTAGATGTTGTGCAGGTGTTGTCATGTACATGTGATGTTGTGCACACGTTGTGCAGGTGGTGCGTTGTACAGGTGGTACTATGTACATGCTATACATATGGTACTGGTGTACGTGTGGTATTATGATGTGTATATTATTGATGTTGTACTCTGGGTGTAGTTGTATGTGTGGCATGTCAGGTGTGTGTGCATGTATTCCATTGTATTGTATGTCATGTGTGGTTGTATGTGTGTGATGCACACTATGTATATGTGCACATGGTTGGGGAGAAGGAACTGGGTGTTTGTCTGGTGTGGCGACCGATTCAGAGTGCGAACGGAATAAAGACAAAGGTAGAAGCTAAGGATTGATGAAAGGATAAGTATCAACATTTTATTTTAGTTTTATTATGCGTGTGATTTATGACTATGATATATGATGATTATATGTGATTTATGATGGTTACATGTGATTTATGATTTTGGTCTGTGATGGTTGTGTTTGAACTAACTTGATGTAATGTTTTTATATATGTTGATTTGGTCAAATATGCTAGTTTGACTTGTTGTGACAATAAGTGAACATGATTGCAAATGTACCTTATGGACGAGCTACCAATGAGGTATGATGTGAATTTATTTTAATTTATTTTAAATCTAATGGAAGTTATGTGCTTGGAACAGGAATGCATGAACATTCCCAGTTGGGTGGTTGAAATCAACTACAAGAATTGGCAACAACAACAAAAGAAATTGGAACGTGCAGCAATATGCTGGCAGTGTACTTCAGGAACAAGGCCATTGTGGGACACTGGTACCCAATAGTGTCTATTGATTTCCATGAACATGCTATGACCGGTATGATGGTTTTGAAGTAGGGATATGCCTTGGTTTTTGTATCTTCCCGACATGGGGGTGCCAACGAAACTGCAAAGGTGAGTGACTGAACAAAAGGGGTTGACTGGATTTCCCCAGGGACTATGTAGCAGAGAAGGGAAGACCGAGGGTGGATTTTTTTTGGTCATTAGCATTGCTAGATGGAATCAGATGCACATTGGGAGTGTGCCCTGGAACAATGAGCTGGTAATTGTTCACTTAGAGGACAAGTGGCACAGGATTATAGCGTTGGACATTAGATGCAGTTTGACTATGGCAGTGGATTTTGGACTTCCTGGGAAGGAGGTGAATCTTGGTATTACTTGAGGGTGGAGATGTGTTAGGCCCCTATACTACTAGTGGAACCCCTTCTTGTTATTAGTACAACCCCCTCATTATATTTTTGTACCCATGTAGTCCCCACATTGTTATTAGTGTGCCCCATAGAAGCCCACTATTGTTATTATTGTGCCCTTACATTATTATTTTTATGTCAGCTATCATTATATTATGACCCCTTAAACTCCTATATATAGAAAGGAGGTCTTGTCATTTGTACATCCAAGAATTGTTCATTTGTGTAATGTAAAGGAGGTTTCCCCCTCGAAGAGGCTGAATTCTAAGGCATTTATCTCTCTTTTCTATCTTTTGTGAGTTGGTTTCATAACATTTGGTATCCGAGCTTTGGATTCTAGGGTTTTGCTGCTCCAAACAAGTCATCATGGTATTTGTGCTATAACTTCTTTTTTTTCTGTGACGTTTCAAAAAAAAAAAAAAAAAACATTTGAGATGAAATCTTGTTGAACCTCTGTTCCGAATTTCATATATTGTCTCGCTATAGTTTCAGATATATGATCTGAGAAAGTTAGGGTTTTTGCAAGCTCCAGAATTTCATCTAAAACAGGTCATCGTGGAATTTTCGCTATAACTTTTTCGCTACAAAGTTTCAAAACGTAAAACAAAAACCCATTTGAGAAAAAAATTGTTTGAACCTCGGGTAGAAATTTCAGCTCTTTTTTCGCTATATTTTTGGAGATACAGTCCAAGACATGTAGGGTTTCTACAGGCTCCCGAATTACATCCCAAACAGGTGACCTGGGGAAAATAGTCATAACTGTCTCTCTGAGCATCAGACTGAAATTTCATAAGAAGTTATAGAAAGAGGACGGACTATAGTTTCCTGTGTATATTTTTCAGATCCGAGGGACAAAATAGTGACACGTGGCACTTCATACAAGTTTCGCTCTTCTGAAAAGGTCTATAACTAGGTCATCGTGGGAGATTGGGAAAAAAAAACAAAAAAAAACAAAAAAAACAAAAACAAAAACAAAAAAACAAAAAAGACAAAACAAAAAACAAAAAAACAAAAACAAAAACAAAAAACAAAAACAAAAAAAAAAAAACAAAAAAACAAAACAAAACAAAACAAAACAAAAAACAAAAACAAAAACAAAAACAAAACAAAAAACAAAAACAAAAACAAAAACAAAACAAAAAAACAAAAACAAAAACAAAAAAAAAAAAAACAAAACAAACAAAACAAAACAAACAAACAAACCATTTGAGATGAAATCTTGTTGTTCCAAAAAAAAAAAAAACAAAAACAAAAACAAACAAACAAAAAAAAACAAAACAAAACAAAAAAAAAAAAAAAAACAAAACAAAACAAAAACCCATTTGAGATGAAATCTTGTTGAACCTCTGTTCTGAATTTCATATCTTGTCTCGCTATAGTTTCAGAGATATGATCTGAGGAAGTTAGGGTTTTTGCAAACTCCAGAATTTCATCTAAAACAGGTCATCGTGGAATTTTCGCTATAGCTTTTTCGCTACAAAGTTTCAGAACGTAAAACAAAAATCCATTTGAGAAAAAAATTGTTTGAACCTCGGGTCCAAATTTTAGCTCTTGTTTCGCTATATTTTTCAAGATACAGTCCAAGACATGCAGGGTTTCTGCAGGCTCCCAAATTACATCCCAAACAGGTGACTTGGGGAAAATAGTCATAACTGTCTCTCTGAGCATCAGATTGAAATTTCGTAAGAAGTTATAGAAAGAGGACGGACTATAGTTTCCTGTGTATATTTTTCAGATCCGAAGGTCAAAACAGTGACACGTGGCACTTCATACAAGTTCGCTCTTCTGAAAAGGTCTATAATTAGGTCATCACGGGAGATTGGGAATAAATCTTTCTTCAGGAATCCAATTGCAATCAGACTTGTGGAGTTAGAAAGAGGACTCAGAGGGCTATTACAAACCCAAATTTCAGAACTTAAAGATTCGAAAGTACAAAGTTACAGTCGTTTCAAGATCGAGCTCCTAAAATCAAGAAAAATCGAGATGAGGAAGTTTGATGGCAAGGATCCGGTAAATTGGATACTACAGATGGAGAAATATTTTGATCTACATGGTGTAACATTGTTACAAAAGGTATGTATTGCATCTTCATATTTAGAACAAGATCAATTTTTATGGTATAAAGGGCTTTGTTCTCTTAAACCACTTGTTACGTGGTCAATTTTCACAGAGGAAATTATAGCACATTACGAGGATACAAAGAGCAACACCACAATAATTGGAAGACAAAAGAGCAAAGGGGCTTTGTTACAAAGTGGAAAGAAAAATTATGGCATCAAGGAAGTCTACCCCTCACAACTATAAAGATGGAAGTGTTGTTTCTCCTAGCCTTCCACAACCTACAAGGGTTACACCACAACAATTGGAAAAAAAAGAAGAGAAAAAGGGCTTGGTTACAATTGTGATAACAAATGCATTAAAGGTCATAAGTGTGCTGAGAAGAAATTATTTTACATAGATTATGAAGAGGATGAAGAAAAGGATCAAGAAACATCAAAAGAAGAGGATATACACCAGGAACCAACCCCAGAGAAAGAAGAAATGAATCCGACCATATCTTGTAAAGCATTGGCAAGAATTACCACTCCTCAAACTCTCAAGATAGAAGGATATATCAAGAAGAAAAAGGTTCAAGAAGTGAAAGATCACATCGAGAAAGAAGAAATGAATCCAACCAACCATATCTTGTAATGCATTGGCCAGAATCACCAATCCTCAAACTATCAAGATAGAAGGACATATCAAGAAGAAAAAGGTTCAAGCAGTGAGAGATCACATCGAGCATCAACAACATGTTCTCCAACTTTTAAAGGATAACGCCACTTTGGTGCAGAATCAAATGAAACAATAGGTAGATCAACATCACAGTGAAAAAAGTTTTGATGTAAGTGATTGAGTATTTTTACGGCTACATCTCAAGCAAGCTATTTATGAGAAGGAAATGTTGGCAATACTACGTGCACTTAAGAAATGGCGACCTTACCCAATGGGAAGACACTTCAAGGTAAAAATGGATCATGATAGTCTTAAATACTTTTAGAACAAATATTATCTTTAAAAGAACAGAAAAAATGGGTCACAAATATGTTGGGTTATGACTTTGACATCATCTACAAGAAAGAGAAGCAAAATTTTGTTGCAGAAGCACTCTTAAGAAATGATGAGGACATGGAAGCATTGTTTTGTCTTATTTCGATTATCCAACCAGATTTGATAAACGAAATAAGGTATGAATGGAAGAAGGACGAAGAAGTGTGCCACTCATTCAAAAGTTGCAGAAGATCCCAATTCAAACAATATTGCCAGAACTTGAAGATGAAGGAAAAATCATATTGGAACCTGGAGTAGTCACAGAAACAAGAACCCAACAGCTACGAAATCGATCAATTTCAGAGTATCTCATCAAGTGGAAGAACTTACCCATTGAAGATTCCACATGGGAGGACAAGAATTTTATACAGAAGCATCAAGAACTACTCAAGCGTTGAGGACAACACTTTTAGAAGGAGAGGGGCATGTTAGGCCCGTATACTACTAGTGTAACCCCTTATTGTTATTAATACAACCCCATTATTATATTGTTGTACCCATGTAGTCCCCATATTGTTATTATTGTACCCTTACATTATTATTTTTATGTCGACTCTGATTATAATATGACCCCTTAGACTCCTATATATAGAAAGGATGTCTTGTCATTTGTATCATCCAAGGATTGTTCATTTGTGTAATGTAAAGGAGGTTGCCCCCTCGAAGAGGCTGAATTCTAAGGCATTTATCTCTCTTTTCTATCTTTTATGAGTTGGTTTCATAACAAGGTGTGAGCCTCTGGATTCCCTTGTTGCAGATGCAGGCATCATATATTTTTATTTGTTGGTTGAGAAAATGTGTATATGTATATATTATTGTAAATATTGTATCAAACTGGATTTATAAAGCTCCATAGACAATATGGTTATTTGTTGGTTGAAACAAATGTGTATGTGTATATGTGGTAATTGTAAATACCGTAATGAGTTGTGTTATAAAGCTCCAGTATACGGCATGTTTGTCATGTTTCAGCCGTGGCCATTGTAAACATTGCAACGAGCTATGTTATAAAGCTCCATGGGCAGTATGTTTTGTTTTTAGCAGTCTTGTTGGTTATAGGTGTCATTGAACATCAATGATGGTGTTCCTCTAAGGGGGAGGGTTTGTAACAGCCCTAGTGGAAATCCCATGTAAAAATATATATAAGGTCATGGAGATGGGACACGTATTCTAGGCTGAACGGTGGGGGAAACATCGTAATGGGTGTTGATTCGGTTTATTATGGCTAAGGAAATTGACAAAGGAAATGGCAAAGGCTTTGGAAAGGAATGAGGCATTTATTGACATTTTATTTGTGAAAATAATGGAAATTAGGAGAATGAAGGTGAAAGGTCACAGGTTGCATGTTAGGAGGAAAATGAAGGAAAATAATGGAAAATGAAGAAAATAGAGGCCTCATTAATATAAAAAGGCTTCTGAGGATCAGTGGGCAAGGCTTGATCAGTTCAGTTTTGCATCTATCTCATTATTCTCTCTCTCTCATACTCTTGGACACTTAGATTTTTCTTGGAGCACTTTGGCATTAGAGTAAGAAAGGCAAAGAAGTCAAGAGGAAGCAAAGATAAAGCAGGGAAAGGCAAGATAAAGCAGCTACAATAGGCTTCATTGCAAGTATCAACTTGCATGTGTATTTTCCTTGCTATATTTGGCATGCATGGGATTGCATGTGTTTCTTTTCTACCATGGCATGGGTTTTGTTAGGTGTGGCAATATTTTTAGCCTAGCCTTTCCATTTCCTAATAGCTTTGATGAGATGGGTTCTCTCATTCAGTTTATGTGGGATGGTCGGATTGGATTCAAAGTTGAGTGGGGTGGATCTCCAAATTGACAAACACCTAGTGTAATGGTCTCTAAATTGGACTAAGGATGCACGAAGCCACTGGAATAGTAACCCTTGAACCAGACTGTGGGTTGTAGTAAAGCCATATTGTGTGCCTCGGTGGGCATAGGAATCCTTGCCGGTGCATGGCGAGATATACGATTAATCCAAGAGGTGAATTTCTCTCCGTTGGTCCTAGGGATTCCAAGATGGAATGCACAGTAAAGCCTGGAGAGTATGTCTCGGTGTAGGGCCTAGTGATCCTTGGATCAAATTTCGGATGCACGGTAAATCCTAAGAGACTAGGAGGCACTCAAATTCCTCACGGTGTGGGCAGAAAACTTCGGTGGCATCCACATTGGTTGGTGTTTTTTGATGTGTTATATGAGTCCCACATTCATGCTTGGAATATGGCGCGAGGGTGATTGGTTGAACAGAGACTTGGCTCAACCAATCTATGGTCAGGTGGAATGTGGTAGTCCCATCACCGATTGGTTCATTGCATTGATCAATGAGAAATTCATTCCATTAATTTTCATGTGTAAATTTACTGCTGTGTATATGGATTTTGATGGATGATATGTTTATTGTACTTATGTTCCTATTATGTTGGTTATATGCACATTTTATGAAAACACCTATGTATGGCTCTCAACATGTTTTTACTTGTATATGAATGAATAATGTGTCTATGACCTAATAGATGAATATGTAGCAAATGACATGAGGGAACAATGGTTTATAGCGATTCTTAGATAAGTATGAGATCCCTACACTTAATTATGTTGTTTACACCTGTAGGTTACATGTCGATGATATGCTTGAAAAAATGCCTATCATGGCTAGTAGGGGTCTCGTTAAGGTATTGTTGAGCTTATTGCTTTTGCATCATTGTTTCCCTATACTTTTATGGATTTCAAGCTATCATTCCATTATGGGCAATGGCTTGGGCTCTAAGCCTGGAAAAGTGGCTTAAATCCCAAGGTTTCTGGCATGCAGGCCTATGAGAGTGACTTTAGGTCTCTGGTCACTCCCTTACCCATAACATGAGAGCGACTATGGCCTTAGAGATCCAGAACAACAGTGGGACCTAGCGACAGGCTGTTTGAGTGGATGACTTGTCTTTTGAGGGTTGTGTTGATGATGTTGGATGACTGTATGTGATGTTATGTCTAGTCCACTTCCTTAAGGTCACCTAGGAGGTAAAATCTGTTCATAGTATCCTCTCGTCTCATGTTTACCCCAGTTGGCATGGTTGCTTGGGTGGATGTGGGAGGAGGGTGTTACACCATCCTTCTTGTGCACCAATACTACTGGAGAAGAAAAAGAACTTTGGCTAGGTTGAATTATACCTGCCTGCATAGGGATATCTATAAGGTCTAATGTTTGAAGCAACACTTCCTGGAATCAAGTGAATAGCATGATATTGATCGTGGATAGGTGGGAGACCTTTGGGGGTCTCAAATACCTTGGAATAATTGTCAAGGACTCTTTAGAGATCTGGAGAAATGGACGACTTAGATATTTGAACATCTAGCGAACATAATTGAGAAATTACCCCTCATTTCTCCTTATTCAATAGCTTTGTCACACCATCAGAGCTTATTATCTTCCCAAATTCCTCTATGACACCCCTTAATTCAGTTTCCTTTTCTTTTGAGAAAATTTTCAAGAAAAGTTCTTGAAAATTAAAAGTTATTGTCCCCAAAGATTGTAACCATTGGACTCGTAATACAACATCCACGCCACCCATTGGAATGGCAAGCATTGGAATATTCAATACATATCCCCCCATGGTTATATTGATATTATAACACTTCCCTGTGCAATTTATAGTTCCTCCATTTGCAACCATCACTTGACACTTTGGTGTTGGATATAGAAAGCAATTCAAATCCTTGGCTATCTTACAATGAATAAAGTTATGAGCACTACCTGAATCAATCAACACTATTACCTTTTTTTCTTGCTATATCCTTCTATCTTGAGAGATTGGGGAGTAGTAATTATCACCAATGCATTACAAGATATGATCAGATTCATTTCTTCTTTTTCAGCCCAAGAGGGAAAACTCCTTTTACATTACATAAATGAACAATTCTTTGATGATTCAAATGACAATAAGTACTCCTTGGTATGCATAGGAGTCCAAGGGATCACAATATAACTAGGCTAAGGAAATTAGCAAAGGCAGTGGAAAAGGCTTTGGAAAGGAATGAGACATTTATTGGCATTTTATTAATGGAAATAATGGAAAATAGGAGAAAAGGAAGGTGAAAGGTCACAGGTTGCATGTTAGGAGGAAAATGAAGGAAAATAATGGAAAATGAAGAAAACAGAGGCCTCATTAATAAAAGAAGGCTTATGAGGATCAGTGGGCAAGGCTTGATCAATTCAATTTTGGATCTCTCTCATACTCTTGGACACTTGGATTTTTCTTGGAGCACTTTGGCATTAGAGTAAGAAAGGCAAAGAAGTCAAGAGGAAGCAAAGATCAAGCAGGGAAAGGCAGGATCAAGCAGCTACAACAAGTTTCATTGCAGGTATCGACTTGCATGTGTATTTTCCTTGCTAGATTTGGCATGCATGGGATTGCATGTGTTTCTTTTCTACCATGGCATGGGTTTTTCTAGGCGTGATAGTATTTTTAGCCTAGCCTTGCCATTTCTTCATAACTTTGATGAGATGGGTTCTCTCATTTGGTTTATGTGGGATGATCGGATTGGATTCGAAGCTGAGTGGGGTGAATCTCCGAATTGACAAACAGATGGTGTAGTGGTCCCTGAATCAGACTAAGGATGCACGAAACCATTGGCATAGTAACCCTTGAACCAAATTGTGGGTTGCAGTAAAGCCAAATTGTGTGCCTCGGTGGGCCTAGGAATCCTTGCCGGTGAATGGCGGGATATACAATTAATCCAAGAGGTGGATTTTCTCTCCGTTGGGCCTAGTGATTCCAGGATGGAATGCACAGTAAAGCTTGGGGAGTATGTCTCAGTGTAGGGCCTAGTGATCCCTGGATTAAATTTCGGATGCACGGTAAATCACGAGAGACTAGGAGGCACTCAAATTCCTCACGGTGTGGGCGGAGAACTCCGGTGGCATCCACATTGGTTGGTGTTTTTTGATGTGTTATATGAGTCCCACATTCATGCTTGGAATATGGCACGAGGGTGATTGGTTGAAGAGAGACTTGGCTCAAACAATCTATGGTCAGGTAGAATGTGGTAGTCCCATCACCGGTTGGTTCATTGCATTAATCAATGAGAAATTCATTCCCTTAATTTTCATGTGTAAATTTAATGCTGTATATATGGATTTTGATGGATGATATGTTTATTGTATTTATGTTCCTATTATGCTGGTTATATGCACATTTTATGATAGCGACTATGTATTGCTCTCAGCATGTTTTTACTTGTATATGAATGAATAATGTGTCTATGACCTAATAGATGAATATGTAGCAAATGACATGAGGGAACAATGGTTTATAGCGATTCTTAGATAAGTATGAGACCCTTACACTTAATTATGTTGTTTACACCTGTAGATTACATGTCGATGATATGCTTGACAAAATGACTATCATGGCCAGTAGGGGTCTAGTTAAGGTATTATTGAGCTTATTACTTTTGCTTCATTGTTTCCCTGTACTTTGATGGATTTCAAGCTATCATTCCATTATGAGCAGTGGCTTGGGCTCTAGGCATGGAAAACTGGCTTAAATCCTGGGGTTGCTGGCATACAGGCCTATGAGAGTGACTTTAGGTCTCTGGTCGCTCTCTTACCCATAACATGAGAGCAACCATGGCCTCAAAGGTCCAGAACAATAGTGGGACCTAGGGACAGCTATCTGTGTGGCTGAATTGCCTTTTGAGGGTTGTGTTGATGATGTTGGATGATTGTCTATGATGTTTTATCGATTCCACTTCCTTAACGTCACATAGGAGGTCAAATCTGATCATAGTAGCCTCTCGTCTCATGTTTACGCCAGTTGGCGTGGTTGCTTGGGTGGATGTGGGAGGAGGGTGTTACACCATCCTTCTTGTGCACCAATACCGCTGGAGAATAAAAATAACTTTGGCTAGGTTGAATTATACCTGCCTTGAATTAAGTGGGCTTGATTGTGGGAAAAACTCCACAGTTAAGCGCGCTTGAGCCAGAGGAGTTCTAGGATGGGTGACCTCCTGGGAAGTCCTGGTTACCGGGTGCAAGCCCCGGAAGTGATGATTGATGCTATGTGATTCGTTCTCCACATTTCACTAGTTTCAATCCCACTTCTTCACCCCTGTGAGCATCACCCGATGCAATGAGTGCTAAGTGAACTATTCAAAAATCACGAGAAATTAGTCAGTTACGACTACCTCTCATGGAAATGGTCATACGTTTGAATGACTTACTTAACGCAGTTGAATCCCAAAAATGATATCTAATATAATGCACTGCGTAATCCCCCATACTTAAAACTTTGGCTAGGTTGAATTATACCTGCCTCTAGCATTTATGCAACCATATGTTCAATTTCACTCTTTTGGGCATAGGGATATCTGTAAGGTCTAATGTTTGAAGCAACACTTACTGGAATCAAGTGAATAGCATGGTCATGATCATGGATAGGTGGGAGACCTTTGGGGGTCTCAAATACCTTGGAATAATTGTCAAGTACTCTTTAGAGACCTAGAGAAATGGACGACTTAGATGTTTGAACATCTAGCAAACATAATTGAGCAATTACCCCTCATTGCTCCTTATTCAAAAGCTTTGTCATGCCATCAGAGCTTATTATCTTCCCAAGTTCCTCTATGATACCCCTTAATTCAATTTCTTTTTCTTTTGAGAAAAAATTCAAGAAAAGTTCTTGAAAATTAAAAGTTATCGTCCCCAAAGATTGTAACCATCGGACTCCTAATACAACATCCACACCACCCATTGGAATGGAAAGCATTGGAATATTCAATGCATATCCCCCATGGTTAGATAAATATTATAACACTTCCCTGTGCAATTTATAGTTCCTCCATTTGCAACCATCACTTGACACTTTGGTGTTGGATATTGAAAGCAATTCAAATCCTTGGCTATCTTACAATGAATAAAATTATGAGTACTACCTGAATCAATGAACACTATTACCTTTTTTATTGCTATATCCTTCTATCTTGAGAGCTTGAGGAGTCGTAATTCCCGCCAATGCATTACAAGATATGATCAAATTCATTTCTTCTTTTTTGGCCCCAGAGGGCAAACTCCTTTTACATCACATAAATGAACAATTCTTGGATGATTCAAATGATAAGAACTCCTTGGTATACATAGGAGTCCAAGGGGTCACAATATAACTAGGGCATACATAACAATAATAATGTAAGGGCGCAACAATAACAATAGTGAACTTCTACGAGGCACAACAATAACAATATGGGGGCTACACTAGTATTATAGGGACCTAATAGAAAATATTAATTGTTGGGCATCTATCCTAGACCTCAAAGACTCTCCTTGGAGTCGAGATTGTAGTATGGTAGGGGATTTTAATACAACCCTCCATCCTTGGGAAAAAAAGAGGCTTGGTACAATTGGATTGTACGCTCGTGCTTTTACTTTTTGCAGACATTGATATGAAACATAGTCATATGTAATATATTTTATTAATTGAATAATGAATGATGAATACATGGTTATTCCTTATATAGGAGTTGACTCGCCATGCCAATAAAAGGACATGTCTTTTCACTAATGCCTCTTCAAAACTAATTGAGTAGCTTTATTTTTAATTTATTTATGAATTATTAATTAATATTTTAATATTTTATCATTATATATATATATATATAAATATAATTCATAACATTTCCTCTCCCTACAGGGGCCTAAAATATCTGGGATTCTGGCTAAAACCTGCGAGTCAAAGAATTGCACACTGGGTCTGGTTAGTCAACAAATTGGAGAAAAGGCTAAATTGTTGGAGTCACAGATATCTATCCAGAGCTGGGCGCCTCGTTCTCATTAAATCAGTGCTGGAAGCAACCCCAGTCTTTTGGATGGCACTTGCCTGGATTCCCAAAAATATTCTCGCTCGACTTCAACAAATTTGTAACAAATACCTCTGGGCTGGAAGCCAGGACAAGCGCATTTTTGCTTGGAGTGGATGGTAGAAGATAGCGCTACCAAAAAGGTGGGGAGGCTGGGGCCTAAAGGATCTTCCATTATTTGCAAAAGAAATGGCAGCTAAAATGAGCTGGTCGCTGCTAACTAGCCAGAACTTATGGTCTCGTTTATCATACCATAAATACATTTGGCCACAAGATATTCTGGATTGGGTAAGGCTCCCGTGTTGGAATAGGACAAACATATCAACTGTTTGGAAGGCCTTGCTATTCTCATTGCCCCTAATCAGGGATAACCTGGTTTGGAGAATAAACGACGGATCTCTGGCTAGAATAGGGATGGACCCATGGATTGGCAGCGGAGGTAGGCATACCCTATCACAAGATCTGATTCAGTACCTACACTCCCGTGACATTAATGTAATCGCACATGTTGCTGATCAAGGAAACTCCGGGATCTTTCATCAAGCATGGAAGTCGGCGCATCAAATGAATCTGCCACTCAGATGGCATCAGGAATGGCAAGACTACAGAACTGCACTAACCGAATCTCATATAAGAATCAGAGACGGTCCAGATGAATTAGTTTGGAGTCAGGCAGAGAATGGAAAATATTCTCCAAAGGCCGGATATATCACACTCAGCAGTCACAAAAAACCAGACCATATCCCGACCTGGTGGCAAAGCATTTGGAAACTATCAGCTCCGCCTAGATCAAAACTTTTTTTCTGGTGCGTATTGAGGAATAAGGTACCTACAGGAGAATACCTAATGCACAGAGCAATACATGGGCCAACTTGGTGCGTGTTGTGCAAAGACGCATCGGAATCCACAGAGCATCTCTTTTTGAGATGCAATGCTACACTAGAATTATGGCGATCTCTCTCAAATCACTTCTCTTTCAATGGCAATTGGGAAGGATCGGACCTGATCGAGGCTTGGGAAAATTGGGCACAAAAACATAAGGGATCGAAATGTATACTCCTTCCGATTCTTGTAAACTGGCAGATTTGGAAGGCTCAAAATCGCTCTATTTTTTAGAACAGACCTATCATCTGGCCATTGATCGAAGCCGCTATCACTGCTGCCTATAAGGAACTCCCTGACCCTCTGCCCCCAAAAGAACGCCATCCTCATCCACCCCCTTGCATTGACAAAAACATCCCTTGGGCCTTCTTTGATGGGGCTGCAAATCATCAAAGCTGTGGGGGAGGTTTTATATTACATTTGAATGAACATCATTATTACACTGTAAAATCGGGCCTGGGCATAGGAACTAATAACTTTGCTGAGCTCATAACCTTGCGACATCTTCTCCACTTTGCTCTACACCACCATTGCACCAGCATCAATATTTTTGGGGATTCAAAAACTGTAATAAATTGGTTCAATGGCATATCCGACTGTCACATACACACACTCAGCATCATCCTAAATGAAGTTTTTGTTTTCAAGGAACATAACGACCATGCTGACAAATTATCTAAGGAGGCCGCGTTGATGGACAGAGGCATATGGGAGATCACAGAGGTGAAGGGACGGAATGAATACATATATTTTCATCGGCCATACATAGACCAAGAATACCAGCATGCACCAGAATCTTAATTACTGAAAGGATTTTTGTTTTTTTGTCATGCAGACAGCGTTTATCTATGATGATCAGAAATTGCATATTTTTGTGCCTTATGGCAAAATGTAAACAGTCTTATATGAAAGAACTATATCTCGGAGAACTACATAGTGCTCTGCACGATATATTTATGTAAATATGGAACACTGTTATACACACAGTGGAAATTGCATATGCGTAAAGCATCTACAATATGTAATTTTTCCAATCTAAATGAAAAATTACGGATTTTTCCAGTGGAAAAAAAAAAAAAAAAAACATTGCCTCTCCCTTAAAAATGCTTTATCCTCAAGACGAGTCTTCCTTGGGTAGCTTCTTCCATTTGATGAGGTACTCCTTAATTGTTTTGGACTGTAATACCTTCTCTCTGATAGCGAGTATACCTTCAGGTTCTAGGATTATTCTTCCTTCTTCATCGGTCTCTTGTATATCTGTTTGAGCTATTTGGTTTTGCCATAGTACTTTCTTGAGACTTGATATATGAAGGTATTATGGATTCGACAATTGTCCGGTAACTTCAATCCATAAGCTACGCTACTTATTTTTTTGATTATTTGATACGGGCCATAATATTTAGGTGATAGGTTATTTTCCCCTTGTTGTTTTAATGACAATTTCTTATAATGTTGGAGCCTATCAAAGACCAATATCCTTCTTCGAACTCCCTTTCGATGCGATGTTGGTCGGCTTGTTGTTTCATTCTATTACATGCCATGATTAGATTTTCTCTTAATAAGTTAAGGACTCTTTGGTTTTCTTCTAAGTAGCTTTTTACTACTAGAACCTTAAAATCGAGTAGTGCAAAGTCCTTCCATCTGGGTGGTTCATAACCATAGAAAGCTTGGAAAGGTGTCATTTTAGCCGACGTATGGTCGGTCGTGTTATACCACCATTCTGCAAGGTGTAGGCACTGGGTCCATTTGTTTCGTTTTTCAGTGACGAAGCAACAAAGATATGTTTCCAAGCATTTATTTATGAATTTAGTTTGGCCATCTGTGTGGGGGTGATACACTGAACTCATGTTTAGGGATATTCTTTCCTCATGGCATAAATCCTTCCAAAAATTGCCTTTGAACTTTGCATCTCTATAACTTACTATGACTTTGGGAAACCCATGTAGTTTGTATACGATTTTACAAAACATATCTGCAATTTTCTTAGTTGTGTCACTTTTTTTTAGGGCCATAAAATGGGCATATTTAGTGAGTCTGTCGACTACGAAAAATACCTTGTCCTTACCGTCAGATACAGATAGTCCTTCAATGAATTCCATCGAAATCTCTTCCCATTTCTGATTTGGAATGTGTAGTGGGTGTAATAAACCCAGGGTTGGGATATTTTCACTCTTATTCCTTTGACAAACATCACATTCTGCAACATATTTATGGATTTCCTTGCTCATACCCTTCCAATAGAATGATTTTCGAATGTTGTAGTAAGTCTTGACATGACCACCTGCAGGGGAACTGTGAGATTCTTTTATAATTTTCATCTTAAATTTGGATGTTGGCGTTATGTAAATTCTACATTTGTACCATATTCTGTCATTATTCTATTCAAAATTGGTATATCGATTGATATTTCCAATCATAGAATCACAATCCTCATCCTTGGCATATTCGGCTCGTATTTCGTCCAACCATTCCGGAACGACTACCATGGCAGCACATGTTGTGTTGTCATCATCCTTACGTGAGAACATATCAACTACAACATTCTCCTTCCCTTTCTTGTGCAATATTTCCAGGTCAAAAGCTCACGACTTCTCCATCCACTTTTGTTGTTCTGTTGACAATGTCTTTTGTTGAAGTAGGAATTGAAGACTGTTGTGGTCGGTTTGGATTGAGAATTTACTTTCGAGCAAGTATTGGCGCCATTTCGTTAAGGCATGTATGATGGCAAGCATCTCCTTTTGGTATGTTGATTTCAAGCCTTCTCGTTTATTAAGTTTCCTGCTCTCAAATGCTATAGGATGGTTGTCCTGCATTAATATGATTCCAATTATGAATCCTGAAGCATCACATTCGAATATGAATGGTTTGGAGAAGTCAGGAGTTGCCAATACTAGTGTGGTTGACATTACTTCTTTTATATTCTCGAAGCATTTGTTTGCCTGGTTATTCCATTGAAAAACATTATTTTTTAACAAGTTAGTCAGGGGTGTCATCAAATGTGCATAGTTTTTTATGAATCTTCTGTAATACCCAGTTAGACCTAGAAATCCTCTTAGCTTGGATACATTCTTGGGTTTTGACCATTCTTTGATTTCTTTGATTTTGTTGGGGTTCACTTTGACTCCCTCCCTAGATATAACGTGTCCTAGGTATTCAAATTCCTTTTGTCCAAATGTACATTTTGATAACTTGGCGTAGAATTGATTCTTCTCTAATACAGAGAGTACTTCCTCCATATGCTTGAGGTGCTCCTTCCATGTCTTACTGTAAATGAGAATATCACTGAAGAAAACTAATACAAACTTCTGTAAGTATGGGTGGAAAAGTTCATTCATGGTTGCTTGGAAGGTGGTTGGCGCATTTGTTAATCCAAATGTCATAACTTTAAACTCATAGTGCCCCTCATGAGTTCTGAATGTTCTCTTTTCGACATCCTCTAATCTTACCCGTATCTAGTAGTAACCTGATCTCAAATCCAATTTTGAGAAATACTCTGCGCCATGGAGCTCATCTAGCATCTCGTCAATGAATGGGATCAAAAACTTATGTTTAATAGTAATTTTGTTTAGTCCTTTGTAATCTATACACAATCAGAAGGATCCATCTTTCTTTCTAACCAATACTACGGGTGAAGCGTATGGACTTCTACTTTTTGTAATGATTCCATGTTTTAACAGGTCTTGTATCAATCATTCTATTTTTGTTTTATGATGATGGGGGTAACGATATGGTTTTACATTTATTGGTGTTGAGTCTGGTTTGACTTCAATGATGTGTTCAATTTTCCTTTCAGGGGATAATTTCATTGGCAGATCTTGAAAAACCTTCTCATACTTCTGGATTAGGGATGAAATTTCTGATGGTTGGTGAATCCCTTCTATCGATAATAACTCCAATTGTTGACATTGTGCAACAAATGCTGGGGCTCCCTTGTGAATAAGTTTTTTCATCTGTTGAGTAGAGATGACTTGAGTAGGTGGAGTTTGGAACCCAAACAACTTATACTTCCTTCCGTTTAATTTGAATTTAATGAACTGCTTTTGGTGATTTGCTAAATATGTGCCTAGTGTTTGCAACCATTGTACTCATAAAATGATGCCTACTCCTCTGTATAAAAAATGGACTCCATTTCGTATTCGTTAAGTTGCATTTTGACTTTATGCCACTTTCCTACTCCATCTATCTGTTTCCCATCTGCCACCATAACTTTTAAATCTGCTACAGGTTAAGCAAAAATGTTCAGTCCTTTTGCAACATTAACATCTACAAAGTTGTGCGTACTTCCTGAGTCTATTATAATGATAATGTTTTGCTTCTTGTTATGGCCTTTAAGCTTTACTGTTTGTGGCTGATCTATACCTATAATGGCTGCTAAAGAAATTCGTGGCATATTCTCTTATGAATCTGGATTAGGGTTTTCATTTTCCTCATTGTTCTCTTCGTCGGAGCTATCTTCTGAAGATTCTTCTTCTTGTTCTGCTTCGCAGTTGTAAAGTTTTTGCATCGTGCATTTGTGCCTTGGGGAATACTTGTCTCCACATGTCCAACACTTTCCATCTCTTTTTCTTTCGACATTAGACTGTTGTTTTCCTCCATTGCGCATTGGAGGTGGAACATATTTACCAGTGTTTTCTGACGATGGTTTACTTGACTTCCCCTTGGAGTGGTTGTTTGATTTCTTGTTATTGGTATATGGTGCCTTATGGAGTTTATATTTTCGTTCAATAATTATAGTTGTGTGTCTGGCATCTTCAATGGTTTTGGGTTTATATAACTTTAATTCTTCCTAGATGTAATCTTTAAGGCCACAACGATACATTTTTAATAACTCTTCGTCTGAGAATCCCCTTTCCCTTATCACTAACACCTCCCATTCATGAGTATATTCACTTACCGATCCTTTCTGTTTGAGGTGAACGAATCTCTCATATACATCATCCTCTTCTTCGTCATGAAACCTTTTTAGCAAGGCATTTTAAAATTTTTTCCAATTGAATGAGTTAGCTACACATTTAGTAGACCACCACAGGAACCATTGCTACGCTTCTGCTTCCAGGTAGTTGGATGCTGTCATGACCTTCTCTTGTTCACTTGTTGGCGGATTTGCTCCAAAAATGATGTCCATCTTGTTTACCCATACAGTGACATCTTTATGATCCTTACCATCATATTTGGGTAATTCTCTCTTAATTTTAAGGTGGTCTCATTCAGGAAACTTTGTATAGTATTGACTTCCTTCGAAGTGTAGTTGCGGTTGCTCGCATATCAGGAAATCGTGATTTGGAGAACTTTTGTCTTTCGGATTTTTGGGACTTTATGTGGCTGAGGGTGGATTGTCCTTTCCCATAAACTTGCTCATCATGCTTTTTAACTCCATGATATCATCGACCATTTTGTCCTATTTACTAACTGACTTCTCGACATTATCAAGGCGTGGTATTCTCTTAACATGTTTATTAAAAGATGACGCTCACAAGATTTTACAAGAATTTCATGCAGGGGATTGTGGAGGACACTTGTATTGGAAGAGTACTACTGACAAGATTCTAAGGGCTAGTTTCTACTGGCCTACTTTGTTTGTAGATGTCAAAAAAAATGTGACCTCCTGTCACAAATGGCAGATTTTTTAGGGAAAGAGGAAACTGTTACCCTGGCTTCTTAAACCAATTTCCACTGAGATGCCATTTCAACAATGGGGGTTAGACTTCATTAGAGAAATACACCCCCATCCTCAGCTCAACATAAGTGGATTCTAACAGCCACATACTATTTTACCAAATGGATAGAGGCCATACCTTCTAGGCAAGCCACAGACACTGTCATAATCACCTTCCTAGAGAGTAATATCCTTTCAAGATTTGGATGTCCCCAGAAGCTCATTATTGATAATGCAACAACCTTTAAATAAAAAAGAATGATAGATTTCTGTAACAAATACCATATAACCCTTGGCCATTCCACAACCTATTACCCTTAAGGTAATTGACTGGCAGAGTCATCCAACAAAATCCTAGTCAATATTATTAAAAATCACTGGAGGATAACAAAAATACATGGCACAAGAAGTTAGTCAATGCCTTATGGGCAGATAGACTGACTACTAAGAAGTCCATTGGAACATCACCCTATCAGCTAGTTTATGGGATGGATGCAGTTTTCCCATCATCCTTGGGAGTGCCAGTCATGAAAATTCTTCAGGAATTGCAGGTGGAACCGAATGACATTCAAAGAAGAATAAATCAGACCATACACTTGCAGCAGACTAGAGAAGAAGTATATGTAAAATCACAGATAATCTAGGAAAAAATCAAGAAATTCTTTGATAAAAAGACTAAAGAAGATGATTTTCACATAGGAGACAAAGTCCTTAAGTGGGATTCAAGGAGAGAGGATAAAGGCAAGCATGGAAAATTTGATTTTCTATGGTAGGGGCCTTATGTCATTTTTGGCTACAGAGGCAACGATGCCTTTTTCTTGAGAAACATAGATGGATCAGACCTACCAGGAGGACCTATTAATGGTAGGATGTTGAAGCACTACTTTTCCACTGACTTACAATAATTCACTTTACTTTACATCATTGTACATAACATTGCAGAGTGTAGATTGGATTGGATGGTAATCCTTTGAAGTTGAAGTTCGGAGAGAAGGCCCTAAGCTTTGAAAGATTTACTATCATAAGTATCAAAAATGCAGATTCACAAAGGGACACTTTGCAAGGTAACTTCAGCCACAATTCAAAGGCCTAATCCTTAGAGTCCTTGACATTTCACTAAGAAATGCCATCCCCATGTGGAGCCATTGTTAGATTCCTATAGAGATAGGATTCATAGTTTTGAATTGGCTAAGGTTAAGCCTTGTAATATTGTACATACCTTTGCTTTCTGCAAATATTTTCCATATTAAAAATTAAAAAATGTAAAGAGGGTATGTCCTAAAAGAAATATCAAAGGACAAAAAGAATAAGAAAATATAAAAAAATGAAAATATATGAACCGCAAAAACTCAAACAGATCATGAAAGTGTGCAAGTCTAAATGCCACTACTATTTTACTACTTTACTGTCTTAAATAATGGTTGTATGCAGCTTGTCATACATGCCACAACCCATGGTAGTCAAACTGCTTAATCTTGACTATTTCATGCTTTGAATTTTATGTTTGTAGTTAGAGAATAAAATCTGACCAAACAATTTAATCTTGGCAAATCATTAGATAGGTAGAGAAAATAAAAGGAGCTCATCAGTTTAATCTGAGCCCTTGGATGAAATAAGGTTAGAAGTAGATAGTTTACTTTTCAAAAGAAAAATGAATGATAAGGGTCTACTAGCCTAAATGCACCCAAATAAAATGAAGAAAAAATGTTAGGGTAAGTAATGGGTAAGTAGAAGAAAGGTTGCTGAAGTATAAAGTTGATTGGATAAAAGCACATTTATCATGCTTAATTATATGTTTCAATGTGCATGAGCATTTAAGAAAGCAAAAACAATGGTTTACAAGTTCATTTAATTAACTCCCCTTCATTCATTTCATCCTTATACTTACTAATTTCCCCATCCACAAGAATGTTCTAGTACTAAAAATCCTTCAAGTCATAAAGGCTCAGAGCATTTCTCTGACTTTTGGTGGGACCGGACCCTCGGCTTAATGACTTATGGACATCAAGTGTTAGAATTCCCATCATAAAATTCATTTCCCTTCATTACCCTAATAAAACCCCTTTTCCTAAGGTTAAACTCCATTTGCCTATGAAAAGTAAACAACCCCATGTTAAATTCCATTTCATCCAAAATACCCACAAAAAGATTTTATCCTAAGTATGAAGTGTATGTGAATAAAATGCGCAAATATTACATTTATGCTTAGGGGTATGTTCACTCCGCTCATTTCATTTCATATTAATTTTTAACATAATGCTATAGCTCTAGATATACCTTTTCCCGTATATAATTAAATCTCGTATATAATACCCCAACCCTTAGTTTAGCTATAAACTATACTTTTACCCCATATTCCCAAGAAAACCCACTTAATTCACCACTTCTTGGTAAAGCTAAAGTAATCCCATCATTAAGCCCCGCCTGATCATTTAAACCCATGATTAACTTGTAATTAATCCCAAACCACCAAGGATTAAAGCCCTGGGCCCCCCTAAACCTATGCTCATTTCATCCACGCACATCTGTCACCCGATTGTCGTTTGATCGTCATCGCTCAAATCCAACGATCCACAGCCATATCGAGTTCACCCGATGACCTACCTTTACTCACCCGATAAAGTGGTTTTGCTTGGCCCCCCATCTGCTACGTGTTAAGTGCTAACATAGATCGGGTGACCCCGCCTCCTCCATAAAAGCGGTGCGATGGCTTGGGAAACCACCTCCCCACCCAACTCGAAAAACCGCCAACTGTTCATTTGTAATTTACCCGCCAAAAAGATCGTTGCTCAATAAAAAGGCCGAGAAACCCTATTTCGCCTTTTTCACTCATTTTCCTTGTGAACCTTTGTAAACCATTGCGACATCTGCAAACGCTGAAATCACCAATTGACCTCAAATTTCACTCATGAAGAAATTGCAAAGACCCAAAACAAGCTCTCAGTTTGTACCAGAGCTCATTCAACCTTCTGCAATTTCTGAAAGCCCCAAATTTGAAGTTAATTCACTCAAATTCCAGGTATTTGAAGACAAATTACCAGACACCCTTTCAAATTTGAAAATGTTCAGTCTTTAAAGTGTTTTAATTAAGCAAAATTAATTGAAATTACTTTAAATTTAAAGCGCATATCCAAACCCTTCTGAAAGCTTCCGAGTTTCTTTCAACCCTCTGAATAAACCTGTATTGCTCAAATCCATAAGAACTGAATTATGGCTGCCCCCATCGCCATGGATGTCAGACCTATCACAACTCCCCATTTGGACCTTGACCACCTCCCCCTGGCGGACAGGGATTTTCAAATCAGAGACACAAGTGCCTATCAACTCCTGCTCAAAATTCATTGTTTGAGTAAGGACAAATATCTAAACCATTCTGATGACATTGGCCTTTGGGACTCCAATTTGCCCAAATACCAGTTTCCACAAGTACATATTTTTCCTGAGATTTTCCATATGTGCCATGCCTGTTACATTCCCAGCCAGAGAGCTATAATGTCCCCTAACCAAAAAGTCTTGTTTACCATTACAGCTGAGTCAATCAATGAGATGTTGCAAGTCCAACCAGGTCCAAACCTGACCCCACTCTCCATTGGGGATTTGTTAGACCAGTACACCAAATTGAGTCCATCTAGACTGGCCCAAATATTCCAAACTTTCATTGTAGAAGAGCAACACATTCCTAAAGATGCCCCTCCATATGTTTCTGCCATTTTCTCTGAAAGAGGCAAGAAAATTGTAACCATGATATCATGTATTTTGGGTTGTACCACAGATGAATTTGTTGATGAGCTCATCTTGGCCTTCATGTCCATTTTCACCCCAGGAAAGCCTCCTACTACTTTGTACAATTATGCCCAGTTCATAGCTGAAAGGATGCATGAACAATTTACCAGAATGCACAATGAAAGAGTATTCAAGTACTCATCTGTACTATACCACATGTTTTTGTATTATCAGTCAGACATATTTCCCTTCACCATCCAGAAGTTGGATACTAAAGGCCAACCCAGGTCTGTCATATTTTGGACACCATTATTCCACAGATATTCATCACCATACACCTACACAGACTTCATTGACTCTTTTTTCCATCCAGTCATGACCATGTTGACAGGAAGTCCTCCACCCAGAATAAGCCAAGAAATCAAAAGAGTGCTCCAATTGTCCAAGCAAAGTAAGGTGGGAGATTGGTACCTTTACCAAAATCACACCGAAATAAGAATCTATGGTTGCCAGCTTGCCCCATACAAACTGCCCAAATACCTCCCCATGAGATTATTTGCTTTAGAGTATTATAGGCAGATACTGAACTCTAATGATGTCAACTTTATCTCAACCAAGAAAATAACTCAGTTCAAGGTCAAAAATCAGTTAGGCCCTTTCATTTGCAATTCTAGAGAAGCAGGGCAGGAAGTAGATCAAATTCTGCAACAAATGAAGTTTCAAAACAGTTTCATGTGGAGGTATGACCCCCAAGGGTTTATTACCAAACTAAGACAAAAGGTTAAATTGGGACCTTACATTCATCACCCCATAACAGAGATAGAGAGATATGCCAATCAATCTGAGTGGTTGGAAAACACTCTCATAGACAGGGATAACACAAAGGTAGTGTTGAAAATGCCTTGTTTGATTTGGAGAGACAGCTTGATGAAAGCTCATTCCTGTAGGTACCAGAGCACGGAGGAACCATGAGTACCCCTACTATTTTGCAGACTCCTTAGAATGAGGAAAAGAATCCCAAAAGGAACAGAGAGGGAGCCTCTAGCTTAGGTATGGACACATCCAATGTACAGTATGAAGCCAACCAAAGCAAAAGGCTAAGGCTTAATCCCGTTTCAGAACAGGAAGACACAAAAGGCCAGTAGAAATAACTAATATTGAGTTAGACATGAGCAAGGGCACAACTCCAACTGGTGAAACATAGGAGCCATCTACATCACAGACTCAAATGTTAGAAAGGCAGCTCAGTGTAGGAGTATCCTCATTTAGTAGGCATGCTGATAAAGATAGGGACATCAAGGATATTCAAATAAATCAAAATGAGAAATGAGAAATTGAAGGCACAATCCTATGCACAGTGTCTCAAACTTACACCCACCAATCAAACTAGGTTGATGTCAGCTTTTGACATCAAGGAAGGAAAGATGCAAATGTCCTTCATAAATCCAATTGTACAACAACCAAGGACATCAATAGATTTCAAAAAGATTGATTTTGAGGTATTGGCAAGGGATATTCATCCCATTGACCAAATTGAATTTCACAAATAGGCTGGAGAAATGATTTACTCCACCCTTACAGGAAAAGCCATAGCTGCCCATCAGTTGCAGAATTCATTGAACAACATTTCAACCCAGTATCAGTTGGAGAAGGCCTCCTCACAGGCCAAAGACACCAGAATCAAGTCTTTGGAAGACTTGGTAATTGAATTGGGACATGATCCCCGAGACATCAAGGCTACTAACAACTGATCAAGAAAAAGAATGAGGACGGTAAAAAGGTTAATGTACAGTAAAAGTAAAACAACATCAACATCAGCAGTAAAAAGGTTAATGTACAGTAAAAGTAAAACAACATGGTAAAAGGATGAAGACAAATCAGCAAGGTCAAAGTGTCTCAGAGTCAAAGTGTATCAGATGAAAGCCAAAAGTAAATGAAGCTTCCAGCGTGAAAGATCAAACAACAAAGCAACATAAAGGGCTAAAAATCAAAGCATAAAAGCCAGCAGTACCAAAATAAAAGGAACATTCCCAGACAATAAAAGTATTAATGATCAACTACAACATCCCCAGACACAGGAAGTATTGGAAAATCAAACAAGGCATGAAGAGTTGATGGACTTAGTCCTCAAACTAAATGATCAGCTGAGGGAGACTAAAAAGGAATTGGATAGCCTAATCGAATAAAAGCAAACTAATATTAGCACTAGCTCGGTGAATGTCATCCCATCAGTTACCACGACTGTTCCTTCCACATTGGCAGCCTCATTGGCTCCCACAACTCCAATGGTCATAGCACAACCAGTTTCTACAGAATCTACATCAGCAACAGGTACATCAGGTGAAGAAGCAACAAAGTTGGTTAAAGCTATGGAAGAAATGTCCATACAAACAACAAAGATGAATAAGCTCAAAGAGACAGTGACAAGCTTGGAAACTGATTACAATCTTGCTAAAATCATGCACAAGGAAGAAGTATAAAAAGCTACCAGGATGAGTGAGAGATTGAAAGCCATGGAAAAGGACCTAACACTAAAGGAACCCCTTGGGCAGGCTAGGAACTCCTATGGGCCAATATCATTGACTATGACAATAATATTTAGCCATCTATTCAGGTAATTTTTGAGCAAGTAGAGTTGATAAGGCTGGCTACAGAGGCCATCCAAAGAGTAAAAGAAGAATTGGGAGAAATGCCAAAAGAGGCCACCAGAATTATCCAGTTCCTTAACAACAAGAATAAGTATGAGCTTCAGGAATTGGAAATAGAGGATAGAACAGAGACAATTTTGGAGGTCAGAAAGGTCCTCTCCAAGAGAAACTTAATGCAAAACTTGGAGGACAAGTGTCAGAATATGTAGGTAGCCATTGACAAATTTATGGCTAAGTTCCAAATTTTGAGAGAGAAGGGATTACCCAAACCCTTAGTGATAAATGACAAGCTCATGACTCAGGAGGATTACAACAGGAAAATCAGAGAGGTAGCAAAGGATCAGGTGAATACATCATCAATGAAGGCATTACCAACAGGCAAAGTACTCTACCAGACATTTGAAAACTTGTTTTACCTCCAGCATGAGGTAAAAAACTTATTTATCAATAAGCTTACTTTTGCCAAATACACCGAGGCAGATGAAATATATAGGAGGATGCTAAAAATCCAATTACTTGATGCTGAAGCATGGGAAAAATTAACTGATTTACTGTAGAAATATGCAGTAAAAAGGTTAATGTACAGTAAAAGTAAAACAACATGGTAAAAGGATGAAGACAAATCAGCAAGGTCAAAGTGTATCAGATGAAAGCCTAAAGTAAATGAAGCTTCCAGCGTGAAAGATCAAACAACAAAGCAACATAAAGGGCTAAAAATCAAAGCATAAAAGCCAACAGTACCAAAATAAAAGGGACAACATGAAACAGTTCAATAGCTGTCTCTATCTTCTTGCAAGAAGATATTTTTATTTCCTAGATTAAATCTCAAATTAGTTTGAGATATTTTGTAATAAACTTTTGTATAAATACTTCACAATTCGAAGTATGTAGGGTGGATTCTATTAGACATTTCTATAGACTTTTTTTATCAAGAAGACCCAGAAGGTTATTGTATCAATTGATGAGCCAACAAGCTGGATTGATTAATAAAGATCAGACTTTTCCAAGGATTCATGTGTTAAGCGAATTTCATACAAGTATTTTCATGTGTTATTGTCATTTTTCTTAAAGTTATTCATAATCTTATATGTGTTTCAATCTAAATGCTATAACTGGAATAATATTTCATAACTTATTTAAATCACACTCTGTCTTAAGAGTTAATCATTTGAATGTTTTCTTATGATATTTAAATTAAAGAATTCTTAATTGCTCCTTGGTTTAGATTGATTTCATGAATAATCCAGGTTAAAGGATTCTTAACTGCCCTTTGATTTCGATTACCAATTCCTTCCTCATTCATTATCCGGGTCTGAGAACCCTTAACTGCTCTCTCACCCCGAGTGAAATCTTTTCATTCTTCTGTCTCAAATATCTGAAATACACTCTGCTATCTTGCCCTTGGAACATCCCCTTTAGCGAGTTAATCCAATTTTGCTTCCTTGTTAGTTGACTCCATAGCCCAATGGTCTAAAAGACATCAATTTATCCATTTGTCTAAGCAGATACCACTACCCAATCTCAAGCAAAATCAAACACTCCTTGAACAATCATAACTAGCCTAAAAACATCTTAACTAAAACAAAATTACATTTTAAAGAGAGAGCCCTCTCTGAGCATCAAGAAGGCTAGGTCCTGATCTCCAAAAGCGAATAGTGGCTACCTTTGGTTTTTCCTTCTTATTACTTCAAAGGAATTATCAGAGTGATAACAGAAGGAATGATAACCTTCCGGGTATAAGATATGTCTTAGGCATCAAGAGTATAAATCACTCTCAATTCATGGAAGATTCCCTCTTATTGGTAGGAGCCTAATTAATTATTGCACAATGCTTCAAATAGGTTATAGATCAGTATTTATTGGCTTCTAAAGGTCTATAAATCATAAAGAATCACATATCTATTCTTGGAATATTAGCTCCCTTCTTCAAAAATAGTTGGGTCCCCTTTTTGTTTTTCATCCTCTAACCTCTTGAAAGTATTTCAAATTTTTGGGGATTCTACTTATTTAAAATCCCATTCTTCTCAATCTTGCTCAAGAATGATGACAAAATTCAAGTACAAGCTACAATAATGGGGAGCGATTTGGTTGAACTTAGCTAGGCATCAAGTTCTTATTAAATAGTATTATCAAATTTTCCTCTTTACGAGTTCACAACTCTCCTAGTGCCAACCGAGACTCTTTGGGAATTAGCTAAAATTATGAGGAAAATTTTATGGGGCAGTCATAAGCAGAGTCATACAAATTTTCATCTCATCAAATGGGTTGTGGTAAAACCCCCAAAGTCTTCTGGTGGCCCGGGGATCTTGTTGAAAATAACAACAAGGAATGCTAAAAATAGCATTGCTAGAGATAGCATTTCAGGATATATTCCAATTTTAATTTGTACTTGAATTAAAATTGAGAATTAAAATTTGAATTTAGTCTCACTAGTTGTTTGAAAAATAATTAATTAATTCATCTTGAGTTAATTACTTGGTGAAAATCAAACATGAAGGCTTTGTGAAGACAAGCAACAGTTATCCCTTTGATTGAGGAAGTTATCCCTTAATTAAGGAGATAAGGATGAGTTGTATTTGAGTTGTAATTAGTTAGCTCAGTTACTGAGTTAAGTCCAGTTAAATTAGTTCCAAACAATTGGAGAAACTAATTGTGAATTCAGTCAGTTAATGCATGCATGCATGCAACTAGTGTTCTCTAGATAACTGAATATTCTCTCATAAATAACTCATGCATGTCAGTTTAGACAAAGACCCAGTTGAGACTAAAGACAAGGACATTGTACTATCAGTTGGAGGACTTTTCCTATAAAGGAAACTCATCCATGCAGAAGGAATTATCTCCTTCAGGATTGCACAGTTATTTCAAAGGTGAGTGTTGTGTGTGAGGTGAGAATCACATAGGTTGCAGTTGGAGGACCCAGGAGAAACTGCGCAAGGAAATAGGAGGCCTGGAGGAGTGAGGGAAGGCATATGTGTTGTATATTCTGTCTATGAGTAGCAGTGAGGGATTGTACTGAGAGCTGGATAGCTTGTGAGCAAAAGATTTGTGTAATCCTGAGATATTTCCACTTGTATGATAATATAGATAGCGGGGTTTTTAGCTGAGGCTTTCCCCAGAGTATTCTTATGTGTTTCATGTGTATGATTTCTTCTTCTTAGTTATATGTGTTCCGATTGATCTTGCTCAAATTGATTAAGCATTCACAAATTTTGATGGTAGAAGTAGATCAAGTATTTTGCTTTATTACATTGCATTATCAGGTGATCTACAGTGAGAATTTCTACATGATATCAGAGGTAGCTGATCCATGGAGAAATTTCTACATGGTATCAGAGCCAAGTTGATCAAAGTGGAGAACAATATACAAAGAAGGGAGAAGTTCGAAGTTTGAAGTTCTTGATTATAGGTACAGAATCTATTTCTTATCACGTCTCAAAGTTCACCAATGGTGTTCAATGGCTTGAGACTCAAGGATGGAAGCTCGAATTACATAGCCTGGAAGGATCACATGGAAGTGGTATTAGAGGACAACAGTTTGAAGGACTTCATTGATCAAGAAGTCCCCAAGCTAGCAGCAACTAATGTCTGAGAATTGGCGGAGTGGAAGAAATGTGTGGTGAGAGCGAGGAGGATTCTTCTGGAGGGAGTTCGAGACCATATTGTCTCAAGTCTCCATGGGAAGGAGACTCCATTTTCAATGTGGAAGACATTGAAGGATCTATATCAGAACAACAACAACCAGAGGAAGCTAGTGCTGAAGGACAAGCTTCAGAAAATCAAGTGTGAAAAGGGCGACACGATCTCTACATATCTGAACAAGCTCACAACCTGCAAAGATGAGCTTGGAAGTGTAGGAATCATGACATCCGATGATGATATAGTGAGTCTTACTCTCCTCGGTCTTCCTAAGAGCTGTCATAGCTACTAGGACTCAGTGAATGGAAGAGAGAAATTGCTAGATTGGGAACGAATGTGGTCAGATCTGATGTAGAAGGAGATCAGGAGGAGCACCAGAGATGGTTCTTCATCCAAGGATGATGAAGAAAATCTAGCCTTAGCTAGTAAGGCAAGGAAAGGGAAGGAGAAGGATTCTCATCCCAAATTGAGTTCTTCTCATGGTGGGAAGAAGATTGACAAATCTAAAGTGAGATGCTTTAATTGTCACGAGGTGGGCCATTATGCAACTAATTGTCCATTGAAGAAGTCCAAGAAGGGATCCTTGGAAGGATCTGAAGGTGAGGCAGTGGCCTCTCAGTTCGAATTGGATTTTACCCATATCGCATGCATGGTTTCATCGATGATGGGTTGTGGTTGGTTTCATGACAGTGGAGCCTCATTCCACATGACCGACGATAAGAGTTTATTCAGTAGCTTAGAGGAGAAAGACCTCAAGATACTCATAGAGGTGGGTGATGATGAAAGGTACCATGTTCCAGGTGAAGGTATGGTTGCTTTTCAGAGGGAGCATGGAGCTTCTATCACCCTAACTGATGTGAAGTATGTGCCTGGACTGAAGAAAAACTTGGTATCGATCGCGATGGTGGAGGACAAAGGTTACGATGTTGTCTTTAGCAAGGGAAAGGTTTTGCTTAGACACATCACCACGGGTCAGGTGAAACAGATCAGTTCACAGGTACATAACCTATATGCTCTTGAGGTTCAAGATGCATGCAAGGCCTTGAGGAGAAAGGCAACTGTTAGAGACTTGGTGGTTGAGAGGGAGAGTACATTAGCTCTCAACATGCAATGCCAGAAGAAGTCTCAGACAATTGTGGAGGAGCCACAATTGGTGAAGCAACTTCAGGAGGTTGAGGAGTAGCCACAACTAGAGAAGCCGAGAGGAGATCGAGTGGAGGCATCGACTCATGCAGAGACCTCTAGTAGGGGGAAATTTTGAGCCAAGTGGGCAGAGGGATCACATGTAGCCATACCTCCAGGTGTGAGGAGGGGCGATGTGAAGCGATAGTCCCAAGAAGGCTGAAATAGGGGCAGGATCCTTGAGGTACCCAACCTCTTTGATTAGACCTTGCTATGGGAGCCTCGATGAGGAGTAGCAGGATTGGTTGAGTGGGTAGAGACAGAAGCGGATGGAGTGGCAGAGAGAGCTACAATGCAGGAATCCTAAGACTACACGAGGCTGCAGCAGTGCGAGAGGCACAGGAGTGTTGCACCAGTGCAAGATGGCACAGAGAGGTGTGCAACAGTGCGAGATGCAAGGAGTTGTTGCAGCAACACAGAGGTCAGAGAGGGAGCACTTGTCAACAACAGAGGGTGCTTCAGCATCAGAGGGTGTTTCTAGCCCAACAGGGAGGTCAGTTGGGAGATCAGTTACTTACTTCTCAGTAACTGAGTTGTAGTGCATTAGTGGGTAGCACAATGTAACATGAAGAGAGGAGGTGCAGTGCGGATGCAGTGCTGGGAGATAGAACCATCAGTAGCACGGATGCAACAGGAGGAATTAGTGCGATTGATGCAATCAGAGATCAAAGCTAGAGTAGTGAGATACTGAAGAGCATAGAGGTGCAGAGTTTTCAGTCAACAGAGGTAATAACAGTCAGAGAATTTGGTGACAGAGGCATCATTCTGATTCAGGATGGATATTTTTTTGTGTTTCTAGAGTTGTTGGAGCAACAACACTTGAGAGAAGTGTTGCATGCAGAACATTTCAAAGGTTCATGATCGGGTTCGAATTGAATGCCTTTCTTCTTGAGAGGGAGTTTTGAAAATAACAACAAGAAATGCTAAAAATAGAAATGCTAAAAATAATATTGCTATAGATAGCATTTCAGGATATATTCCAATTTTAATTTGTCCTTGAATTAAAATTGAGAATTAAAATTCGAATTTAGTCTCATTAGCTGTTTGAAAAATAATTAATCAATTCATCTTGAGTTAATTAGTTGGTGAAAATCAAACATGAAGTCTTTGTGAAGACATGCAACAATTATCCCTTTGATTGAGGACGTTATCCCTTAATTAAGGAGATAAGGATGAGTTGTAATTAGTTAGCTCAGTTAACTGAGTTAAGTCCAATTAAATTAGTTCCAAACAGTTGGAGGAACTAATTGTGAGTTCAGTCAGTTAATGCATGCATGCATGCAACTAGTGTTCTTGAGATAACTGAATATTCTCTCATAAATAACTCATGCATGTCAGTGCAGACAAAGACCCAGTTGAGATTAAAGATATGGACATTGTACTATTAGTTGGAGGATTTTTCCTCTAAAGGAAACTCATCCATGCAGAAGGAATTATCTCCTTTAGGGTTGCGCAATTATTTCAGAGGTGAGTGTTGTGTGTGAGGTGAGAGTCACACAGGTTACAGCTGGAGGACCCAGAAGAAACTGCACAAGGAAATAGGAGGCTTGGAGGACTGAAGGAATGCATATGTGTTGTCTATTCTGTCTATGAGCAACAGTGAGGGATTGTACTGAGAGCTGGATAGCTTGTGAGCAAAAGCTTTGTGTAATCCTGAGATATTTACACTTGTATGATAATACAGATAGCGGGGTTTTTAGCTGAGGTTTTCCCCAGAGTATTCTTTTGTGTTTCATGTGTATGATTTCTTCTTCTTAGTTATATGTGTTTCGATTGATCTTGCTCAAATTGATTAAGCTTCCACAAAGTTTGATAGTAGAAGTAGATCAAGTATTTTGCTTTATTACATTGCATTATCAGGTGATCTACAATGAGAATTTCTACATGGTATCAGAGGTAGCTGATCCATAGAGAAATTTCCACAGATTCGGGATCCCTCCCTTATGCATATATAGGTGCCAAGTTGTTGTGGAGATACATTTCAAATCATTTTTCTTGATGGAAAGAAGTTCTACGGTTCAAATACTTTTAGCAAGGCCAAGATTTCAGCCTCAAAGCTCCCCTAGATCCAAAACGAGGCTCGTCCAACTAGAAGCTCTTCTATTCATCCATGGATATGATTAAAGAGCATCTTTCCAAATATCCAAGGAATAATAATTTTATAAATCTATGGCTGGATTGAATCCTTGGTAAACAAGTTTTGGAAAGTCATGAGGAGTTAATCCTCATGAGATATTGGCTTATATTTGAAAGAAAATTCAGGCTATTAGATATTTCAAAATGGATAGCTTAAGTTTATGAATTTGTTGGGACCTGGGATGTGTTCCACACCATCTCTCAGCTCAAGTTGGCATATTGATGTCATTATTCACTGGCTGTGCCCTTAGGAATCAAGCCTCTATTGACCATTGGGTGGAAAAACTTGAAATTTATGGTTTGAGAAGGCTACTTTGTTTTATTGTTTCAAGTAGGACTTCCTCCAAAGTCTCATGTTTGGTCATGAGTTTGGACTCCCAACTATCCATCAAAACTTAACTCCTTTTGCTGGTTGTTAACACATGGTAAAATCTTGACAATGGAGAATATTTGGAAGAGGAATTGTTTTCCCCTCACACAATCATTTGTGCCTAAGATAGAAAGAAATAATTGCTCGTCTTTTTCTCAGTTGTTGATTTGTTCGCTGAGTCTGGGAGTTCGCCCTTGCTCCTCTCTTTTATAGAATTTGATGTCCTGACCAACCCACCTCCCTCTTTAACTTCTTGGGAGGGTTGCTACCATGGAAAATTCAAAAGAAAGAGCTCTTTCAAGCAAATTTGGTTGGATTTCCCAAAATCTATTTGTTGGAAGGTTTAGATAGCTTAGAATGATAACATTTTCAATGAGAAGCAATATCAACTTCACTTTGTAGCCTCAAGAGCTTGAGTGCCATGAGTTGAATATTGGAAGAATTCTTTCCTCCTTATTAATATGGGAAATGTGGATTCCCAAGAAAAGGAATGGTTTCTTAACCTCCTTCCTGGTTTGCCAAGAAGCAAGAAAAATCACTTAAGTCCTACAAAATGGTGGAAGTTGAAGTTAGATCAAGAAGAAATTAAGAAATTGAGGAAATCTCAGACATCATTTTTGTTGAGTTTTGATGGTGCTTCAAAGCATAACACAGGAGTGGCAAGAGCAGGATGGGTTATTCTCAACCCCGATAGAAAATTTGAAATTGAGTAAAGTTGAGGGTTAGGCAATTGCACAAATAATGTAGTAGAGGCATATAGATTACTACAAGGGCTCCTTTTGGTTAAAGAAGCAAACATCAAAGATTTGGTGGTGTTGGGAGATTCACAACAGGTTATCTATGACCTTGTTCATGGATCTTTGCCTTAGGATTGCAAGTTGCGAAGCATTATTTATCAAATTAGGAATCCAAAGCTAGCCTTCTCTACTATTAACTTCTTCCATGTGTTGAGAATGAACAATTATGTTGTAAATGATCTCGCCAATAAAGATGTAAACTTGGACACATGAGTCCTAATGAGAAACGATATTCTTTTTCTCACAACTATTCCTTAATATTGTGTTTGATATGCAGTGTAAATTTTGTCTAAATTTACAAATCTTTTAGAGAATCTGCACCTCCAAAGACCTTGTGTCTTTCAGGATGGTAAAACGGCTAATTATATATTAAGAATAAATACTATCGCGAGATTATAGATTTAACTAGCTTCGAAAGATTTCCATTATACTCACGTGGTATATAGGCCACGTTCCAAACGTAAATTTTGATTTTATACAATATTCTCATCACAAATAAAAAAAGTCTAAATATATTCGCTAAACATCTAAACATCTAAACTTCCTCAAATTTCCTTTTATAACATTCATACATGAAAACTTCTTACTTAATAATAGTAAAATAACAAACAAAACCTCCCACATACACGACAATCAAAATAACACATGACCATAGAGGAAAATTGCTGACAATAGCACGCACTTGACATTAATAGTAATAATACTTACCCCATTTTCATGGTTAAGGTAAAAAGTATTATAAACATAAAAAGAAGAGAAAATATTTGTTTTCTTATCCAATTTTTAAAATTAAATCACTCATCAAGGATTCCAATGTCCAAAAATAATGGTAAAGGTTCACTAATGAATCCTTGTCCAAAAAGAATGCCAAGGGTTCACTATCCTAATTATTATATGGTTTCAATGACTTTGCAAACTAATGGATTGTAACCTTCATTCCATTTAAAATAAGTAAACTTTTTAAATTTTATTTAACACTAATAATATAAAATATATAACATATTCATTGCAATTAATTAATTATTATTATTTTATTTTATATATATATATTTTTTTTTCTCATCCGTTATTCCAACCCTCTCTGCCGCATCGGTTTAAACTTGGGTTATCTGTCAACCATGATTGGCTCATGAAGCATTAATTTAATTAAAAAAAACAAAAAACCACCCTATAGAAAAAAAAAAAAAAAAACGCACCGAAACTGATATAAAGATCAAATTATAATAACCATAGAAGGCGAAAAGCACTTGCGATTCGTCAACATTTCCCTGTGGTGTATTTATCTACAAACGAGAGAGACTGAAAGTGAAAATCTGAGGGAAGCTCACAATCTTTCATCGGGCAAGAGGGGAGGCACGGATTTTTGCTCACGCGGCTGCTCACGGAAGGTATAACTTGTCTGAAGCCCTTTAAACTGCCTGCCCGTCTTTTCTCAATCCCGGTTGAAACCCTTAGAAAAACGGTTGCAAACCCTCGATAATTCATACATTAGATTATATATATAGACACGATTAATCCAGGGATATTCCCCTAGAACTTCGGTTGCTTTGCATACTGGTTAAAGGATTTTTCCCTCCAAAATTGGTCGATCAGGATTTTTTTTGAGGGTTTCGGCATTGATGCTTTTCTGGTTAGGGCAAAGGGAGTAATAATTTGCACATGAAGATTCGTCCTGTGGGTTGAGACTAGAAGGTCTTCGGGGGCAGTTTTAGGTGGTGGGCAAAGAAAGACAGCGTTTGGGATTTTTAAGGGCAAGAAGGATGAATAACCATCCCAGAAAGCCATTCAGAATCGAGCCATTCAGGCACAGGGTGGAGATGGATCCCAAATATGCCGAGAAGACCTGGAAGATTCTCGAGCATGCAATACACGAGATCTATAATCACAATGCCAGTGGTTTGAGTTTTGAAGAACTTTACAGGTGAGTTTAAGATTCCATTTTCATCCATTTGGGTTTTTTTTTTTTTTAAATTTGTTCAATGTCAAATTTTTGCCATATTTGCGAGAAAGGAGGGTTTTATTGTAGGGCTGATGTACACATTTATTTTTCACCGGCATTTGAGAAATTTATTGTTTTTATGTGTGGTTTTCCCATTGGATTATTGTTTTGTCATTGTCCTTATCAACCACGGAGCAGTATTTATGCTCTTTGATCTGGTATTTATGTTGTTTAACACACTTCTTTGTTTCGAACATTGATCCTTGTAATTGAGGATATTGATACTTAACCAAAACTCTGATCTTTAACTGGTCCTTTCATAAGGTGCCCACATCTTTGTCGTTTTAGTAAACATGTAAATGAGTATTAGAGTGCCAAAGGCTCAGCACGACAATGTTCTCTTAGTTAGAACATTGAACCTTAAATAGATTACCATAATCAAAAGACCAAGCTGGGCTTTTATTAAGATTTACACTAGTAATTGAAGATGTTTTCTGCGCTTGGAAGATAAGTTGCAAGTTTTTATGGGGTTCTGTAGATATAATAATGGATTGTCATGTTGTCTCCAGCTTAACCGCAAGGTTTTAAATGGTATTTTTCTTACGTAGTTGATCATACTTTTAATCGCAACATTGTAAAGAAGAATGACCATGGACTAGTTGGATTTTGTGGAAACTGTTATCTGCGAATGTTATTGCTGACCAGATATCTGAAACTAGCCGCCTTTTACTGATTTTGTACTGTTTCAATGGAGAAATGAGGCTGATTTCAAGCAGACTTTTTTTTTGCAATTGGTACTAGATTCTTTCCATTGAACTTTTCCTCATTAGAGTTGTTGCTCATCTGTTCTACATTATTGATAGAGGCAGCCATTCTTTGGCACAGCTAGACTAACAGACTAACAGAACTTGTCTCTTTCTCATTGATCCATCTTTTGAATATTGGTTTGTTCCGTACATCTACTTCGATTTAAATTGCCAATGCTTATTTGGCTTCAAAGGAAACCAGTTTGAAAAGAAGGATAAACTTATCTAGCTACTTTTTGGAGTCTCCGTAAATTTGTGTTGCAAACATTCTGATTTTTTTTTCGAAAATCTCGCAAAATCTTGATTTTTGGCCTAGCTGATATTTGCTGATTTTTGCCAATATTTTGGTGGTATCTTAATTTTGCCGATGTTTGCGCTTTTTGTTGAAATTTTCTCAATTACAATCTTTTTGGTTTTCAGGACCCTTGCTGATTTTATTCTGATGCCGATGTTTGCAATATTGGTTAAACTCAATAAAAACATCTTAATAGATCAGGCACTACAAGTAACTGAATGATGCAAGCCAGAAACACAAGCATTTCTGTTAGGTTGAACCATGGCCTCATTGACACCTAACTGTATCTTAGACAATTTTCCATCTGATATTATAGAAGATGAATCAACATTCATATCTATTCCTGGAGCTGCTTATAGTATGGTCAAGAGTCTGGAATGCTGCACATGAAATGTTTGCTATTCAGGTAGGATGAACAGTACTATCTACAAGGCAAGAATTCAGAGGGAAGTCCTCTCTCGTGAATTTGTCTTGCATTTTGATTGCTAGCATGAAATATCAAATATAGAGCTTTTTTCTTGGAAAAAAGCTTGAACTGTAGTATCAATAGGTTTTCTTTCTGAGTTTTGTGTCTTCACATATGCCAAATGTTCCAAAACTAGAAATATCGGAAAGCCTTTCACTAAGATTATTTCTTACATGCAGGAATGCTTACAATATGGTGCTTCATAAATATGGGGAAAAGCTCTATTCTGGCCTTGTGACCACAATGACTGGCCATTTGAGAGAAATTGCAAAGACAATTGAAGCTGCTCAGGGGAGTTTGTTTTTGGAAGGGTTGAATAGAAAATGGGTAGATCATAACAAAGCACTGCAGATGATTCGGGACATTTTGATGTATATGGATAGAACATATGTTACAAACTCCAACAAAACACCTGTCCATGAACTTGGATTAAATCTGTGGAGAGACCATATAGTTCGTGCTGCAAAAATTAAGGATAGGCTATTGAATACACTTCTTGAACTTGTACGTTGTGAAAGAACTGGAGAAGTCATCAATCGAGGTTTAATGCGTAATATCATTAAAATGCTAACAGAGCTGGGGCCTTCTGTTTACCATGAGGATTTTGAGAAACATTTCGTGGATGAGGCATCAACTTTTTATTCTATTGAATCTCAACAGTTTATTGAATGCTGTGATTGTGGTGACTATCTGCAGAAAGCTGAGAGAAGGCTAAATGAAGAGATAGAGAGGGTTTCACACTATCTTGATTCAAAGAGTGAGGTAAAAATTACAGCTGTTGTTGAGAGAGAAATGATAGCAAATCATATGCAGAGGTTGGTGCACATGGAGAATTCAGGGCTTGTAAGCATGCTTGTGGATGATAAGTATGATGATTTAGGACGCATGTACAACCTGTTTCGTCGGGTTCCTGCAGGACTTCCTACAATCCGAGATGTAATGACTACCCATTTACGTGAAACAGGGAAACAGTTAGTCACTGACCCAGAGAAACTGAAAGATCCAGTGGAATTTGTGCAATGCCTTCTTGATGAGAAGGACAAGTATGACAAGATTATAAGTGAGGCTTTCAGCAATGATAAAACCTTCCAGAATGCCTTAAATTCATCTTTTGAGTATTTCATCAATTTGAATGCAAGGTCACCCGAGTTTATTTCTTTATTTGTTGATGACAAGCTCCGAAAAGGCCTCAAAGGGGTCAATGAGGAAGATGTTGAAGTGGTTTTGGACAAAGTGATGATGTTGTTCCGGTATCTTCAAGAGAAGGATGTCTTTGAGAAGTACTACAAGCAGCACTTGGCTAAGAGACTTCTATCAGGCAAGACTGTTTCAGATGATGCAGAGAGGAGCCTAATTGTAAAATTGAAGACAGAATGTGGTTATCAGTTCACATCAAAATTAGAAGGTATGTTTACAGATATGAAGACTTCTCGTGACACAATGCAAGGTTTTACTGCAATGTTGGCTGCATCCAGTGAAAGCAATGAAGGCCCTACTCTGGCTGTCCAGGTTCTCACGACAGGTTCGTGGCCAACACAAACTGGTGCTAGGTGCAACTTGCCTAAAGAAATCTTGGCAGTGTGTGACAAGTTTAAGGCATACTATCTTAGCACTCATACAGGCCGTAGGTTGACATGGCAGACAAACATGGGAACAGCAGACCTAAAAGCAACCTTTGGAAAGGGTCAGAAACATGAACTTAATGTCTCAACTTATCAGATGTGTATTCTTATACTTTTTAATTCAGCAGAGCGCTTGAGTTACAAAGACATTGAAGAAGCAACAGATATACCAGCTCCAGATTTGAAGAGATGCCTGCAGTCTCTCGCATGTGTCAAGGGAAGAAATGTGCTGAGTAAGGAGCCTATGAGCAAGGACATAGGTGAGGAAGATGATTTTTACTTTAATGAAAAATTTTCCTCCAAATTTTACAAGGTAAAGATAGGCACAGTTGCTGCACAAAAGGAGACTGAGCCAGAAAAACAGGAAACACGTCAAAGGGTGGAGGAAGATAGGAAGCCTCAAATTGAAGCTGCTATTGTTAGAATTATGAAAGCAAGGCGTGTTCTAGACCATAACAATATCGTGGCTGAGGTAACCAAACAGCTACAATCACGGTTTCTGCCCAACCCTGCTGTAATAAAGAAACGAATAGAGTCACTCATTGAACGGGAGTTCTTAGAAAGGGATAAGACGGACCGGAAATTGTACAGATATCTTGCTTGAGATATTGCTGAAGAATTTTACTTGTGATCTGGATAAATTTGTACATGTTAGCAGAGGGGCTTCCTCATTGCAGGTAATCATCTTAGTCACTGCAAGTTTGTTCTCAGTGATATAATTGTTGAATCTTTGTATCATGACATGATATGGGAGGCAAGGATATGGCAAAATTGTCATTTGCGGAAGAATTTATTTTTGTAAAATTCCTAAGACAAGGTGTATTGCTTAACCAGCCTTGTAATTTCATTCTCTCACAGCTGGAAAAATTACAGTATTTTATGTGGTTTCATCATGTCATTGAATACCTTGGGTTTTGCTGCTATTTTAGGAAAACCGTGTACTGTGTCTGTCCTGTAGTCACAAAACTTATGTTTTATTATTTTTTATTGTTTTTCTAAAGTGGATTCTTGCTGTTGAAATGTTGGTCTGAATGGCCTAGATTTTTTGTTGAAACTACAGTTGTTTTTAAATGATATTTGTTGTTGAAAAGGCAACAGAAAATGAAAGGACACCAAACATGAGTATATTTGCAACCGTTTGTTTTATACCAAATGCCAAAAACAATGCTTTGTTCAAAATTGAGTTGCAAAGGAGGCAAATTCACGAACCTGTAGTTTTGTTGCAAGCAAACATGGATTGGTTGTGAATATTTTTCAACTACAAACATTAGATATCAAATTAATAGGCAATAACTATGAATGAAAGATGAAAGCCTAATCCTATCTCTTTAGAGAATGATAATTTTGAGAAACTTGCAGAAGAGACTGGCAAATTAACTTCAGATTGAAACTTTGATATGTTGTTGAAGTTTGGATGAGCTTTATTCCAGATATTTTGTACTGGTTTTATCATTTATGCTTTATGCCAAGACAGGCAAGGTTCTCTACAGCCTGGGTGGGGGAAGAGCTAGAAATCTTCCAATTGAAACTTTGATCTGTTATTGATGTTTGGATGAACTATATTCCAGATATTAAATACTGGATTCATTGTGCTGAGAGAAGCAAGTTGCTCTACAGCAAGTTGATTCTTCATGGTGCTCAATAAATGAAGGATTAAGATGGATATATGCTAGAGGCATCTCACAAATATCTGCTGTAGTTTACTTTGACTAAATAAAATTTCGACTATTTAGGAGTAGCTGCTTCTTTTCCTTGAAATTTCTTGATTGTTCCGTCGACTATCACGAACATATACTAGATCATTAGATGGAATTTCTGGAACTTCTTAGAAACATTCCTTTGAAAAGAAAAAAATAACCTACTCTAAGGTTACAAGAGAGTTAAGTTTAACCAATTTAGCATGAATGTGCCTGAGTTTTCCTAACCTTGCCCATGGAAGTTTTTATTCTTATCAAATAGAATATGCCTTTACATTTGGATAGTAGGCTCTTCGTTTGTGCGTTTTGTGGACTTTTGTGAAAATCAGTTTTTGTTTGTTTGTTTGTTTGTTTTAGACTGGGGGATTATAATTGTATTGAAAAGTTGCTGTGGTTTCACTGTCTAGTATAGTAATGCAAACAAGGTGTTTCTTTTCAACAGCCGCTATTTTAGGAAGAGTCCAAAATACAAAATTCTTTCTATAGAATGAGCTGTTCTAGCATCCAAAAAAATTATAGCATTAATGTTAAATTATGGTATGTTTTATGCTTAGAGTAGTTTACTTATTTTTCTTCTTATTACCCACAGATTGGCAATGGCATATACATAAAGTAAAGTGCAGATAGAACATTAAATGATCGACAGAAACTAAGCCAAGACAAGAGACACAAGATGTGGCGGCTAGCCAGGGACAAACCCCAATGCAGGGAAACCCTTTGATCAATTCTTCTTTTATTTTCAATAGTGCAGCTGAGAGAAATAGTACAATTTCAGAATTCTGTAATTTTATATCAGCAGCAGTAAACCCTAGATCAGCAAAGTCAAACTTCGTCAAACTAGTGGAAATTGACCTCCAATATGTTTGGTCAATTTCTGGTCAGCTAACCCTCTAACAGCCTGAAGATACAGCCCCTGAACAGCCCTGAAAACGTAGTCAAACTGCAGTTGACTGAAGTCAACTTGCTGCCTCAAACTAGGGCAGTCAACACCGGTCAAACCAGAGGTCAGATCACTTTGATTTCGTGCCAAAATCTGTGGCTTGCCCAGGAGAGGCAGCCACACCAAATCCGCACTCCTAGATGGTCAACGCTGGTCAAAGAGATGACCTGCAGCCCCTGCGTCCTTCTTCCTGCATCTGCCTTGCTCTATTGTGTCTTCTTTTCCAGCCACATGATTGAGAGAGAGAGAGAGGCTTCTTTGATGCGTAGGAGAGAGAGAAGATGAGTGATGAGATGAGTTGCAAATGACTCAACCTCTCTTCTATTTATATGAAATGCTGGAGCGAAAGCGGGGAGCGGGAGCGAAAACGGAGCGGGAGCGAAAGCGGGGAGCGGGAGCGACATTTTCAGAAGCTCTCGGTTTGGGAGCGAATCTTAGAGCGATTTTTTAAAATATATATATTTTTATATTTTTTAATTTTTGATACATATATGTCAACAAAAACATGTAGAATGATGAATTAGATATAAAAAACATAAAAAAACATAAATTGATCATTGAACCATATCACATCAATCATCTAGAAGTTATAATCTTCATTAACCATGTCCACAAGTTAGTAAATACATATTACAATTGCAACATGTTGAGTCTTGTGAATTATGATTCATCAAATTCAATCTTAAAGTTTCAACTTCAAGCTTTCAAAATTGAAAATTCAATATATAACATTTATCATCATTGATCACCAAAGTTGTACTTGTAAGCTAAGTTTAACCATTACAAGAAATAATATCTTAGATATTTCTAAGTCCTAACTTCTAATTGTTAACATGAAATGAAATGTTATGAAATGAAACATGAATAATGAAATGAAATGAAACAACTTTAGTCTTTCACGAAGCGTCATATTCATTATTCACAATCATTACCAATGAGTTATAATTGCCAACTTCAAACTTAAAATTTTCATTGTCACAGTCATATATTGTTTACAAAAAATATCATTATGATATGAAAGAGTCAAGAGTCAAGGACTCAAGACTCAACAGTTTTGAAAACTAATAGAAATTAGAAAAGACAAGTAAACTATAAATCTACATGTGGCCCTTGCCACGAGAGTCTCCAGGAGTATAAGCAGGTCGTGGTGGTCTTCTAGGAGTCTCCTGCACAGATCGATGACCAGAACTAGAAGGCACATGCCTTCCACGTGAGGGTGTAGATGGAGGTGGCGACAACAAAGGAACAAGACTCGGAACTCGAGCACTGCTACTGGATGGTGGAGGTGGAGATGGCATGGCTGCTGCAGCTGCAGCTGCTTCATCTTCATCCCTTATGAGTTCCTCTTCCAGTTCTTCAAGATGCACTATACCATCCTCCAAATTGTCATCCTCTGGGTGATTGTCCCAAATTTTATATGTGGGATCCTCATAAGCCCGATCACAGTAATGACTCAACAACTTCAAGTTGTAGTGCACATAAACCAAGCTTTCTGCCCGATTTTCATTGATTCTGTTTCTTTTCACATTATGTATGAAGTTGTAGGTGCTCCAACAGTAGAAGAAGTATTTACAACCTGTGATAGAACTTTTTTTGCCAATTTTGGCAAAAGTCCATGGCCGCCATATGTTTCCCACCATGTGAGAGCATCAAATCTGTCTTTGTCTTCCATTGCATGGAAGGTACCAAACAAACTAGTGCCACTGAAGTATTTGCCTATTTCAAGGCGCACAGCGGCACATTCCTCCTTGTCAGGTATCAACTTTTCTAATGCTTGCAAATATCCACTAGTTACCTTTGCATCTAAATGGGGTTTGGTCCTAATCCCACCCCTTGGTGCAGGTTGGCCCAACCAAGATGTAGAGTAGTATTTTGGCGTAAGGATACACGCCAAGCAATGTAGTGGAAGATTAAGTCTATTCCACCGTTCACACACAAAATCATGAATCAGTTTCTACAAGTCGAGATCTCTGTTATGAACAATATCTTTTATTTGCCCCAACATGGTATCCATCTACTCATACACCTCGCCAATCACTGGTTTGTCTGTATTTGTAAACCGAATCATGTGATAAATGGGCTTGGTGAAATCCAATACTTGCCTCACACTTGTCCAAAACTGACCATCAAGAGCAGCCTCCTCCACCAGTTCAAAACCTTGCTCGTCAGCTACATTTGTAGCCCTTTCCTTTAATACCTGCCAATGTGGACTTGATACCATGCTAGCCAATGACTCTCTTACCTTCAAAAGGTGCCTGAAGGTGAGGTAATAGCTACCAAATTTGGTCTTCGCAATCTTCAACAACTCCAATCTTGAGTGACTGTGGAAAAGGCCATGGGTATTGCTATGATTTGTAATAAATTTTGTCATTTGTTTGCTTTCTTGTACAAATCACCAATCCATTTGTATTGTGCATTTTTGTTCTTGACAACATCATGCATCAGAAGGTTCAATGTGTGAATCAAACATCTAGAGCAAAATATGTTGGGGTATTTATCCTCAATAATTGCTCTCGCTGCCTTACAATTAGGAGCATTATCAGTGATGACTTGGATGACATTGTATGGCCCAATACGGTCAATTGTTTCAAGTAATGCTTCTGCAATGTTGATGGCGGTCCTGAACTTGTCTGAGTAATCATGTGCAGTTAGAAAGATGGCACCACTAACAGACACAGCAAGAACACTTATCAATGGCTTGCCTTTTACATTTGTCCATCCATCAGATACAATGGACACCCCATGGTCAGTCCAAGAACTTGTCATTCTATTCAAAGAATGTGATATTTTTGCTTTTTCATGATCAAGTCCAATGGTTCTTGCCTTGTCATACCCAGGGCTTTTGTATCCTTTAGGGGCATCATTTATGGCAGAAACCATTTCGTGCCAATAAGGTGAGCAAATAACATTGAATGGTATCCCATATGCATAGAGAAGCCTGTAAACCTTTGAATCCACATCATTCCTACACCCCTCATCAAGGAAATCTGATATGGTTCTACGCCTTAAAGCTGATGACCCTGTGCCTCCATATCCACTGCCTTGGGAGGATGCTGAAGGAGTTGTTTGTGCTTGTGATTGTGAGCTTGGTTCAAAGAAACCCCTTGATTTTTTTGATTTGTATTGGGCTCCCTCCTCTTCCCTTATGTATTTGGCTCTATCCGCTGCTGACATCGCTGGACAAGTTTTGATTCCTATTTGTTTGTCTCCATCCCATGGCCTTTTCCCGCAGAGGTGTTTTATTGCACGGGTGTATGAACCTGTGTAATCATTGTTGCAATGGGGGCAATGAAATTTAGTGGTTCCACCCCCTCTCCCTGTTTCAGGCCTGTTAACATATTTCCACAATGGGGTTTGGTCTTGTTTAGTTTTTTGAGAGTCATGTTCACCCTCCTCTAGCTCCTCCTCACTGGAGTTTTCATCAAATCCACTTTCTCCAACTTCTTCATCCCCCTCTTCATTTTGGCCCCTCCGTTTCCTGCTCTCCAACACCATAATAACCATAAAAGGGACCAAGAAGAGGAAAATGCCAAGAAATATAGCCAGGTCCATGATGTTTGATATTTGTAGGCTTTTGAATCTGCAAATTAATTTAATTTATTTAGATTAATTAATTTAATTTAGATTCATGATTTTTTAACTAAATAAAGTTAATAAACTAAATTAAACTAAATTACTAAGTTACTAACCTCTTTGCAGGCTTGCTCCTTGCTCCTCGGCGCTTGCTCCTCGCTCTTTTGCTCTTGCTCTCCAACTTCTACTCAACTCATTCAAGTGATAATGAAATTTTTTTTGCCCCATTGTGTTTTTAAAACATATATATATATATATATATATATTTTGGTGGTTGTTGTTTGTAAATTGTTTTTGTTTTTTGTTTTTTGTTTTGTGTTTGTGTTTGTGTTTTTTTGTTTTTTTTTTCTTTGCCCTGATCACTCCCGGAGCGAAAATTTAACGCTTGGGAGCGATTGCTCCCGAGTTGTAATTTTCGCTCCGGGAGCGGTACCGCTCCCGATTTTGGCAAGGAGCGCCAATTTTTTTATCGAGAGCGCGCTCCCGCTTGGAGCGCGGATTGGGAGTGGGTTCGAAGGGGGGGAGCGCTCCCCCGCAACTCTGGCTGGGCATGTGTGCCACACACTTAGCTGCTCGCCGACGTTGACAATTTGTCAAGTAATTAAAAATAAATTCATATCTCCATAAATACTTGTCGGAATCAGATGATCTTTAGATCAATCCTACACCTCTCGACAACCTTGACAATTTGTCAAGTAATTAAAAATAAATTCATATCTTCATAAATACTTGTCAGAATTAGATGGTCAATCCTACACCTCTTAATGAGAGGAATCTGGGAAAAATATCAACAGCCATAAATAAGGTGACCCACATGGAGTTTGGCCCTAGTTGCCAATTTTAACACTCCCTCTCAACTAGGGAGAACTCCATCTGCAATCTGTTTGACTGTCGCTACTATCCCAGCCATCAAATGCACTGCCCTGCACCACTGGTCCTGCTCTGCTTGACCTATTAAGAAGAAGAGATGATCGAAGATGTCCACTGACCCGAAGTCAGTGTCAGAGTGTGTCATAACACTCTCACTGATCTCAGATCAATGGAGGTCATCCTAGCATAGGGAGTACGGTAGATACAATGATGCGTCCATCGATAGTACTACTTTGGTCCCTAACCTCATTTCCATGCTCATTGATCAAATGAAAGGTACTTCCCATGAGTCCCAGACTGCATGGGTAGGATGCCTCGAAAGGAGAACTAATCATCCTGTCCAAAGGAGAGCAAATCATCCTGTCCAATAGATGCCATGGAGAACTAATCATCCTGGCCTACAAGAGAACTAATCATCTTGTTCCACAGTGGCCACGGAGAACTAATCATCTTGGCCCACAGGAGAACTAATTATCATGTTCCACAGTCGCCACAGAGAACTAATCATCCTGGCCCACAACAGAACTAATCATCCCGTTCCACAGTTGCCACAGGGTGTCATAGAGGAAGGTTGAACCTTTCCCCTATACATAGTGCACCACCAGGGGATGGTGAATTGCCCAGTGGTCGCATGTCGCTCCAAGAAGTACCCCGCGCCCCCTAGAGCTCCTAGAGCTCAATACATCATACTTGACCCTCATAAGAGGGTCTCTGAACGACACCAAGTCGTTCTTGGAAAGTCAAGAATTTGACCTTTCCTAGGGGCTTTGTCAAAATGTCGGCGACCTGTTCATCTGTACCGATATGTTGGAGCCTTATGGCTCCTTGCACCACCATATCTCGAATATAGTGGTACCTGATATCGATATGCTTGGAGCGATCATGGAATACGGGATTCTCTGATAAACGAATCCCGCTTTGGTTGTCACATAGGATCACGGTGGTATCCAATGTAAATTCAAACAACTCACTGAAGAGCTTTCGCAACCAGACTGCCTCACAGGAGGCCATACTAGCAGCAATGTACTCTACCTCGGCGGTGCTCAAAGCCACCGACTTCTGCTTCCTGCTCATCCAGGATATCTAGGTAGATCCCAAAGAGAAACAACACACTGAAGTGCTCTTTCGGTCCACCACACTGCCTGCCCAGTCAGCATCGGTATATCCAAGTAGTCTCACATCTTCGGTAGTGTGTCTCAACCCATGAGTGATCGTGCCACAAAGATGTCTCAGCAGATTCTTGGCATCACTCTAATGTGAGTGGTGAGGCTCAACCATATGTTGACTCAATGTGTTGATTGCAAAGCATATATCCGGACGGGAGTTCACCGAGAACATCAATGCTCCGATGAGTTGACGATACTCGGTAGCATTTCGTAAAACAGGTCCAACAGCACTATCGCTTAACTTCTTGAAGTCAAGCTTCATCGGAGTAGTTACAACTTGCAGTCCACCATGCCGAATCTCTCCAATATTTTCACCACATATTTTCCTTGAGATAGGAAAATCTCCCTTGGTTCTGCCAGACTTCTAGTTCTAGGAAATAGTGCATAAGTCCTAGGTCTTTCATCTCGAACTCAAAAGCTAACTCCCTCTTACATTTGTGAATGAGAGGGTCTACACCTGTTAGAAAGAGGTTATCAACATATAGCACCAGTATGAGAGGCTTGTCATCTACAACCTTAAAGTAAAGATTAGGGCTGGCTTCACTCCTAGTGAATCCCAGCTTCATCAAGTAGCTATCGATCGTCTCATACCACGCTTGGTGTGCTTGCTTTAGCCCATAGAGGGCCTTTTTCAACCTGCACACATGAGATTCTCGATCATAAATCTCAAATCCTTCTGGTTGCTCCACATAGACCTCCTCTTTGATCGAACCATGTAAGAATGCAGTGTTGACATCCATCTAATGTAGGTTCCATCCTTGCGAAGCAGGAAGGGCTATGATCGAGCGGATGGTGGTATATTGGGCAACAGGTGCAAATATCTCGTCATAGTCTATACCTTACTTCTGGGAGAAGCCACGAGTGACAAAATGAGCCTTATACTTTTCCGCACTTCCATCAACTGCATGCTTTATCTTGTAAATCCATTTCGAAGTGACAACTACTTTGTCTTGGGGTCTGGGGAACACATCCCAAACATCGTTTTTCATGATGGACTCATATTCCTCGGTCATAGCATCCTTCCATATTTGATGCTTGACAGCGTTTGTGAATGACGAAGGCTCATTTTGGATGATCGTGCTCATGATGGTCAGGTATCCCTGATACCTGTTCTGCTTCTTACTTTCACGGAAGGTTCCTTTGGGTGTAATGTGTCCTTCAGGATCATCAAGTGTCCCCTTAAGCCATGAAGGCCTCTTTCTAGAAGAGGAAGGCTCTTGCGGAGGAGGATCAATAGGATCCATAGGTTCTTCCACATTGGGCATCGTCTCGTCTTCCTTTTCCTTTGGTTTCTTGGTGTTAGCTTCTTTAGATCCTCTTAGAGTAGGAAGATTGTCAACTTTGCTAAGAGCCATATCTTTGTCAAAGGTGACATCATGGCTAATTTCGACTTCCCTTTGACTAGCCACATAGATTCTATAGCCCTTGGTATTTTCGCTATAGCCCATGAAGATTCCTTTCGTTCTAGATGCACCCAGTTTATTCCTTTTTTCCTTCGGAACATGAAAATAAACAAGACTTCCAAAATTTTTAAAATGAGATACGTTAGGTTTCTTACCAATGAACATTTCCTCGGGAGTCTTGGAACCCAATGCATGATGAGGGCATTGATTTTGTACATATACGGTGGTATTTGCAGCTTCGGCCCATAGAAACTTCGAAGTCTTTGATCATGGAGCATAGCATGGACAACTTCCACAATCGTACGGTTCTTCCTTTCCACCACACCATTCCGCTCAGGAGTATATGGTGTAGTAGTCTCCCTCTTAATGCCAACCTCTTTGCAAAAATCATGAAACTCATTGGATTCATATTTAGTCCCATTATCAGTCCTTAAGATCTTGATCTTCTTTTCGGTCTGATTCTTGATCAAGGCTTTGAAGTGCTGAAACTAGGAGAACACTTCATCCTTCTTTTTCAAGAAGTATATCCAAGTCTTGCGAGAATAATCATCTGTAAAAGTGAGGTAATATAAATATCCTTCCAAGGAGTTCACAGGCATCATACTGGATATGTTTGAGTGAACCAACTGCAATATTTCAGAGGTCTTGCTTTGGCTTGAGGGGAATGGTCCCCTTTTGAGCTTTCCTTCGGCACATCTTGGACAGACACCTTCTTGCTCTAATCTGAACTTGGGCATCCCGGTCACCATTTTTCTCACATCGGGTAGAGCTTTATAATGAAGGTGAGCAAACCTCCAATGCCATAGTTCGGACTGAAGAGATGTGTCACAAGACAAGACACCCAACGGACTTCCTCCAACTTGATATAATGAATCAACTCGAAACCCAAGAGTGAAAGCATCTTTAAAGTTCTTTTTCCATACACGTACCTTGCCATCGTTGAAGGCCACCTTGTAGCCTTTGTCTTCCATTGCCGAGATGGACACCAGGTTCTTTTTGAGGATAGGTACATATAATACATCTTGTAAATGAATTGTATTCCCCTGATTCAATTGAAGAGTGACATTCCCTACGCCTTTCAGGGGATATTTTGAATTGTCCCCAAGAACAATTTCCAGGTGGGTCTCCTTCTCTACCAGATTAGAGAGAGCTTCTTTGTAACCAGTGAAGTGCCTTGAAGCACCATTATCAATAAGCTAATTTCCTAGTGAGTCTGGGGGAGCAGTGGTAGAGAGAGCTGCTGGTAGATAATATTCATCTTGCTTATTGTTAACAATGTTAGATTCATACCTGGAGTTTCTTGGTCGGCCACAAAGATATCTCAACAGATTCTTGGCACTACTCTAATGTGAGTGGTGATGGAATTCCACTTCTGGATGGGATTTTCCAGAAATGGTTTCTAGGTTTTGGGGAACTCATTCATTCTAGCCTCTCTGCAAAGTTTCGTAGCTAGAAGACATTTGATGCTACAAAAACTAACACTCTCTCTTAGCGAGGAAAGTGTTATAGTGCTGCTGCCCCCTGTAGCAACACCTTGTCTCTGCATCATCTCCTTTCACGCTGTTGATGTCTGGCTGCTGCTTCCCACCAACTACCGCGCACTTTGATATGTGTTGCATTTGTGTTGCTGTTGACCTTGCTAAACCATTGTCAAATACTGCATCTGCATTGCAACTCCCTCTCAACTGCTACTGTTGAGAATCCATCAGTTTCTGCTATTGAAATGGATTTTCCACCATAACCCATATGTTCTATGAATTGGATGAAATTAGCTCTCTCTATAGCTTTAGTGAGTACGTTTGCTACCTGATTGCCTGTGGTGACATATTGTAGCTGGATTGCCCCATGTTGAACAAAATCTTTGATGAAATGACATCTGATATCAATGTGCTTGAACCTATCATGAAATATTGGATTCTCAGAGAGTTTTATGCAACTCTAATTATCACAGTAAACATTGATTGCTCCAATTTTCTTCCTGAACAAACTCACTAGCAATTTCCTAAGCCATATGGCTTCACACGTAGCCGTGTTGGCCGCCATATATTTTGCTTTTGTTGAGCTCACTGCTACTAGCTTTTGCTCCCTGTTGCACCAAGGGATCATCCCTGAACCAACGCTGAAGCAGTACCTGAAGGTGCTTTTCCTGTCCACTGAACTACCTGCTCAATTTGCATCTCTAAATCCGATCAATTTGACGTCATCTCCTCGAGTATATTTCAACCCAAGCCTGACTGTTCCACGCACATACCTGAGAATGTGCCTAGCTGTTGCCCAATGAATCTTGTTCGGTTCCACCATGAACTGGCTAAGGGTATTGACAACGAAGAATGTTTGGCCTAATGTTGACCAGATACATGAGTAACCCAATTAGTTGTCTGTATAAGGTGGGGTCGACTTCTTTGTCCCCTGATGCATCTATCTTCTTCCAGTTGGTAATTATTGGTGTTGCCATGGGTCTGTAATCTTGCATTTTGAATCTCTTCAAAATTTTTGTAGCATATCTCCCTTGCCCAAGGAAGATCTCCCCATTCTTTTGCCATACTTTCAGTCCTAGAAAATAGTGCATAAACCCCATATCCTTCATGTTGAATTCTATTGCAAGGTTTCTTTTGCAGTCTTTTATGAGCCTCTATGATCCTGTCAAAAACAGATCATCTACATATAAAACTAGAATGAGAGGCTCATTCTCCACCATCAGATAGTAGAGATTGGGATCTACATCACTCTTGATGAATCCCAATTGCTGCAAGTAACTGTCAATTTGACCGTACCACGCGTTGGGTTCCTGCTTGAGCCCATATAGAGCTTTCTTCAATTTGCATACATGAGTGTGTTTCTCATGAGTTTCAAAGCCTTCAAGCTACTCTATGTATATCTCTTCCTTTTTTCACCCCGTTCAAGAATGTTGTCTTGATGTCCATTTGGTGAATTTCTCATTCCATTTGAGTTGCTAGGGATATGACGGATCTGATAGAGGTATATCTTGCAACTGGGGCAAATGTCTCCTCATAGTCTATTCCTTCTTTTTGTGCATACCCCTTTGCCACGAATCTAGCCTTGTACTTCTCTACACTGCCATTTGCGGTGTACTTGATGTTGTAGATCCATCTGGAACCTACAATTGATCTGTCTTCTAGACGAGGCACTACCTCCCAAACATCATTTGTCATGATAGAGCTGTACTCTTCTACCATGGGATCCACCCACACTTGACGCTGTGCGGCTTCTTGAAAAATGTAAGGTTTTGCAACTTGAACTACCAAGGCTTGATATCTGTCAGGCTGCCTGTGTTGTCTTTTGTCTGTTCTGGGAGATTTGACAAACTCCTCTGCGTCTCTCAAGTTTTGGTGCACTTCCCTACTAGCTCTACCACTGGTGGTGTGAGGTTCAGTCAATTCCTCCTCCTATTCCTACTGCTCCATCTGTTGAGAACTTCCTGGATCTCCTACTCCTAAGGAGATGCTGGTACAGGTCACTGTACTCGATCCTTGCGAATGTCCTCCTGCTTGTCCAACTTGTTGTCCCTTTTGTTGGACTAACGAAACTTGTGCTGATTGATCTCTTGTAGGCATCTCTCGAGATTTTCTGAAAGCTCTGTCTTCCATGAACTTTGCATCTTGCCTTACTACAATCTTCCTACTACTAGGAAGGTAGATCTTGTATGCCATTGAGGTTTCACTATATCCAAAGATCCTCAAATGACTTATTTCAGGGTTCTTCCCTGTGAAGACTCCCGATGTTTTCTTCCCCAATGTTCTATGAGGTGTTCTGTTTTGAATGTACACTGTTGTGTTACATGCCTCAGCTCATAGAAATCTAGGCAAATCCTAGTCATATAACATAGTCTTTGCAGCCCCAGCTATTGTTCTGTTCTTCCGCTTCGCTACTCCATTCTACTGAGGGTTGTATGGAGCTGTCCATTCTCTTTTGATGCCCTCCTGTGCACAAAAACTTGTGAAGTCTTTATCAATGTATTCTCCATCGTTATCTGAACGTAGTACCTTGATCTTTTTCCCTGTCGTGTTCTCTAGGAGTGCCTTGAACTCCCTGAACCGATTCTTTGGTCTTGAGAAAATAAATCCAGGTCTTCTTGGAATGGTCATCAATAAATGTGACAAAATATTCACTTCCACTAAGAGCTTTTGTGGACATAGGGCCGCAAATATTTGAATGTATCAATCCTAGCACACCTTTATCTCTGCTATCACTTTTGGGAAATGCTGCCTTACCATACTTCCCGTCTCTACAAACGTCGTCATGCTCAGTACTAAGAATTGGAACACCTGTCACAGTTTCTCTGAGCATCCTAAGTGCTCCATGGTGTAAATGTCCCATCCTCCTGTGCCATAGTTCGTTCACCTCCATCTCGCTGCTATTGTCCTTGCCTATCAATGCCATTGGAGAATCAATCTGCAACCTGTATAACCTGTTGCTTCTAGCTCCAATCTGTCTCACCTTCTTCCAGCTAGAGTGTGTGACATACACTTTCTTCCCAACAAAGTGTACATTGTACCCCTTGTCCTACAACTAGAACACTGAAATTAGGTTCATACCCAATTCTGGCACATGCAGTGCTTTAGTAGCACTAATGCTAGTTCCTGTTTCAGTTTGAAACTCTATGTTGCCTCTCCCTATCAGAGTACATTTAGTTTTGTTCCCCATGTTGAAATTTTGTACCGGAGGACAGGTGGTTCCCGAAGGCTTTGATCTTTGGCCTAGGGAAAAGTGTCCAAAAAGAATTTATTTTTTCTCGTAAAGTGACTTTATAATTTTTATAAAGTCAAATCTAATTTAAAAGTGACTTTAAGTGATAAAGTTACTAAAGTCTAATTTTAAAGTGACTTTATTAAAGTCAATGTAAAATTAGAAAGGAAAAGTGACTTTGGGAATAAATGACTAAGTGGGTCTTTATTAAAGTGGGGTGAATTAAAAAATAGAAAGTGAGATTTAAATGAGCATTTAATCTCAACCCTAGATCTCAATCTATTTCAGCCATTGGATTTAGGGATCACCCGAAAGTCACTTAGGGTTTAAATGAGCATTTAATCTCAACCCTAGATCTCAATCTATTTCAGCCATTGGATTTAGGGATCACCCAAAAGTCACTTAGGGTAATTTTAAAGTGACTTTATTAAAGTCAATGTAAATTTAGAAAGGAAAAGTGACTTTGGGAATAAATGACTAAGTGGGTCTTTATTAAAGTGGGGTGAATTAAAAAATAGAAAGTGAGATTTAAATGAGCATTTAATCTCAACCCTAGATCTCAATCTATTTCAGCCATTGGATTTAGGGATCACCCAAAAGTCACTTAGGGTTAGATTAAAGGAGGAAAAGGAGGAAAATGTCATTCATTCTTTCATGAGCAGATTGAGAGAAGGAGAGCAAGAGAGCAAGGGAGATTTCTGGACAGGGAGGAGAAGGAGACAGCAGCTTGGCACACATTCCAAGGCAACAGTTTAGCAAATCCGTACAGCTGAGTTAGCACATAGTGAAAGGCAGATTTTGGCATGATTTTCTAGAAATCCGTACAACTTTTTGCACAGAAATCGAGGAGAAGTTTGCATAGAAATCGAGGAGCAGTTTGCTGGCACATTTTCCAAGGAAATCCGTATAGCGTATCGCTGTTTTTTTGCACACAAATCGAGGTATGTACAACGTATTTATTGCAGGCTGTACAACAACATTTAAGGCTGAAAGTGGGCATGAAAATCGAGGAGGCCGTACAACATTTATTGCTGTCCTGTTTTGTTGTTTGCTAGTATTTTCCAGTTGGCTGTGAGGCACGGAAAACGAGATAAGTTGTAAAATTTGCTTGCTGATTTTTGCTGAATATTTCTCACTGTAAAAGCATTTTTCAGAAATAAGAAAGAGCTCTCGAATTGGTTTTCCCCAAGAGTTGTAGGGGGTTTTTCCAGGGTCACATTGACCAAAAATCACTGTGTTCAAATGTGTTAAATGGCTATTTGTACCTGCTGATTTTTATTTCTGCATTTTCCAGCATTCTGTAAAATTTCCAGAATTTGTGTTTTCAGCAAAAATTTATTTTTTCAGTTGTTGAATGTATGGATATGGGAAAGGGCATTTAACTATATGGGAGAAATAAGGTGAAACTGAAAACCGGGGTGGGAAATGAGAAATTTTTACACCCCATAGTGATCTGGAAGTTCATCTACTCCTCCTGATAGCTAGAGAAATATTCTATAACTCCCGTCATATGAGATGAAGCTCCACTATCAATGTAGCAGATACCAGATGATGTTGAACTTGACAAGCACACAAATTCATCTTCCAAGCTGGAAGACAATTCTGAGGCTTCTTGATTGCTGATTCTATCCATGACTTTTCTTTGCTATTTCTCCTTTTCTTTTCAACGCTAATTTTGCTAATGCAAAATTCTCCATCCTAGCTGGAAATCTGCATTGCAAGGAAACCGCTGTAAACTCTGGTAATCTTCGATTTGGAAATTTTTTTTCTCTGTCAACTCTCTCAAAGAAATAATTTTTCCTCAAAAACTGACCCTTCTGGCCCCAAGGGACTGGGTTGCCTCTAGAGGGTTTTGAACTGCTGCCTCTGCCGCTGCCTCTGTAGAGATTCAAAACTCTCTTCCCTTCTGCTATTGAGCTCTCCGACTTATGATCTATGCTTTGATACCATGTGAAAATTCTGAAGTCTGGAATCCTACTGTAGTAACTGATATTATCTCTTCTATTTGTTAAATAAATTAAACAAATTATTTGTAGTTTCTTACGGAAAATATCAAAATAAATCCAGGTCTTCTTGGAATGGTCATCAATAAATGTGACAAAATATTCGCTTCCACTAAGAGCTTTTGTGGACAGAGGGCCGCAAATATTCAATGTTGCACTAGTTATCGGGATAATATCGACGCAAGGAAAAAATCGTAATAATCGGGAAAAAAATGGTAATAATAAGGAAAAAATCGTTTGGTACAAAAATATTCATTTTTTTTTAATATCTAAACCATCTACAACATAAAATAAATACATTGACACATAAATATGATAAAGGAACTAATATATAAGATGTTTAATATCATTTCTAGCGCTAAAATCACACATAACAGTGAATCATGTCTTGAATAGTAAGTCCTGATTCTTGAGTCCCAACTCAACCTCAAAATATCAACAAAAAATATAATAATGTATCTCATATCATGAGTCATAATGTCATATACAATGAAATGAACCAAATAACTAAAGTCTAATACTATTGATTTCCTTTGCCCCTCTACATGTAGATGTTGGTGGAGTTGGCAGGGTGCAGTAGACTATGAAGTCTGCTGTGCTCTAGAAGCTGAAGAACTAGAAGCTACTAGAGGTAGACCATGTCCTCTACTTGTGACAGGGGTAGCTTGGGTCACCTCCTCCTCCTCAAAAATATATATATATTTTTTCCCCACGATTTTTGGGGAAAAAATCGCGATTTTTTCGAAAAAAATTGGGCAATTTTATTTATTTATTTATTTATTTTATCCGATTACTATGCGTGATTTTATCGTTTAGTTGAAATAATTGCAATTAAACGATAATATCGCGATTTTAACAACACTGCAAATATTTGAATGTATCAATCCCAACATGCCTTTTTCTTTGCTATCACTTATGGGAAATGTTGCCTTAGCGTACTTCCCAAGTACGCAACCTCTACAAACATCGTCGTGCTCAGTACTAAGAACTGGAACACCCGTCACAGTTTCTCTGAGCATCCTAAGTGCTCCATGGTGTAAATGTCCCATCCTCTTGTGCCATAGTTTGTTCAGCTCCTTCTCGCTGCTATTGTCCTTGCCTATCAGTGCCATTGGAGAATCAATCTGCAACTTGTATAACCTGTTGCTTCTAGCTCCAATCTGTCTCACCTTCTTCCAGCTAGAGTGTTTGACATACACTTTTATCCCCACAAAGTGTACATCGTACCCCTTGTCCTGTAACTAGAACATTGAAATTAGGTTCATACCCAATCCTGGCACATGCAGTACATTAGTAGCACTGATGCTAGTTCCTGTTTCAGTTTGAAACTCTTTGGTGCCTCTCCCTATCGGAGTACATTTAGTTCTGTTCCCCATAGTGATCTGGAAGTCCATTTGCTCCTCCTGATAGCTAGAGAAATATTCTCTAACTCCCGTCATATGAGATGAAGCTCCACTATCAATATACCAGATACCAGATGATGTTGAACCTGACAAGCACACAAATTCATCTTCCAATCTGGAAGACAATTCTGAGGCTTCCTGATTCTATCCATGACTTTTTTGTGCTATTTCTCCTTTCCTTTTCAACGCTGATTTTGCTACTGCAAAATGCTGCGTCCTAGCTGGAAATCTGCTCTGCAAGGAAACTGCTGCAACTCCCTCTGCCTCTGGTAATCTTCGATCTGGAAAATTTTATTCTCTGTCGACTCTCTCAGAGAAATAATTTTTCCTCAAAAACTGACCCTTCTGGCCCCAAGGGGCTGCGTTGCCTCTAGAGGGTTTTGAACTGTTCCCTCTGCCTCTGCCTTTGTAGAGATTCAAAATTCTCTTCCCTTCTGCTACTGAGCTCTCCGACTTATGATCTGTGCTCTGATACCATGTGAAAATTCCGAAGTCTGGAATCCTACTGCAGTAACTGATATTATCTCTTCTATTTGTTAAATAAATTAAACAAATTATTTGCAGTTTCTTACGGAAAATATCAAAATAAATACACTGCAACCTTCACAAATTAAATACTGTGGAAAAATAAATGCAAGGAAAATTAGAGAAATGCTAGCACACATATAAGCACATTAACACAATTATTTTTGGACAATCGTCCCCGGAAAAACCCAATGTGGGAAAACTAGTGCAACAGATGAGGGTTTCTTTATTATTCTTCAACAATAATTCATGTACAAGATATCAGAGAGAAAGAAACACCGAGGGAAATTTAGCATTAAATTTCTCACTCTCCACAGCGATTCTCTGACCCTGAAATAGACCTTCTGCCCTTACGCTAGTCTCACTGTGTCATCCTCTGCGCAGTGACTGCACAATGCCCTAATGAATTGTGTCCTCTCTCACGCTGGCCCTTCCTGAACATATCCTACACTCTTGGACTACTACTGATGCCCTCTCTCTCTCCCTTGCAACTCACCCTTTGGCTCTATCTTCTCTTGCTGAACTTCAGCCATTGAGAAAATCGATCTGCCTGGGCAACTGAGTATCTGCACTGGTGTGTTCTCCATCTACCCATCGACTTCTTCTTATAATCTTTTGTTGGAGCACCAACGACCAAGATTAAAACATAATCAATGGCCCAGATTAATTCCCTGTCGATCCGTGTGAGTTTCTAGATGATTCTCACCACATCTCAATTAATACTGATTAATTAACCATATTCCCTAAGTTTAGACTTAGGAAATAATTAAAAGATTGGTTAATAATCTAATTAAGACACTTCTGGGTGGAATTTCTAGAAACGTTTTCCGGGTTTTGGATAACTCATTCATTCTAGCCTCTCCACATGGTTTCGTGGCGAGAACACATCCGATGCTACAAAAACTAAAACGAGGTACTTCTATTTCCTCGAAATCTCTTTGTTTCCTGCACTGGAACATAGTCCTCTTCCAAAATTGCTCTCCAACACTCATCATAAGCTTCTTCTTTCGTCACTGAAGCCAAAACCGCTGTAAGAGTTGAAACCTTCTGGAATTTACCTTGCTACTAGAAGCCTCTCACTTCTCCTTATCTTGCATGGCCTTAAAGCCAGACCATGATACGTTCGTCGATTTTGGAAGACTCCTTTCTTCCATCTAATGACACAAGCTTGTGGGGTTGCCGACCCTCCCTTTGAATCTGTGAACTCCCTTTAAAACATGACTCCTTTTGAGTCTCTGGAACCTTTTTCTTTGTCTCTGTTATGTCCTTAATTAGGTTTAAGATTTGCAACAACTCTTCAAGACTGTTGCTATATGCAAACAGTCACCCTCGACTTCGTCTTAGAGCTGTCACTTGTTTAATCTCTGATCCAACTGCTCTTCAAAGTGCTCTGATACCATGTTAGAAATCCATGCACCCCAAGTTTGGTCTATGTTTGGGCAAGTTTCACAAAACAACAAACATAAACACACTGAAATGCCTAAATTTAGAACTTTTACACAACAAAATGTGCACCAACAATTAGATCAATTACAATATACAATAGTTAATGCCCAAAACTAATTTCTTATTATTCATTTAACAAGAAATACTCCCCTATCAAAAACACAAGTACAAAATCCTTGGCCTGAGGCTAAATCCTTCAAGCCTTCACTGCCCAAAATTACTCACTCTAGCTTCTCCTTTAATGGACTGTCCACACGATGACCGTGCTGTAGCACCTTAGGGTTTCCCATCCCTCCTTAAACACTCGATCCACTTACATTCTTTTCTCTTTATAGGTTTGTCTTGCTGTGACTACCTCTCATAGCCTGCGATCCTCAAAGAGGCCTCTTGGTCTGTATTTTTATGGCCGTGGATAGCACTCAACGGGCTTGCGGCTTTCCCTTCTGTTGTGGCCTGATATCACAGCCTCCAAACCACAACCCCCCACCCTTCCTTTTTGCGGCGTGTTGTTCATGCCACAGCTCCAACCCTTCCAAGGGTACAAACTGTCTTTAATGCCCTCAACTTTTCCTTTCCTCCTTGCAGCCTTTCCTTCCTTGCCTTTAGAACAACTTAACAGCCTCCTTCAATATTTGTCCTAACAGATTTGCCCGATGAACCAATTTACTCACATCCTTCAAGAGTACCTTGTTGCTCCTTTGCAGGTTTGTAGTTTCCTCAACAAATCTGAACCCCAATAAAAAATAAACATTTGTTATTCTCCTCTCCATCATTGATCTCAGGCCTCTCCATTAGCTTCTAATTTATACCTTTTCAATGGGTGCAATACGATGGGTCTATACCATGGATCATCAGGATACCGTGTGTCTATGGGTACAAAGCCCCATCACTTAGCTCATACATTCATAAAATCACTTATATAAGTGTTTTCCTCTCACATACTTAGCACCATGGGAAAATGAGAGTACATCCTGATGCTACCAAATATCAACATTGTTACATGCTTGATCTTGTAGATCTATCGAGAAGTGACCACTGACTTCCCCTTAGGCCTTGGTACTATCTCCCACACATTGTTCCTTGTGTTGGAATTATACTCTTCCACCATGGTGTCATTCCAAAGCTGTTGGTCTGGTACATCCTCAAAGATAGAAGGCTCGGATTCAGTGATGCTGCCCTTCAAGGCCACATAAATGGAGAATCTAGCTGGTAGTTTACTTTCCCTGAAGGTCTTGCCAAGATCTTCTACATACTCCTCTTTATCCCTCAAGGTCTGCTTGGCCCATCTTGGCCTCCTCTTGGCAGAACTCAAAGGAACATCTCGCTCCTCCTAATCATAAGGCTGTGACCTCGTTGCTAGTGTCCTTGGTCCCTGCTTAACCTTCAGAGTCTCTTGCTCCCAGTCCTCTACCATTGCTGCCCGGTTTCATCCAACCTCCTAAAGGTCCCACCCTCCTCAAATTTAACATCTTGACTAACTACTTTCTTCCTCCATCAAAATGTAGACCTTATGGGCCTTTGAGATATCATTGTATCCAACGAAAATCCCTCTTTCAGATGAGGGCTCCATCTTAGTCCTCTTCTTTGATGTGATATGGACATACACTAGTTTACCGAAGATACGAAGATGGATTACCTTCAGTCTCACTCTTATAAATGCATCCTTACAATTCTTGTCCTCCACTGGTCTATGCGGACTCCTGTTCTATAGGCACACTATTGTGTTACAAGCCTTCACCCACAAGAACATAGGTAAGTCTGGAGCATGGATCATTGCCTTTGCTACTTCGACTATGGTCTTGTTCTTCTTCTCTGCCACTCCATTATGCCACAGATTGTAGGGCACTGTTAGTTCTTTCTTGATTCTTGCCTCTTTGCAGAAACCCTTCAACTCATTGGAGGTATACTTGCTCCTATTGTTTGATCTCAGGATTTCGATCTTTTTCCTAGTTTGGTTCTCCATAAGAGCTTTAAACTCTTGGAATTGACCAAAAACCTCATCCTTGACCTTTACGAAGTAAATCCATGCTCTCCTGTAATAGTCATCTATGAAGGTCACAGAATAACTGCATCTAGAGGTAGATTCCATTGGCATAGGACCCCAAATATTGGAATGCAACTATCCAACAGTACTTGGTCTGACTATTAGGAAATGTTGCTTTGGCATGCTTTCCAAGCACACTTCTTTTGCACGCAATGGTAGAGTGTACTATAGATGCCCCATCCTCTTGTGCCAGAGCTCACTTTCGCTGCCACTGTCATGTACAAGGGCCTTCATCGACTATCCTCTCAACAGATACAGGGTACTCTCTTTGCTACCTATTACTTGCCTCACATTAGAATCAACTCCATTTTGCCTAACAGATACCTCACCTTCCGTGAAACTGACGTCAAGTCCTTTATCCTCTATTGTCAAAATGGAGAGCAAGTTTGTCAACCCTAGTACATACAATGCTTCGTTCACCTTCATAGGGCTCCCAATGTGTAGCTGTAATGGCATGTTGCCAATACCCTTGATTGCATATCTTCCATTATCACCAAACTCCACATGCAAATCACATTGCTCCTTGGCCATACTCGTGAAGAGGTCACAAGATCCTGTCATATGACGAGAAGCTTTTTTGTCCACAAACCATCCACCACATGTCATGGCCCCTAAAAGACACGACACCAATGCAATCTCCTTGAATTTCTCAGTTAGCTCATCCATTTGCGAAGATGCAACCATTGATGTTTGCCCTTTGCCTTTCTTCTTGTTGGGGCATTGTCTAGCATAGTGACCATACTCATGACATGCAAAGCACTTGACTTTGCTCATATCCTTTTTTTTTTTCTCTCCCTGTGAAGATCCTTCTCAACTTTGGTTCTGCTTGGCTTTATCCTTTCCCTCATTTGCTTTCCCAACAAGAGCAAGTTCCTCATCTCCACCTCCATCTTTACGCTGTCCACTAGATATCGAATTCTCCCATACCTCCTTTTGGGTGAAGTTGTCTCACAACCTAGTTCAATCATGAAGCTTATCTTGAACAAGGAGACCTATTACAATATGTTGAATGGTGTTTTCATTGATGCCAACGTTAGTGATTGAATACACTTATTGAGGTTTTTGAGCATGAAGATTGATGAATTTGCCTCTGTGACCATCGTCAGTGGATGCTCCTCGTTGTGCCGATTCCAACAGTATATGGCATGCCTCGTGGTTCCTCAAGGTTTGCAAGATATGCCCTTCGAAAAGGCAAAGCCCCAACTTATGGTCAAAAACCCCAAACAGAGTTGATGTGGCAATACATTATTGGTTTAACCATGGCACACTTGATTATGAAAGAAGGATAATTTTATAAAGTCAAATATTATTCTTATCAATTTATTAAATGGATCAAAATTCAAAGGGAAGGGTTTTGGCTCCAAAAACTTTAAAAGGGCTCCCAAGTAACTCGGCCTCTTATTTGGGCTCCTAAATCTATTAGGTCGGCTCCATCAAATAGAACCCATTCAAATCTATATAAAGGTGAACTTGCCCTCCAAAAGTGAGGTAAAGAATTCATTGATCTTTTGTGGAATCAACTGTGGCTTTTGAGGAGTGTTGAAGATTTTTTTTGAGAGGGCATTTCAGTGAGGGTTTTATGGTTTCTTGGCTATATGCGATTCACTGGGCTCTTTCAGGTCCCTTTTGCAGGATTCTGCACTGTGTTAATTTAGAGAGAATACACTGCCTGCCTGTTTTATCTAGTGATCTGTGATTTTCGCCCATCTATTAGGACAGACCTCTGAGCATATTTCTGAATTTTTTTTTTCTGATTTTGTGAGGCAATAATGTCAAAAATCATCAGCTCAGATCTGTAGAAAGGGACAAGCAAATTCATTGATCAGTTGTGGCGATGATTAGATTCAATCTGCAATAACTGAATGCATAATTTGTCCAGTTCATTTGGCTGCTCTTGAAGTAAACCCTGAAGCTCACTCTATTTTCTAGAACGTGTATTTCTTTTAGCGCATGGATGTGATGGGTCACAATAAAACTTTTGAGATCTGCACTGGTTTCTGAGGTTACTTACACTGAAACAAATCATGCGAAAATATGTATTCTTGACAGTGTCACATAGAGCTACGAAAGATGATTCCTTTCCTTTGGAGGTATAGAGGGTAGCATGCGCATGATAGAATGAGCTGTGAATACATTGCAATGGCCTGAGTGTTTCAATACAATGTGACTGGACGTGTGTTTTGGTGTATATCCTAATACAAGTCATCTGAATGTTATGCTTGTAAATTTGTAATCTGTGCACTCACACAGTGTGAATTTGCTATATAGTCTTCCTGCGTTATTGTGTTAACAAGAGCAATGACGTTGTAGATAGTGTGTCAAGTTTTCACGCACAATAAAATATATATAGTTGTGCGAGTATGCAATTTGTGTGCATTGATTGTTGATAGAGCCATGCATTTAAGGACCGAAGATGCTGTGTTTGAACAACTGAACTATGCCACTGTGGTTGAATGATTATGTGATAGTGGCTGATCTGTATCCTGTAAATGCCATGATCATTATATTATGAGCTTTGTAGGGTCTGCATTGGATTGCTGTTTGATGGATGCCACTATCATATATCATGTGTTAAAGATTGAAGGAGCATGAAGTAGCTAAATGTTACGAAAAGCTGATATGAAGTCTGATTTTGTTATACACCTGAAGCACACATCAGCAGAACGTAAAGCAAAAATACTGCAGACTAATGTCATGTATTGCAAGGGCAGTCAAGGTGCATCTTAGAAGTCGTTGGATCATTGCTCACTTGGCTCAAGTTTATTATAATATACCTTGTTGTGAATTATTTCAAGAGTTGCTTACAGTAGAGACCTGCAAGAGGAAGTTGCTTCTACAGGAGCAAAGGTATCAAAACATTTAGGCATTCGGGAATAGAAGATTGAGGAGCAGAGGTATTAGCACGTTAAGGCATCAAAGAATAGAAGACTTGAGGTACATGACTCTTAAGTCAATTAGAACTCAATGACATAATCTAGCAGCTGTTCTGAGGTTGTTTGTCTCTCATTATATACTTGAAGTTTCAATCTATATAGATATTGCTGAGCAGTATAGGATTAGTATGTGTTAAGACAGTAAAAGCTGTGCGGTAGGAAGACAGTTTTGAGAATGATGCACATAAACTTGATGTTAGGGTTTGGAAAGCCGATGTTACAGTTGGAGGACTGAAAAATTATGAACTTATGTGTATGATGCCTCTAGCATGTTTATGGCTGAGATAGGCTAGCAACATGATGTTGTTGCACTGAAGTTGAGTCTACAGGTAGAACAGAAGTAGAACAAAGTTGCTAGGGTTTCTGCCTGAACAAAAGATACCAGGGTCTGGAAGAGAATATCCTAAGCAAAGGTTGCATATGAGCATAGATTGTGGCATATGATGCAAGCATTTGAGATGGATGATTGTATTCAGCTGATTGACGATTTGTCGATTATGTATAATGATAACAGTGACATACATATTGAGATAGGGGTTTGGCAAAAATTATTTATGCAGGGAGAGTATGTTGCTGAGCTAGGGTTTGATGTGCAGATTGAGTAGAGGCAGACTTGATTGACAGAGATAGTATTGCAGTTCCTTTTGTATCGAGCACAGGCCGCTCTGATTTGAAAATTGTGAAATGTGGTCCGCTAGCTGATCAAGGTGATGGGGTGGTGCAAGGCAGGGGAGTGGAGTTTCCTTAAGGTTGGAGCTTGAGGGCACTTTAGGGCGGTAGGGTGGTGCTAGGGCAGGTTGGAGCCTGTGCAGGGCGTTGGAGTGTCCATCCAATAGTAGCTAGTAAATAGGGTGTTGGAGCATCCTTCAAGTCAGAGCTTGTAAACTTGGGTGTTGGAGCATCCTTCAGGTTGGACCTTGTAAACCTGGGTGTTAGAGCGTCCTTCCAGTAGCAGCTGGTAAACAAGGTATTGGAGCCTTCATCAGGTTCTAGCTTGTAAACTAGGGGGTTGGAGACTCTCTCAAGTTGGCTGAAAATGATGGAAGTTGGAGCTTCCTATTGACGTACTTATTGAAGACAAATATTAAGAAGAGTTGAGTGGTTTTTCTCTTGGAAGGGTTTCCACCTAAAAATCTTTGGCATCTACTATTTTGATTATGTGAATTGTTGAATGGTGTTAATGATTGTTTATGCTTAACTAAAGTTGAATAATGTTCAATGCTCTGAAAAGTTAAAATTACTAATTGAAGTAAGAAATATTGATTCACCCCCTCTCAGTATTTCCAACACAATGTTAGCCCATTGCTCGGTACAATCACTTGGGGCTATATTGAGAAGTTCACCCTCATCCATGGCTTCCCCAACAACTGATAGCTCATCACGAACTTGCTGGATTATTGTGAAGTATGAGGGTACAATTTCAGATTTGTTCATTCTTATGTTTCTTAGTTTCTCCCTCAACACCATCTTCTTGTTTTGGTGGTTACTTTGGTACAAGTTCATTAATGCTGACCACATTTGGTGAGCTATATGCTTCCTTGATATGTAAGAGATTATGTGGTCCTTCACAACATCCAATATGATCCCTCTAGCCTTCACATCTTTCAGATTGTGTTCTGCAGCTTGTGTAGGATCTTTAAGAACTTGGATCTCTCTTTTTGCATGTTCCCATAGGCTATTTGCCATCAGAACAATTGTGATCTTCTCCTTTTTTGGATTGGAGTTTGCAACCCTCTCGAGCTTGTCTTCAAATCTCAGATTTGGTGATGCCATCTCCAGGTTGATTTCAGCCACAAAACTCATGTTGCAAAAATAAAAAAATTGCTAATAAAAAAATTTGCTGTTGTAAAACCCTTGTGTTGTATGATCTTCCCCACAGGGTTTCTATTGCTCTAATACCACATCTGATTTCATTATACCTCATCAATTTTTTTTTTTGTTGGCTTGAACCACAAGGGATTTGAACCTTGAATTTCATGGTTTACATAATACTTAATAACACAAACTATTGCCAATTGAGCTACCCATGTGGGCCCCTTAACAATTCTTTTATAGCTAGAAATTATTTACTCAATAAAAACTATCGGATAATTAAATCATTGGTATTTTAACTTTTAAATATTAAAATGCAACAAAAATAAAATAGGGAAATTGTTGGAATTTCTAAGTTTTACCCGTTAGAAAATCTTCATGTGCTATTTGATTTATTTCTTCCTACTTGTTTTATTACTTAACAAGATATTTACCATGCAAAAACTGAAAATAAATACAAGTACAGTATCAACATCTACAGATCATCAATTGAAAGTAAACAAGCACAAAAATGACGCCGTTGTTTTTGGACTAATGTCCCCGGAAAAAACCAATGCGGGAAAACCGATGCAGCTATTCAGAGGTGTTATTATTATGCAGTTTTCAGAATACAACCTGGGTGCCAGAAATGGCTCACCCAACAGAGAATGCCCTCAACAATAGTACCTCTCAATCAGAGACAAATATTCCGGCTAAATCACCAGATGAACTATCCCGCAGAAACAATGCAGCTTTTGCTGCTTTGCATCACTTTAATAGGGATTGAGTCACCTTATTCGGCTCTCTTGCTCTAGTGTGTCCCACGAAAAATCTCCCAGCGTTGCCTCTAGGCCCTGCGTCAGGCTGTCTGGCCTAATGTTAGTCTCTCTGGCCCAACGTCAGCCTCTCTGGGCTATTCGTCAACCTCTGGAGCCTCTATGTCTCACACGCTGGCCCTCTTTGGCTCTGCGCACCTCCTGGCTGCCTTTGCGTGGCTTCTAGCTAGCTTTGCGTTAACCTCTCTCGGCTTCTATGCTGATCCTTCCGGTACTAACTCGACCTCTCTGCTATGTATTTACTGCTCCTCAGCTGCAACTTAGATCACTCACTCAATTTCCTCAGTAAACCCTACCCCAGAAAATCGAGTTCTTGATCTCTCTCGGTGTGTTCTCCAACTGACCCTCAAGCCTCCTCTTATATTTTTCTCGTTGGTCCATCAATGGTCGAGATTAAATCTCTAATCAACGGCTAAGATTAGGTTTGGCTTGATCCATGACTTTTGGACCATTCTAACCCAATTTTATATTAATACCCATTAATATTTTATTTTTTCTAAGTTTAGATTTAGAAACTCCATTAAAAATATTAATTATTTTAATATCTCCCAAACCGGTTAGATTTTGCCCAAACCATTTATGGGTCTTGGAGATCTCATGTGCTTTAGCCTCTCCACCAATTTTCGTGGCTAGAGCACATCCAATGCTATCCCAAATCAACACTCCCACTTAGCGATGACTGTGCTCTAGTAATACTCCTCACTTAGTAACACCCCGATCATCCAACATCGGTCCTTGCGCTGATGCTAGGCCTCCCCGCCCAACATCCTCTGCACTGCTGCATCACCCATGGCCCTACCACTGCCACTGCTGCATCCGTACGACAACTCCCTCTGCATTCGTGCTGCTGCCCATGGCCCTGCCACTACCACTGCTGCATCTGCATTGCATCCCTTCTCATCATGTTGCATCATGCTGCCCATAGTACTGCCATTGCTAACTGCTACACTGCAACTCAGTTATTGAGAAGTAAGTAACTGTTCCTCCCAATTCTGACATCTTTGTTAGGCTAAAAACACTCCTGATGCTGAAGCTCCCTCTGTCGTTGACAAGTGCTCCCTCTATTGACCTTCGCACTGCTGCAACAACTCCATGCATCTCGCACTGCTGCCTGACGCTGTGCAGGGACTCCTGCACTGTAGCACTCTTTATTGCTCCATCCGCATCTGTCTTTAGCGACATCAGCGAGTCCTGCTACTCCTTTTCGGGGCTCCCATAGCCAGGTATAATCCAAGAGGTTTGGTGCCTCGAGGATCTTGCCCCTCATCGTCTGTAGTCCGTTTGACTACAGCTCGATGTCTCCCCACTTCCTCTCAAGTGGCGCATGAGCACTCATGAAACAATTGTCATCTATCTCCACTTCTTTCTCCGCCATCGTTGGCGCTGCCTTGGTCTCAAAAGCCTCTCCCTTGTTCTACTTCCTTGGACACTGGTTCGCATAGTGACCTAATTCCCCACAGTGGAAGCACTTGACCTTGGAGAGGTCCTTCTTTTGTTTCTCCTGCTTTCGTATAGATGCTAGAGCCACATCCTCCTATTCCTCTTTCTTCATTCTGATCCCCTTATCGCTACTCCCTGCCTTGGTTAGTTGTCTGATCTCTTCTTGACGAAGAGCTGCCCATAGTTCCTCCCAATCCAAAAGGTTCGACTTGCCTAGTAAGCTTTGGAAAAATACCTCCCAGTCCTTTGAGACTGCGTTCAGTACGGCCCTCAACAACATCTTCTCATCCGGCGTGGCCCCTATGGAAGTAAGTTGGTCCCGGATCTTTGTCAATCGCCTGAGGAAGATATCTATCTGCTCTCCCCTCCGCATCTGGTATGACCGCAGTTGATTTTCTAGAAGCATCTTCCTCTGCACATAAGTATGCTGATACAACTTTTTCAGGGCATCCCACATCTCATTGCCGTACCCTTCTCCGTAATATGTGGTACCACATGATCCTTGACCCTGTCAAGGATGATGCACTTATCCCTGGCCATTGCCTCTTTGTACTTCTCATTTTCAGTTGGGTCAATTGGGATCACCATCGTTTTCAAGGCGAAGTGCTTGATGCAATATCTGTCTAGAATGGACAAGATCCCGACCTTCTAGACTACGAAGTTGGAAGCTCCGTCTAGTCTATCTTGATCTCTCAACCGTTTCACTGCCATTTCACTGCTTCTCTTTCGAATCTTTCGAGTCTCTCTACTTCCCTCTTAGAAGTCCTCTATTCGACTCTTGTTGAGTCTCTCAACTTCCCGTTTGGAAGTTCTCGGTATGACTCCCTCTGAGCCTTGATTTCCCTTCTGGAAACCCCTATGCCAATGTCGAGATGCCCCACTCCGGTCGTTTGTGCAATTGCACCATTGATACAGATTTCTTGGCTAGAAATCCTCGACAGCAACTTCCTCCTCCTTGGTCTTGCCTTGTTAGGTACTGTTCTGACCACATTACCCCACCAACTTTGCTCTGCAACTCACCCATAGCCTCCTATGCCTCAACAATCTGAAGGTCTGAGCCTCTAGGCTCTGCGCAATCCCGACACCAGCAAAATCTACACCTCCTGGCAACAGCGTCGATCCTTCCTGACTGAGAAAGATGACCGAGCACTGCGTAGGTCAGGTCTGCGCCTCTTTGCCTCAGCGCTGATCCTCCTCCTGGCTCGAACTGATAACGCAGGCTCTTTGCGTCACCCCTTCTTTGTTGCTTTCAATTAGGAACAACTTCTGTCACTTGGGACAAATGTTTTTGCTGCTGCTGCTCTGCTTAGCTAATGCATTCAATTATCCTGTGATCTGCAACCACGCTCTGATACCATGTTGGAATTTCTAAGTTTAACCCGTTAGAAATTCTTCCTATAGTATCTGATTTATTTCTTCCTACTTGTTCAATTACTTGACAAGTTATTTACCATGTAAATACTGAAAATAAATACAAGTACAATATCAACATCTACAAATCATCAACTAAAAGTAAACAAGCACACAAGTGACACCGTTGTTTTTGGACTAATGTCCTCGAAAAAGCCTAATGCAGGAAAAGCGATGCAGCTATTTAGAGGGTTTTATTATTATGCAGTTTTCAGAATACAACCTGGGTGCCAGAAATGGCTCACTTAACAGAGTTGCCCTCGTTAGTAGTACCTCTCAGTCAGATACAGATATTCTGGCTAAATCAGCGGATGAACGATCCCACAACAACAATACAGCTTTTGCTGCTCTGCATCACTTTGATAGGGACTGTGTCACCCTATCCGGCTCTCCAGTTCCAGTCTGTCCCATGAAAATCTCTCAGTGTTGCCTCTAGGCCCAACGTCAGCTTCTCTGGCCTAGTGTCAGCCTCCCTGGGCTCTGCGTCAGCCTATGGAGCCTTTGTGTCTCACACGCTGGCCCTCTTTGGCTCTGCGCAACTCCTGGCTGCCTCTGCGTGGCCTTTGGCTGCATCTGCGTGGCCTTTGGCTGCCTCTGTGTGGCCTCTAGTTCACTGTGCGTCAACCTCTCCCGAATTTTGCATCGATCCTACCGGTACTAATTGTGCCTCTCTGCTATGTATTCACCGCCCCTCAGCTGCAACTTAGATCACTCACTCAATTTCCTCAGCAAACCTTGCCCCAGAAATCGAGTTCTTAATCTCTCTTGGTGTGTTCTCCAATTGACCCTCAAGCCTCCTTTTATACTTTTTTGGTTGGTCCATCAACGACCGAGATTAAATCTCTAATCAACGGCTAAGATTAGATTTGGTTTGATCCATGACTTGTGGACCATTCTAACCCAGTTTTATATTAGTATCCATTAATATTTTATTTTTCTTAAGTTTAGACTTAGGAACTCCATTAAAAATATTAATTATTTTAATATCTTCCAAATTGGTTAGATTTTGCCCAAACCATTTATGGGTCTTGGAGATCTCATGTGCTTTAGCCTCTCCACCAATTTCCGTGGCTAGAGCACATCCGATGCTACCCCAAATCAACAGAAATCAATTACACTACAGTAGAAAAATCCCCTCAAAACAATCTTCCTTTACTTTAGATTACTTATGAAAATTAGGGCCTAGACCCGTAGAGAATACACAATTTTTTTTTTTAAAATCATTGGACTCTGGAAATTTGCCCCTCTGGGAAATCAACTTCAAGGAATTTGTCCCTTTTGGAACTTGGCCCTCGTGAAGATTTTGGCCTTGGAAAATCAACCAAGGCAACATTGTATTTACTTCAATGGAACAAAATTTGAAGCTCACATAAAAAGAAGGAAATGAATTTGAGGATGCAACAAAGAACAAACAATGTGTGTGGAAGCCTTATATACGTCACCACTACCAAACTAGATATTTCATTTGTTGTTGGGATTCTTTCCAAGTTAATGCAAAAGTCTTTTGAAAGACATTGGTTTGTTTCAAAAAGAGTTTTGAAATACTTGAAAGGAACTCGAGGTTTTGAACTATAGTTTGATTCGATATTTTGATTCAGACTTTGATGTGGACAAAAAATGGAGTGTTGACTTCAAGCTATCTCATGAGTCTTCGATCAACAACTGTCTTTTGGATATCACACAAATAGTCACTCCCATTAGATTCCACAACAATGGCAGAATATGTGGTAGATGCAAAAGAAACCAAAGAAATTGTGTCTTAGGAAACTACTAGAAGATTTGTGGGAAAATAGGTGATGTTGGGTGCATCCAAACACAACTTCCACTAACATACTTTTGGCCTCAAATTCTCTTGATTGTCAAAGTTCCTCGCTTTAATTGGTCATAGTTCAAATCCAAATTCCAATGCCTTGTAAATTGTTGTTAATTGGCCAAGTTCTATAAACTTAGTGCCAAACACTATAACTCAACACTATATGGAACCAAGTGTTATACCCACAAATTACGTTGTTGAACACCAACACTACAACCACATGATAAAACCAAAATTTGAGAACCTCTTGGCACCCATACACTAACAGAACAAAGCACATAGGATTGGGCACCATGCCTAGGTGCTTTTCACTTATCGCACATCAGTGAACCAAGGGTTCTAACCTACAATTCCTTTTATATTGGGTTGGTTTGCGGGGACATCAAGAGGTGGATTGCTTCCTCGTTGATTAACAACATTGAATTGAAAAACAACATATATTGGGGAAATGACCAAATAGAATCCCGGTATGATATCGAAAGCCAAGCTATATCAGATATTGATGTTTCCATAAACTTCAACAAAACTCCAATATAGAGGTAGTTTCGTAGATGGAATTGTAAATGACGGTAAAGGTTTTATTGCCATTCTCTCGTCAGTTGGTGGTTGTGGGCATAGAATATTGAAATCTCCCCAAAACGAAATGCACAACAATTAATCACAAAACATCAAGGCCAATGTAGAACCTTGCAATAATGGAACCATGATTATGGAAGACTGTATGTTGGTGTAACATACAATATTTGACGACCTTTTCCCTCATCACTATATCTTGTTCACTGACAAAAGTGCCATCGAAACTCAGGAAAAACACTATAACTCAACACTATATGGAACCAAGTGTTATACCCACAAATTACGTTGTTGAACACCAACACTACAACCACATGATAAAACCAAAATTTGAGAACAAGGCACATAGGATTGGGCAGCATGCCTAGGAGCTTTTGTTTATCACACATCAGTGAACCAAGGGTTCTAACCCACAATTCCTTTATATTGGGTCGGTGTGTTGGGACATCAATAAGCGGATTGCTTCCTCGTCAATTAACAACATTGAAGGGTCAATCCATAGGGATATTGACGAACAACATATATTGGGGAAATGACCAAATAAAATCATGATATGATATCGAAAGCCAAGCCATATCAAAGATTGATGTTTCCATAAACTTCAACAAAACTCTGATTTAGAGGTAGTTTCGTAGATGGAATGGTAAATGACGGTAAAGGTTTTATTGCCATTCTCTCATCAATTTATGGTTGTGGGCATATAGGATATTGAAATCTCCCCAAAACGAAATACACAACAATTAGTCACAAAACACCAAGGCCAAGGTTGAACCTTGCCATAGTGGAACCATGACTATGGAAGATTGTATGTCGGTGTAACATATAATATTTGATGACCTTTTCCCTCATCACAATAGCTTGTTAATTGACAAAACTGCCATCGAAACTTGGGAAAAACATGAATTTTGAGTGTTACGGGTTTTCCCCGATATCATATGAACTTCGTGCTTGGAACCTTTACAAAGGAAAATGGCTATCGACATATGGACTCCATGTGAACGCTGCAATGGAACTTTGTGGCACCAAATAACCAGATTGTATGGAATAACGCTGTTGGAAGGCTTTAAGATGGGGTTGGAACCTCATCCTAGAATCACAACTGGTTAGTATAGTTGCAGGGATATTTCTCACGTGAATGAAAGAAACTTGGTCTCTTGACACAATATAGATTATAACATGAAACCCAAATAGTCACATATGAGAAAAAATGGGAAAATACATAACTTTGATATTTTAGTGAACCTGAAAATGGATGAAGACAATGACACAAAATATATTATAACATGAAACCCAAATAGTCACATATGGGAAAATACATAACTTTGATATTTTAGTAAACCTAAAAATGGATGAAGACAAATAAAGAAGTGATATGCGCAGTGTTTCCCTCTTGGTCTCCTCGGGCCTCTTCACACACTCACACCACACTCTCACACACTATGAACTTTCCTATTACAAAACTCGTTATATACAATATGATGATTTGGTTAAGATCCACTAAAGATGGATTGAAATAATTCATTTTTAGGGAATATCCAATCTAACCTAAAATCTTTTAACAAACTACTTGAAATAGTGAATTACATATTGATGGGGAAATAAATCCCAGATTTCTTGAGCTAATCCTATCTTTTAGAAACTAAATTAAGGGACCCACTCCCTTTAGTAAATTTCATAAGACCTTCTAGAGGTCTCATTGACTTTGAAGAGATGCTTCTACATGAATAGGTGAATTCTACTCTTCTGGGTGACAATACTTTTGCAATCAATTGGTCATGAATCCTAGATTCCATGATCGAACCAAGCATATAGACATAAACGATCATTTAATTCACTATTATATGGAGGGAAAGGCTATTTATTTGAGACATTGTTTCACAAATGAACAAATTGCAAACATCTTCACCAAAGCACGAGGGAGAGAAGTTTGAAAAGTTTTGAATGATGCTTGGACTCACAAACACCCTTCTAGCTTATGGGGGTAATGTTGGGCACATAACCCTTCAGGATTTTTTTTTCATTGTAAATAAAACGTAAATACTAGGAGAAATAGGAGAATATGAAAGATCAACTGACCTCTAGGAAGAGGAAACCAAGAGTCACCGCATTGTGAAGTTATTCTCCGCAGACCCTTTTCATAGTTTTGGATGAAAAGCCAGATTGAGAGCTAGTTAGGCCCAAGACCAATTGATAAAGCATGCCACATTGTTAATTTTAGGTGACAATGGTATGTTCTATGCTTGCAACAATTACATCAATGTCATTTTATCAACCCAATGACAATTTCCACTTAATTATTAATGACAATAACATTAACCAATAATCACATTGACGGTCACTGTAGCTAGAACATAAACAATAAATCCATAAAACAAGCCAAGACAAGAGAACACTAGAATTTGGCGAATGCTAGGAAAAACCCTAAGATGGGGAAAACCCTTTGATCAATTCTTATTATTATTATATCAAATGTTCAACAGAGGGAGAGTACATTAATAGAGTTAAAGTCAAAATTGACTTGTCAAATCACTGTCCAAAACAACCTAGTCAAATTGGTAGCACTATGTGCCCTAACTAGTCAATGATCAAGGGTCAAAACCATAGTTTTAAAACTCGGACTCGGATTCAGAACCAGTCGAGGGTAGACTCTGACTCGGTATTGACTCGGCCTACTTGATTTCAATGACTTGGTCTTTGTAAAAATTACATTAAATATATATTCTTTTAATGAAAAAACATATTTTTAAAGATTTTCATTCATGTTTCCAAACTCAAAGCATTAGAATATAGAGAAAAGACAACATATGATCAAAGTATGCTCATGAATATATCTATTATATCAAAATGGCACCCAATGCACTACCAATACATGTAATACATAGAGATCAGAACAAAAACACATAACCAAGGAGGTTCTAAATGGCCTCTACAACAAAACATCACTGGTCACCACTGCTAGAAAAGCCAACATCATCTGGCTTAGATTCTGAATCAGAGTCAGACAGGAAAACCCATGGCTCCTCTTCTTCAAGATCTTCAACTGCAACTGTAGAAGTAGTAGCACTAGCAGCAGTTGCACGCTGAGATAGACGAGCTATGTGCCTGTGTCGTGGCTGAGTAGATGAAGTGCTTGCAACTTGGGGTCTTGGGGCTGGTACTAGTGGATCTGCGTTTAACTGAATAGTTTGTAATGCACCCATCTCTAAATCAATATCAACACCAAAATCCTCATCACGGTCAAACTCTATTGGTTGACTCTCCACTACCCAATCTGAGGATGAATCAATAACTTCCAACTGGGATCTATATGTGGGGTTTGGGTCACTTTTATAGGCCTAGGAGAGGGGTAGATGCGTTGAGAAAAAAAAATGAGTTTCAAGTATGACTTGCCGTCTTTTTTTGCCGCGGACCATTGTTTTAAAAGGCAGTCGAGTCGACTCCGACTCGACTGAGTCAGACCGAGCCAATGCCTGGTCGGATCAGCTCAGTGGCCGAAACGGAACGACTGGCCGGGTTGTTACCGAGCTAGTCAGTGACTCCGTTGACTCGGCAATGACTCGGCCGGCGCGGCTCTTTGACAAAAATCCTGAAGCACATTTGTCAAAAGTTGTTCCGCTTCATACATATCAATGGTTGGGTTGTTGTTTATTGCATATTTATAGCCCTAAAGTAATCTACCACCGTGAGAAAGTTTTGAAAATTTCAAGGCCGAAGTATGGTTATCCTAGTGGCATAATTAGAAAATTGATACAATGCATTGAGCCATACAATGTTTTTAGAAAGGCAAACGTTCTGGCAATGGACTAATAAACACATATTTACCTCTGATTGTTTTGGAGTTTGACTAGAATTAAATCAAGGGTTTTGAGACTTCATTAGGGGTAGAGAATTGGTATTATTGTTGTTGTAGTCTAGTCGAATTGGAGTTGGAGTTTTAAAACATTGCTGCTGACTAGCTCACCCTGTTTAATATGGGCTCGGCCGAGCTGGCTGGTCCGTCACTGAACCTGCCATCGGACTTGTTTTTATATCGAGCCGGCCCAGGCAAGGGACTGACTTGGTTGACCAGAGCAAATCTGATTCAGACTGGCCTGGTTTTAAAACCATGGTCAAAACAACCTCTTTGCAACTTGGTCAAAGTGCATCCAACTCGGCTTCCTTAGCTGGTCAAAGTCAACCCAAAACAGTCAAGCCCAGTCAAACAAAAGTCAATCCTGTGGTGAAACAGGCCTGCGGTCAACGCCAGTCAAACAGCCCAGAAAATCTCAGTATTTGTGCCAATGAATGCGGCCTGCGCAAACAGCTAAGTTACCAGAAACTCCTGAAGAATTTTCCGGAAACACGGATCCCTGTTTCTGATACATAAACGGATACGATTCTTGTCCGAAACTTTGTAAAAACGTTTTTGTGTTGCTTCAAAAAATCGGAAACTTTAGATTTGGAATTGGATACATTTCCAAGGGATTTAATCTTTTTTGGATCCGTTTCCGGAAATCCAGAAATAGATCCACGAAAATTGTGATCGGAATCCACCCTTAAAATTTTAAAAATCTTGAAAATTTGTATAGCCATAAATAAATAATAAAAATGAAGAAATCATATTTGCAAATAAACTCACTATAAACAGAGTCTCATAAAGTCTTTTCTAAATCTTTAGAAACAATGACACTCCATATATTTATCAAGGATTCTTACTAAGAAAAAGATAGATGTTCAAAAATGCAAATAAAAGGGTTTGATGAATGTCTTCGTAAAGAGATTTATTTGAGCGATTAATTTTCATTTTGGTTAAGGTTTTGTTAATTGTCATTGATTTTGCTCTTGATTTCATAAATCCCTCCAATATAACAAATCTTCTCTAGCCAATCTTGTGCCTGCATATAGTCATGAGACCAAGCTGACATTGAGAAGATTGAAATGTTCAAATAGGTCTTGATGGAATATCCCAATGATCCCATGGGCCTTTTAATTGTCATGCAAGGAAGATAGATATCATCTGCCATGCATGACACGTTCTTTGAAGGAGTTGGACCCGAAAGCACAAAGGCTGTAGCATTTCTGATTACATTATTAATGATGATGATAATATGTTGAATGTTATAATAATCACTAATGATGATGACAATGTTTATGCTGGGTGATGATGGTGATTTGTTTATGTTGAATTCATGATGATGAGTATGCATTTTAAGATATAGATTCTAGATTCTAAAAGATGATCGTTAATATGAAATATATATATATATATATATATATATATATATATATATGCATGCCGTTTCCTTGCTGTATCGTATCCTGATATTTTGAAAATTTGTTGTATCCGTATTCGTTTCAGTGCAACTTAGCCAAACAGTAAGTTTCCCACAAAAATCGCAATCAAGATCAGTCAAACAGTCCTTGGTCAACGCTGGTCAAACCCTGCATCAGATCTGAAATTTGGCGTCCTCTTTCACCCACACGTGTGAGAAAAAGAGCTGCTCAATGCTGTACGAACCAATTAGATGAGGAGAGAGAAGAATGAGTTGAGTTGATGAGGGGCTAAATGAGGTTGAAGGTCACTCTTATTTCTGTGAATCCATGTGGGTGAAAAGACATGTCTCTTGGACTTTATGAGCCTACATGATGGTGTAGCCGACCTTGACAATTTGCACATATGTGGGTTCACTTCAAAAACACATTTCTCCTTGTCCAAATTTAGTGATCTTTAGGTCGATTTTGGTCCTCTTGAAAAGAGGAATTCAATGCACTAATTATCTCCATCAAATGAGCTGTTCAAAGTGGAATTTGGCCCTAGTTGCCAATCTTAACACACATTCAGTTTCAAACTTCTCAATTTATCGTTTTAATGGTTACTATAGCTAGAAACCCTGCATTCTTAGACTTCTGTGCTTTCATCCTAGAAGTTCTGTTACTCAGATTGGAGATAGCTACTTGGTTGTCAGACTGCAGATGTTCATTCCGATGCAGTGCATGTTGCAGGTCTGATGACTCACAGGAGAAACACCTGGAATGATTATGCCCATCCATATTCCCAATTCTCCAGGTTTTGCTTGTGAAAGAAATGAAGGAAACCCCAAATCCAGACCTGCTATGGACACCATAAGCATCTCCCCAAGGTTCCAGTACTAGGATCCCAACAACCCAGCAGATTAAAGTCCAATGGAAGGAGCCTGGATCTCTGAGTTTGCAATCTCTACCGACCAAAGCAAATTCCTGAATGAGACAAGCCAGGAAGAAGTCCATAATTATCCCAAAAGTCCGAAACAAGTTTAGTAATTTACCTTATGTTTCTGCTGCACTATGATGAAGAGAGTGTGTGAGAGTACTGGAGAGCTGAGGAATGTTGACACTTGGCTCTTTGGATTGAATGTTTGGATGCCTCCCTTAATCTGCATTGTTGTTTCGTGTTTTTGGGATCGAAAATGATCCCCCCTTGCCTCCCACACCTGCCACCCCTTGTGAACATGAGATTATCAAACCTTTTTTTTTATGTGCTATTGAAAATTATATAACAATAGATGCAATATGTTATGATGTAATAATCATGATTTGTTAATTAGGTGTGAATAGCCTACATATATTATATAGAGTAATATTATTCCATTAATTAAGTCTGGAATGTTATTTAAGATTTACGGAATATTTTTTTTTAATCTTTTGGAGTGCATGGAAACAGTTAGATAATGTTCATCGTCTTTAACGTTTGGAATTAGGATCTTGTGCTTTTTTGTTCTCACATTTTCATCTTTCCTAGAGTTCACTTTTGTAACTCTCATCTTACTTCACCGTAATAATTTAGTCATTTGTTATTGTTGAGTTCGGCTGGGCAATTGGAGTTACTGGTTCCATTAGGCATTAATTTTTACTAATTTGAAAGCTAATGAAGAAAAACACATTTTATTATTGTTGATATGAGCTAGGAAATTGGAATTATTAGTTCCACAAGGCATTCAATTTTACTAAGTTGACAGCTATTTATTTCCACGACAAAAGGGCTTATCTAATCACCTGGACGAATGCATTTTATTTTTTAAGCAGTTGGAGTATAGCACATAGGAGGATGACGAGCTAGAAGATCAAACTTGGAAATAACTCATATCTCCATGAATGAAGATGCATTACCTGCCGAGATAGTTGTAGAGGAAAAAAGGGGTTATTGTGTTCTTTCGTTGCAAATATAGTTGGAGAGGTAATTTGGGGTGATTGTATACATTTCTTTGGCAATAAAATTTTAACTTGAAGCAATTTCACAGTGCTAACTATTATATTTTTTGCATCAAGCAAAGCACCTTTTAAATGTCTTCCTGTTATGGGATTATGCTAATTGGAACAATTGCATAGGTATGAGAAAAATCGTAGCAAACAGTGCACTCGTATGTTGTGATTCAGCAGAGTAATAACAAAAGTGCAAGGAAAAGCAATGGTGCGAGCCACTTATGTGGTATGGTTACTACAATCTTTTTGGAAGAAATCTACTTCTCGCTATGAAAGTTTGGATTTTTACTACAATGGTTGCAATGCAGTCAGTCTTGAGGTCACTTGATTCATTTTATATGTGGAGGTGCCCTTCTAATTTGTCCGTAGTTTCATCATTTCGTTGCCTTTGAGGTCACTTCATTTGTTTTATGCGTGGAGGTGCCCTTTTAGTTAGTCCAGACTTTCATCATTTCGTTCCCTTCAACTGAATTCTCTCCATGCCAATATTTCTTTAGGTTAGAAGTTTGCCATTTACACTATCATTTTCCATCAAAGTGTCGGCTATTCATTGCAAATGATATAAAGCATCCTCGTGCAAATTTGTGAGTGTTTTGACTGGATCCATCTCCCGCGTTTCAATTGAAACTCAAGTTTTCTAGCTGTTTTAGTATATACATCTCAGTTATAATGGCAAAATGCAACATTGCTTATTAGCTATTTTAATCAGGAACATAACCATCTACCATAAAGGTGGAAGGTACATCTTTGTTGGTTTTTGATTCAAATGGCTTTACTTGTTAAGACCGGATACTATTGTTTTGGCTTCCAGAATAATAGAGAAAATAAATTTAATAGAGTTCATAACAAGTAGTTTGTCAATCAACAAGGTGATGCATCTATTTGATGAACCCTAAGCATTGCTCTCTCTTACTACATGTATCTACTCATCCCTTTCTACATAGAGAATTGGAGTTTGAATTTTACTTTTCTGTCATTGATTACAGTTGGCCTTACCAAGCTACAATTGAAAATCTCAATGATTACATTTTACAGGCATTTCAGTATCAAAGTTCCACATTCTAGATTCATTGTTTTGAAAATAACATATAGACCCAATTACTATAAAAAGCCTACAGCTCAAACACAATTATTTCCACTGACAAATTACAATTCGACTCTCTTATTTCTACCGACATTTATAAATTTAAAATTGGACCAGAGGCACATAATTCAATTGCGTATGATAAAAATTTAAAATTAATCAAATTGCATATGTTAACACTACATAAAGTTTTGGCAGAATGGCATTGTTTCATTTTTGTTTTGTGAACAAGGGTGTTACGGTATTATGACTTCATGTGGGGGGTGTTACTTTATGGTTCTCAACACTAACCTTAATATGCATAAAGTAGCTTGCTTTTCAATGTAAAAAAACTGCAAGTCATGACAAAAGATTCTCCTAGTGAAGAATACAAGATGTAACATTATTTATTTGTACTCATTAAATAAACACGAATATAGGGAAAATATAATGTTTTAGTACAGAACACAGTAAATATGAATTGATTCCCAGCAAATGAACCCGGATGACGATATACCTATGCCAGGGGCAACTGACAGGCAATATAAAATAGAAAAAAAAACATTTATATGCTGCCTCTACAAACATGCAAATGCAGTAACAGAGTTCTTGTTTTAAGGCATATAATAAACTATACAAAGTAGAATTGGATATTGATAATTCCTCTTTTCGTGAACATCATTAGCAACGTTATGGAATGAACAAATGCAGTTCACTACAGTTCCAAATGGATTGCTTTACTTTCTAAATGCATTCAGTAAGGTTCCCTTGTTTCATATGAAGAGGAGGGGTATTTATGCGTAATGAAATCCCAATTTCACTTGGAATGCCGATTAGATGCGTTAATATAGGGTAATTGCTATCACACCAATTCAAGCATTTGCATCCCAAAGCCCGGCATTTGGATTGGTAAAATTTTGTTGTGGATAATGCTATATAAAGCATGCACGTTTTATAATTGTTATGCATGCAACATTATTGATGGGGCATCAATAAGATGTGGATATAACATAGGTAAATCACACAGTACTAAAATTTATGCAGAGGTTTCTAGCAATCCTGTTAGTGAACTTTGAATATATAGTTATACTCTTCATATACTTTTCATGATAAATATTCCTTAGTGCAAGAGATACTATTTTCGGGATTCAATATATAACAAAATGCATTACAAATAAATTCGTTTAACCACTAAAGTGCAAATATTACGGAGCAGCTCAGTTTTTTTGTTTGTTTGCCAAAACATTATTTAAAATTCATGTAAAGATTTTTGAAGGATTTAATTTAAATATTAGACCTATGTATAATATTCTAGCAACTATTTTAGTTATCATAGCAAATGTTTAATAAAAACATACAATTTACTATTAAAATTTGTATTTTTTTAGCTGAATATTATCAAATTTGCATTTTTTTCTTTCTTTCAAAAAATGGCTTTAAAAATAGTGAACCGGTGAAATCTCCCCCCTCCCCCCCTTGAAAAAACCTTGAAATGCTTATTGGTGATTGCCTCTATTATTGATGAATTTTGTGGTGTAAGTTTATATCCCTATATATGGAGCTTAACCATTGGGTTCCATTATTTTGTCTGAATTTATATTTAGATTGATTTGAGAATAGATCATTATGACAAATTTTTTTTGGGTGTAATTTTATTACCTTATATATGGAGCTTAGCCATTGGGTTCCATTATTTTTGTCTGAATTTATATTTAGATTGAATTGATCATAGATCATTATGAAAAATTTAAGTTGGACATAGGGAACTAAAAATTTTGACAAATTTAAGTTGGACAATGGGAACTAAAAATATTGACAAATTTAAGTTGCACAATGGGAAATAAAAACGAATTATTGGATTTGAAGTAAATAACTTCATTGTTTTAGTAAGAAATACACATGAGAGCGGGCATGGTCGTTTGATTGTGCCCATTTCACCCTAAATTAAACATTAATTAATTTATACATAACATTACTTTTCACTCAAAAAATTGCTTTGTCCTCAAAGCATAGGTAACAAAGGGTGTTGTTGATAAAATGCTTGTCTACCAATAGGCATCTTCATGTAGGTTCTTTTCACTTAATAAGATATTTTTTAATTACTCACAACCATAATTTCTTTTTCTTGGTCGTGGTGATGCTTTTTGGTGCTAAAATAATCTTCCTTTCATCATCTAATGTCAGAAGTGTTGTGAATGTGACTTTTTATTAGGGAGGCTTAAATTCTATGCTACTAGGCTGTTCTTTTGTTACTTTGTTATGACCTATAAAACATTAGTGTCAATTCCTTTTTGTTTTAGTGATAAGTTCTTGTAAGGTTGAAATTTAACAAATAACCATTCTCCAACTTCAAATTTTCTATTTGTTTTGTGTTGGTCAATTCATTGCTTTATACCATCTCTTGCAATATTTAGATTTTCTTGTAGTGTTTGAAAGACTTTTTGGGTTTATTCTAACTGATCTTTCACTGTTGGAAATTTTGTCTTAATAATTGGTGAATTTCTTCCATTTAGAAGACTCGTAATTGTTAAGAGTTTGAAACAGAGGCATTTTTGTTGAAGTGTGATAAGTGAAATTGTACCACCATTACGCAAGATGTAGCCATTGGGCCCATTTATTTTGTTTTTGTTACATAACAACGAAGATAAGCTTCTATACATTTATTAACAATTTCTGTTTGACCGCCTGTTTAAGGATGATAAATTGAACTCATATTGAGGTATATTCCAATCTGTTTGAAAAATTCCTTCCAGAAATTCGCTTTAAATTTGGCGTCCTTATTTCTAACAATGACTTTTGGAAATTCATGTAATTTGTAGACGTTTTTGCAAAATATATCTGCAATTTGAGTTTGATTTCTTTATTCCTATGAAATGTGCATACTTGGTGAGCCTGTTGACCACTACGAGGATTTTGTCTTTTCCATCCGATATGGGTAGTCTTTCAATAAAGGCCATTGATATCTCTTCCCACTTTTGGTTTGGAATATTTAATGGATGGAACAATCACGGGGTCAATGTTTTCATTTTTATTTCTTTGACATTGATCAAACTCTGCTAAATATTTTTGAAGATCATTATTCATTCCCTTCCAGAAAAATGATTGGTGTGCATTATGATAGGTTTTAAAGAATTTTGCATGTCCTACTGATAATGAATCATGGGACTCCTTGAGATCTTTGGACATAAACTCAAAGTTTGGGCTTTAGGTAAATTCTTCATTTATACCAAAGAATATTGTTTTTCATTCGAATTTTGAATTATGAGCAAAATTGTTGATTATAGCACATGTTTCTGGATCTTCTGTATACTCATTTTGAATTTCTTTAAGCCATTCTAGGACTATAACCGAATTTGTAATCAACGATGACTCTTCATCATTTTTGGATAGAGCATCTGCTACTATGTTGCCTTTCCCTTTCTTATGTAATATCTCCATGTCAAAAGCGACAATTTTATCAATCCATTTTCGTTGGTCTATAGAAAGCGTTTTCCGCTGGAGAAGGTGTTGAAAACTTTTATGATCTATTTGTATTAACTTCCTAGAAGATATTGTCTTCACTTGTCTAAAGCACGCATAATGGCGAACATTTCTTTGTTGTATGCATATTTTAGACATTCCATTTTATTGAGCTTTTTGCTTTCAAATGCTATTGGATGGTCATCTTGCATCAACACTGCTCTTATTTCAAACCCTGAGGTGTCACATTCAATTACAAAAGGCTTTGAAAAGTCTACAGTTGATAATAAAGGTGCATTGGAATAATTTCCAAGGTTTTGAAATACTTATGTGCCTTATCATCCCCATTAGACTGAGGAATCCTTTAAAAGTTTTATTACGATTGCGATTATATGAGCATAGTTTCGAATAAACCTCTTGTCAACCCTAAAGATCCTCTTAATTTGGAGATGTTAGTTGGTTTAAGCCATTCTTTTATTGCATTGATCTAATTAGGTTCTACTTTTACTCCATTGGATATTGTGTCTGAGGTTCTTTACCTCTTCTTTTCCAAAGGTGCATTTGGACATCTTTGCATAAATTAAATTAGCACAAGCTTCCTTAAGTATGGTAAGAATAACTCATCCATCATAGTCTGGAAGGATGCTGAAGCATTAATTAACCCAAAAGACATTATTTTAAACTCATAATGACCTTAATGAGTTATTCTGATTTGGTAGTATCTTGATCTCAAGTCCAATTTTGAAAAATATTTGGCTCCATGAAGTTCATCTAACATTTTGTCTATGAAGGGAATAAGGAACTTGTTCTTAATTGTTATCTTGTTCAATCCTCTATAATCTACGCATAGTCTAAACGATCCATCCTTCTTTCAGACTAGAACCACCAGAGCAACGTAAGGATTTTTACTTTTTGTAATGTTACCACATTTTAAGAGATCTTGGACTAATATTTTGATTTTAGTCTTTTGATGACGCAGATATTTATATGGTTTGATGTTGATGGGGTTTGATCTCGACTTGACTTCGATTGTGTGCAATTCTTTTTTAGGAGACATCTTCATTGGAATATCTTGGAATATTTTATTGTGTTTTTGTATCAACTCTTGAAACTCAGGTGGTTCTTCGCCAATCGAAGCCAACACTTACATTTAATGATGTTGCACTATATACGTTGGTGCTCCTTTTCGGATTAGCTTCATCATCTGGTGGGATGATACAATTTGATTTTGAGGTGGTTGAGAACCAAATAGCTTATATTTTTGCCCTTCCCATCTAAAATTTATAAATTGCTTTTGATAGTTGGTTGAGTACGTGCCTAAATGTTGACACCTAATCATTAGTATTGGGTGAATAACTGTAATTGACGTAAATAAATAATAGAAAATATTAAGAGTCACCAGGAGGTGAAATGAACGGTCTCTCCCTTATGTATATAATAAAGACCAACCTGAATAAATATCATGAATTGTTTTGAGGAGTTACCTCCTGGTTTGACATGGTATCAGAGCCAGCGCCATTTTTGGCTTTCAGCTCCATTTTTGTAACTCCCTTTTGCCATTTCTTCAGAAATTTGTCTTGCATTTTCTTGCCATTCTCCTGGTCTGCCATTTTCATGGTGGTCTCACTTTAATTCTGCTGATTCTGCCTAGCTTGGCAGCTCTGACGCTACCTCCCATCCAAAAATACAGTGGACTCCTAATTTTGAAACGGTTTCATTCGCTGCGCACTACTTGTCGATGAAATGGGCACTTCTTGTCGATGAAATCGAGACTCCCGCTGCAGCCGCTCCCGCCTCTGCCTTAGACGATCTCTGTAAGCATTGTGAATTTTCCATTTGGAAAATGCCTGCCTCCATCACTGCGTATCCCCACATCAGCGAGAAGGAAAAGCTCCGCCTCCACCGCCATCACTGCATATCCCCACAGCAGGAAGAAGGAGAACGACCTCCGTAAGGTGAACGTTGAGTGGGAAAACGCACGCTGGGTGGACTAGTGTTCATTTCATCGCTGCTCCAGGTTGATACGCTCCGTGGCCTATGAGTGAATGATGAGGGGCTGTATTACAATTATTATTTATCTCTCCACAAAAATGCTAAAAGATTCAACAAGAAGGCGATGATCAATGCGAATAATCCAATTATTAGCGCACACTTGTGGTACCACTCCACCAAGCCCAATTGCATTCGTAGGAGCTGCAGTTCCTGAACCAAAAAAATAAAATCGAGTGACGGGTTCAGTATTGGTCTCGGATTCCTGGCTCTCTAGTTCTCCTCTGTTGATACACTCGTGGCCTATGCATGAGAGCCTCCTCTTCTGCGCAAATGGTATGATTATTTTTAATCACTGTGAGCTGTTGCATTGTATATGTGTATGGCATTGAGTCGGTGAATGGTGAATGCTACTACCTTGCGGTGTATGGTATTACATTTTGTACAGTGATACCTCTGTCTCCATATATCAGAATCAAATTTTTTTTAGGAGCAAAATTTTGCAGCAGAAGTATTTTTACAACACTCAGAGTTTACAATGCATTCAATCATATCTATTGTGGGAGTAGTTCTCACTGGCAAAGAGAACTATCTTGAGTGGTCCCGGAAGATAAAACAAACCCTCATTTTCAATGAGTTGTGGCAAGGAATGTGTGTTGGAGATAGAGATAAAGAGCTAGAACAACCTACCTTAGACAAGGAATTCACCATTTGGAAAAATAAGAACAGTAAAGCCTATGCATTAATTGCAGCATCTATAAGTGAATAAGTGAGTCGCCATATTTCACCATTTTTTAAATGCTTTTGAAGCCTTACAAGATTGGAAGGAACTCTATGACTCACACTCTGCATTTGAAGTTGTTCAACTCATGATTAAACTCTTCACTCTTGAATTAAAAAATAATGATCCTCTTGCTCTTGCATCCAAAGTAAAATCTATAATGCATGATATCAAAGCCACTGAGGTTGAATTGGATATTCCTCTTATCGCTTTTCTCAGGCACTTTATCCTACTTACTCCAATTATCTTGAGTCATTGCAAGCAAATGGAAATCTCAAAGATATTACCTTTGACTCTCTTGTGAAAAAATTTGCTGAAAGAGAGAATGCTTTTGGAAAGAAGACAACCCCTGAATCTTCTGAAGACACTGTGTGCCTTGTTCATAAAGAAAAGAATCTTGCCCAAGATTCTTCCAAAGGAAGAGGTGGTCGAAGAGGAAGAGGAAGATATTTCAGAGGCAGGGGGGGCAGACACTCTCAAAGAGAAAAGTCAGATTTGCACTGCATACGTTGCAAAAGAAATGGATCACATTATGCCTCCACATGCAAGTTACCTTGGGACAAAATTGAGCAGCAAAAAAACCAACCCAAAGGTAAAACTAATGACACAGACAAAGGTAAAGCACCTGAATCCGCTCATTATGTTGTGGCACAATGTAATATTGGAGTAAATGAAGATTTATTTAATGCTTCACTTGCTTCTTGGAAAAATGATTGGTTGCTTGATTCAGGAGAAACTTGTCACATGACTCATAGAAAAGATTTTTTTGAAGAATTTGCTGACAATGTTGATGGAACAGTATACTTTGCAGACCAATCAAAACTCAAGCCATCAGGGCTTGGCACAATCAGGCTTAAATTGCCTGGTCTTCCAGACTTCCTTCTGCATCATGTTATATATCTCCCACAGTTGAAGAGAAACTTGCTGTCCTTTGTCCACATCCGCCAGCAAGGTCACTCCATTCATATGTTTGATGGCAAGCTTGAGGTGAGAAAAGCATCTGACCACTCACTTGTCATGAGGGGGATAGAAGAAGAAAGACTTCTCAAGCTGTAGGGTACCTCTGCTTGTGCACAACATTTCTCATACAATTCTCATTATGAAGAAGGTACACTTCCATCAAGTTTACTATGGCATGCTAGATTTGGACATTTGAACTATGACAACCTCCACTTGTCGAGGAAAAATGGTGTTACTGGTTTGCCTACAATTCCTAGGAAACTTAAGCAATGTGTGCTTGCATTCTAGGAAAGCATAGCAAACAGTGTTTTCATGATTCACATTCAAGAGTACATAGAAAACTTGAACTCATTCATTCAGATTTATGTGGTCCACTGCCTGTTCCTTCTGCAAATGGAAATAAATATATAATGACATTTATTGATGACTACACTAGAATGTGTTGGGTTTATTTATTGAAGAACAAATTTGATGATTTTCAAACATTCAAGAACTTTCATACATGGATTGAAAAGGATGCACAATCTCATATTGGCTCTATTCGCACTGATAATGGAAAAGAATACACTTCAAATTAATTTGAAAACTATCTTTGCCAACATGGGATCAAACATCAAACAACCGTGCCTTATAATCCCCAACAGAACGGTGTAGCTGAAAGAATGAATAGGACAATCTTAAATATGGTGCGCTCCATGATGTTTTTCAAAAATGTAAAATTGATGTTTTGGGCTGATGCAGTTCTATGTGCTGTATATATAAAGAATAGATGTCCATCTAATTCTATCAGAAACAAGACTCCCTATGAAATGTGGTATGGGCACATTCCTTCGGTAAAGCATCTCAGGGTCTTTGGTTCCACCTGTTATGCCTTGATACCAAAGGTACATAGAAACAAACTTGGTGCAAGAAGTCGTAAGTGTATCTTCCTGGGGTATTCAAACACCTCCAAAGCATACCGTCTCTATGATGAAGTCAATAAAAAGTTTGTTGTATTTAGAGATGTAATCTTTCTTGAAACATCCAAAAATAACAATGTTGTTGAGCGGCAACTTGATTGCTTGGGTAGATTCGCAAATGCAAAATCATTCCAAGAATTTGATAATCAGATTCCACATCTTGAAGGGGGGATTCCTATACTAGATCAACCTATAAAATATTCTTCTGAAGCACTCTCTCCCCCACATGAAACTCCAACAATGGATGATACTTTAAGTGATGTGATTGATAGAATTGGGAGACTCAATCTTGATTCAGTCCCAACTCATTCAACGGAGCAGCGTGGACTATCTGAGAAAGGTCCCCCAAAGTGGCTGACAAAGACACTTGAAAGTGTTCATCCTGATGAGGTTGGAAAGACAGGAACTAGAAATTCAAACTGGAAAAATGGAAGTAATGTAGATGACTCTGATTCACCTGTTGATATGGATGTTTTTTATGATTGTGAATTGAATTTGTTTACAGATTTTGAACCAAATTCCTTCAAATACACTGATTCTCATGATGAATGGAAAGAAGCGATGCAAAAGGAGTATGATGCCCTGATAAAGAATGGCACTTGGAAGCTGGTTGATCTTCCATTACGAACCAAATCAATTGGTTGCAAGTGGGTCTACAAGAACAAGTATAAAGCTAATGGCTTACTTGACAAGCACAAAGTCAGGCTTGTGGCAAAATGTTTTGCACAGAAGGAAGGGGTTGATTATGAGGAGACTTTTTCCCCCACAACAAAATGGGCTACCATCTGGACACTCTTTGCCCTAGCAGCTCAGAACGGTTGGAAAGTCCATCAAATGGATGTAAAAATTGGTTTCTTGAATGGAGATCTAAAAGAGAATGCTTTTATGTCCCAGCCTGAAGGATTTGCTGTGAAAAGACATGAACATAAAGTATGCAAACTTGTGAAATTATTGTATGGCCTCATACAAGCACCGCGAGCCTGGTATGAAAAACTAACTGAGCATCTTCTGAAACTTAAATTCAAACATTATGATTTTGATGATGCAACTTTGTTTGTCAAGAAGGTTGGCAAAACAGTTGTATATCTTGTGGTATATGTAGATGATCTTTTGATGACAGGGAACAATGAAAGCTACATTGCATCCATAAAGAAGGAATTGAGGAAAGGTTTTGAAATCACTGATTTGGGCTATGTTCATTACTATCTTGGTATTAAAGTAACTCAACATCCGAAGTCCATATTCCTTTCTCAAAAGAAGTACATTGGAGATTTGTTGAACAGGTTTGGCATGACAAAATGCAATCCTCTTACTACTCCAATGGAACAAAACATAAAGCTCACATCCATTGAAGGAAAAGAATTTGAGGATGCAACAAAGTATAGACAACTTGTAAGAAGTCTCAACTACCTAACTACTACCAGACCAAACATTTCGTTTGCTGTTGGAATCCTCTCCAGGTTTATGCAAAAGCCTTGTGAGGGACATTGGTCTGCTGCAAAAAGAGTTCTAAGGTACTTGAAGGGAACTCAAGACTTTGGAATAAAGTATACACAGGTGGACGACTTTAGCTTGATTGGATACTCTAATTCAGACTTCGATGGAGACAAAGAAACTGGGGTATCTACTTCAGGTTATGCTATGAGTCTTGGATCAGGAGTTGTCTCCTGGAGATCACGCAAACAATCAGTTCCAGCAGATTCCACAACAGAGGAAGAATATGTGGTAGCAGCTGAGGCAACAAAAGAAATTGTGTGGCTCAGGAAAATTCTTGAAGATTTGCAGGGAAAACAAGTTCAATCGGCTCCACTCATGATTGAAAATACCTCGGCAATAAAGTTGGCCAAGAACCCAAAGTTCCATGATCAAACGAAGCATATCAATACTAAATATCATCTAATTCGACATCATGTTGAGGCCAAAACAATCCATCTTCGCCATTGTTCCACTAATGAGCAAATTGCAAACATTTTCACCAAAGCGCTTGGAAGAGAAAAGCTTGAAAGATCCAGAGTGATGCTTGGACTCACCAACATCCCTTCAGATTAAGGGGGGGAATGTTGACACCTAATCATCAGGATTGGGTGAATAACTATAATTGATGTAAATAAATAATAGAAAATATGAAGAGTCACCGGGAGATGAAATGAACAGTCTCTCCCTCATGTATATAATAAAGACCAACCTGAATGAATATCATGAATTGTTTTGAGTTACCTCCTGGTCTGATACCTAGAACCATATCCACTCCCCCAAGCGGTACAATGTAGAATGGGGATTCTAGATTGTAGTCCTAAATTTGCGATTTGACCTTATGGCATTTTCTTACTTTTTCAATTTTCTTTCCATCTGCTACCATCACTTTCATATGAGGCATTGGATATGTGAAAATGTTTAACTTTTTGAAAGATTTGATTCCAAAAAATTGTGAGTGCTTCCTATATCTATAAGAACCATTGCATTGCTCTTTTTGATATGTTCTTTTAACTTTAAGGCCTGAGGCTAAGCTATTTCTTTTATGATTGATAATGATACTTGTGGATTATTTTTTCCATCTGGTTCTGCAGAAAATTGTTGAGAATCCTCAACTTCTTCTATTTCCGATTCTTCGTTATTTAAATCATTGGTTGCTTCACATTTTTATAAGTTCTTGGTATCTTTTCCATTAAAACATTTGTGTATGTGGTCCCATTTTTCACCACAATGTCTGCATTTATTCTCCTTTATTCTTTGCACCTCTGTATTAGATTTTCCTCTTTCGAATCGATGTAGAACATACCTTGTATTCTACATGTCAGAATATTGGGGCAACCTTCGTTTTAAATATTCTTTTCAATCTTTGGTAGCGTATTATTTCAAATTTCTTCTCTGCAGCTTTGGCTTTATGTCTTGCTTCTTCTATAGATTAATGTCATATGATACTAGATGAAGCAGATAACTTCAATGTTTTGTTCTAATGTCATATGATACTAGATGCAATAGATAACTTCAATGTTTTAATATATATATAAGAAACTGAATGATGATGTTTACAATGGGAGGGGCCCTGGCTTAAATATAGCATTGGGTGCCTTTACATGAGGGGACATGATCTTTTGATCGTGCACTTTTTTTTTCCCTAAATTAAACATTAATTAATTTTATACAAAAGATAATTACAAACATATTGCTTTCTCTTGCAAATTTTATTTGAGCAAGGGTTTATGGGGGTTTTTTGGTAAAAGAAAAATGATTCACAATGTCCAAAGCAAAAGAATATCAAACGCATGTGGTGGAAATATTTAATGAGGGATCACCATTGGGTGGAACCGGATAAGAATATGCAAGGTTGCCTTTGTCAATCAAGTTGCCACACTCTTTTGGAGTGATAGAGAGATTGAGACAATTATGGTTCATGGGTCAACCGCTCTATAATTAGTCTCCTCCTGTGGCTTGCTCCTTTTGGAAAGGGAAGAGGAAGCACGATTCATATAACTTAGTTGAGGGAGGTATGATTCATATAATCTGGCTTAAGGAATGGGATTAATCTCTTTTACTAGCACATGATTTTAAGTAGTTTAAAATGTCCAATTTTATTGTGGAAATGTTGAAATATTAACATTAGTTACTCTTCTAATGAAGTGATTCGAAATGAATCTGAATCAAGGAATGGGTATAAGACTCAATACCTTCACAATTAATCAAGAGATTGGTGAAAATTAACAAATAATGTAAATAAATGCAAATTAAATGTTGAATTGAGAAAAATTGAAATGAGAAAAATGTGATGATTACAAGAATAAAGAAAAAAGAATAGGAGAGGAGGAAAGTGGGAAGTGAAGGACCACAACTATTGGCCTTCCTGCCCCCAACTCTCCCTATTTCCTCCAATCTCATTCACAAAGGGTCTTTTTGTGCCAGGAAAGGAGAATGGATATAGAGTAAAAAATGCATCCTAATTAGATATTGCCAAAGTTGAACATTGAATCCCTATTCGGCATTGGTTATCCCATTTGGAATTTTAAGATAAATATGGTGTCCTTGTGTGCCTTGAATTGCTTCTAGATTTATATGAGATTGTGCATTGTGTATTCGTATTTTAGTTTTTTAATTGCTAATGGCTACTAGTCAACAATGAGTGTAAATTGAGGGATATGTGAACAGACTTGTGAATTTAATTCATTAATGGTTTTCCTTGTTTAATGGAGATTATAAAATCTCAATTGCTACCACCATAAGATGCATTTCTAGGCCCAAGCATCAATGGATGTCATCTTAGAGATGCCGCACCTTTGTAGGAGTTGCTAATTTTAGTTTTTTATCACCGTTGGGCATATTTTCTCACTCAAACATTGTATTTCCATTCGTTAGGTGTAATTTCATTATTAGAACAAATCTCTTTCTCCCTACGTTATAATGTTGATTTCTAGGTGTTTCTATTAGCTGTTGGGTGTACCATTTGAATGTTGGATTTTTCATAGTTTTTGCGGTGTTTAAAGTACTTGTTGGCTTATTTACCAATTTTTTGAGCATTTAAATTGTTTGTTGGAAAGTTTCCTTAATCGTTGGACTGATTTAATACCTATCTTAGATGTTTTCCAAGTGCTTGGGGCGTTTTGCAATTTCCAGGGATGTTTTCCATGCCTAAGACATTTTCCCACTTTTTTGGATCACTTCCCACTTACCTAGACAACTTCATATTCCCTTGGAAATTTATTCCATGTTTGGTATACATAATATAATCTCTCCTGTTACGTGCTGGCTTGTGGGTTGTTGGCACTAACCTAGAGGTTATAGTGGAAACATGTCAAGTTTGAACATGGGCCTTATAGAGGTAATCTGAATGAGTTATTGATTCTAAGATAAAAATAAAAATAAAAATAAAAATACACGTATACAAATTCATAACCATTTGGATATAACCTCCATGAACTACATTAATAATTTGCATCTATCGTAGCGATTTGTGTGTTGTAGCATGCATAGTTGGGGTGTCATGATAATTACTTCAATGGGAAATATCAAATTTGTCATATTTTGACTATATGTTCTCTTAGTTTTGGCTTAAGTTGATATTCAATCAATTTGCTATTGTTATTTCCCATGATGGCTAGCCATATTGCATCTAGCACTTGAGAACTCACATTTGAGAATGTTGCTACAATGGTAGTTGCAATTATTAGTATGGATTTAAGCCCTACTTAGGTATCTTACGAATAGAAATGTTAAGGGGCTTTTATTAGGGTTGGGTTGGGGGGAACTATTGGGAAAAACACATTGGACCCAATATCTCCCCCCATGACTTTTGTGAGGGTGGGGGTCAGGGAACTATTGGGTAAAAAACATTGGGCTTAATATATTTACAACTATAATAATATAATTTGGTAAAAATTTTCTTTGAACCAAAGTAATGTGTTTTCCAAATATTTCTTCCCAACTCCACCCTCATATATATGATTTGAATATGTTTTGCCCAATATTTCCCTTCACCTACACCCTCACCCTCGTATATATAACTATATGTATTGCCCAATATTTCTCCCCACCCCCACTCATATTTTTTCCCAATATTTCTGATGGGTCCAACCATTTTAAACCTCACGATTAATCAACAGTTAAGTTATGATTAATATGGTGATTACAATTATAAGGCTCTCGGTGATTTTGTGGTTGATATTTTTGATTGTTTAATTAATTGCTGGTACTTGTTGGTTGATGTGAGGGGGACACCTGTCTCGTCCTCGGAATACGCTATCCTGCCCTTAGCTTACGTGCCTAACCCTTGTTCACTTGGCATTACACTTCGTTCTCTGGTGGCTGTGAGGGTTTCTTGACTCTTCCTCTGCAACTTTGGTGGTCTGTTTTAGTGGCACTTGACCTGTATGTGGCCTCGGCCTCTGCTCTATTCATTGGGCTCTGTTTGTAATATTTAACCAAAACTTTGTTTTGCTAGCTGGGTTCTGTTGGTGTAATGGCTTTGTTTATATTCCTCGCTTCGTCAATGAGCTCGAGGGTTTCGAGACTTGGTTCTCTGTAGTCTGCAAATGGGCTTCTCTACCCTATAGGTTTTGCGGGTGCTATTTGTGGTTGCTATCTCTTGAATGCATTTGTTCCTATACTGTTTTCTTCTCTCGCCGTATGTGCTTTGCTATTTAACTAGTTATTTGACTGTGGTATGTCAGGTCGCAGCCATCAGGGGACTCAACATTTGACCTCAACTCGTCAGCTACACAATGGTAAGACCTCTTTCTCTGCTTTAGCTATTTAGTTGGTTTCCTTGGTTATGCTAAGGGACTTGCTCCTTTGTGAGCAGGGTTCCCTTGCTGGTTGGCGACCGGTCGAATCCTTCCTCCAGTTCGACGCTGCTCTTCTGGTAAGCATAGGCTTACAAACCCTCACCGTGCATTTCTCCGTTTTAGGGTTTTAATTTTCTCACAATTCTAACATCGGGGTGTTGTCCTTGCAAGTGATTTGTCGGGCGCTCCAAGTGTGGACTTTGGTTTTGTTGTTGTTGGCCCAAACGGGTAGGGTCTTTTCTTGTAATCACTTATTAGCAATTTAGGGTTTTTCAGGGTATGAGCCTCGACTCCCCTATCAGTCGTTTTCAGTGTTAATTTCTCCGTCAGCAGTTTGGTATGGGTACTCTCTGTCTGTAAGTGGTTTGGACTTGTATGCGGTCGCGGCTCTTAACTTGCCAGTTAGGGTTTTTAGGTTCAGGTTTTGGCATTCACAACTGGTTTGTTGGGTTTCAATACTGGGGTTTTCGAACCCGGTTCCTTTGTCGAACATGCAATGTATTTTGTTCTATCTTTGGACTGTAATGATTTAGATATTTGTATAAATTTTCGTAAGGAAAGTACAATACTTCAGTTGGAATGATACCTGGTGATTAATGTATTCCCTTTGCTATAATGGAATTGTTTTCGTATGAAACCTTTTGTTTACTCTAGTGATTTCTTTTGCCAAAGTGCTCAACGTGTTTCTGTAACTATAGATCTTTATCGTTACTGAATGTCTCTGTGTTTGATTGTAGCCTCGTTTGTATATTTGATGTAGTCACTCCCACTTGCTCTCGGCTTCATTAATTCTGTTGTTTCTTAGATGCCTGTAAAAAAAAATTATTCTGCCAGTTCTTGCCATTGTTTGTAAATGCATTCAATTTATTCTGAAACAGAAAGAAATTGTATTTAGTTGTGAATGGACTCAGATGATTTTTGAAAATCTCTTGTATGATTTTATTTGTTTTTCTGCTATGGTGGAATCAATCTTACAAATGTCTCACTTTTCCCTTTTTGTATGATTTGTGGAACAATTTTAGAAACTGTTCAACAGTTACATGTAGTTATATTAGATAATTGTTAATTCCCGTTCACCTAAATTATGTAATTAATTCAAAATAGTAACTAAAAATAAATTATAATGAAATTGAAACATAACTTGCTGTTAAGTCCTAAATGCTAGAAACTAAGGAAATTTAAAAGACTCAGGTACAATGCCCTGTAAACCTGTAAACCTGTAACCTGTGAGACAAACACTTTCGTTTTGTTCACCCTGAGCTGGATGCTCTTGCATCAGGCTCCCGAGGTAAAAAAAATTCATGGCTCCGTTCCATGAGCTCCTTGACAGAATATCCTGCATGTTGTATCTGCGTTGCATCAAGCCACGAACTGTCCTCAATCGGACGATTCTTCCACTTGACAAGGTACTGAAGGTACTCTTTTCTGCGAGTTCGCTTGGCCACTTGTGTGTCGAGAATTCTCTCGAACTCAAGGGGCTGAGTCGAAGACATTTGCTTCATCCAAGAACCGCTTTCTATCTGGGTGTCCCGTTCTGGCCGTGCCGAACTGTTGTCTTAAGGACTGGCAGTGTATGGAAACAGATCTGCCACGTTGTAATTCATAGGCATTCACAGAGAATTTATGCAGAATTTTGCAAGGGCCAATCTTATTAAACTTCAATTTGTTGTACTCACCCTTAGGGAACCTTTCTCTACGTAAATGTGAGAGAACGTCATCTCCCACATTAAACTGTACCTCCCGACATTTTAGATCTACTTGCTGTTTATACCACTAACTACTGTCCCACAACTTAGATTTTACCTGCTCATGTAGGTAATTCATTGCTTTGGCGAAATCTTCCCCGTTAGCACTCCTTTCCAGCTGTCCTAGATCCTGTAGCTCATGCACTCTGCAAGGATGCATGCCATACAAGATCCGAAAAGGACTGTATCCTGTGCTTCAATTTGGCAAATCATTGTAAGCGAATTCCACTTGGGCAAGTACACGATCCCACATTCGTGAATTTTCTCCAATCAAGCTCCGTAGCAAGTTTCCCAAGCTCCTGTTCACCACCTCCGTCTGCCCATCAGTCTGTGGGTGATAAGCGGAGCTGAAGTTCAACCATGTGTCCAACTTCTTCCACAAGGTGTGCTAGAAATGTCCTGTGAACTTCACATTCTTGTCGGAAACAATGGACTTAGGCAAACCTTGCAGTCTGAAAATCTCCGTGAAAAAAAAGTGTGCTACGTGAGTGGAATCACTGGTTTTTCTACAAGGAGTGAAATGTGCCATTTTCGAGAACCGGTCCACTACCACCATCATAGAGTCATAACCGCGCTGTGTTCTTCGCAGACCCAAGACAAAGTCCAAGCTGACTGAGTCCCACGATCTACTCGGAATAGGCAGTGGTGTGTAGAGTCCCATATTCTGACTGTGTCCTTTTGCCAACTGACACACTTTACACCTAGTTACAAATTGCTACACATCCCTTCGCATCTTTGGCCAGTAATAAAAGTGACTGAGCTGATCTAAGGTCTTATCAATACCGAAATGTCTGGCAAGACCTCCGCTGTGCTTCTCTCAGATGATGTTCTCCCTCATCGAACAGTCAAGAATACATAGCTGTCCTCCTTTAAACAACAATTTCTCCTGTAAGTTATAGTCCAGCCATGGACTATTATTCCTCAACAAAGGATTCTGGCAGGCTTCATAAGCCTCCTTGAAATCCGCATCTGTCTGATACAAGTCTTTCAGGTGTTCAAAACCCAGCACTTGTATCGTGCTCTCCTGCAAGAGCAAAGCTCTCCTGCTCAACGCATCTGCTACCTTGTTGGCCTGTCCACTAATATGCTTCAATACAAACGTGAAGCTCTGCAAGTACTCAACCCACTTTGCATGCTTGTGGTTCAGCTTATGCTGCTGCATAACGTACTGCAATGCAAAATTATCAGAAAACAAAACAAATTCATTACCCAGCAAATAGTGTCTCCAATGCTTCAATGCTTGGACGACAACATAGAACTCCTTATCATCAGACGAGTACTTCTGCCTGCTTTCATTCAACTTTTCACTGAAATAAAAAACAGGTTTGTCTTCCTGGCTAACTACGGCCCTAATGGCTGTACCACTGGCATCACAACGAACTTGGAAAAATTTGTTAAAATCATGGAACCTCAAAATCGGTCTTTCAGTGATCTTCTTCTTCAAGATCTGGAAGCTTTTCTCTGTCGCTTCAGTCCAACAGAAAGGCTGACTTGCCTTTTTGATTGTGTCCAACATAGGTGCGCATATCTCACTAAAATTCCTTATGAACTTACGATAGAAACTTTCCAACCCATGAAAACTACGAACCTTGAACAGACTCTTTGGGGATGGCCAGCGAACGATAGCTGCAACTTTCTCTGGGTCCATTTTTAGCTCATTTTCTACAATAAAAAAACCCAAATAAAATAATTCCCTCTGAAAAAAGAACATTTTTTCAAATTATCAGCAACTTGTTTTGCTGCAATTTCTCCAGCACACTTCGAACGTGTAAAAAATGTTCTTCTTTAGTCTTGCTGAAAATCAGTATATCATCAACATATACATTCACGAACTTCCCAATGAACTCTTTCAACATTTCGTTCATCAGGCACATAAAGATACTAGGGGCGTTACTTAACCCGAATGGCATCACCAACGACTCATATAGTCCGTCATTAGTTTTGAAAGTTGTTTTCCCTTCGTCCCCCTCTCTGATTCGAATCTGGTGGCATCCACTCCTCAAATCGATTTTCGAGAAATACGCTGCTCCACTTAAGCAGTCCATCATGTCATCCATTCGTGGCAATGGGAACCTGTACCTGATGGTAATCTTATTGATGGCTCTCGAATCTGTGCACATTCGCCACTCTCCTCCTTTCTTGGGAGCTAAAACTGTCGGAACTGCACAGGGACTTAAACTCTCCCTTATCAACCCCTTATCCAACAATTCTTGTACCTGTTTTCTGATCTCTTCGTTGTCCTTAGGACTCATTCGGTACGCTGCCTTGTTTGGTAAACTAGCTCCGGGTATAAAGTCTATGTGATGACTGATACTTCTCTTAGGAGGCAATTTATCCAGCAAATCATCCACTACAATGTCACTGAACTCCTGCAACATGTCCTGAATTTCTTCAGGAAAATTTGCAATTTCAGTGTGTAACAACACTGTTTTTGGCCTCCTTACAACAACATATTTTATCTCGCTGTCTTTGATCTGTTTTAAAAATTCCTTTCCTCCCACCAGAAATGCTTTAACTCCACTAGTTTTTGCTGTCTCTTCCTCCTTGATGGGTATAAGCGTGTGCTTAATCCCATCCTTGACAAACTTGTAACAATTTGTCTTTCCATAATGAACTACCTTTCTGTCATACTGCCATGGTCTTCCTAGCAGTATGTGACACACGTCCATAGGTATAATATCACAAATAACTTTATCCCTATATTTTCCAATATGGAACTCAACCTCACATTGTTCATCAACTAACAGTTGATGTCCTTTCTGTAACCACGACACCTTGTAAGGAGTGGGGTGCTTCAACCTTTTCAATCCCAACTTCTCCACCATCTCTGTGGCAACTAGATTATCCGTGCTCCCACTGTCGATAATTAGCTTACAACATTTTCCGTGTGACTTACAAACTGTTTGGAATAATTCCTTCCTTTGGGTTGGGTTAGCTGTCTCCTTTGCTGGTTTCAGCAATACCTTATTCAAAACTAAGGCCTCCCCTATCTTCGACACATTCTCTACCTCTTGGGGTGGTGTCTCTGCCTCCTCCATCTGAGCAACATATGCTCCTCTTGTTCCGACCTGTTCTCCTTCAGGACACTCATAGGACTTGTGCCCCCACTTGTGGCACCTGTAACACTAGATTGTAGCTTCTCTTCCTCTACCACTACCTCTTCTGCGCTGGTATGGCCTTCCTCCCCTAGTGCTATTGTCCTTCTTTGTTGTCCCTGAAGCCTTCAAGCTGCTGCCTTCATCATTGGGGTTGACAGCTCTACCTCTGCCAAAGGTTCGTCCCTTCCCTCTGCCAGATCCTCCTCCTCTTCTGGCATTCTATTTCCTGTTTATCTTCTCCTCTGCCTTCAAGGCACTTTGATAAGCCTCATCTATGGTTCTAGGTGAAAGAATACTTATCTCATCCAATATTTCCAGCCTTAAACAATTTACAAATCTCACTGTTTTTTATAGGGTGTCTTCCACATAACCTGCTCTCAGGTTCACTCGATAGAATTCTTCGGTGTACTCCTTTACAGTCATTCCCTTCTGTTTCAGATTCTGTACCTGCCTGTACATGGAAATATGACAGTCTTTGGGTAAGAATTTACCCTTCAACTTGGCTTCTATCTTGGTCAATTTTTTGATAGGCTGCTTATTCAACCTCTTCCTCTCTGCTTGTACACTATCCCACCATAAGGCTGCATGCCCTTTCAACCTGGTGGCAGCAAATTTAACTCTCTTATCTTAGCTAATCTCCTCATACTCAAAATACTTATTCAGCTCACTGAGCCAATCCAACAGTACCTCTGCTGACAAACTTCCATCATAATTTGAAATCTCAGGCTTTGGCTTAATACTAGCCAGCAAGATTGATTTCAACAACCTGATCTTAGGTCCTTCCTCATTTGATCCATCTATTGTCGCTGCAGCTTCCTCATCAGTATCATCTCCTCCATCAGGATCCCTTCATCTTCCTGCTTCTACTGCCGCCAAATGGGCGTTTAGGGTCCTAATCTCCTCTCTCAGTCCTTCATTTGCTACTCTCCGAATAGCTCTCCCACGACCTCACCTTCCAACTTCCATTTCTAGGAAAAACAAAAATCAAACCTACTTTGATACCAAAAATGATGGGTCCAACCATTTTAAACCTCGCGATTAATCAACAGTTAAGTTATGATTAATATGGTGATTACAATTATAAGGCTCTTGGTGATTTGGTGGTTGATATTTTTGATTGTTTAATTAATTTTTGGTACTTGTTGGTTGATGTGAGGGGGACACCTGTCCCGTCCTCGGAATATGCTATCCCGCCCTTAGCTTACACACCTAACCCCTATTCACTTGGCATTACACTTCGTTCTCCGGTGGTTGTGAGGGTTTCTCGACTGTTCCTCTGCGACTTTGGTGGTTTGTTTCAGTGGCGCTTGACCTGTATGTGGCCTCGGCCTCTGCTCTGTTCACTGGGCTCTTTAACTTGGTTCTATTGGTGTAATGGCTCTGTTTATACTCCTCGCTCCGTCAATGAGCTCGAGGGTTTCGAGACTTGGTTCTCTGTTGTCTACAAATGGGATCCTCTGCCCTATAGGTTTTGTGGGTGCTATTTGTGGTTGCTATCTCCTAAATGCATTTGTTCTTGTACTATTTTCTTCTCTCGCCGTATGTGCTCTGCTGTTTAACTGGTTATTTGACTGTGGTATGTCAGGTCGCAGCCATCAGGGGACTTGACATTCAACCTCAACTCGACGGCTACACAATGGTAAGTCCTCTTTCTTTGCTTTATCTATTCAATTGGTTTCTTTGGTTATGCTAAGGGACTTGCTCCTTTGTGAGCAGGCTTCCATTTCTGATTGGTGACCGGTCGAATCCTTCCTCCAGTTTGACGCTGCTCTTCTAGTAAGCATAGGCTTACAAACCCTCACTGTGCATTTCTCCATTTCAGGGTTTTAATTTTCTCACAATTCTAAAATCGGGGTGTTGTCCTTGTAGGTGATTTATTGGGTGCTCCAGGTGTGGACTTTGATTCTGCTATTGCTGGCCCAAATGGGTAGGGTCTTTTCCTGTAATCACTTATTAGCAGTTTAGGGTTTTAAGGGTATGAGCCTCGGCTCCCCTGTCAGTGGTTTTCTGTGTTGATTTCTCCGTCAGTAGTTTGGTATGGGTACTCTCTGTCTGTAAGTGGTTTGGACTTGTATGCGGTCGCGGCCCTTAACTTTCTAGTCAGGGTTTTTAGGTTCAGGTTTTGGCATTCACAACTGGTTTTTTGGGTTTCAATACTGGGGTTTTGAACCCAGTCCCTTTGTCGAACATGCAATGTATTTTGTTCTATCTTGGGACTGTAATGATTTAGATATTTGTATAAATTTTCGTAAGGAAATTACTTCAGTTGGAATGATACCTAGTGATTAATGTATTCCCTTTGCTGTAATGGAATTTTTTCGTATGAAACCCTCCGTCTACTCTGGTGATTTCTTTTGCCAAAATGCTCAACGTATTTTTGTAACTGTAGGTCTTTATCGTTACTGGATGTCTTGGTGTTTGACTGTAGCCTCGTTCGTATATTTGATGTAGTCACTCCCACCTGCTCTCGGCTTCGTCAATTCTGCTGTTTCTTAGATGCCTGTAAAAAATAATAATTATTCTACCAGTTCTTGCCACTGTTTGTAAATGCATTCAATTTATTATGAAACGAAAAGAAATTGTATTTAGCTACGAATGGACTCAGATGATTTTTGAAAATCTCTTGTATGATTTTATTTGTTTTTCTGCTATGATGGAATCAATCTTACAAATGTCTCATTTTTCCCTTTTTGTATGATTTGTTGAACAGTTTTAGAAACTGTCAACAGTTACATGTAGTTATATTGGATAAATATTAATTCCCGTTCACCTAAATTCTGTAATTAATTCAAAACAATAACTAAAAAGAAATTATAATGAAATTAAAACATAACTTGCTGTTAAGTCCTAAATGCTAGAAACTAAGGAAATTTAAAAGACTCAGGTACAATGCCCTGTAAACCTGTCAACCTGTAACCTGTGAGACAAACACTTTCGTTTTGTTCACCTTGAGCTGGATGCTCCTGCATCAATTTCTCTCCATCACCACTAATGTCCAATATTTCTTTCCACCCTCAACCTCATATATGATCATAATATGTTTTGCCCAATATTCCCCCCTCACCCTAGTATATACATATTATAATAATATATTTTGCCTATTATTTATACCATTCCCCACCTCATATATACATATTATAATGATATACTTTTCTCATTATTTCTTCCCATTGCCACCCTCATATTCACCATCATATGTATGATTATAACACGTTTTTTCCCAATATTTCCCTCCACCCCTTTATAAATGTTTTGCTCAATATTTTTCCACACTCTGACCTCATATATCCCCACCCCTTTATAAACGTTTTGCATGATATTTCCTTCCACCCTCACTAATATGTTTAACCCAATATCTCTTCGCACCCCATCCTCCACTAATTTGTTTTGCCCAAAATTTCTCCCAACTCCCACCCTTACCCTCACGATCATATATATGGTTATAAAATGTTTTTCTCAATATTTCCCCCTCATATATACATATAATAATAATATGTTTTTCCCAATAGTTCCTTCCAACCTCACTAATATGTTTAGCCTAATATTTCTCCCCACTCACAACCTTACCCTCACCCTAATATATATGGTTATAATATGTTTTGCCCAATATTTCCCCCTCATATATACATATTATAATAATATGTTTTGCCCAATATTTCCTACCACCCTCTCTCTCATATATATGATTATGACACGTTTTACTCTATATTCCTCCTCGCCCTTGTTGAGAAATCAATGTTAGTAGATATTAGGGTTATGATTCCTCTTTCTTGATAATTACTTGTGAATTATGCTGACCTCTTTTATTTCTTTATTAGATTATCTTTCATCAAGCAATTAGAAAATTATATGTGTATGAAGATCAAAAAAACAAGAGACACAAGATGTAGGCGCACAACCAGGGCAAAACCCCTATAAGGGGAAAACCTAATCGATAACTCTTCCTTTAGTAATTCAATTCAAGATGAGACACTTCCAGACTTCTTAGACCTAGAAAAAGACCTCCTCCAACCACCAAGTCAACCCTTCCTCCTTGCATATCATAATTTTGGCCCCAACAACATATTTTCGGCCCCCAACTTCATAACTTCAACCCTGCAACATAAACAAAATTTCGTCCTCAACCTCAACCCAGTAACTTTGCACGTGTGAGAGAAAGGTAGCCCAAAAAATCGATTTTCTTCTTCCTAGCTTCTCTCCTCCAACGACTTCACACACTTTTGCAGCTACAACTTCTTAGAGATCGAACTTGTTGATGATGCTCTCCAAATGAAGGCGAGTTGCTCAATATATAGGCTTCTTGTGAGGTCAAGTTTCCTTGATCCAGGTCGACTTGTTGAGAACAGGGATGAATTGGTGTGGAGGTGACAAATTATATTTTTGACTCAACTAATTCTTTCTACATGATACAAAATCCCAAGAACTTTTTAATTAAAATGACAGTGACTCTAATGAATCAAGACAAATCCTAAAAGCCTTCAATGAAGACTTTGGCCTAGAAAACATTGACCCAAGCATGAAACCCATACTTTAATAAGTTATTTTTCTTTAATAATAAATTTTCTTTAATAATAAATTTTCTTTTGACAAGTACAATTATGAAGACCAAAGCTATTTACATTGCTCAACTCCCCACCTGCCCCCCCGACCCCCATAATATGTTTTTCCTTCATATCCCCCACTTCATTTTTTTGCAGATTGGGTTGGGGGTAAATATTTGTAAAAACATATTATAAACGGATGGGGGGAATATAGGGAAAAACATATTATAATATTATATATGAGGGTGGGGGTAGGGATAGGGGAAAATATTGGGAAAAGAGTGGGGATGAGGGGAAATATTGGACAAAACATATTGTAAAGGGGTGGTGAACATATTATATATGAGGGTTGGGGTGGAGTGAAATATTGGACAAAGTATAAGGTGTGGGTGGAGGTGAATATAGGGAAAAACATATGGAGTGGGGACAAATATTGGGAAAAACATATAATATGTTTACATTCCCAATATTTGTCCACCACTCCCACTTCTATATATGTTTTCCCCATTTTTTGCCCTTAGCCCCACCCTCATATATGTTTTTCCCAATATTCCCCCCCCATCACGACTCCTATATATAATATATGTTTTGCAAAATATAACCCCCTCTCCCCCACATATATAATATGTTTTATATGTTTTTCCCACTATTTGCATTCACCTCCACCTTATATAAGATAATTTATATGTTTTGTACAATATTGGCACCCACCCGCACCATCATATATAGTTTGTGTTTTGCACAATATTTTCCCCACCCCCACTATCATATATAATATGTTTTTTCCCAATATTTCCCTCCACCCCCATCCTTTGCCCAATATTCCCCACCCTTTTTTGTTTAACTAAATGCTTCACCTAATGGATGTTACTAGCTCTATAGGTCCAAATTCATGCAAATGGCATTCATATATAATCACCACCATTGATACCTTCACAAAGTGGCCAAAATCCATGTCATTAAAACTACTAATTCAAAAAAACTAATTCAATCACTGAAAGATAATATCTTATCTAGATTTGGTGTCCCAGAAAAATTCATAATCTATAATGTTTTTATCTTCATAGGATCAAAATTTACAAAGTTTTGTGGAGAATATGGTATATTATTGGGACAACAATCTAAGTACTATCCTCAAAGTAATGGTTTGGATGAATTAACTAATAAGCTATTAAATTCAAATACTTAAAATGATAGTTTCAACACATCAAAATTATTGGTACAAAAATCTAAAAAATTCTCTTTGGGAAAGCCGCTTCACATCAAAGCTAAGTCACATGACATTCACCTTACATTTTGGTATATGGAAGAGAAGCTAGACTGCCAAGACATTTAGAACTTAATGCATTAGCCATTGCCACAATAATTGAAGATGAAGAAGTCACCCATCTCCAAGCATGCTATTAATTTAATTAAATTAGAAGAACAAAGGACACAAGTGATGAATTCCACAGAGATCGATTGATTTTGCTCTAGAACATAGTAAAGGAAAAACCATCTCTTCACACTAAGTTCAAAACTCTTTGAATTGGACCATGCCGAATTGATAGTATATGTTTTCAATTCTTATTTTCTGATATGAAGGGAATAGTTTATGGGTTGCTTGTAAATGGGAAACATCTCAAACACCTTTCGTTTAATCCCTTGTCATCATCATTGTACATAGTCTTTCCCTCCCCTCCCACTTTGTATATCCCTTTTGTATATTCCACTTTCATCATCTCTATTTTTCCTTTTAATGTACGTTATTTCTCTTTTGACTCCAATACCCAATGTACGAGGCTCTTTGGATTCTTGATAATACATAAGGGGGTTACTGTCCCATAATTGGAGTGGAATATTGATCAAGTTTCCTTGATCAATGTTCTAATGCTTTGGTGGTACTTGGTGTCTCTTTATAAGTACTCGGTACTTAACCATGTTTTGTAAATGTGGGTTATAGGAAGGTGTTTAATTTATTTTCAAGCCAACACTTAGTTTCTTTTTCATTCCTCCCTTTTGTGAAGCCCCACATTGCTATACCCCTGTTACAATCTTCCTACATCCTCCATGCTTAGCTATTTTCTTGATTATAGGAGTCTTGTTGGGGAAATCAAAACCATTGTAGAACATCCTACAACTTGCATTTCTATAGCATTCAAAATGCACCTGCATTAATACTTAGTCAATTTCACAAATAGGGATGTGGGAGACCTCTTGTTACCTCATCCCTTGACATCCTGTAACCTACATTTCCACATTCTCCTTTTTGACCTTCCAATCACTCATTATGCAACTCTCATAGTTGGTTTTCATGAATCCTACCACATAAGCACCATTAGTTGATTTTCATGTATTCAACACTATAGAAGCATAAGGCCCCTTTCAATCTTATCAAGTGCAAAACACTTTTCTTTTCACATACAAGAGAATGATTCATGGCTCTTCTATAGATAGATTGTCAAGAGAGGCTATGGATTGTCTCATTGGAAAATGATTTTTTAAATGTCAAGATGATTTCAAGTATATTAGATTTTATGGATTTTAGAGAAAACCTTTTCTACTCCCTCGATATTTTTGCGATAAATTATTTGTAACAGAATTGTGTAGACAATACAATTTTTTGGCTCACTTTTTTAGTGAGAAAAGAGAAATAACAATTCATCCCATTGCCTATGAGATTTGGAGAGCTTAATGTTAAAATTATTTCTCACATTGATGAATTCGGTATTAAATTTGATTATTTTAGGATGAATGAAATTCATGAATTTCAAAGTTTTGTCCCAAATGTTTTGTCTTTGGATCACATGTTTTCAATATGCTATGGTTCATCTTCACTAAATCACCACAATTTGATGGAGGAAGGAATAACCAAAATCCTCAAGAAAATTTATCTAAAGGTCATCAATTACCCTTGCAAGATGATATTAACACTTTCTTCAACACTACTGATAAAAATAGACAAAGAGGACAAAATAAAAGAAATAGTAACCCTAGCTTACCATATGTTTCCTAAAAAATTTCCTCGATGAATTAGAGTAAGACTTATTGAGATGCCTAAAATAATTACTCAATTCCTCATTCCCATGGGGCCACTTTACATTGTTGTCATTGACATATCTCTTGCATCTTGCTAGCTTTAGGGGTAAAAATCATGAGCTCTTTTCTCAATCTTTTCCATAGAGAGGTTGGAAACTATGGGTGAGAGAGGACACCCCATTTCCATACCAACAATTTATTCGTAATACACTCTAAAACTAAAGAAGGTAGATAGAAGACATACCCTAGTGCTATATTAAGAAGATTGGTCCGTTCTTTTGCGTAAGAATAAGAGAGAACATGGTAGACATTGATATTGAATGTATCCACACTTATGTCTAGAAAAACATTCTATTGAGGCCAGGTACCACATATGCTTAGAAGACACCAAAATCCTTGTGAAATTAGACCATTATTACAAGCGACGGTTTAGGGAGGCTCTTGAGATAATCAAACACTTGAAGAACATAAATAGTGATGAAGGTTCAAAGGTGGGGGTTAGATCTCTTTGATCAAAGAACATAGGACCCAAGATGATAAGATTTGAATATCGAGGTACAAGTATAGTTCTTGTTTTATGCTCATATTCTTTTTTATGTTTTATAGAGTGACAATTTTTAAACTTCTTACTTATAATTTAATATTAATATATTATAACACAAAACTATATCTTGTATCATACCATATTGTATGCATTTTAAAAGTTATTTTAGGTTTTATTTGCTTTAGCTTTATTTAGGTCAATTATGTTTTTTTTGAATATGGTCCAATATTATAATCTACAATTAAGTATGATATAATATTTATACATATGTAATATTTTTTGATTTTTTTGTTTTTGTTTTTGTTTTTGTTAAGTTTTAATTCTCATTCATTTATTTTTTGTGTTTTAGTTTCTTTAACTTGATTTTATTAGTTTCTTTTATGATTTAGTATATTATTAGTTTCTGTTGAAGTAAGGATTATCGTTTTCACTTAGAAGTCAAATTGTTTTAAATTTTCATTATTTCTTTCATTTAAGAAAATTGTGAAGTTCTATCAAAAATACATATTAATCTTATATTTATTACGCACCAAACTCATTTTTTTAATTTTCCATTTTTATCTATTATTTTTTTTATTGGTACAAATATGATGACGTGGTTTAAATAACCTTGGCATTATTTAGCGAGGATAACAAAAAAAACAGAAAACAAAACTATAAGTAGCCACTTTGAAGGCTTTACATATAAGTGCAATCAATACACTTAGCATTGCAAATACTCATCTTTGCCCTCTTTTCTTCTTGCCATTGCTACCACCCTTAGGGCCTCCACTTGGTATTTCTTCTTTCTATCACCCTCCAAGGCTTCCACTTGGTATGATAACATGGATGCATGCTATTTTGTTGTAACCAACCTCCCTCTGCCCTATTATGCACACTACAAATGAACAATTGTTTAGTTCTCTTAACCTATTAGTATTTTCGCCAAACCATATAAAACAATAATCTCGTTTCACAATTGTTTAGAGTTCACAACCCTTGCCAATCAATCCCAAATATGAATCCCACTAGGGCATTAAAATGCATGGCACTGTGCTATTTTAATTTTCCAATCAGGTATATTATTGCTACTGTCACTTCCTTGGTGCTTTTGAAAGCCCGCCACTCACCATCATCAATCTCATGAATGCGATCAGTCCAAATTGCTATTGTCACTTCCCTTGTGCTTCTGAAAGCTTGTCACTCATCATCATCAATCTCATGAATGCGATTAGTTCAAAAGAAGCATCTTCCTTCTCCCCAAGTTATATTAAAGCAATGAGGTTGGTCGGTGGTTGTTTTTGCTATCATGAAAAACCAGAGACATGGACAAAAGGAACTACGGTAGCATGCACTTTTCTCCTGATGCTAGACACTTAATTTCTGAGAGTTAGTTTGGAGGAATTCCAACAACTATATAAGTCCAAGAGACGAGACCAGAGGATGTGGTCCAACGGTTAAGTGGGGGGTTTGGTCCCCACAGGTATCATGGTCCAATCCTAGGCAGGACTATGTATACCTGAGCGCTGCTCCAAGCATGATTTATTCAACTGAAAAAAAAAAGAAATCCAAGAGACCTCTTGGAATATGAAATCAAGAGCTAGACAACTATATATATATATATATATATAATGTGAATATAAATGAATTCACATTAATCTTAATTCTTCTGTTTTTATTTTAGTGATTGTTTAACATAATATCAGAGTAGGGGTATCCCTTCCCTGCTTATTTGTGAGCTGCAAGTGTGTGGCCTTTTCTCAACCACAGGTTTGTGGTCTTTCAATTTGTGAGCCAAGGCTTGAATGAATCTGTTATCTTGGTGGGCCAATTCCTCTAGCCATATGCACCTCCAGGATGAATTTCCTGAACGTTGTGTTCAGGATTAGAAGTAGCCCCGTGGCACCTTCCTTGGAGATCTTTATACTCATTTCTAGCGAATTGTGTGCTCTTTTCCCTATGCTTTTCATTTTGCATGCCGATTCTATTGTCGTTTAGTCTGGCATAAGTCATCTATGCACAGACGCTTCATTGCCATTTTTTGCGCCTGTTAGACTCTTTGCTCACACCTTTTAAACTCTAAAAAATCTCGCGCCATTCTATTCTACGTAACACGGAACAAGTTTGTGAAAGAGACCAGAGTTTGTGGAGAAGGGAACCTCATCGAGCAGGATCTACTTATCAAGGACCTGCATCCAAAGTGCATTACCCCATAGAGTCCTCATCCTCACTGGTCGACTCAATGAAAAATACAAGTCGGCTCACACGTCGTCAATGAGCATTCCTCCTCGCCAAAGGATTCGAAGCCGAGCGTTCTGTTCCTTGTGAATTCGAGATCTTCCCACTTAGATTTGTTCGAGTGTAGACCCCTAATAGCATGAGAATAAACTGACACTTCCTGGTGTATTATGGTAGTGAAAAATGCTCTATTCGAAAGCTTCTCTACATTTGTCATGTGTCTAGGTACATGAAACCAATCAAAATTTTCACAGTTACGACAACAAAATGGATGAAGACTAAGCAACATCCTTGAAAAGGTTTCAATAGCTGAATAGTTGAGGACGAAGTGATATGATTGAAAAGTGGAAGGATATGTTAAAGTAACGTATCTTTCCATTTTTCAATGATAGCACTTGTCTTTCTCAAGTGGCTTATGATTGAATCATGGGCTATGGGCGATGGTTGTCTTATGAGTACTATTATTGACCATTTGTTGAATCAATACCAGTTTAAAGATGAAGTTGAAAATTTAAAAACGGATTTAATTTTTGGAACCATATATTAGAATTTTATAGAAATGAATTATGTTATTTAGAGTTTTTGTTGTGCACTATTATTTTTTCACAAAGATTATAAGTTATTGTTTTCCTAGGCTTTATAGTGGAGATTAGATCAATTTAGATATACTTTACAAAATACATGTTGAGTATGGTTGTACAGAATGCAATTTTATAGTTAAATAATTTTTTTTTTGTTTTGATTGTTTATTTTTATTTCTTATTATTTATTTATTTATTTTTTTGGAAAAAAGAAGAAGGATATGTTACAAAGCAAATAAAGTCGTTCGATTGTCGATCTACCCACAAAATTGCAATTGCATTATCAACAACGATGAGGGTCTAGTGTTTCACGTTGAAAGTTGAAGGATTGGTAATGGAGGGCAATCAAGGGTTTGAATACACACTCACAAGATGACAAAGGAGAAATGCATAACATGTTATTTTCATGAATGGAAAAGTGTGCACTGACGATCATCATATAACTCTAGATCACAGGTCTCTATTTGCTCGTCTGTCATGACCTTATTGTCATGCAAAGGCGTGAAGTCGAGGTCGGCCATGGGAGAGCTATTTGACCAAGGCATGTGAAGAACATATTTGTTGATAAGAGAAATATCAATAGATTTCTGAAGTTTTTTTTTTAAAGAGAAAAAAACAAAAAACTTTCTATTAAAAATAAGTTGTTTACATTTACATTATGAGTCAGTATATACCCCATGTCCCTTAAAAAGGCTAAACTTTTCTATTTTCCACATAAATATAACACCTATCCTATTCAATGATGTGCTTGTTTATAAAAAAATATGACTACATAATCCTGATTATGATCTATCACAAAAAATATATAATACTTTGTCTTCTAGTGTTCCCAACATTATCATATACATACAAAGAATACCATTTCCAAAAAAAGATAGTCAATATTCTTTACACAACGATTCTATGTAATTGGAATATTTCCCGCTCTATGAAGAGTGCCATTGCAAAAAGAAGAGTAAGAGATCACTACATGAGGAAAGTTGCAACCCTATTTGGATAAGGCATCTGTGAAAATATTCTGCTCCCTGTAGATATGTTCAAAAGTTAGGTCCCGAAAAAATCAATCAACATTATAATACATTCCATCCAATTTATAGGCAAGAGTGGTGCAAATTTTGTTTTCCTTAGCACCGAGTCGATGACCACTTTAGAGTCTCCATAAACATCTGTATGGTCAATGGAAAACGATCTAGCACAATAAAGAACCCCCCATAGCGCATTGATCTCAACCTTATTGTTAGATCCCAACCCACCATTCCAACAGAAATGGTAATATGTACCTGGTTCATTAGCTATGTAAACCCCACATCCACATGATTCATAATCTGCAACCCCATTAAAGAATCCTACATGATATTTTTGCCATATAACCACAATTTTAGTATGCCTCAGAACTCCCTTCTCCATAATCAGACCAATTTCGTTGAAATAGGCCACAATCTTCATACATGTCTTTTTTATGTATGTAGCAAAACCCTAAAAAATCACTTTGTTTCAACACCTCCAAATGCCCCAAATTATATGAAAAGGGAGAGTCAGAAAGACCTTATAATTCCTGAACCATTCTAAAAAGAAAGCCTCCACAAAATTGTGGTTCCAATCAATAAAAAAAACGTAGAATGTTCAAAACATCATATGAGGTTGAATATGCAAATGGATATTTTAGGAATAGGTGAATGATGCCTTCCTACTCCTCATTAGACATGACACATCTCCCAAGTCCAACGTATCCTCTCTTGCATAAATTGTCCCAAGTAAGAGTTTTGTTCTTCTAGGTCAACCACCCGAAAACTTTAAGCTTGAGGGGGAGGTTCCACTTCCATATTTTCCAAAACCAACAATGCTCCCAAATGTCTTGATGTGCAAGAGAGATATAACAATATGCCTCCTTAACCGATATCTCTCCATCTATTAAAAAACCATCCCATGATAAACTATCTTCGCACCGTATTAGAGTAATACTCACCAGCGATAAAGTTTGAATGTACTTTTCCCATGCCTTGGTCAGGACGCCAGTTAATCCCAAATCCCGAGCATGTATCCACGACGAAGGCACTATGTAGGGATCTTGTGATATATAAGTATGATGCAAGTAATATATGCCTTTTTAAAATCCCTGATAAGTGCAACCGACAGAGTGTGATCCCCTCTGAAGCCTTTCATTGAATCTAAGCCAATATCCACCTTTGAGGTACAACTAATCTCCCATCTCATGTTCCCTATCAGCCAATGCTTTATTTTCACCAAGCTATTCCATATATATGAAGTTGAGTTAGGGACTTGCGCCCTTATTTTTATCCACTCTAGGATAGTTTTTTATTATTATTATATATTTTTCCTTGATAATTGATTGCCATATTCTAATACCAAATAATGCTGGCCCCATACTCTTTACCAATAATACACAAGAAAAATGTTATGTATATTTTGTCCCCCCCATCTTCCTTCTGCCTTGATAACACCTCCAGCCACACAAGATGAAACTTTTTGGCATCCCCAGTTCCTTCCCAAATAAATCTATCTATACATGAGTTTATGCGTCTAATGATATCCTTAGGAAACAAGTATAGGTGCATATAATAGACATATATACTTGGTAGTATTCATTGGACCCTGATCAATCCGCCACCTATAGATAGCGATTTATGAGACCATAAAGGTAGCCTCTTCTCAAATTTATCAAGCAACCACTCCCAATCTTTTATACCATTTTTGTTTGGCTTCAAAATGAAACCAAGGTACTTGAAGCCCTTGTCTATAGTTGTAACCGAGATCACAAATATATTAGCAATCTAAATTTTATTGGAAAGTTTTGTAGTAATTTCATATAAATGAGATTGTGCTTGGAAACTTGTTAGCCTTTTTGGTGGTTTACAATGCTTAAGTTCTTCTCTTCTTGATATCATGAGAGCCAAAGTTAGTAAGTTGTGTCTTCCATAGATTGAGTATTAGTTCTTATCCATTGGGTATTCCATAGTTGAAAGCAAATTCAAAATCGAAGTTGCTTGTAAAACTTCCAGTGTAAGAAAGATTTATATGAAGTCAGTCTTATGGAGAAAGTTGTATTTTTTTCAAATTAAGCTAAATTTGCATTGTAAACGGATGGATTTTTTGTTCAATTTGACACCCTTTATCTGTAAGGCTTGAGAAAATGGCTAGGCTTGATGAGTTATTAGAGTTACTAAATACTCTAATAGATTATATTGTTCATGATACAATCAAAATCAACAAGGTTTTTTTCACTGATATTCAAATTTGCCTACAAAATGAGCTAGACAAGATTGAGTTTTTCCAACTTGAGTCACAACTACAACAAGATGAGCTATATCAGAAGAGTCACCATTTTGGACTGGTTTTTGTTTAGAAAAATTCTTTGCTTGAAGTTGACTCCCATTAACAACTAAAAATTTATCATATCAATAAGGCCATTTCAAGAGCATATTTGCATGAAGATGCAGATGTTTAGGTTGCAATTTCCAATTCCATCACCAGACCATGGAAATAACTTGTCAAAAACAAGCACATAACTGGTCTTGGATATTTAAACTCTAGAAACTCTCGTTCCATTCTATTCTAGGTAACACGGAACGAGTTTGTGAAAGAGAAATCTCATTGAGCAATATTTACTTATCAAGGACTTGCTTTGGGAGTCTGCATTCAGACATCCTGCTTTGGGAGTCTCCATCTAGACATCCAAAGTGAATTACCTAATAGAGTCCTCATCCTCATAGAACATAGTTACCGATCAAACGAGAAAATGACCTAGTACCCGATTTTGAAAAGTGGTGATTCAATTTTTTTTTTTTCTTTGAGCATATTTTTGGCACTTTAAATTTTCTTATGTATCAAGTATGAACATTTTTTTTTTAAATGTTAGTGATTTTCACGTTGATTTTGAAAAGTGTTGATGCAACATCAACACAAATTTTTTTAGAGGGCTTATTTTTGACACTTCAAATTTTTTTATGTATCTAGTATGAACATTTTTTTTTGTTAGTGATTTTCATTCTGATTTTGAAAAGTGTTGATGCAACATCAACACAAATTTTTTTAGAGGGCTTATTTTTGACACTTAATTTTTTTTATGTATCTAGTATGAACATATTTTTTTTGTTAGTGATTTACATTTTGATTTTGAAAAGTGCTAATGCAATATCAACCCTTTTTGTTTAGAGGACTTATTTTTTACACTTCAAATTTTCTAATGTGTTAAGTGTAGATATTTTTTTTTTTAATGTTGGTGATTTTCATGTTGATAATAAAACATAAAAAATAAAATAAAAAAACATGACAAAAAAATCAAATATAAAAAAATATATAAAAAAGAAAAACTAAAAAGAAAAACAATAAAAAAATAAAAATAAAAAACACAAAATTAACTTGTAAAAAAAAACAATAAAAAATATCAAAAAATTCAAACATTCAAAAAAAAAAGAAGTAAAAAAAACACAAAAACATCAAAAAATTCAAATATAAAAAAACACAAAAAATAATGCAAAAGAAAACAAATATTCAAAAAAATAAATAAAACCAATAAAAAAACACAAAAAAATAATACAAGTAATAAAACGTAAAATAAAAAATAAAAGACATGACAAAAAAAATCAAATATACAAAATATATAAAAAAGACAAAAAAAAAACTATAAAATGTTAATCTAGGTTGTCATTGATGTCAATATAGCAGTGTTTGTGATGGAAAATTCTTTGATACATGATTGCCCATTGATCATAATGCTCAAAGTTTGATATATGATGATATGATGAGATGGAGGACCCAAGTGGATTGAACAGTAGGAGGTCAATTGAACAACAAATGACGCAGGAGGTCAATTGAACAACAATTGAATAGCAAATGATGTAGGAGGTCAATTGAACAACAATTGAACAACAAATGACGCAGGAGGTCAATTGAACAACAAATGACACAAGAGGTCAATTGAACAACAATTGAACAACAAATGACGCAGGAGGTCAATTGAATAGCAATTGAACAACACATGACACAGGGGGTCAATTGAACAGCAAATGACACAGTCTATCCAGTAGAGCAACAACGATAACTGAGGAGCATAAGCAAAGTTATCAGAGGTCACAGGAAGATAAGAAACAGGAGCAATAACTATCGGAAGAGCAGAAGATTGAAGAGAAGTCACAGGAGCAACAACTATTGGAAGAGCGGGGGTAGGAAAGTACAAACTTCCTTGATCGTGGATGAAGTCCCACACTCAATCCTAACCGTCAATCTCATAGTCAACCCTTAGATCACGATCAACTGCGGGGGTTAAGGTCGTTTTTAATCCATGTGCCAGTTGAAGTCCCATAAATCCTTCGATTGCGAGAACACTTTGGACTTGACGGGTTTATTAACAACTGCTTAAGAAATATCGCATCCGTCGCATATCGCAAGTCTTGAAGAGATGTAACGATGGTAAAACCTCCGATTGCGATATCATATTGCGGACCTGCTGCACCACTATAACATGACTTTATATAATTTCACATCCGCAGTATTGCTAGTTTCTAAGGGGTGTCAAACCGCCGATTGCGATTAAAGGTGATGACGTGGCATGTGGGACCTCCATATGGGTAACGTATCTCAGGCATCTATCACAGAGAAGAGGTAACAGTTCACAACTCATGAACTTGAAGGAACAGAGGAATCCAGAAGGTCAAGCGAATGAAAGAAGAAGTCGAAAGGTCGAGAAGCCAAAGGTTTGGAAAACGATGAAGGTACAAAAGAAGCCGAAGATCGAGTGAGAGAGAAGAAAGCATAAGGATAAAAGGAAGCCGAAGGTCCAACAGGACAGGAGGAAGCCGAAGGACGAAACATTCTGTTGATTGGGTTAATCTTTAAAAAGGCTCAGACCTGTGATAAATTTGTTGATGGAAGAAGTACAGAACGTAATTTTGAAGAACAGTTTTGTGAAAGGAAATAAAGTTTCATCTGTCATCATTTGAAGGGAGTAGTAGACAGCACCAGCATTTGAAGACAGGTTGTCATTGATGTAGCAGTGAAGCTATAGATTGACAGAACATAGTGAAGAAGATTTTGAGAGCAGTGTAATACAATCAAAACATTTCTTGACAAAGCAAAACTATAGGGTCTGAGCCCTTGGGGTTGGTGCCTCAGAATTGGCAGGATTGGTGTCCTTGGAGTTGGTGCTCCTAAATCCAAGGTTGGTGCCTTGACAAGACAGGGTTGGTGCCTTAAAGGTTGGAGCCTCAAAAAAAGTCCAAGTTGGTGCTTGGCAATAGACTAGAGCCTTATATATATTGTACCTTATTTATTGTAAAGATTATATTAATAAAAGAATTTATTCCTATTGCTCATTTTGTGTTATAAATATAAATAATTTAACTGGTAAAAATAACAATTAAAAAGAAATATTGATTCACCCCCTCTCAGTATTTCCAACAATTGGTATCAGAGCCAGCTTCTTCATATCAGCCTAACAGCTAGAAGAAGGATTCTTAGTCACAATGAGAAATCAAGAAGTTTCAGGAAGACCTCCTCTGTTCGATGGCACAATTTTGGTTTTTGGAAAAAAAAGAATGTCCTACTACTTAATGTCCCTTGGACCTGAAGTTTGGCATTCGGTTTTAAATGAGTACACAGCTCCTTCCACTCTTCCAATAGATCAAGACAAAAGGAAAACTTACATTGCAAATGCAAAAGCCTTAAATTACATAACTAGTGGAATCACTGATTCTGAATTTACAAAAGTCATGAATTGTAACTCGGCCAAAGAAGTATCAGATAAGATAGTTAGCTTATACGATGGGGACTCTAAAGTTAAGAAGGAAAAGCTTCAAACTCATAGAAGGAAAGTTGAAGTCTGAAAATGGATGATGAAGAAGATATTGCATCATACTTTCTCCAAGTAGGTGAAGTGGTCAACTCTCTTAAAGGATTGGAAGAAAACATTGAAGAAAGCACTATTGTTCAAAAGGTCTTAAGATCTCTCCTAGACAGATTTGACTCCAAAGTAAGTGCTATAGAAGATCTTAAGATCTCTCCTAGACAGATTTGACTCCAAAGTAAGTGCTATAGAAGAAATGAAGGACCTAGATACTCTCAAGATGGATGAACTTCATGGAATCCTCATTGCCTATGAGATGAGAAAAAGAATCCCAAGTTCCAAAGATGCAACATTCAAGGCCTCAAAATCAAAAAAGGGGAAAGAATGGAATACCAGTAGTGATGACTCCGATGTTGAATCCGAATTGGCGCAATTTGTACGAAGACTAAAGAAAGGATCTAAGCTAAAAGGTAAGTACCCTCTTATTTGTTTCAAATGTGGAAGAATAGGTCATTATGCTGCAAAATGTCCTCATAAGCATGATAGTGATGGTGAGGAAAATTCTAAAAGGATGGTATACAAAAAGAAAGGGTTCAATAAGAAGAATTTCTTCTCTAAGCAAGATGAGTCTGATGAAGGTGAATTTGTAGCCATAAAAAAAAATCAACTAATCAGTTCCCTCACTGCAAAGGAGGTAATGAAGAATTAGATGAAGAAAATGACCATGCTGGAAGCCAAGAAGTATTATTCATGGCATTCACAAAAGATGATGATTCAGGTCTAGAAGGAAATGTAGATGAATTGTTAATGAGTGCCATTGAATAAAATGAGAAATTATGAAATAAAATCATCTCTCTCAAGGTAGAAAACTAGGAAACAAAAAGAAGGGAAGACCTCTTGAAAAATAAGTTAAAAGAAAAAGAAGAAATTTGTGAAGAACGTGAAGCCGAAATAGTATCTCTGAGGAAGGAATTGGAGCAAGTCAAAAAGGGTTGGGAAAGCTCTCAAATACTTGACTCTATCCTAAATAATCAAAAACCTCAACATGTCAAATCTGGGATAGGTTTTAAAGGAGAATCATCAAGTACTAAGAATAATGCGAAAAGCTATGTCGACATACTTTCCAGCAACCTAGAAGAAGAAAGATTATTTCATCAAAAGCCCATCTCAAATACAAAGAGTGAAGAGAGAGTAACTCCAAGGAAGAATGCTGATTCAAATCATGGCTATTACAATAGGTACAAAACTATCTTTTTTGGACATTGTTTTTATTGTAAAAATTTTGGTCATCAAGCTAAACATTGCATGGCTTGTAAGAATGAAACACCAAAATTGAAGGATCAAACAAACAAACCATATGGCCTCATAGGGCAAGGAAAAATCAAGACCTACAACTCTTTTAATCCCTTGGCCAAATTGGATCCAATTTTCTCATTATGTAATGATAATGGCTAGCTCTATGTGCTCATAGTGATGAAAATCATTGGTTTGTGGATAGTGGGTGCTCCAGACATATGACAGGGGACAAAAGGAAGTTTGTCTCATTGAACAAAAAGGAAGGAAATGTATCCTTTGGAAGTGGATCTGCCAAAATTGCTGGAAAAGGAACTGTTACCCTTATTAATGGAAAAGGAAAGGCTCAAAATGCTTTGCTAGTAAACGGGCTCAAACACAATCTCCTGAGTGTTAGCCAAATCTATGACCAAGGACATAATGTTGTCTTTAGAACTAAATATTGTGAAATAAGAAATTCTTCCTCAGGTGAACTTGTGGCGAAAGGAGTTAGAACATCAGATAACGTCTACATTCTGAACAAAATTCAAGAAGATAAATGTTACTTAAGTCAAACAGATGAAAGTTGGCTGTGGCACAAGTGACTTGGACATACAAGTTTCAATAACTTGATCAATATCAGCAAGATTAATGCAGTACGAGACATCCCAAAGTTATTCAAGCCAAATCAAGGAGTATGTGGTCCATGTCAACATGGAAAGCAAACTAGAACCAACCATAAGACCAAGGAGTTCTCTACATCAAAACCTTTGGAGATCATCCATGCTGATTTATGTGGACCAACTAGAACTCTGGCACTCCAAGGAGAAAGGTACTTTTCTTTATTTGTTGACGACTATACTAGAATGATGTGGGAATATTTCATAAACTATAAATCCGAAGCATTTGAATGTTTTAAGAATCTTAAAGCTTTTGTAGAAAATGAAAAGGATTCTAAGATTAAATGTCTTAGAATGGATAGAGGGGGAGAATTCACATCAAAAGAATTTGATGAATTCTGTAAAGTACATGGAATCGAAAGAGAATTCTCTGCTGCCAGAACACCCAAGCAAAATGGGGTAGTTGAAAGAAGAAACCGAATAGTTCAAGAAATGGCTAGAAAAATGTTAATAGCAGCTGACTTGCAGCCAAAATTCTGGAGAGAAGAACTCAGGACAACTGTTTATACCTTGAATCGAACTCAACTAAGACCAAATAATGAGAAGACTCATGAATTATGGAAAGGAAGACCTACTTCAGTAAAATACTTCAAGATTTTGGAAGCAAGTTCTTCATAAAAATCAATGATGGCTCACTAGGAAAATTTGATTCTCAGGTTTACGAAGGGATATTCCTTGGATATTCTACAAGGAACAAAGCCTACAAGTGCTACAATAGTCGACTACAGAAAATAGTGGAAAGAGTTGATGTGAAGATTGATGAAGACGTTCCAGAAAAAGAAATTAAAGATCATGAAGTTGACCCTCTCATTGAAGAAGAACCTGAAAAAGAGGAAAACGATTAAGAAAAACACAAGGAAAAAGAACCATCTCAAACCCCTTCAAAGATGAAGTTTCTCCAAAAACATCACCTAGAAGAGCAGATTATTGGAAATATAGATGAAGGGATACAAACCTGAAGAAGGATGACTAGTACACCAAAGAAAAATGATGTTGCTCTCCTATCTATGATAGAACCAGAAACATTTATTCAAGCAAGTAAGGATCCTCATTAGGTAAAAGCCATGGAAGAAGAAATGTCTCAAATTAAGAAGAATGAGACATGGGAGCTCGTACCTCGTCCAAAGGAAAAATATAATTGGAACCAAGTGGGTGTTCAAAAACAAAATGAATGAAGATGGACAAATCATCAGAAATAAGGCAACGCTTGTTTTTTAAGGTTATTCACAAATTGAAGGAATCGATTTTGAAGAAACCTTTGCACCAGTAGCTTGTGTGGAAGCTATAAGAATGTTCTTGGCATTTTCTTGCTCAAAAGGATTTAACATATATCAAATGGACGTAAAATCCGCATTTCTGAATGGGGAACTCAAGGAAGAAGTCAACATGGAGCAACCAAAAGGGTTTAATCTAGCAGAAGCAAGACTTTGTTTGTAAGTTGAAAAAGGCATTATATGGGTTGAAACAAGCTCCTAGAGCTTGGTACGTAAGATTGGATCACTATCTACAACAACAAGGCTTCAAGAAGCGGGTGGCAGGAAGCAATCTCTACATAAAGATGGATGAGGATAAGCTACTAGTCATTCTTGTCTATGTTGATGATCTGATTTTTGCTAGTAATAATGATGAGATGAGCCATGAGTTTTCTCGAAATATGTCAAAAGAGTTCGATATGTCGATGATAGGAGAGTTATCTTACTTCCTTGGACTACACGTATCTCAAACCACGGCAGGCATGTTCATATCTCAAGAAAAATATCTTAAAGACATGCTTAAAAGATATGGAATGGAAGAATGTGCACCCATGAGCACACCTATGACCATAGATTGCAAATTAAGCAAAGATGATGACTCTCCTCTGGTAGATGCAACTCATTATAGGTCAATAATTTGAGCCCTCCTATACTTTTTTTTTTTTTTACAAAGTCGGTTGCTATATTATATTCCGAAAAAAGAAGAAGGAAGCTGAGCTCCTGAAGTACGAAATGATGTCCCATGATGTGCAAGGAGTAGAGGAGTTGCAATTTGGACAAAAATCCTCCTTGGTCTTGCCTTTTTTGGCTTGGAAGTAAACTAAGTAGAAGTAAATTCTAACAAACTGGAGCAGCAAAAGACAACATTTGCAAAACATAGTTAATCTATATTGATGTGGCTGATGTGCCGCGTTGTGGATTCTTCTGGGTTGTCATTTACACCAGCTTGTTTAATGCTTGAGGAACTTGTGGGTACCGCATTGCGTTTTTCCATCATAAATTTTAGTATTTTGATGGACTCTTCAACGTGACTGCACCTGTTGGATAGTTGGTTGAACTGCTCATGTAATGAGGAAATTATGTGCAGAAGCAGATTGATATCAGCTTTGTATTTTTCATTGATGATGCGATTTTGGCTATCAATCTTGGCGTCCAAGATCTTCTGATGGGCTCTTATTTGCTCTAGCTCGGCCTGGAGATCGGCGCAATGAAGACAGTCCTCACTCCGTGCCATTGATGCAAATAAAGGATGCAACTGATAGAACCGAGTAAACCAAAAAACTGTCGAAAGTCGCTGCACTTGGAGAATGACTGTGGGCGTAAGAGAAGGCACAGAGTGATAAGGAGAAACCAGAGGTTCATGGATTAGATGAGAGCCAAAACCGAAGGAGAGAAGTGAGGGCCATAGAGAGGAGAGATCAGACCAAGGTTGCAGAACGACAGTGAAGGGAACATGCAGAATGCGAGAATTGAAGGAGTGGGGGGAATATATGGAGGGACGTGAGCTCTGAGGGACCGTCAAAGGATAGGAGGGAGAAGAGGGGCACGAGATAGCATGGGGGCATTCCGGTGGAGTTAGGAGGGCCTGATCGATTGGAAGTAAGGCGGCTGGGTTACTAACGGGAAGCATGGGAATGAGGGATTCAAGGATATGCTGGATCCCAATGTGGATCTTAAATTTGAAACAGATTTGAGGGATCTTTGACCATTTCCGACTGTCAGGATTCTCAAATTTGATTGGAACGATAAAAGATCTTGGTCATGGTAAAAATTACTGAGTCTCCTCGTCGTTACAAAGAAGGCTGCTCAATGGCCTGTCACAAGCCTGGTTAGCATGGGAATCTGCATGCTTGTTGAGAGAGCGTAGGATATGAAAGAAACCCAGATTTGTCATTGATTGATATAAATATTGACAATGTCTTATGGTTTGTTGTAGGAGAACATTAGGGGAATCCTTGTTTTGAGCCATTAGACTGATGACCACCACCGAATCTCCAAAAATCTTAGCTGTACCTATGCCAAGTTTACTGAGTTGGATGAGTCCCTGATAAAGGGCCAAAGCTTTTGCCCTATTGTTGGAAATGTGCCCAAGTCCCCATTCATAAGAGAGAATGCGATCCCCGTTGGCATTGAAGATGACTCCCCCTGCTCCTGCAATTCCAGGATTTGACTTTGAAGCCCCATAAAAAAAAGATAATAGCTGTTGCAGTTTTTTAGCCATATTGCAAATTCTTCTTCCTTTAATCTAATTTTCTATTTGTGGGGAACGTTGCTATGCCTGCCATTAGCAGCATTGCCATTCTGGTTACTATTATTTTTATCCAACAAGTAACCGATAAAATTCCGTTCTTCAACATTGAGTATAGTGATATCTATGTTTCTTTGGTTCTTAACGGATATGGTTTCTAGGGCGATACTCCTTGCCTTGTTGCAGAGATTCCTTGTGGTTGATTCCTTGTCCTTGAAAACTTTACGGTTTCTAGCTAGCCAAATGTTCCATAACATAGTGTAAGGAAGGGTGTCCCAGACCCTTTTTACTATGTTATTCTTCTTTTACTACCATGGATAATTCTTTTTCCATTGGAGGATAGCTTCTCCTATGGAATCCTGATTGTTCCAAGGAATGTGGTCATTATAGGATAAATTTCTCCAGCAGGTAATAGCAAAGGGACAAGCAATGAAGAGATGTTGAATGGATTCTTCATCGACTTGACAATTAGGGCAGCGGCAGGGGCCACTGATGCCTCACTTTTTAAAATTACCTGCAGTAAGAATTTTCCCCTTTAAAAGGGTCCACAGGAAGAATTTTATTTTAGGAAGGGCCTCAAATTTCCAGACCATTTTCCAACGATTCCATATGGGCGCAGGATAGTTACTGCTGCAGATGTGCTGATGGGTAGCTAGTATAGTATAATTTGATCCAGTCGGATCCCATCGAAATCCATCTAACTCATTCTTTTTTATAGGAGCTTTACTGTGGATGTGAGATTGAAGAACTGATAAGCTTGCCTTGAGGTCATTGGGAATGGCTGGGAAGGACCACCCTAACCATAGATGGGAATGGGGATCCCAGAGGGAGATCTGATCCAAATGATGGATGCCTAAGCTATCAAAAAATAAGAGAATAGGATTGATTCCATCAAGACTATCTATTGGCTGTTGTCCCATAATTTTATCCGATCCAATATTAATATTGGCACCTCCCTTGGGAACTTTAGAAATGTTCTGAGCCATGAAAGGAATTGCTCTTTTGCATAAATGCCAAATTTTAGAAGAGTCTCTGTTAGGTATATCTTGATCAAGTAGCTGCTGTCTTGGGAAGTTTAAGTATTTAACTTCCAACACCCTTTTCCACTAGGCAGAAAGACCGGTTATAAATCTCCAAGCAATCTTACCTCCGAATGCAAGATTGAGAAATTTTGGAGATTTAATACCAAGACCTCCGCGGTCTTGGGATTGAATAACCTGCTTCCAATTGAACAAATTGAATTTCTTTTTGTCATTTTTCCCTCCTTTCCAAAGGAATTGGTGGAGGATGGCTTCCATTTTATAGTGAAAGGAGGCTGGAGCTTGATGGAGAGAGAAATGATATAAAGGCAGAGAAGAAATACCTGATTTGAGGAGGATGAGGCGACCAGCTGGGTTGAGCCAAATGGAGCCCCATTGCTGCACTTTTCTCTTCATCTTGTCAATAACGGTGTCCCAAACTTCTGCCTTCAAAGGTCCTACACTCACTGGCATACCCAAGTAGGTGAAGTGAGTCCAGTCATAGTTGCAAGAGACTCCAAAGGTATTGGCAATATTTTGAATGACCTGCGCTGTTGTATTCCATCCATAAATGCAAATTTTTAGCTGATTGATTAGACCACCAGAGTACCTCATATATTTGTCTAAAAGATACTTGAAGCGCCGGGCTATTATGATGGAAGCTCCTCCAATTAACAAGGTGTCATCAGCAAATTGTGAGTGGTTTATATTCTTGACTCCATTCCCAAATTTGATACTTGTGATGAGGCCAACCCTCCGATTGAAGTCCAATGCTTTACTAAAGGATTCAACCATCAGAATAAAAGATAAGGTGAAAGTGGGAAACCTTGTCTGAGACCATGGGATGATTGGAAATCTTCTCCTGATTTGCCGTTAATGAGAGGGGAAATCCAGGGCCCAGATATGAAAGCTTTGATGAGGTTTAGAAAGGTCGCATCAAATCCCATCTTTTTTAAAATAGACATGAGGAAGGAATGCCTTACTTTGCTGAAAGCATTAGCCAAATAAAGTTTAAGGATAAACCCTTTCTTGTTTCTAGATTGACTCGAATGAATGGCTTCTTGGACGAGGAGAATGGAATCAATTATTTGTCTATTGGCTAGGAATCCTCCTTGGTTTTCAGAGATGAGAGAGGGGAGAAAGGGTTTAAGGCGGGAAGCAAGGATTTTGGTCAAAATTTTGTAGGAAGAGTTGCAGAGGGAGATGGGCCAGAATCGAGCAAAGGAAGAGGGCCGATTTTCTTTGGGAATGAGAGCTAGATGAGTGGCATTGGTGTATCCTCCTATTTTACCCTTTAGCTGGATCCATCTGAGAACTTTTGTCAAGTCTTTTTTGATTACTCCCCAGAATGATCTATAGAAACAAATAGGGAAGCCATCAGGGCCTAGGGCTTTGTCAGGCTGTAGTGTCAAGATCGTTTTTCTGATCTCCTCCTCATCAATCTCCTTGTTTTAACTGTCATTCATTTCCTTGTTGATCCCAATCAGAAGATAATGAATCAGGTATGCATAGTCCTCTTCTCCTTTTGTTTTAGTGAGAAGATCTCTGTAATGCTCTGTGGCAGCCTTTCAAATTGCCTCTTGGGTGTTTTGCCGATTGCCCTCAGCATCTAAGATAGAGCTTACATTGTTCCTTATTTTTCGAGCAGTGGTATGCTTGTGAAAGAATGCTGTGTTCTTGTCTCCACCTTGCAATCAAAGTTGCCTCGACTTTATCCTCCATTTTAATTCCTCTTCTCTATTTTCATGACACAGCTGTGAATAGAGGTTGCTTTCTTGCTCTTTATTCTCCTGGGAGAGGCTGTGCTCTTCTATTGTTCTTTGAATACAGTCTAGATTACTCTTAATCTCCTTTTTGATCTTCTCGAACTCCTTATAACTGGTTTTTCCCATTCTTTTATAGCCTGCTTGGTTTTCCTTTGTTTGGTTTCCTAAATGAAACCAGGAGACCCTTCAACATGTTGATTCCAGGTATGCTGTACAATCTCTTTGACTGCTGGAATACAATTCTAGAGGGAGCTATATTTAAAAGGAATGGGGCCAAGAGGGCAGTGGGTTTCCAGAGTGAGGGTTACTGGATAATGATCAGAGGCTGCAAAGGGGAGAATGCTAGCATACCCAACAGAGAAGGAGGATAGAAACGAGACATTAATTAAAATTCTGTCGAGCCTTTCCATAACATTACCTATGCCCAACCTTCGATTGCTCCAAGTGTACCTTCTATTTTTTGGAGCCACATCCATGAGATCATGGTCTTGCATGATGTTTTCCAAAGGAGTTCTGTAAGGATCAGGGGTGAAGCTGCCTCCTCATTTTTCATTGGCATGAAGAATAAGGTTGAAGTCACCTCCAAAGATGATGTTAGAGTTTTCTTCAGCATCGATGCTTGCTTTAAGGTCATCCCAACATCATTCCTTTTCTCTAAAATGGTTGGGAACATAAATATTAATTGCAATTTGTTTATCTACTATGTTTTCCAAAATAGTTTTGATCCAATGTTGATGTACATATTTCGATATATAGTTCCATTTGCTGTGGCTCCAGAGTGTGGCGATTCCTCCGAATGCTCCTCTTGATTCACTGATGCTGCCTTTGTATTGCCTCTGCTGTTTGATAATTTCTCTCATTTCTTGCTGGGCTTGCTTTGTTTCCTGAAGCAAAATTGTTTCTGGTTTCTCATAGTGTATAAGATCTCTTAGGGCTGTAACCTTGGAGGGGTGCCCTAATCCCCTGCTATTCCAAGACAGGATTTTCATCATTGAGTATTTGGGGTACGGAGAGGTGCTCGCCCCCTTGATCCTTGTGAATTACCTCTTTATCATATTGGCCCAGAATGTAAGATTCTATGGGGTTTTGGGTACCCATTGCTATGTCTTTTTGTGCATGCTCATCTCTATGCTGCTTGGCCGATTTCCTACCCGGTCCAGGTTTCTTATATGATTCACTAGAGGCTCCGTGGTCTTTGGAGGAACTCCTGGTAAATCTGATGAGGGGAGGATCAAAATAAGTTTGAGAGGAGATGACCAGGGGAGGAGAAGGTTCAGAGGCCTCAATTGGGATCGAAGGGGGGAGAGGGATCATGGGGAGGAATTTCGGGAGGGGATAAGACCATAAAGGGATTGGATGAAGAGGGGAGTGAAGGTTGAGAAAGGGGGGGAAGGGTAGATAAGGTAGGGGAGGAAGGAGAGAGGCAAGATGCATTAGGGCCGAAGGGCCTGCTTCACGGGGAGCTTTGGACGAGGAAGCCGTCTTCTTTTTTTTAACAGTTTCCCATTATTCTTCTTGTGTGCTATTCTCTACATCAACGAGTTTAGTGCAATGATTGGCAAAATGGCCATATTCATGACATACCTTACATTTGAATGGAATCTTCTCATAATCCAGCTGCTGGATATGGCTCCGGTTGTCTACTTTGAGTTTGATGGCTTCCGGGAGTCCTTTGCCAAGGTCCACTTCAACACAAATCCGCGCACAGGCTTGCATATTTTCTTTTGGTTTGCTGCGATCAATGTATTTTCCGACTGCATTCCCGATAGCACACACTGATTCATCTCCCTAGCAATGAAGAGGGAGGTGAGGGAGCCGGACCCAAACCGGGACAACACTAGGAACATCTAGTTCAGGGTCGAAATCTGGGGTCCATTTATTGAGATACAGGCCTCTGGAGTCCATGAAATAGGGCCCATTCCTGAATATTAAATCCTTATCTTCTTTGGATTCAAAGTGGAAGGTAAAATACCCTTTTCCACAGAACCTAATGGATATTTTGCCTTGAATTTTGTCTGACCAATTTCTTTCAACCCATCTCTGCACAGTCTTTGGAGATGGCCAGAGGCCTGTGAATTGTCCGATGAGACCTTTTTCCGCTAAAGAAAGGGCAGCCATGCAGGGGAGGACTAGAGGTAAGTGAACTACTTGTAACACATCCAGCTTCTTGATGAACTTAGATATTGCTGGACGAGGGTGCTGCGGAGGAAAATAATTCACAAGATCGAAGAATGCTTGTTGGGGATCAGCCGCCTCCAGTGGAGTATCCGGAGGGGCCATGGCAGGAGGCCGAAGGCCCAGGCTACCGTGCAACTGAATGACCTAGGAGGCAGCAGGGAGCACGCAACAATAGCTCGCGTTTAGCTCATCTGATTCAAGAAAGGAGTTCCTATGAATTGCATCCAGGAGCCCTCCTATACTTAACTACTATGAGACCTGACATTATGCAAGCAGTAGGAACGGTGGGAAGATTTCAATCAACTCCTAAACAATCCCATTTGTTGCTATAAAAAGAATTCTTAGATACTTGAAAGGAACTACTGATTTCGGTCCTTGGTACCCTAAGAGCTCAACTCTTACTGTGACTGCATACACCGACACTGATTGGGCCGGAAGTGTCGATGATCGAAAAAGTACTAGTGGAAATGCATTCTTCCTGGGAGATTGTCTAGTATCTTGGCTCAACAAAAAACAAACATCCATATCACTATCTATAGCTGAAGCCGAGTATATAGCTGCTGCAGATTGTTGTACTCAAATATTATGGATGAAGGAAGCTCTGAAAGACGTCAACAAAGGTACAAATCAACCAATCACCATCTATTGTGATAATACAAGTGCTATCAGTTTCAGCAAAAATCCAGTGATGCACTCAAATACCAAACATATACCAATCAAGTATCGTTTCCTTCGTGAACAAGTAGCTGAACAAATCATCACCTTGGAATATATCAATACTAAGGAGCAAATAGCTGATATTTTCACAAAACCTCTTCCTCGAGAAGCATTTGAATATCTTCGCCAAAAGATGGGGGTTATTTCTCTAGCATCACATTAAGTTGATTCATAAATATGTTGCATGATAGGGGGAGCAGTTCGACAGGGGGAGTCCTTGTGCACTCCTTTTCCATTGATGTCAAAGGGGGAGAGAAGAAGAATATTTCCATCAACGACAAAGGGGGAGATTGTTAATCTAGGTTGTCATTGATGTCAATATAGCAGTGTTTGTGATGGAAAATTCTTTGATACATGATTTCTCATTACTGCCCATTGATCATAATGCTCAAAGTTTGATATATGATGATATGATGAGATGGAGGACCCAAGTGGATTGAACAGCAGGAAGTCAATTGAATAGAAAATGACGCGTCAATTGAACAAAAATTGAACAACAAATGACGTAGGAGGTCAATTGAACAATAATTGAACAACAAATGACACAGGAGGTCGATTGAACAACAATTGAACAACAAATGACGCAGGAGTCAATTGAAAAACAAATGACGCAGGAGGTCAATTGAACAACAAATGACGCAGGAGGTCAATTGAACATCAATTTAACAACAAATGATGTAGGAGGTCAATTGAACAACAATTGAACAAAAAATGACGCAGGAGGTCAATTGAACAACAAATGATGCAGGAGGTCAATTGAACAACAAATGACACAATAGATCCAGTAGAGCAACAATGATAACGGAGGAGCATAAGCAGAGTTATCAGAGGTCACAGGAAGATAAGCCACAGGAGCAACAACTATCGGAAGAGTGGAAGAGTGAAGATAAGTCACAGGAGCAACAACTATCGGAAGAGCGGGGGTAGGAAAGTATGGACTTCCTTGATCGTGGCTGAAGTCCCACACTCAATCCTAGCCATCGATCTCATAGTCAACCCTTAGATCATGGTTAATTGCGGGGGTTAAGGCCTTTTTTAATCCATGTGCTAGTCAAAGTCCCACAAATCCTTTGATTGCAATAACACTATGGACCCGACGGGTTTATTAACAACTGCTTAAGAAATATCGCATCCATCGCATATCGCAATTCTTGAAGAGATGTAACGATGGTAAAACCTCCGATTGCAATATCATATTATGGACCGGTTGCACCACTATAACATGAATTTATACAATTTCGCATCCGTAGTATCACTAGTTTCTAAGGGATGTCAAACCACTGATTGCGATTAAAGGTGATGATGTGGCACGTGGGACCTCCATATGGGTAACGTATCTCGGGCATCTATCACAGAGAAGAGGTAACAATTCATAACTCATGAACTTAAGGGAATAGAGGAACCGGAAGGTCAAGCGAACGAAAGAAGAAGTCAAAAGGTTGAGAAGCCAAAGGTCTGGTAGATGATGAAGGTATAAAAGAAGCTGAAGATCGAGTGAGAGAGAAGCAAGCAGAAGGACAAAAGGAAGCCGAAGGTCCAACAGGATAGGAGGAAGCCGAAGGATGAAACATTTTGTTGATTGGGTTAATCTTTAAAAAGGCTCATACCTGTGATAAATTTGTTGATGGAAGAAGTACAGAACGCAATTTTGAAGAACAGTTCTGTGAAAGGAAATAAAGTTTCATTTGTCATCATTTGAAGGGAGTAGTAGACAACACTAGCATTTGAAGACAGGTTGTCTTTGATGTAGCAATGAAGCTCTAGATTGACAGAACACAGTGAAGAAGATTTTGAGAGCAGTGTAATAAATCAAAACATTTCTTGACAAAGCAAAACTATAAGATCGGAGTCCTTGGGGTTGGTGCCTCAGAATTGGCAGGACTGGTGTCCTTGGAGTTGGTGCTCCTAAATCCAAGGTTGGTGCCTTGACAAGACAGGGTTGGTGCCCTGGAGGTTGGAGCCTCACAAAAAGTCCAAGTTGGTGCTTGGCAACAGATTAGAGCCTTATATATATTGTACCTGATTTATTGTAAAGATTATATTAATAAAAGCATTTATTCCTATTGCTCATTTTGTGTTCTAAATATAAATAATTTAACTGGTAAAAATTACAATTGAAAAGAAATACTGATTCACCCCCCTCTCAGTATTTCCAACATAAAATGTAAAATAAAAATAAAAATTTAGACGTAAATTTAAAAATAAAAAAATGAAAATATTTAAAAAATGTGTAACATAATTTAAGAAAAAAAAAATTAACAAAAAAGATAAAAACCATTTTTTTTTGAAGTTAAAAATAATAAAATAAAATAAAAATGAAAAAAATAATAAAATTAAAATAAAAAAGAAAAAAATTAATATTAAAAAAATTAAATATTAAAATAAAAAATATTTGAAAAACAAAAATTAAATATTTACCAGAAACATTAGAATATAAATCATTAAAAAAACAAAAGAACTTGGAAAAAAAACAACAAAAAGGCCCTGGGGTGGCAGGGGCCGATTTCGGGAATCGACCCTTGCCACCCAATTCCAGGAATTAGCCCCTGCCACCCAGGGCCTTTTTTTCAGTTTTTTTAATAAATCGGGCCCTGGGGCGGCAGGGGCCGATTCTCGGAATTGGCCTCTGCCACCGTACGACCTTTTTTATTATTATTATTTATCTCTGTAACTTCAAAAAACAATGTTTTTTATTTGTTTTTGTTAATTTTTTATTTATTTATTTTTTGTTAAATTATGTTAAATTTTGAAATATTTTCCATTTTAAATTTTTTTTATTGTTTTTAATTTTTTTGTTTAAATTTTTAAATTTTACTAGTAAATTTTGATTTTTTTTACATTTATAGTTTTTTTTGTTATGTTTTATTACTTATTATTATTAAATTTTAAATTTAGTGTTTTATTTTATTTTTGCAATATTTGAAAATTTGTTTTCTTGTATTATTTTTTGTGTGCTTTTTTTTTGAATATTTGAATTATTTGATATATATATATATATATGTATATTTTAGTTTTTTATTTTTACAAGTTAATTTTGTTTTTTTTACTTTTTTTTATTGTTTTTTTTTTAAAGGTTTTTTAGTCATATTTTTTTCTTTCCATAATGTCATGTTTGAAATATTTTGAAAACTTAATTTTTTTTTGTAGTCATAATCTTTGGTTTTAATTCCATGGTTGAAAAATTGTCAATATTTTAATGTTTTTCTAAGTCATGAATATTTTATCTTTAATGCTATGGTTGAAAACAGTTATAAGTATTTTTTCTCAAGTTCATGCTTGAAAATTGTTGGAAATTTAAAGATTTTCAGAGTCATGATATTTTATTTTTAACGTCATTATTAAAAAATATTGAAAATTAACCTTGAAAAAAAAACGTTATCCCAGCATTAATAATTTTTTTTTTTAATTTTTATTTATTTATATTTTTTATTTTTTATTTTTTAGGGTGTTTTTGCACACAAAAATTTGGTTTTTGCTGCCATTTTTTAAAAATGTACCAAAAAAAATGTTATTCGAGCATCAACAATTTTCGTTTTCAGCCTGTTTTTTAATGTTTTTTAGGGGTTTTTGGGCTAGAGTACCCGTTTTGAGGTAATAGTTATCGTTTGATCAATAACTATGTTACAGTTTGACTCAATGAAAAATACAAGTTGGCTCACACGTCGTCAATGAGCATTCCTCGCCAAAGGCTTCGAAGCCGAGCACTCTGTCCTTTGTGAATTCAAGATCTTCACACTTAGATCTGTTCTAGTGCAGACCCATAATAGCATGCGAATAAGGTAACTGACACTTCTTGGTGTATTATGGTATTGAAAAATGCTCTATTCGAAAGCTTCTCTACATTTGTTATGTGTCCAAGTATATGAAACCGATCAATATTTTCACAATTACGATATAAAAATGGTGGAAGACTAAGCAATATAATTGAAAATGTTTCAATCACTGAAATGGTTTGAAGACAGTTATATTTGAAAAGTGGAAGGATATGTTACACAAAGTAAAGTAACACATCCTTCCATTTTTCAATGATATCATTTCATCTTTTTCAAGAAGGCTTATGATTGGATCATGGGCGATGGTTGTCTTATGAGTATTATCATTGACTATTCATTGAATAAGTACTAGTTTAAAGATGAAGTTGAAAATTAAAAAAAGGTTTAATTTTTGGAATCATATGTTAGAATTTATGGAAATGAATTATGTTATTCTCCCCAGATTCCTTTGGTGGACTATCACTTTTTCACAGAGTTCATAGGTTATTGTTTTCCTGGAGTTTATAGTTTTTGTATTTTTACCTTTATGTATGGGATGAGCCAGTTTGGAGATCATATCAGTTTAGCAGATCTACTTTACAGAATACATGTTGGGCATGGTTGTACAAAATTCGATTTTATAATTAAATAAAATTACATTTTTTTTGGGAAAGAAAGGAAGGATATGTTACAAAGAAAAGAAAGTTGTCTGATTGTCGATCTACCCACAAATATTCAATTGCATTATCAACAACAATGGGGGTCTAGTGTTTTGCATTGAAATTTGAAATATTGACAATGAAGAGCAAGCAATGATTAGAATACACACAAGATGACAAAGTAGCAATGCATTACATGTTATTTGCATGAATGGGAAGGTGTGCACCGATGATCATCAGATAGTTCTAGATGGAAGGTCTCTATTTGTTCGTCTGTCATGACCTTATTGTCATGCAAAGGAACGAAGTCGAGGTTGGCCATGGGATATCTAAATGAAAAAATCCATGTGAAGAGCATATTTGTTGATAAGAGAAAGATCAATAGCTTTCTAAAATTTTATTTTCAAAGAGAAAAAAACAACAAACTTTCTATTAAAAAAAAGTTGTTTACATTTACATTATGGGTCAACATATACCCCATGTCCCATAAAAATGTTAAATTTTTCTATTTTCCACATAAATATAACACCTATACTATTCAATGATGTGCCTTTATATCCATAAATATGACTACATAATCCTGATTATGATCTCTCACAACAAATACATAATACTTTGTCTTCTAGAATTTCTAGCATTAGCATATACATACAAACAATACCATTAAAAAAAAGATAGATAATCTTCTTTACTCAATGATTCTATATAATTGGATGATTTCTTGCTCTATGAAGAGTTCCATTGAAAAAAGTAGTGTAGATATCACTCCATGAGGAATGTTGCAATCCTGTTTGGATAAGGCATCTATGACAATATTATGCTCCTTGTAGATATAATCAAAAGTCATGTCATGAAAAATATTAAACAACATGTTATCACAAAATCAAGCACTGAAGGCTGCCAATCAGTAAGACTCTGTGTAACTATTTCAAACCAGGCTTTTGACTAAGGCTTAGCCTCCTTAGTCTGAGAGGGCTCTCTCAAAGGTTATGAATGTTGACTAATGACAAGATGGCTAACTCTTATAAGACACATGAACAAGTATGTTGGCTGGACAACATTGAATTGATTCCCATTGGGCTTATGGAGTCACTCATATCTCAGTAAACAATAACACTATCTTTTCATAGAAATCAGGGCACTTAACATCTAAATGTTCAAACATAACTTTGAAACCACAGTTTGCAAAGGCATACAGGAAGTCAGAGCATGATCCATGAGTTCTGAGTGATTATGCATTAACAAAACTGTAAAAGAACATTAAAGAAAATATACCATCACACATTTGAACAAGAAGATCCTTTGTGAATCCTGAGAAGAAAAAACAGTCATTTGCATTACTGAAATCTGTTTATACATAAACCAAAACAGTCTTCTCCAAAACATCCAACCCCCATTACATCAAAGTTTGATCTATATATAGAGATACACCCTTAACTAATTTGAGCTTCCTCCTCCAGCATGAGGGGAGCTCGATGATTGCTACTAATTACCCCTATCTACCATTTAACTAATTCATTAAATACATTAAGTGCTGAGCTGTAATTACAAAGAGTCCCAACTAAACTAAAACTCTAATTCTATCCTCCTCGTAACATGATTCTTTCTTGATCCTTGACACCTGTCTCCTTTCAGTTTGGCCGAGATAGCTGAGAGAAGGATGTAATGAACAAGCTAGCTTTGGATATTGAATGCGCTGATGGTTCATTAATCATAAGGATAAAACCCCTATTTTTCCGGTCCTTGTCTCCCACCATTCTTCAAAAATTAAGCAGCATGTTCCCAGCTCTTTAATACCCCAAAAATAACGAGCATCACCATATTCCCAAATGTGCTGGAAGCTTTGTTGATTGAACAGGTGTATAAGCCAAAATTCTTCGTATGCATCTCCTTCCAAAACCCTAACAACCGGTAATAAAGTACCTTTATCAAAGCTTTAACTTAAGACAAAATATTTCACCTTTACAAAAAGGCACACTTGTCATTATCTGAATGGCTATGCTAGCCTCATGTGGTCTCCTTAATGTTCCTTAGGTATTTCCTTTGATAATTTTCTGATCCTACCATCAAACTGTTTGTCTTCATCATAAAACAACACCTACAGCAGTTTCGTAGCGCGCTACGAAACTGCTGTGTATTTTCAAAAACACAGTCTTCAGTAAAGGTCTCAATGTTCTCTGTGGATTTTCGTTTATTTTGCAGGTGTCTCTGATCTTCTACCAAAAAGTGTTTTTGGAGTTAAAGGAGAGTAACTCATGCTGCAAATTTGATATGAATTATTTCCACTTGTACAGAACAGTGGACTATTCATATTTTGCTCAACAAGAATCCCGCCTGTTTGCACATTCTCAAAACTTGATTGAATGCTCGCCTTGTGTATTTCATCTTTTCCACTTCGTCCAATGTCAGATGGATGATTACTTACAACACCAATATCCACACCACACCCCTTTTCAACATTTCCACTTGCATTCAGCTGCTACGAAACTGCTGTTCTGGCTGAAAAATATGTCTTGGGACAGAGTTCATAATTTCTCACAGAAAACATATTTGGAAAAACTGAAGGAGGTTTTTGTGAACCAATCCGTGCTTAACAAAAACATCTTTTGGTTTTTTGAAAAACTACTCCAGCTGCCCAGAATCGATCCTTGAAGAAGATGTGTAAAACAGGAAATTAAAAACTGCATCTACAACAGTTTCGTAGCGCAACTTTTAGTCACTTGTTTCTCCCAGCTCATAATCAATTTGAAGAAACTGAAAGAGGTTTTTCTAGTTCAATATGTTAGGAATAAAAACCTCTTTCAATTTTCGAAAATATTCTTTCAGCTGCTCTAAATACCTCCTGGAAGTTGACTACTTAAATCAGAGAAATATGCCTGTAAAAAACATCACCTACAGCATCTCATTAAAACTAATCTCGAGATATTCAAGTAATATCCCAATTTTAGCATCCTCTGATAATATTGACTGAACTTGCACCAAACACTAAACACCATCAGCAAGGCCAGCAAACAGATTTAAATGCTCTATGTCAACAGCAAGAACAAGCTCCTTAGGATATCTTTCTGTTCTTCAAGACTTTTTTGCAAATTATAAACAAGAAAAGGTGGCAAAAGCCCGTTCTTCCCAGAAGTCATACTGCCATCTTTATATCTTCATCTGAGGGTTTTAAGTGTGCAACATGATCAACAGAAATCCGCTCTGCCTCCACAGTCCCTATGATGTTCTGATGGTGAAATTATTTTGAAACAAAACCGCGAATCTGTCTATTCTGCATCCACCTTCAGATATTGCAGTTGCATATTGAATAAACAGCTGTTTGGAAGAGCTCCCTGTATGAACATTATCTTGCCAATGTAGCGGGATTATAGGAAAAACCTTGAGAATGAAACACAACAGTATTATTTGTATATTGATGATAAGATCCAGCACTGTGACATGTCGAGTCAGATATTCCCACAGAACCCATAGGAGACAGAGGTGATATGGGTGGGCTAAGGTTGTGTTGTTTTGCTTCCCTGAATATAGCTTGCCTCTCAACATCAGGCAATGAACTCATTTCCCCAATTTCGTAGCGCAGCCAGTGCAAAATATGAATTATGCGCTACGAAATCACCTAAAAGATGTTGCGCTGCGAAACTGCTAAAAGGATCTATGCGCTGCGGAAACACTTTGTCCTTAAGCTAGTCTGAGCAATTTTGGCAACAGAATTTTCAGTGATAACACAACATATTTATACGTTTCATCCAATTTATAAGCAAGGGAAACACAATTTTTTTCCCTCAACACCCAAACGATGACCACTTAGAGTCTCCATAAACATCATGTGGTGAATGGACAACCATCTAGCGTAATAAATAACCCCGCATAGTGCAATGATATCAACCTTATTATTAGATCCCAACCCACCATTCCAACAAAAATTGTAATAACTACCTATTTCATTGACTATATAAACCCCACATCTACATGATTTATAATCTGTAGCCCCATCAAAGAAACCTACATGATATTTCTGCCAAATATCCACAAATTTAGTATGCCTCAAATTTCCCTTTTCCATAATCAAACCAATTTCATTGAAATAAGACGCAAACTTCATACATGTATTTTTTATGTCTGGATTAAAACCCTCAAAAATTACTTTGTTTTGACACCTCTAAATGCCCCAAATTATGTAAAAAAGGAGAGTACACAATACCTTATAGTTCCTAAACCATTCTAAAAAACAAGCCTCCATAGAATTATGGTTCCTATCAACAAAAAAATGTAGAATGTTCAAAACACCATACGATATTGAAGACACAAATGGACATTCCAGGAATAGGTGAATGAATCCTTCCTGCTTCTCATTACGCATGAAACATCTCGCAAGTCCAATATATCCTCTCTTGCATAAATTTTCCCAAGTAAGAATTCTGTTCTGCTAGGTCAACCACCTGAAAACTTTGAGCTTGAGAGGGAGGTTCTACTTCCATATTTTCCGAAATCAATAATGCTCCCCAATGTGTTGATGTACAAAAGAGATATAACCATAAGCCTCCTTAACCAAGATCTTTCCATCTATTGAAAAACCATCCCATGATAAACTATCTTTGCATTGCCTTAGAGTAATACCTGCTAATGATAAATTTTGAATGTACTTTTCCCATGTCTTGGTCAGCTCATTAGTTATCCCCAAATCCAGAGCATGTATCTAGGATGAAGACACTTCGTAGGTAGTCTCAAAGCCCAAGATCTCCCCCTGTTTGATGGTACTGCATAATGTACAGTCACTAGTCCCATCTCCCTAGTCTGTGACTTGTCTCGAGCTCAGTTCATGGATAATAATGCATCATCTTAGACTAGGGAATTTTCGGATTGATGTCGTCCTATCATGAGTGAATTGTAGGAACAGGTACACTATCAAGTCATAATGAGATGATGAAGAAGTAGAAGAAGGAGGGAGGCATGCCTAAAGGATCCCTTGTAGCTGGACTCACAGGTGGATTAATAAAGAGGAAGCAAAGGGACACAAGTTTGCAGCTACCATCAAAGACTAAAGATCATTGAAGACCCTGCATCACCAAGCCATACAGAGGAGGAGAGAAAGCATATCCAAGAAGAAATCCAACACTCAACAACAATAGTGACTTGAAATTGCCATATCACCAAGCAATCCATGTCAACAGTGTCATGTCATGTCATGTCATGAGTGGTCATATACCACATCATTATTTTGGACCATATATATTGTATTCAAATGTATTGTAAAGTGGAAGTCCAAAGGACACACATGAATATGAAGAGTCATGTAAGTTGAAAAGTCATAGGAAGTTGAACAATCATGAGGGTAGTCAAAGAGTCACAAGGGGGAAGCATCACCCCTTGGTTATATATACCCCCTCATTGTATGAGCAAAGGAATTTTCACCTTGGCTCCTCCCGTAAGGCATTAGATATATCAAATAGTTCTTTTAGCAGCAAGGAGTGGCTCCAATGTCCCACTACTGGGGCTAGTGATGTACATTGTAAACATGTGTCTTGGAACTTTTTCTTAATAACATAATCCTTTTAAGGCCAACACGTTCTTCATGCATGGACTATGAATGTTTGTAAGACTATTCTGTGGACATTTGTATTTCATGTTTTCTTTCACATGTACTAAGATAATTGAACTATTTCAGTTATTTTAGTGCTTATCTTATTAATAATGTGTTGTAATGGTTGTTATTGTTGTCCCATCCTTGTGGACTATTTTTCGAGATACTAAACAAATATTCCCTTGTTGTTGGTTGTAACGACCACCACATCCGTTGTGGACTATTCCACTGGATGTTAGATGGATCCTTCTGGTTCATGTGTGTCTCTTCCTAGGTGGTACTATTACCTCTCACTTAGAGGCTCACTTTTCTCCCCCCTTTGCAGTAGAAGAACCTTGACATAGTTGCAACTTCACACTCACCAGGCACACCTCCCTTTCTTTTCGAAGATACCATTGCATCACTCTCTTGTGATGACAACTAGAGCCAAGGAAAATATTTAAGGATTCGGCAATCAGGCCTTTATATAGGATGGGATTCCTACACCAAACGGTGTGAGGTCTGATTGGGACTTCATATTGGGGAGATCCCATGAATGTTGGTGGGTCCAACACTGTCAGGAAAACCATATGTGAATAAACTTCCTACACACTACTTATTTTATTGAGTACCTTCAATTTTCAAGAGGAGACATCACTGTCAAGATGAGAATGTCAAAACCTTAATTTAATGATAAGGTGTCATGTCACTACCCCTTGGCGTTTTATCCCACAAAACTACTTCTTCAAATTAAAATGAAAATATCTTTCAAACCACGAAGAACTACGTGGGGTACCACATATCATCGGAAATGTATTTTCGTGGAGAAACCAACTGGACTTATTTGGATGTGAGAAACCACAAATTTCCATGCCAAATTTGTTGACGAAGGTCAGGGTAGCTCCTGGTGCTTCTTGTTTTACATCAATGACAACCACCTATCAATAGTTGTGAAAAGGAGCAGGATCTAGAATAGGTGAAGATGAGTCATATTGAATGAAACCACCACTATGAAACTCGATGGTTTTTGAATCGTATGGAATGTGAAAGGAAACATCCTTGTCATATCCAAGACCGTTTATGTGCTTGTTGCTGACAAGTTCTTCCCAAGGCATGATGATGGGCTTGGAAAGTGCAATCTAAACCTTTGGATTGGATATAATGAAAGGTTTCACAGGGGATCACACTCTACTAGTTGCACTTATCAGGTATTTACACAATAAAGGGAGGCTTGAAGGACAAAACTGCGCAGTTTCTGGAGGCAGTGGGGTCCGACTGAGGGAAAGGAAGCTGGAGGAAGCATTTGTGCAATTTTGGAGGCCAAGGGAGGCAGGGATTATGTGCATTGCGCAATTCTAGTAGACAAGAAAAAAGGCTTGAGGGTTGAAGATGCGAAGTACACAGTTCAAGGCAGACTAGGAGACACAACTGCACAAGTTTGGAGGTCAAGATCGGGAATTGGGCTCAGGAATTGCAAGAGAAGCAGCCCTAGAGGACAGAGAATGTACACTATGCAGTTCCAAGTAGTAGGGTCCAATCCTAGAGGGATAAGATTGCGCATTGCGCAGTCCAGTCGGGGCCCAATGAAGCTAAGTTGCCCAGTCGGGAAGATTTTCCGAAAATGGCTAAGTGCGGGATGGGTGACGAACTGTTATGAGCCTTGATTATGATCACACACTTAGCATACTTTGAGGGCATGACAACATAGATCATCGAAACAAGTAAACAAAGAATTTCCCTCTATGTGACTACCTCATAACAAGATACGACAAGTGCGACATTTTAAGATAGGCTTTAGGACGACCATGACGACACTTGTGCGGCAGTGCTCAAGACTTTATGTATGAATGCGAAAAATATTTACATGGTTGGGGAAAGCCATATACATAAAAGCTGACCTTTGAAACCATCAAAAAATGCTCGCAAACATTGTATGATAGACATACATGCCAAAATACGACAGTTAACCCACCATGCAAAAGGGAGAAAATAACTATGAGAAAGCTCATGAAATGAGCTCGAGTGTTTGCAACAAGAATGAAAAGACCAAGGAAGGCTTCAGAATTTGGGTGCAAGGCAAAATTTTGGAGGGTGTTGCAACAACTATACACTTTGCGACACATTGGTTGAACTACATCTTCTCTGTCTTAGTTAATTTCCTTTGTGCAGGGCCTTGGCTCTTTAGGGAGTATTGATTCATCGTGCAGATAACTTTGGACTTCCCACTTACCCCATGAGAAAACATGGTCCCCTCTATACCTTCTTGGTTGAACACAACCTAAGATTTAGCGTAATCAAAATGTTTTGAGTTGGGAAGGGTAGTGTAATTCACGAGCTTAATAGTTTCAGAGTATAATTTTTCATCTCTGGTGTTGCTCCGCTGCCAACAGGTCTGGACAATACCCCAACGAAATCATGTAGGAACACAAACATTGCTTCGCTGCCAGCGAGCTGTTAGAAAATTATATATTACAGAGCAATGGAACACATAAACTATTGCAGAAATATAAACACAAAAAACACATAAACAAGAGAGACACAAATATACGTGGTTCACCCAGTTTGGGCTACGTCCACGGAGAAACAACCAGTCCTTCCTTTTATATTATCCATCAAACTAAAGAGATACAACCTATAGCAGATCCGCTGTAACACCCTCTTTGCTCTCAATCTCCTCTCTCTTCCTCACTTAGGATACAAATCTGCATAGACGCAATACAATTCCCTCATATATAGTGAGGGGTTGCCTTCTAGGGAAAAAAACCCTAAATTAAACATAGCTTCTACCGTCAAATCATCCGCCTAATGAACGGTCCAGATTGACTAGAAATTACTAGACTTTTACAAGGCAATTTTACATCTATTTTTAGCTTCGGGGGCGTTGCCCCCGAACCCCTGCCAGGGGACCGTTGGTCCTCGGGCCCACCAGTCGAGGGGGATTAGCCCCCCCGGACCCCCACAGGGGGACAAGTCCCACCTGCACCCTCCCACATGGAGGGTTGTACAGTATTCCTGGGGTATACATCCGGTTGAAACCTTTGAATACAGAAGATAATCAGGCTCCACACCCAACAACCTCCCACTTGGAGACTGATTATAGCAACTCCACCGCTGCTTCATTTGCTAGAAAATAACTCCACTTTGGACCTGGCTGTTTCTCATCTTCTTCATCATACTTGAAGACCAATTTAAACTGAGCAGATTCTTAGTTTCTCTCTGGTTACAACTTTTGTTAACATCTCTGCAGGATTCTGGCTAGTGTGTATCTTTTCCATCTTCAACTGTCCATCTTCCAATGCTGATCGTATGAAATGGTACTTGAGCTGTATATGTTTAGTATTGGAATGAAATGCAGAGTTCTTTGCAAGATGTATGGCACTCTGGCTGTTACTGTATAACCTGCCCAACTCCTGCTTCTTGCCCAATTCATCCAGAAACCTTTGTAACCAAATCATTTCTTTACTAGCCTCTGTAGTAGCAACATATTTTGCTTCTGTTGTTGAAAGTGCAACAACACTTTGGATTTTTGAAACCTAACTGATAGCTGTTCCACCTACAGTAAATACATATCCTGTAGTGCTCCTCCTGTTATCTCTGTCACCTTCCATATCTGCATCAACATATCCCTGTAGAGAAATGTTTGAACCACCAAAGCATAATGCTTGATTTGTGGTACCTTTCAAATATCTGAGAATCCATTTCACTACCATCCAATGTTCCTTTCCTGGATTTTTCACGTACCTGCTTACAACTCCCACTGCATGTGCAATATCAGGCCTTGTGCAGACCATTGCATACATTAAGCTTCCAACTGCTGATGCATATGGAACTTTAGACATATGAGCCATTTCTTCTTGAGTCTTGGGACACGCCTCCTTACTTAATTTTAAATGGCTAGCCAAAGGTATACTAATTGGTTTTGCATTCTGCATATTAAACCTTTTCAACACCTTTTCTATGTACTCACTTTGAGACAATGTTAATTTGCGATTCTTCCTGTCTCTAGTTATTCTCATACCAAGGATTTGTTTTGCAGCACCCAAATCCTTCATTGCAAATGTGTTTGCCAATTTCCTTTTGAGCACATTTATTTCCTGCATGTTAGAACCTGCAACAAGCATGTCATCTACATACAATAACAATATAATATAGCTACCATCATTTTGCCTTTTGAGATAAACACAATGATCAGAGTGACATCTAGTATAACCTTGTTCAGACATAAACCTGTCAAATTTTAGATACCATTGCCTTGGAGCCTGTTTTAAGCCATACAAGCTCTTTTTCAACCTGCACACTAGTTTCTCCTTCCCTTTTACCTCATATCCTTGTGGCTGCTGCATATATATCTCTTCCTACAAATCCCCATGGAGGAAGGCTATCTTTACATCTAACTACTCAAGATGCAAATCTTCAGCTGCTACTAGACTTAAAATAGTTCTGATTGAAGTCATTTTAAAAATAGGAGAAAATATTTCATCAAAATCAATACCTTCCTTATGTGCAAACCCCTTCACCACAAGTCTAGCTTTGTACCTCTGTTTTCCTCCATCTTCTTCCTTTAGCTTGTAAACCCATTTATTCTGCAATGCTGTTTTACCTGCAGGCAACCTGACTAAGTCCCAAGTCTAGTTATGTGCTAAGGAGTCCATCTCTTCTTTCACGACTTGCTCCAACTTCTTCCTGGTTTCTACCTACACTACTTCTTCATAACATTCTGGTTCACTAGAATCAATCAACAATACATAATATAATGAAGGAGAGTATCGTTCAGGGGGTCTACTTATCCTGGTAGATCTTCTAACACCACTTTCAGGTGTTTGGGGTGCCTGTTGCTATTGTGGTGGTTGTTGATTATTATTATTTTCAGGCACCTTTACTTTTTCAGTGATCTCATCAAGAACTGTGTATTCCTTATTTTCTTTTTCCTGTGTCTTTTCTTGCAACTGATTCTTATACAAGACCTTTTCATTGAATATTACATCTCTGCTCCTAATGATTTTGTGATTTTCATAATCATATAAGCGATAACCAAAATCATTAACACCATATCCAATAAAGGTACATTTCTTTGATTTTGCCTCAAGCTTTGTTCTATTTTCTTTGTTAATGTGGACAAAGGCTTCACAACCAAAAGTCTTTAAAAATGAGTAGTTTACCTTTTTACCTATCCATGCCTCCTATGGAATACCACCATCCAAGGAACTTGAAGGTCCTCTGTTTATTAGATAAACAACAATATCTACAACATCTGCCCAAAATTGTAAAGGCAATCCTGCGTGCAATCTCATGCACCTTGCACGCTTCATGATTGTCCTGTTCATCCTTTCTGACACACCATTTTCTTGTGGTGTTCCTGGAATTGTCTTCTCTCTGCGAATTCTATTCTCTGAATAGTACCTATCAAACTCTTTGCTGCAATATTCACCTCCATTATCTGATTTGAGACACTTCAACCTTTTCCCTATCTCATTTTCAACCAAAGCTTTCCATTTCTTGAAAGTATCAAATACATCAGATTTATTTCGAATACAATAAATCCAGGTTTTTCTGGTTGCATCATCAATAAAAGTAACATAATAACGAGAGCCACCAAGAGATGATACCTGAGCAGGTCCCCATACATATGTATGCACAAGCTCTAATTTTTCGCTCTTCTTTTCTTTCCCAACTCTAAGGAATCTGACTCTCTTCTATTTTCCATAAACATAATTCTCACAGAATTTTAAATCAACATGCTCTAAACCTGGTAACAAATTTCTTGAGTGAAGAATCTGCATCCCCTTCTCACTCATGTGCCCGAGCCTATGATGCCACAATGCCGTATCTTCTCCTGTAGAGGTTAAAGCATTAACAGAATTAGAAATACCATTGAATAAATAAAATGTACCAACCTTTCCTCCTTTTGCTATTACCAGGGCTCATTTGGTGACCTTCCAAGCTTTATCTATGAAATTTGTCACACAACCTTCACCGCCTAATTGCCCTGTTGAAATCAGATTTTTCTTCAGATCTGGAACATGCCTTACCTCATTTAGTAGCCATTGCTTTCCATTCTGCTGTTTTACAAGAACCTTAGCCATTCCAACAATTTTACAGGGTTTATCATCACCCAAACGGACTTGTCCAAAATCTCCTTGAACATAGTCATGAAAGTATTTCTTATCAGGTGTGGCATGGAATGAGGCCCCTGAATCTACCACCCAGGAATCAGTAATATTTTCGAAAGAAAGAATCAAATCATCTTGTAACACCTCACTTGTCACATTTGCTTCATGATTGTTTTCTTGCTGTGCATCTCCTTCTTTTCCCTTCCGAGATCTATAGTCTTTCTTTAGGTGTCCTTTCTTTCCACATTTCCAGTACACTATCCCTGATTTGGACTTGGATCTGCCTTTTCTTGACATACTGTGATATCCTGGGCTCTTTCCTCTTTCCATTTTTCTTCCCCTAGTCTCTGCAGTCAAAGCATTACCTGATGTCTCACCGGAGCTTTTCCGTCGCATTTCCTCGCTAAGGATTGCACTGACAACATCATCAAACTTTAAAGTACTAGATCCAGAGACAGAGTTACTAATGGCCATAACTAAACCATTCCAACTTTCTGGCAATGAGCACAGAAATAACAAAGCCCTAACTTCATCATCAAAATTTACCCCTAGAGAACTTAACTGACTTGTAACTATATTAAAATCATTTAAATGATCAGCAACAGATCCACCCTGTGACATCTTCATATTAAATAAACGCTTCATAAGAAATACCTTATTTGATGCAGAGGGTTTTTCATATAGTTTGGCTAATGCCGAATTTAAACCCTGTGTTGTTGTTTCCTTTGAAATATTGAACGCTACTGACACCGCTAGGCACAGCTGTATTGTTCCAAATGCCTTTCTGTCCAGAATATCTTCCATAGTTGGTAGTTTTGGCCGTTGAATTTTTCGACCCTAAACCTACCATCTTCCGCCATTGCTCCCACTCGAACCAGGAACCCTTCTCTCCTGCGAGTTTATCAGCCAAATAGACCTTTGGCTCTGATACCAGTTGTTAGAAAATTATATATTACAGAGCAATGGAACACATAAAATATTGTAGAAATATAAACACAGAAAACACATAAACAAGAGAGACACAGATATACGTGGTTCACCCAGTTTGGGCTACGTCCATGGAGAAACAACCAGTCCTTCCTTTTATATTATTTAGAAAACTAAAGAGATACAACCTACAACAGATCCGCTGTAACACCCTCTTTGCTCTCAATCTCCTCTCTCTTCCTCACTCAGGATACAGATCTGCATAGACGCAATACAATTCCCTCATATATAGTGAGGGGTTGCCTTCTAGGGAAAAAAACCCTAAATTAAACATAACTTCTATCGTCAGATCATCCGCCTAATGAATGGCCTAGATTGACCAGAAATTACCAGACTTTTACAAGACAATTTTACATCTATTTTTAGCTTCGGGGGCGCTGCCCCCGAACCCGCACTGGGGGATCGCTGGCCCTCGAACCCCCCAACCAGGGGGGATTAGACCCCTCGAACCCCTGCGGGGGGGAAATGTCCGCCCTGCATGGAGGGGTGTACAGTCTTCCTGGGGTATACATTCGGTTGAAACCTTTGAATACAAAAGCTAATCAGGCTCCACACCCAACACGAGCTTGGACAGTACCCCGACGGAGTTTTTTGCTTCACCTCTCTATACACGAAGCCTTTCTCTTCTTTCACCTTTATTTATTTATTTAAATAGAACTGTGCATTGGCACTTATTTATTTTTTGGGAGAAGAGGGATCCCGACTTATTGAGAGCAGAAGAGGTCGTTCCTTATGAGAAGCATATAGAGACTTATGATTTAGGTTTGCTCGTTTGGATTTTTCCCCTTCTCTGTTTCTACAAGTTGGATAATCTTGATAACACCAAAGAATAAAATAATAGTATAGGAATGAGGTTTCTCGAGTAGACATGGGTTCATGGTTAGACCAAAAATATCCTTACTAACGGATCGTATTTTCTGTCGGAAATTCATCGGCCAAAAGATATAACCAACACAAGGAAGATAGAGAGAAGGCTAGTCAAATGCTGAAGTGTCACAAACCTCTTTATAGTTTAGCCACACACATACTTATAAGCCACAACATATTCATGCACAACACTTATTCACATAACAGAAACCAAAAAAAAATTCGAGCAAACAAACAAACAACAGACAACAAAATAAAAGGCTATGTACATAGTGTAGGGAACAATCCCATCTTTTCATTGGAAGTATTGTTTCAAGTCTTGGCCATTAACAGGAGAGAGTCAATCTTCCCGTCAATTTATTGGAGATGATAAGTGTGTTGGCCAATCTTTTCGTGCACCGTGAATGGTCCAATCCATATGGACTAAAACTTAGTGTGTTTTCCTTTGTCCTCGTGGGATTTATCCCACTTTAATACTAAGTCACCCACACTAAAGTTGTTTTTCCTTGCAGACTTCTTGTCAAACCACCTCTTGATACGACTCTGGTGAAGTGAAATTTTTTCTTTAGCTTTCAACTTTTCTTCCTGTAGCTTATGAAGAGTGTACATCTTAAGTTGAACTAACAAACATGGCTTGCCTTGGGATTCTTGTGATAGTTGGAGAGCAGGAAAGTAGATATCGACGGGAGGATCGCTTCTTTTCTGTATACCAAGAAGTAAGGGGAGGTGTTCAGGGAAGGTTTTGGTGTGACTCAGTCATCTCATAAGGCATTCACTAAAGTAGAGTGCTAGTTTTGCTATTCAGAGAAATGGTATTTTTTATAATGCTGATAAGGTTCTTGTTCGTGGATTCAACAAGACCATTCTCCTGCGGATAGTAATTAGATGAATGCTTCAATACGATACCATTTTCCAATGAAAAATCATAAAGTATTAACGATGAAAAGTATGTTGCATTGTAAAAAACAAGTGATTTAGGAACGCCGAACCTGGAAATGATGTTATGTTGCAGAAAGCTAACGATTTCCTAATCATTCTCTTGTTTGAGCGAACGTGATTTTGTCCATTGCATGAAATAATTTGTAGCAATTAAAATGTAATGGTGCTACTTTGACAAGTGTGGGAAAATTTCCCCAATGATTTCCAAGCCCCATTATTGAAAAGGTTCTTCCACTACAATGGGATATAGCGGAGCGACTGACTTCCTGTTTCTGCCAGAACACCTTTGATAGAAAAGACACTTGTGAGCATAAGCATGAGCATCTTTGAATAATGTGGGCCAGTAAAATCTAACCCACATAACCTTATGTGCTGTAGTGTTTCCTGCAAAGTGTCCCCCAGCTGGTCCATCGTGGAGATCACACAATACCTTTTCTAAATCGTGCGCCTCCAAACACCTGAGCAGTACTCTGTTTTGGTGCTTTCTGAGCAACACCCCATGCACCAAATGATAAGATAATGCTTTGAGTATGAGTTCCCTCTTCTTACATTTGGAAAAGTGAGATGGAACTCTATCGTGCTCAAGGTATTGGCACACATCCGTGTACCAAGAGTTTATGCTTATAGTGGGGGAGGCTCGCTCAACGTTATACATATCAATCTCTTTCTCCCATCCTGCGAGCTCTTCTTCTTCCTCTTTCACATTTGCTTCTTATTCTTCTAGTTGGCAAAGAGTATGATCCTTGAATGTCTGAACTGGCTTGATTTATAAATCATACTCTTGTAACCCGATGATCTAGTTCGCTCTCCTTTCACCCAACCCTTGTTGAACAAGCAGTGACCTGACTACTGGGTGTAGGACAAAGATAACACAATGCTTCTTCAATAAATAGGGCCTGAAATGCTTTACCGCCTTATACACTACATAAGCCTATTTTTCCACAACAGGGTAGTTAAGCTTTGGTCCTTTCAGACTTGTGCTCATGAAGGAGATAGGCCATTCATTTTCCTATTCATCCTTCTGAGCGAGTACAACAACAAGAGAAGTATCAGAAGCAAAAGTGTAGAGAAATAAATATTTATTGAAGTACAGGCTATACAATGCAGGTGCTTCTACTATAGCCTGCTTGATATGGGAAAATGCGTCCTTTTCCATTTTATCCCATTTGTAGACTGCATCCTTCTTAACCATTTCCTATATTGGTTTGACAATTTAGGAATAGTCAGAGATGAACTTGCGGAGGAAGTCGATCTTCCGTAAGAAAGACTACATGGATGTATTATTCAATGGGAAGGGAATCTACGTGATTGTTCTGACCCTGCCCGGGTCTACCTTGATCCCACTTTTAGCAATGATGTGTCCCAAGATATTACCCTCGAACGTTGCAAATATACTTTTCTTGGGGTTCAAGGATATCCTGTATTTGCGACATTGCTCAAAAATATTCTTCAAGTGGCATAGGTGGTTTGACCTCTGTTTGGAGAATACTGTTACATCATCAACATAGACCACTATGCTCTGTCTAATGAGTCCACGTAAGGCAATGTCCATAACATGTTGGAATCTTGCACTAGCGATGATTAGCCCAAACAACATTCATTGGAACACCAACCTGCCCCACTTCATTTTGAACGTAGTTTTGAGTCTGTCAGGCTCTACAAGTAGAACTTGGTTATATCCAAAATATCTGTCTAATAGAGAAAACAATTTAGACCCCGATATTTTTTGTAGTATTTTCTCCATGGATGAAAAATGGTAGTTTTCTTTGTCCAAGGTGCGGTTGAGATTATGGAAATCTACACACAGGCAGATCTCCCTGGACTTCTTCCTCATAGGGACCAAATTTTACACCCATGTCGAGTTCCACACTCTGTATATAATTCAAGCATCCAACAATTTTATCAGCTCTTTCTGTATGAGGGGCTCAAGTGTCAGATGTACTTTCCTCAGTTTTTGTTGGAATGGCTTGGCCCCTTCCTTAATCGGTATTACATGCTGGATGATTCACGCGTCATATGTCTTGATTTCATTGTACGTCCACGCGAAGACATCACGGTACTTCTTGAATAAAAGAATGAAGGCTTTTCGTTCTTGTGGTGTGTAGAAAGTACTGAGATCGACATATTTTAGATCCTTATCTATTCCCAAGTTGATCTGCTCATGTGACAATGTGGAACTATGGGTTTTGGCATTGACAGGTCTCCGGAAGTGGTTCTACAGGTCATACAAATTTTCCAACGATACTACACCCTTGGGGATGAGGTTTCTTTTACTTAGATTGGCTGCATCCTACAAATACTTTTCATGCTCATCCTCATCGATCACTGCATATTTGAATACCTCAACGCTTTCCATGAAACAAAATATCTGTTGGTCGTCATAAAAAACACATAAATTAGTGATATTATCCGGGATGGAAGGTTTATAAATAATTCCAACAGGAAAACCATCCCTCAATGGTGAAATCCTAGTAGAAACGTTTTCTAATGCATCCACAACTTCATTACATATTCTTGGAACATAAATAATGTTAAAATCTTGGAAATGTGAAATAAGACGCCATACCTCTTGTTGATAATTTTTAAGATGAGGTGACACACAACCAAGGAAAGCATATGGGAAGATATCAGTCAAGCCATGACTGAAGTATGGCCTTCCATTTAGATCATTTTTCAGTAGGAGGATGTCATAAACAAATGTTAGGTATCCATTGATCAAGTGAAGCAGCTACTCTAACATAAACCAAGTGAAGCTACAGATATGATTAGAGTTCTTAACTCAAAAACCAGGCTGAATTGGAGAAAATTCAAATTCATGATAGAACAAAAACCATGTTAGAAATCAAGAAGGTGTTGTAGAAGAAGTGTTTGATGACTAAGTTAGAGACCAAGTGTCAAACCTTGAAGACTTCAGTCCAGAGGTTTCATTTTAAATTTAATTTATGAATCAGAGAGGACTGCCAGGATTAGTGGCCCCAAATGATAGGATGATCAGTCTAGAAGAATACTTCCATAAGATATATACCATAATCATTGATAATTCAAACTTTGTAGGTATAAAGGGGCATATTACAAGGAAACAAACATTAGAAGCTTTAGATTTTGATTTAACTATTAAGCATGAAATTAAACATATTTTTGTAAATAAGCCCACTTTTGAGAAATACATCGAGGTTGATGAAGTTTACAAAAAATTGGTAAATCTTTCCATACCAAGTGAAGACCGATGGGATCACTTGTGTGAAGTTATTGAGTAACTTTCATCAACAACTGAAGGACAGCTGGGCAACACTTTTTGGGGACCACATCATCAACAGATTCCTAAAGGATAGTGCCAACACTTAGCAGTTTTCAAATTCCTACAATTTTGTACTATTTTTGTAATTTTGTTTTGAAAATATCTAGTAGAACTTTTTGTATAAATAACTCCTCCTTCGAGTTATTAAGGGTTGAACCCTTGTATGAGTATTGAGAACAGAATTGTAACCGAGCTGGAGATTTGCAAAGCTAATGAAAGGATTTTGAATTTTCCTACTATAGTTTTGTCTTCTTGTAAGTTTTCATATGTGCTTATTTCATTATGTATTGCTTCATATATTCAATTCTTTATGCAGAGAACTGGGTAAGATCATACTGAGTATCAGTCAGTCTTAAATCCCCTGTGAAGTTATCAACAATAACTAGGGACTAGCTTATAAGACTATTTGTTATTATAAACTCCACTATATCAATTAATTGTCACACAAATCTGCATTCGTTTGAATATATTTTGTTCTACAAGAAACATTGTTTGCTTGTATTCTTTGCTTATAACCAATCAAATATTCTGTTTGAATATTTAGCAAGTTATACCATCACATATTTTGTTATTCATTCACTTTAAATCAATTAACTATAGCTAGACAAATAACAACCCTTTCATCTAGTTTAGTAATTGTTAAGGCTTAAGCACATGTTTTAAATAATTCATATCATTGGTCATCCATAAAATTTAAAACCAACAAAATATTTTAGATGCTCTAGCATGACTAACTGACCTAGAGTCATCTTAGAGGACAACATCAGACTGGCGCCATTGCCGAGGAACGAAAATTAAACTATTTTCCCTGGGACAACGATTAAAACTTTTCTTTAAGGTGAATAAAGAAAGTGTAGGTTAAAAATCATTCACCTGACGACTCCACTTGACCAAGATGGCTCCTTCAAAACATACCAGATCTCACTCTGAATCTCAAATTGTATCTCCTTTATCTGATCCTAGGGGACTAGTGAGAAAGGCCATGTTTAGAAGGGAACTTGAAGCTTCTTCTTCTTCTTCTGTACCATTACAACCTAAAGATATTCCAACTTTTGATCCCTTTAGCTTTGTTCCATCCCAATTTGATTTGGCTGATCTAACACCTAAGGTTTTAGAACTCTTATCTAAAGGAGTTGATCTGCAGTTAGTTCTCTTAGTCCAATCTTTGGAATCTTACAAACTTCCTGAAATATTTTCAGATTCTCCCAAGTCAGAGGAAGAAATAGATGTACATTTACCGGAGCTAAAACCAAATGATTTTATCTCTCCCACTCATTATAAATTCTCATCCACTTCTGCCCAACCTGAAGTAACCTTATCTGTATATTCAAAGCCACTGTTTGAAAGTAAAGAGTAGGTTGAAACAAAGGTTCAGAAGTTAGTAATAAAAACACCTTTGAAAACTTTTAGATCTCCTCCACTTTCCCATTCTTCTCCTCCCAATTTTACACCTCCATCTTCACCCACTACTTCACCACTTGCTTCATCATCCTCCACTACATCATCTCCTACCTCTTCTACTGAATCATCTTCTTCCTCATCTTTAGATATGGCATTTCAACCTATAGTTCAAGCTAGATATGCTGCCCTACATGTTCCCAACCAGTTAAATAATTTTCCTGATGGGTATTTGAAACACCTGCCCATGTTTAATGGTGAAACTAGCCTGACTGCAGAAGATCATCTAGCTGCATTCTTAGATTTTTCAGATGATATGAATATAGAGCATGAGGATGTATACATGCATTTATTTGTTTAGTCTTTAGAGAGAAATTTTAGGATATGGTTTAGGCAACTGAGGGCTGATTCAATTTAGTCCTAGAATGATTTAACTAATATATTCAAAAATCAGTGGGGTGTCAAAAAGGATGCAGTTTACTTCCTTACTGAGTTTGAAGAGCTTAAAAGGAACCATGGAGAACCTGTGGCAGATTTCATTAAATGATTCAATAAACTCTACCACAAAATGCCTCCTGATTGTAAACCTCCTATTGCAGTAGCAAAGGTTAGGTTTTCCAAAGCCTTTGATGATGAATTTGCAGTCATGCTGAGGGAAAGGATATCTCCTACTCTTCAGTATATGCAAACTAACACTATAGAAGTTGAGGCTAACAGATCAGCTTCATCTAAACTCAAAGCCAAAGCTGAAAAGGCTGAAAGAAAATTGAAGGCTAAGGAGGAAGGATCTTCCTCAAAGTCCAAAAATGATGATAAAAAAATAGACGAGATAACATCATTACTTAGAAACTTATCTAATAGGATTTCTAAGATTGAAAATCAGCCCAGAACCATACAAAAAGCTACTATTAGACCACATAATCAGTTTAGAAGAGCCCCTCAAACTCAAATTTTACAGAGGCCTAACACTGATCAACAGATCCAACCTCCTCTAATGATTGATGACCAACAACTAGATGATATTGGTCCTCTAATTTCTGAAGATATAAATAATTTTGATTCTACATCTGTACATAATGCTATTGTTCCTCACCCTTCAAATCAGTCTTCCCAAAATCAAGAAGACAATCAAATTTCTAAATACCAGGCCTTCTCTGAATTCCTAATTGGTGAATTAAATAGAAGATATGATCTTAGACCTAGGGTAGGGCCTGGTAGACCTCCAAAAGGTCCCATTCAAAATGAACCTTAGATAAAATCTGCTGAAACCCAGACAACTATCATTCAACCCTTAAATCAAATAGGTGAAACAAGTCAAATTGATAAAACTGTTTTGACAACCTTTAATGTTGAAAGAGAACTAGAAAGGGTTAAAATACCAATTCCCCTAGCTGAACTGTCAAAAAATCTAGGGTATAAGAACCAAGTTTCAAAATGGATTCAGTCATCCAGTGTGGATGCTGAAGGGGATGTGATAAGCCTGCAGGACGAAAAACCCTTAGTAGTTTTTGGTCCTAATTCTGACATGATATACGAGAATGTACCACTGTTTTATGTGACTCTAAAAATTCATGATTTCCTACTATATAACTATATGCTAGATTCTAGGGCTTCCCATAATATAATTCCTAAAGTGATCATGGACCAGTTGCAATTAGAAGTCACTAGAACTTACCATGATCTTTATACTTTTGACTCCAAGAAAGTTCCTTGTCTTGGACTCATTAAAGATTTGGTGGTAACCTTAGCTCAGATCCCTGTCAAAAGTGTGGTTTTAGACATAGTAGTCACTGACATTCCCCCAAAATTTGGCATGCTACTATCAAGATATTGCTGTGCTAAACTAGGAGGGAGCCTACAAATGGATATATCTTATGCCACTATTCCAGTTTACAGGGGTGAGCATCTCAGGCTATATAGGGAGGTTAGATTTATGAACATTGTTTGTAGAGTTGATCAGGCTAGAAATCATCCTATTTATGTTGTTGACCAAGACTTTTGGTGTTTTGAACTATCTGTAAATAATTCACAAAACACACAACTAAATTTTGAAGATATTGTTGATCAACCTAAAACCATTGAAACTGATATTTGGAAAATGTACTTTGATGGTTCTTGCTCAAAGGAAGGAGCAGGAGCTAGAATTGTATTAATTTCTCCAGATAAAGAAAACATTACCCAATCATACAAACTTGAATTCAATGTAACCAATAATGTAGTAGAGTATGAAGCTTTTCTGCTAGGATTGGAGTTAGCAAGAAGTCTTAAGGTGCAAAACTTAAGTGTATACAGTGATTCTGAACTTATTGTCAGACAAGTTAGGAATCAGTGTCAAACCAAGCACCCAAGATTGAGATCTTATAGGAATGAAGTTTGGGATTCAATTGAAAATTTCTTTTCAACATTCAATATTATTGCTATTCCTAGAGATCAAAACATGCATGCAGATTCCTTGGTTGTCTCTGCAAGTTCCTTTAAAATCCCCGATAAGATGCTTGTCCAGTATTAAATTCAAGTCAAGTATAGACCATCTATTCTTGGCAATATTAAGTACTGGAAATGTTTTGATGACGACGAGCAACTAAAATCCTTTTTGTAAGTCATAGATGGATTCTCAATAATGCAAGTTGAGGAAGAACCACTTGATAATCTTGAAATTGACAATGAATATCAAACACCACAATTTAATTCTACAGTTGCTGATCATAACATTATTCAACTCTCTAACAATTTTATTCCAAAAGGGCTAATCCCTCTTGAGAATCTCTTTGATCATAACGATGTCTCCAAAAATCCACTTTCTGATTCACCCGATGAGAATATTTAGATTTATAACATTGGAAGCTCTGAAGAGATCAAAAACGTTAAAATTTATGCATCCCTGTCAATGGAAGCTAAAGATAAATATTTAGCCCTCCTTAAAGCCTACAAAGATGTTTTTCCCTAGTCTTATAGTGAATTAAAAACCTATGATACATTTCTTATTGAACACAAAATTCCATTAAAACCAGAGGCAAAACCTTTCAAACAGAAATTGAGAAGAATTAATCCTGTACTTCTTCTTGTAATTGAAAAAGAACTAAAGAAGTTACTAGATGCTAAAATAATACTTCCATTAAGATATTCAGATTGGGTAGCTAATCTAGTTCCAGTGAGGAAAAATAATGGTGAAATTAGATTATGTGTGGATTTTAGGAATTTGAATAAATATTCCCTGAAGGAAAATTATCCATTACCTAAGATGGATCAATTAATTCAAAAAGTTTTAGGAGCCCAGATAATTTCCATGTTAGATGGTTTCTCCGAGTATAATAAGATTATGGTTAGTCCAGAGGATAGAGAAAAAAATGCATTTACAACTCCATGGGGCTCATTCATGTATAATAAGATGCCTTTTGGGTTAACTAACGCTGGAGCCACATTTCAACGTGCTATGGACCTTCCATTTGTAGGCAAGATTAACAAATTTGTCGTTATTTATTGAGATGATTAAACTGTTTTTTCCAATTCTGATGAAAAGCATTTGAAGCATTTGAGAAAGGTTTTTGACAAGTGCAGAAATTTGGGATTTCTCTTAATCCCAATAAGTTTTTGTTTGCACTTCAAGAAGGAAAAATTCTCAGCCACATCATTTCTAAAGAAGGAGTAATCATTGGTCCTAAAAGAGTCTCAACAATTCAAGATCTCATATTACCAAGGAACAAGAAGGAAGTTCAAGCTTTCCTTGGAAAAATTATTTTTTTAAGAAGTTTTATCCCTATGCAGAAATAGTTAAGGACATAACTGATATGCAGAAAAAGAATCATGAAATCAAATGGAATTTTCCTGCTAGGTATGCATTTGATCAGATTAAGAAGGCCATTGCATAAGCTCCCATCTTAGCCAGTCTAGATTACTCCCAACCTTTCAATGTCCTTTATTTTTCTTTTGAAACCACACTAGATGTTGTTCTTTTGCAAAGGAACAAATATGGAGATGACCAACCCATTGCCTTCTTTAGAAAGGTCATGAAATATGCTGAGCTAAAGTATGACATCATTGAAAAACAAGCCTACTCTTTAGTTCAAGCTCTGAAATCCTTTAGAGTCTATCTCCTCCACTCTTCTATCATTGCCTATGTACCTAATAGTGTTGTCAAAATTGTTCTAATTCAGCCTGACACTGATGGAAGGAGAGGGAGATGGATAACTAAAATTTTAGAGTATGATCTCATCATCAAGACTACCAAAATGATAAAAGGTCAAGGCCTGGCCAAGCTCCTTGCTAAATCCAATTGCAAGATATTAGGAATAAATTCTGTTTTTGACATCCCAGTTGAGAAGAATACATAAGAACCTTCTGCAACCCCTACATAGGAGAATCCACAAGAACCTTCTGAGAGCCCAGCTGATAAGATTCCACAAGAACATTATGAAATCCCCACACAGGAGAACCCACAAGAACCTTCTACATCAAGTCAAACAATTTTGATTCACATTGATGAAAATTTTTTGTTATCAGATTGGTACTTTGACATTGTGAATTTTCTTAGAGAATTTGAATGTCTAGCAGAATTTAGTAGAAATAAATGTAAAACAATGAAATTGAAAGTTGTTAAGTACTGTATTGTGAATGAAAATTTGCACTGGAAAGATCCTCTTAATATACTTCTACTTTGCCTAATAGAGAATGAAACAAAAGGGACCATTGATGAATTTCATGCAGGAATTTGTGGAGGCAACTATTCTTGGAGGGCCACATCATACAAGATCTTAAGGGCAGGTTTTTATTGGCCTACTCTTTTTGCACAAGTGGGAGAAAAGGTTAGGAGCTGTACATAGTGTCAAATGTTTGCTGGAAAGCAAAGATTAACAACTCTTCCATTGGTTCCAATCTTAATCCAAGCACCATTCCTTCAATGGGGATTGGATTTCATTGGTGAAATTCATCCTCCATCAAGCAGTCGACACAAATGGATATTGATTGCTACAGATTACTTTACCAAGTGGGTAGAATCCATTCCGATAAGAAATGCAACTGATACTGTTGTGATCAAGTTCATTGAAGAGTATATATTGTCTATATTTGGTTGCCCTGAACAAATAGTTACAGACAATGCACAAGATTCTACAATACTAAGATGATTGACATCTGTCAGAAATATTAGATCTTGTTGCATCACTCTACACCATATTATCCATAGGGAAATGGACTGACAGAGTCCTCAAATAAAAGTTTAGTTCAAGTAATAAGGAAAAAATTGGAGGATCATAAAAGGAGTTGGGATAGTCATGTTATTTATGCACATTGTGCCAACAAAATTTCACCCAAAAGATCAATAGGTAAATCCCCTTTTCAGCTTGTTTATGGAAAAGAAGCAATATTTCCCACACATTTAGCTGTTCCTATTTTAAATTTTTTGCAATAGTCAAATAAAGAGACTGATGAATTCTCTCTAAGAATAAATCAGATCATAGAATTGAATGAAGATAGAGACGAAGTACAATACAGGCTTAAGAAATATCAGAGTAAAATGAAAATCTTGTTTGATAGGAAATACAGGGAAAGAGATTTCAGGCAAGGTGATTTGGTACTGAGATGGGATGCTAGGAGAGAAGACAGGAAAAAATGGAAAGTTTGACAACCTTTGGTTGGGACCTTTTAGTATTTCTGAGGTCAAGGGTAATAACACTTTCATTCTGCAGAATTTGGAGGGAGAGTATTCCCCATTGCCTGTCAATGGGAAGTACTTGAAGCACTATATTCAGTATTGAGAGGTTTCCATTTATTCACCATTGTATTATACCAGAGAGTTTTATTTTACATGCAGTGTGTATTTGTTTCAATAGAAGACCCCATTAGCCTGAGGAGAAGGCACATGGATCTGCAAGTTCTCTGCATCCTGTAGGAGGAAGCAGTCCCCAGTTGGAGCTGATGTTGTAACATACTTTATTTTTGATAATTTAGTTGTTATTTTATAAAAGAGGGTATAAAAAAATAAAGAAAAAAATGAAAATACAAAAAAATAGAAAAATAAAAAGAGATGAAATAGAACCCCATCAAAAGAAAGCAAAAATATTTGAATAAGCATGCTTGTTTAAAGTGTCACTTCATGAAAAATTTCCATTTATAATAATAAACGTCTGTGTGTAGTTTGTTTTTATGCCATAACCTTTTCTTCTGATCCGAATCAAATTGTTTAATCTTGATTATATCATTAAAATTTTTGTTCTAGACTATAGAATAAATTCAACCAAACATCTTAATCTTGGTTGAAAATTAGAAATTAGGTTAGATTAGGACAAATAAAATGCCTAATATGCTTAAAAATTGGCCTAAAGTCATATAGATTAGGCTTAGATTAGTTAAATAATTTAAAAGGGCAGCTAGTTTAAACACGCCCTTAGTTAGATTAAATTTCATTATTGTTTAATTACCTTCCTAAAAGGGTGATTAATTATTGTAAATAAACATGTTGTTGTTGTTTTTAAACCAAAGTTGTAAACGACAAAACTCTTTTGTTGGCAAGTGTTAAGCTTTCGGCGGAAATCAACGGTTATTAGCCTCCTCGCCCAGATCAATGACGGGGAAGCTCTTCACACTCCCTCGCTATGAAATGAGATAACGATGAGGGGGGGGGGGGGGGTACGAAAAACGGTTTTACCCGGCTCCCCCCTCACCTCGGTGTCACTCCCTCAATACTTCGCACCCCCCTCGCTCCAAACCACTTGCCAATACTCCCCCCCCCCCCCCGAAATCCACCATCCGCACTCTCGCACTTCTCGATACTGCGCCGGCGGTCACTCATCCCACGCCATCCTCCTCCAATCATTCCAGGCCACGTGCCCTCGCCCGATATTTCTTAACCATTCCCGCGTATCCGTTGTTTCCATAAATTCCCTTCCCGTTGCTGCTCTTCCTTCTCATTAACACATTAATTTTCTGATTAGCCGATCAACAACGACCTCTAATGTAACATTCATCCTAAATCCTTGTTAAATATTCATATCCCCCATTACATTTGCCTTCTTCTACAATTCTTTCACTGTTTCTATTCACTGTTCTGTCTGCAAATTCTCTATTTAGCCAAGCCTGTAATTGGAAGTATCCTTTAGCTACCTCTGCATTTTTCTGCCCTGCACCATTACAACTCTATTATACCCATGGCTCCAAAGAAAAAGGATAAACCCTCTACCAGCTCCTCTACAACTCCTGAAACCCCAAAGGCCTCTGATGCCTTGGACCTAGACCATATCCCATTAGCCGATCAATACTTCAAAGTTGTAGACACTGAAAGTGAATTCGACATGTTCGAATTACACAATTGGCTGAAGCAAACCTACTTTGATTCTGAGGATGAAATAAACCTTTGGGAATCCAATTTACCTTTGTACATGTTTCCCTAGACTTATTCCTTTCCTGACCTGGTTATCTGGTGCCAATCCAAATATAATCCCTTACAGAGAACAATTGTAGCTCAGAATGGAGACATTCTGATAACTATTTCTGTAGAAACCATAAACCAAATGCTTCTGATACCTGATAGTGACTCCCTTAGTTTTTTCTCCACTGCAGCCCTAATTGACCTGTATCACAAGCTGACTTTCCCTCAGAGAGCTCAAATATTTGAGATCTTTCTCCCTGAAGATGCTGAGCTCCCCAAGAAGAATCCTCCTTACCCAACATCTATGTTCCCTGAAAGAGCCAAACATATAATTTCCCTCATTTCTTGCTTATTAGGCTATCAATCAGACCAATGGGTAGATGAAGCTATCCTAGGCTATCTGTCTATCTTTTCCAAAGAAAATAAGCCTGCCTTCATGTATAACTACAATCAATTTTTGGCTGAAGCTATGCATGAGCAATTGATGAACCTCACTACTGAAGGAGTATTTAAATACTCCTCAATTTTATTTCATATGTTTATTTTTCAGTAGGGAGATAGGTTGCCTATTGTTTTGCACTAGAAGGATGATTAACAATAAAATTAATAAGTTATTCACTAGACATCATTGATTAGGAAGAACTCAACTGAGTTCAAATTAACTGATTTCATAGATTGTTTCATCCACCCAATTGCATAGCTCCTCAGTAGCCAGAGTGTACCTGGGATCAACTCAAAAATTAAAAGGATCCTGCACCTCAGTGATCAAGTCAGAACAGGAGACTGGTACCTCTACCAGAACTACACAGAGATCCAAGTATATGGCTGTGAATTGGCTCCATACAAGCTGCCAAAATATGTTCCAATGAGAATCTTTTCTCTAAAATATATTAGGCAGATGATGAACATGGATGAGCTCCATTTCATCTCAGGGAAGAGGAGATCACAGTTTAAGATCAAGGCATAGGTTGGATCATTCATCTGTAATACCAGATTAGCTAGTTTAGAGGCAGATGCTATTTTGAAACAGATGGGTTTCCAACCCAACTTTAACCGGTCCTATGATCCATTCAACATTACTTCAGACTTGAGGTTGGAACTCAAAACCACTCCTTATAATCATATACCTAGGCTAGAGATTGAGAAATTTAGAAACCAGGAACAATGGGAAGAGAATACTCTTCAAGAAGCAGAAGAACAGGTTTTGCCTCCTACTCTTCAGACTCCTATTTCTCAAACTAAACATGACAAGAGGCCTAGGGAAGGATCATCATCATCTGCAATTGGAGAGAAGGAATTCATCCATTACCAGAAGAAATCAAGGATTGAATCAAAGGGCACTACAACTACTACTACAACTCAGAGCCAGAAGGAGCCTATCATCATCAATTTGGATGATTCATATGTTTCTATAGGGACATAAGAACCTGTAATTACTACTCCTCCTTCTTCTTCTACTTCACATAATTTATTGGAAATTACTCAATCAACAGAACAAGTGAAACAAATGAGTCAAATGTTTTCACTAAATTCCTTGAAATCAAGCAGAAGAATGAAGCTTTGAAAGCTAATGTTTATTAATAGTTTTGGAAACAGACTTCCACATCACAACGCAGGTTGCTGACAACATTTGACAGTGAGAAAGGAAGAATGAAAATGGCCTTTCTACAGGTTCAAGTCCCTTTTCCTAAAGGTTTTTCTGATTATAAGAAAATTGTATTTACATTTGATGCAAATCAGATACATCTAATTGATCAAATGGACATGCATAGGAAGTTTGGTGAGATGCTTTTCTCAACCATGACCAATAGTGCTATGGCATTGGCAAAGCTTAAAACTGCTCTGTCAAATGTGCAGTCACAGTTGAAGATTGAGAAAATATCATCATTATCTAAAGACAACAGGGTTAATTCATTGGAGGACTTAGTAATTAAAATTGGATATGACCCTAGTGATGTCAAAGCTGCTGAAGATATTATCAAGAAGAAGAACACAAACATTGAAATATTGAGGAAATAGTTAAAACTGCCTTCTACAGAGGACCCCTAGACCAAGGAGATAACAGAGAATGAGCAATACAAGGAAGAAATGCTCAAACTGATAATTGAGCATAATTTACATATTAAAACCATGGAGGAGCAGATTGAAAAATTGCTAAAAGAGAAATGTACTCAGTTAGCTATAGCTCCCACCACTGCTATTCCTATTAAAGTGTCTAGAACAACAAGGGAGTCTACATTAGCCATAGGGGAATCTTCATCGACAACATAGGATTTGAAGAAACTCTCACAGGATCTCACTCACTAGAAGAAAAAGAATGAAAGGCTTCATAAGAAGTTTCAGAATCTGGAAGCTTAGGAAATAAATAATGATAGTTTGTATGTTGAGGAAATGCAGAAAACACATAGGTTGAAAAAAAGAATTGAAGAATTGCAGAGTCAATCATTGATGGCTCAGACCTTGGCCCAAGCCAAGAAAAACATATGGGAAGATATCAGTCAGGCCATGACTGAAGTATGGCCTTCCATTCAAATAATTTTTGAGTAGGAGGAACTCATAAACAAATATAAGGTAGCCATTGATCAAGTGAAGCAACTACTCAAAGATAAACCAAGTGAAGCTGCAGACAAAGTTCTTAACTCAAAAACCAGGTTCGAATTGAGCAGATTCAAATTCAGGATAGGAGAGAAACCATCTTGGAAATCAAGAATGTGTTTCAAAAAAATAATTTTATGACTCAGTTAGAGGCCAAGTGTCAAACCTTGAAGACTTCGGTCCAGAGGTTTCATTTTAAATTTAATTTATTGAATCAAAGAGGACTGCTAGGATTAGTGGCCCCAAATGACAAGATGACCAGTCTAGAAGAACACTGCCAGAGGCTTTATACCATAGCCACTGATAAATCAAACTTTACAGGTATAAAGGGGCATATTACAGGGAAACAAGCATTAGAAGCTTTAGATTTTGATTTAACTATTAAGAATGAAATTAAACATCTTGTTGTGAATAATCCCACTTTTGAGAAATACACCGAGGTTGATGATGTTTACAGAAAATTGGTAAATCTTGCCATACCAAGCGAAGACCGATGGGATCACTTGTGTGAAGTTATTGAGTAAATTTAATCAAAAACTGAAGGACAGTTGGGTAGCACTTTTTGGGGACCACATCACCAACAGATTCCTAAAGGATAATGTTAGCACTTAGCAATTTTCAAATTCCTACAATTTTGTACTATTTTTCTAATTTTGTATTGAAGATATCTAGTAGAACTTTTTGTATAAATTACTCCTCCTTCGAGTTATTAAGGGTTGAACCCTTGTATGAGTATTGAGAACAAAATTGTAACCGAGTTGGAGATTTTAAAAGCTAATGAAAGGATTCTGAATTTTCCTACTATAGTTCTATCTTCTTGTAAGCTTTCATATGTGCTTATTTCATTATGTATCGCTTCATATATTCAATTATTTATCCAAAGAACTGGGTAAGATCATACTGAGTATCAGTTAGTCTTAAACCCCCTGTGAGGTTATCAACAATAACTAGGGACTAGCTTATAAGGCTATTTAAAATTATAAACTCCCCTATATCAATTAATTGTCAAACAAATCTGCATTCGTTTGAATATATTTTGTTCTACAGGAAACATTGTTTGCCTGTATTCTTTGCTTATAACCAATCAAATATTCTATTTGAATATTTAGCAAGTTATACCATCACATATTCTGTTATTCATTCACTTTAAAATCAATTAACTATAGCTAGACAAATAACATCCCTTTCATCTAGTTTAGCGATTGTTAAGGCTTAATCACCTGTTTTAAATAATTCATATCATTGGTCATCCATACATTTAAAACCAACAAAATATTTTAGATGCTCTGGAATGACTAACTAACCTAGAGTCATCTCAGAGGACAACATGCACCAATACTACTAGAGCAGAGAAAGAACTTTTACTAGGTTGAATTATACCAGCCTCTAGCATTTCTACAACCATACGTTCAATTTCACTCTTTTGGGAATAGGGATATCTATAAGGCCTGATGTTTGGAGGAACACTTCCTAGAATCAAATCAATAGCATGATCATGATCACGAATAGGTGGACGACCTTTGGGAGTCTCCAATACCTTGGAATGATTGTCCAAAACTTTTTGGAGATCTGGAGAAATAGATGATTTCAATGTGAGAACCTCTAGCAAACATAATGGTGTAATTACGCCTCGTTGATCTTTATTTAGAAGATTTGTAATGTTGTTAGAGCTGATTATCTTTCCTGGTTTCCCTATGATACCCCTTAATTCAACTTCCTTTCCTTCCGAAAAAAATTTCAAGAAAAGTTCATGAAAATTAAAAGATATCATACCCAAATATTGCATCCATTGGACTCCTAGTACAACATCAAAAACACCCATTGGAATGGAAATCATTGGGCGATTCAATACATATTCTCCCACGGATAGCTTGATATTATGGTACTTTCCAGAGCAATTTATGGTTCCTCCATTTGAAACCATCACTTGACACTCTGGTGCTGGATATAAGAAGTAATTCAATTCCTTGGCTATCTTACAATGAATAAGATTATGGGTATTGCCTAAATCAATCGACACTATTACCTTTTTCTTGTTGATATGTCATTCTATCTTGAGAGTTTGAGTAGTGGTAATTTCGGCCAATGCATTACAAGACATGGTCAGATTCATTTCTTCTTTCTTTAGGGTTTGTTCCTGGTGTATATCCTCTTCTTTTGATGTTTCTTGTTCCTTTTCTTCCTCCTCTTCACAATATATGTAAAATAATTTCTTCTTGGCACACTTATGACCTTTAGTGTATTTGCTATCACAACTGTAACAAAGCCATTTTTCTCTTTTTTCTTCCAATTGTTGTGGTGTCAACCTTGTAGGTTGTGGAAGGCTAGGGGCAACAACACTTCCATATTTATAGTTGTGAGTGGTGGGATTCCTTGTTGCCATAATTTTGCTTTCAATTTTTCTTGCCAACCTGAATGCTTTCTCCAATGAATCAGGTTCCCAAAGGCGAACCTAATGTTGGATGCTATCCTTTAAAGTCCCTATGAACAAATCAATCCTATGCTCGTCTAGAATATATTTTACCCTTATATTAAATTTTTGGAAGTGCTCAATGTGCTCCATCATTAAACCCTTTTGTTTGATATTTATCAATTGGCTAAAAACGATGTTGCTTTTTGTATCCTCATAATGTGCTATCATTTCATCCATAAAAATTGCCCAAGTGACAATTTGTTTACGAGAGAAAATCCATCGATACCATACAAACTGATTTGGTTCCAAATATAAAGTTGCAATGTGTACTTTTTGTGTGTTTTTCACATTATGGAGATTGAAATATTACATCCATGTTATGGGATCCTTGCCATCAAACTTCTTCATATTGATCTTTGGAACATGGTGGTTCTTGAATCCAACATTAGAGTCTATGAAATCATGATTAACATTTATTTTGTTCTCATCATGAGTTACTTTTACTACCCTTTCGCCATTAGTAAGCATTTCTTGGAGCAAGTTTGTCAAATCTATCTTCAAATCTTCCATGTTACCTTTAAGATTTGCTTCTATACCATCCATCTTGTATCAACTTTGTCAAATATTTCTTCAAATATTCCATGTTACCTTTAAGATTTACTTCCATGCCATCCATCTTAGCTTCCACGCCATTCATCTTAGCTTCCATGCCATCCATCTTAGCTTCCACGCCATTCATCTTACCTTCCATGACTTTCTTTAATGCACCCATCTTAGCTTCTGTTACTTTTTGTGAGAGTGAAAATTGTTGCACTTGGTCTCGTAATTTTGATATATCATGTTGCATTTCTTCATCTTCTTCATGAGTCATGGTAGAGATTTTTGGTTGCTTACTAGGTGTTTCGATTTTATTTCTTCGAGGCATCAATTAATGATAATTGTGCCTCACTATGCCCTTTGAATCACTTCAAACTAATTTTTCAAACCAAACTTATGCAAATTTTATAAAAAAACTACACACCTTTTTTTTCTTTGTAGGAGATCGATATTGAATTTGTTGTATCTCTGTAATTTCGGATCTCCAAGGTCTAAAATTTCGTCTTGTGGTATCCCTCTAAGTCCTCTTTCTAACCCTACTAGTATGATCAATATTGGATTCTTCAAGAAAGAGTTATGCCAAATATCCCATGATGACCTGATTATAGACTGGTTCAGTAGAGCGGACTTGTACAAACTTCCACGTGTCATTGTTTTGACCTTTAGACCTGAAAATGATACAAAACAAACTATAGTCTATCCTCTTGCTATAACTTCTTACGAAATTTCAATCCGATGCTTAGAGAGAAAGTTATGACGATTTTCCCAAGGTCGCTTGTTTGGGATGTAATTCGGGAGCCTACCAAAACCCTAACTTCCGTGGATCATATCTCCTCAAATATCACGTGAAAATATCTGTAATTCAGGCACGAGGTTCATATGATTTTGGCTCAAATGGGTTTTAATTTTAGCTTTTGAAACATCATAGAAACAAAGTTATAACAAAAATTCCAAGATGACCGGTTTGGAGCAGCGAAACCCTAGAATCCAAAGCTTTGATACCAAATGTTATACAACCAGCTCACAAAATAGAAGGAAAGATAGATCAAAGAATTCAAAATCAGCCTCTTTGAGGGGGAAACCTCCTTTACATTACACAAATGAACAATTCTTGAATGTTTAAAATAACAAAACCTCTTTTCTATATATAGGAGTCTAAGGGGTCACAATATAATCAAAGATGACATAACAATAATAATATAAGGGCACAACATTAACAATAGTGGGCTTCTATGGGGCACACTAATAACAATATGGGGACAATATGGGCACAACAATAACAATAAGGGCTATAATGACAATATTAATGGGGGAATCACTAGTATTATAGGGACCTAACAATAGCCCAATCAAATATATATCCTTTTGAAGTTCCATCAATAAGAGGTACCCAGTCATTGGGGAATTTTGACACATTGGGTAATGCATGCAACCGACACAACATAGCAGTGACTTGGGAAAAAGGATTGAAAAGAGAGTCAACTGAATACTTAACACTTTCCTCTTCTTTATGTTTATTCGGGTCCTTTCTCCAAGGTCTTATTTGTTCAAATGGGTGTCCGTGCTCCTTTATAAAAGCTTCCGCATATGATTTGTTGTATTTATACTGTGGAGTAGGTAGGTGATACATGCCCTACAAATCATTGCTGGAAAAAGACCCAATAAGTGTTCCCTTGCTGGTGTGAATTTGTTTATTGGAAATGTCCAAATTCTCCACAACCCATCAAACCATATAAGTATAAGTAAGTAGTCACGACTTGGATGCAATCCTATGCAAGAAATAATTGGCAACATCACTGGAAGTAGCTTATGAAACTGGGACAATATCATCTGCTGTGAATTTTCTCATTGTAACCCTGGGATTATCATTCTCAAATTTTTGATAAATTACTTCCTAGGAAGAAATTCTAGCATCCTTGGTGCATACTGTATTGGAGAAAAGTCAAGCTCGTGGAATTTTCTCATCTATTTCTTCTACAAATGGACCAGACGATTGCTACGGAGAAACCTTCTTCTTAGCCTTGCTTCCCTCCTTCATTTCTTTGTATTTATGAGAATCAGAGTTTTCCTATAAAAGACATGCACATGAACTTAGCAGAAACAATGATTATCAACAAATTAGTGTTGGTGAAAATAATATTTACAATAAGAAATCCATTTTTTTGAAACAAATTAATACTATCAAAGTGAATTAAATGTAAACAATTTATGCTTTTAAGCATTCAAACCCCTTTAAATCTATTAAGTGAATAACGAGAAACCATGTGAAGGGTGCCACATAGGATTTCGGGGGTGAAATATCATAGAGTTATTTAAAATGGAGTTACGATATTTCAATTCTCCGAAATGAGAAGCTCCCGAAATACAAAGGGTTATAAAGAGAAATCCCAAAAGAATACTGAAATAAGTGTTTCGATGAGTATTATATATGGAATATGAAAGGTTTATCGGGAGGATTATTTTCGTAAGAATTATAAAGTAATGTTTCCAAAATGTGAAATCCTGAAGTGGCATTACTTGAAATAGAATATTGAAATCGGATGTTATCATTACGGAGGTAAAACTTTTCGTAACATTCTTTTTTCGTGACTTTTTATTATTAGAACTTATAAAATGAAGAAGAGTCAGTAATGAATGACTTTCAATATAAAGGGAACTTCGGGGAGTGGGCCCATTGTAATGTTCTAAAAATTCATCTCCAATGATATTCGTTCTAAAGAAAGGAAAAAACTTTAAGTTTCATAAATGTTTTGTTCAAAAACACTTACAGCTAATTTCCCAATTATCTTTTACGAAATAAAAGCAAAGTATTGTTATTTGAAAAATTAGGTAGATTAAAAAGGGTCCCCATTATTTATTAGGAACTAAGTAAAAAAGTGTGGTTGTTTTTTTACTACAGTAGCATTATATCTAAAAGTTGTTATTTAGTTATACAAACCTCTTTTATGCAAGATCATGCGACTTATTCATAGATTTGTTGACCATGATTTTGGTTTTTGGCTTCTGGATTATATGATCTATATCTCCTAAAACTCCCCACAATATATCTAGAGAAACTCTCTCTGATACCAATTTGATATGTAAACTACCGTGGATACCCTACCAAATAGTTCATAACAACAAACTTGATAAAATTATGCTTAAAAATTTGAAATCTACATTATGAGGGTTAATTTCTCCTTATATTTATAAATATGTTAATTATTGTTTGTTGTGTATGCATGAAAATTAAAATTATGCAAAAAATAGAGAACAACAAATTAAAACTCATAAACCAAAAATTAACACATAATATAGCCTAGGAAACCCTTTTGGGATAAAACCCAACTGGAAGGTGAGGCTGCTATACTCTCTTTCTCTGAATGGAAAATGGATGCAGTATAAAGAAGGGATGCCTATGGTTTGTGGGATAATATAGTTCTCAAATCCTTTCCATTTTCTCTCTCTATATCAACTCTCGGCTATTTTCTCATATATGGAAGGAAATGCACTCGAATAGAATGCGACCCTTTTTCCTCATAGTGGCCTGGTTATAACACATCCCAATAGACCATTAGTGGTTATGTTTGATTCCTTCAACTGTTAACTAGAATTAAAATATGTTTTATTGTAGATTATCCTCATCATGATCATGTGGCTAGCCCCTTTTCCATGAATAATTAGGGATGACATGGCATCCTCTTGAATTATGGTGGTCAAAACATGAAGGACAACTTTTGAGTGGCACAAATTTTACATACAAACTCTGATTGTGGTAATTCTTACAATGTTGGAAAGGTATTTATGTCTATAATAGATAAAAATAATGCATGCTTAAGCAAAAAAAAATTACCCCCAAAAAACACCATTTGATGCCTCAAACTGCTCCAGGAGGTTTCATACCCCAATTTTCCAAGCTGGGTCCCACCAATAAAAATGGTCTTGTGAGTTGATTCCTACACTTTTTCCACTCAGAAAGCTTGAATATGGATTAAAAACAATATAAATATATAATTATGATAACACCTCCCCATGTTGGGAGGATTTTGGTCCCCAAAATATTCTACTAAATGAGGTGAGAATTTTTTTACTAGAAGTAGTCCTTTCAACCTAATATGAAAAAGGTCATGCCGACCATATCATATAGTTCTAGACCTTTTTTTCAAAACTATATCCTCTATCAACTCTTCTTGAACATATGGTTCCAAATCCTCTGCAAAATATAATACCTATTCCTCTTCCTAATCTAGCATGGAAGGATCATAAAGTTTCAAATTCTCTACATTCAATGTTGAGTAAATGCACAAGTATGAGGGTAGATATATTCCATAGGAATTTTCTCCCACCTTATCCAGTATCTCAAAGGAACCATGACATAGAGCCTTTATTTTATTACTAGGACCCTGTAGCCTGTCCTTGTTCAACTGTAATGTTGATTTTTTTAATTGTGGTATAATTCCACTTTGGACAACTCATATGATGAATATAATGATTGAAATAGATTCCACTTTTTGAGAGGACCAAAATCAACATAAATATCATCCAATTTGGTCAAGTGGAAGTTAAGTTTTGAATTATTTTATTCATACATGTATTATGGAATGGGTCGGCCCTAAGCACATGTGTAACTTCTTTGGTCCGCCTCAACCCCAAGTGGACCCTCATGAAATCCTATAAATAGAAGAGACATTAAGCTCATTTTGACACATTAATCAAGACATATTCTCTTCTAATATTTTCTTGGTTCACACAGATCCATCGAAGGAAAGTTCGTGCAAGGGTTCGAAATATCAAGGTTGAAGCTCGCAATGATCTAGGGATTTCTAGTTCATGGACGTTGGCACACAAATGGGAATTTTAGTCCCTGGACACTGGCACATAGTGTTCAAGACAACATCCACAGACCCATAGACATTGGAACAAAATATTACGAGAGCATCGAGGGTTTCAGAGGAATATCTGAAGGTATCAGTCCCCGTACGCTCACACAGAGTGGTCTTGAGATCATCCAGGTCATCTTGGATGCACACATAGAAACTGTAAGAGAGCGTCCAAGGGTTTTGGAGAAGAGCTGGTGTTTTTGATCCTGGACGCATGCACAAAATGGCTTGGGAGTATTTGGGATACAATAGATGCTGGCATATAGTTCATAGAGAGTGTTTAGATCTGTTATATACGCTCGTACAACTTATCCTGCCTGCATCTAGGACTCAAAGATGAGATTTATATATTATGAAGATTCCACACAATGTTAAGCACAATGACAGTAGTACCCAACAATTTTCTACAGTCAGTGACAACATATTACAATCATCAGAATCAGGGTTTTGTTTTTAAGCATGATTATATCTGTTTAATGGATATCATAGTTGTTTTGTTGCATAGATAAACTTATGGATCATTATACTCTCTTTTGATAAATCATTTGATGACAATCTAAGAAGAAGAATATTTGCAAGGGTTTTCCCATAGTGGGTTTTTCCCTGGTTTCAGACCAATCTTGGTGTCTCTATGTGTGTGCATTATTTTCTTCTATTGTTCCTTTATATTCTGCTACATTGATGATAATGATGTTGTTGTTCTTTCTATATAATTGCATATGATGATGAATAATGGTGTAGATTTGAATAATGTAATGATGATATGGGGTGAAATTAATGTGTTAATGAAGAAATGAAACTTCATTATTAGGGTTTGATGAGTTATATGAGGTTAGGGTTTGATGAGTTATATGAGGTTAGGGTTGGAGAGAAAACCCTAGTTTATGGAAACAATATGAGGTATGGAACCTAGCTGGTCAATGCGAAGATGCTAATGAAGCCCTAGATGGGATAATCCATAGCAGACCTAGTTGGATAATTGAATGCAACATTGGTATATGTACCATGGACATTGATGGCTCTTGAAGATTGGTTCAAGAGGGATAGGATCACCTCTCATTGAAGATAAGTATTTCTTGACTTATGATGCCTCTTACTTTTGTTTAGACCTTTGGATATGATGATTATGTTTATTGCTTATACTTCTACATATGTATTTGAGTATGTGGATGCTTTTAACCTCCTTGGTGAGATGTGATGAGTGAATCCTTCTTGAGGATCATTTGAAATAGAGGAAGGATGGCTAGAGCTAGAAAAGGTAAAGAGGCACTATATGAATAGGCTACACAAGCTGCCTATGTCTAATGAAAAGGTGCACATGTATTTGAATACCACAGGTATGCATGGTATGTTGTATTTCAGCTGTAACATTGGATGGCTCGGTAATCCATAAGGTATGATGAGAATGTATCTTTTGTTAATGTCTCATACATGCATATGAAAGCAACTTGGATCTATGTTTCCCATGATGAAATGATGCACCTGGTGCTGAACATTTTGATCCTCTTGAATTTTATGAGGCTATCTAATGTTGATACATTGATACACTTGATGTTTGGCTAACATCCATCCATTGTGTTGTAGCATCCATTGTCATTTTAATTTTATTTTCAGTTTTATCGCAAAAATAAAAAAATCAAATATTATGTTATAATAGAAATAAAATAAAATGCGGAAATTCGAAAGAAATGAGTTGTTTTATATTATTGATGGCTTTTGAACGCGAGAAACCTGGGAAATGATCTGAGTTGTCTGATCGACAGGCAACAGATCTAACGGTAGTCACGTGGTTAACAAGGGTGAGTTTCACTCCAAAATTAGACGTGAGAAGTTATAAAATCGAGTTAAAACCTCAGTTAATCAGGGCCGTTCGCTTGAAGAATGCAGATCCGATGGTAATCGCGTGGTTAACATGGCCGAGCTTTAATTTAGAAAACATACACGATGGTTTATGGAATCTAATTTAATCCATTGAAGTCTGGATCAATCATAGCTGCTCATCACTAAGGGATGAGATCCGACGGATATCGCGTCAAAAAGTGCACGGGTTTTATTATAAATTTCGGACCCGAGAAGTCTTTTAACTGAAATTTTTTTTCCTATTGGGCCTGTGGGGAAGGCAAAGGTTTGTGGAAAAGGTAGACACGATAAGATTATGAACCAGAGTCTAAACTCTTTTCAGTTCCATGGTAGATGATATTCCACGTAAATCAACCAATTCCGCTGTTTTAGCAGAATAACTAGGATTAGAGGCGGATGACCGAAACTTCAAAGGAACGGTGATTGGTCGGGTTTCTTTGTGTTTCCGCCAATCAGAACACTTCCGATAGATACGTGGGCCCATAACCACAAGTCCATGCACAAAGTTTTGTAAAGATGCAGTTTGCTGTGTTAAAATAGTCTAGCTATTATCAGAACATCTACAAAGAAACTTCATCAACAGTCAAGCCATAGATTCGAACAGCGAGCAACCATCACCTTCTAATTTCTGTTACTTGTTATTTTGTTTTCTTGAGAAGAATGAGGTGTCTTTTACCATCCAATGTAATATTCCGTAATGACTTTTACCTTAAACATTTAGGAGATAGTTAGGCAGTTTGACAGTTTTGGTGATTACCAACTTTCTCATAATGTATAAAAAGAGGGAAAATTATAGAAAAAAGGTTTGAATTTTGAAGAACCTGGAGACTAGGCTACTGTATTTTTGATAAACTGTTGATTAATGAAAGAATCAGAATTTTTGAACACATTGTTGGGTATGATTTTGTAACTTCTCTGTTATGTGTCATCATATGTCTTCTTTTCTTTAAGTATAGTAATGAAGTTGCAGGTCTTTGTTTACTTACGTGAATGAAGTTAAAATTCCTTAAAAGAGCGCTCCTATACTTAAAACCCCTACTTCTACATTTATTCTAAGTTACAGATAATAGTTTCTGTGAAAACAACATATTGTCTCTAACTTCTTAAAGTGTGACAGGTAACAGTTTCTATGAAAAACAACATATTGTCTCTAACCTTTCAAAGCATTCTTCATTCATCATTTATATCCAGCATCATATGGCATTCTGAGACTTTCATATCACCTAAGTATTAAGGGTTAATAACCAGATCTTTCAGGTCCTTCATTTGAGGATATATCATACAAATAAGTGACAAGAATAATAAACATTAATGTCTTAAGCACAATTTCACACAGCCAAGAAATTGGTTTCTTAAGGGACAACATTAATTGGCGCCGTTGCGGGGGAGAGAAGTCAATGTTGGGTTGTGTTATATTCTTTCCACGACTAGCCCACGTAGTTAACCGAGGGTTATAGGGGGGGAGGTCACAGGGTGTTTGAGGGGTACCCGTAACCCCACTTTATGGGGTTCGGGGCAGCGCCTCGGAAAATTTTGGTTTTGGACCCTATGTTAGGTTGGGTGGAGCCACCTATGGTTTTGTGCATGATTTTTTCACATGTTTTTTGGACACGATGGTTTTCAGTCCATGGTTTTGGACGCGATGGTTTTTTGGTCCATGGTATTGGATGCTTCGGCATGTATACATATGTATTGTAACATTGAAAGGAACATAATGAAAAATCAAGCTGGTAGTCCCGATTTTGGGATCCAGGGGAAAATCTCTGTGTATATGTGTTTTATGTGTTATGCTCTCGCATTGTTTCTTTTCTGTGTTTTATAATTCACATGCAGGTAATTTCTGTACGGGGTTAAAACCTATAGTCAAGAACACTTTTCCCTAGGTTTTTAATATTTTCCTCTGGTTGTTCAGTGAGGAGGAAATATTTGGCTGTATTGAATAGAAAGCAATAACTTTGGCTTCAAAGAGACCTCACATGAGGTCAAATACCTCACAGCAAAAGGTTCAAGCCCTTTTAGACCTTGAGAGACTAGTTTCCAAGAGGGTTGGAAGGCCAAAAACTCCAGCTACACCATGTCCTACACTGTCTGCATCTGGAAACAGTTCAATACATATTTCATCCAAACATTCATCTTTTATTGAACAAGAGTCACCTTTTACATCCACTTCATTTCAAGAACCCAACTGTCAAGAACAATCTTTAGAGTCTGTTTCTTTCTCAATATCTGCTATAGTTATTCAACCTGAACCTATAACTACATTGCCACCTTTTCAAACTTCATTTACTCCTCAGACAGGTTCTACACCTGCTAGTACTCAAGGTTCAGTAAGTTCAGGAGCAAACATGGTAGCACCTGCATTTTTATTGATATGTATGCATATATTCAATTCCCACAACAGTTGAATCAAATGCCTCAAGAATACTTGAAAATTCTTCCTCGTTTCTCATGGGAGGATGAACAAATAATAAAGAAGCATGTAGCAGTGTTTTGTAATTTTGCAGAAAATCTCAATGTTGAACACTTGGATGTTGTTTTAAGTCTTTTTGTGCAATCCTTGGATGGAGAAGCAAGAAAATGGTTTAAAGGGCTTCCTAATAACTCTATTCCTACACGGGAAGAGATTGAGTGCCTGTTAACCCAGAGATGGGGAGAGAAAAGAGACCATGGGTATTCACTCATTGAGTTCAAGGCTATTAAGAAGAAATCTGATGAAAGTGTTGTCGAGTTCATCAGAAGGTTCAATAAACTGTACAATAGTCTTCCAGTGGAGATTAAGCCCCCTCCTGCTGGTGAAAAAATAACTTTTGCAGGGGTTTTTGAATAAGATTTTGGGTTTACATTGAGGGAGAGAAGATCCACAACCCTTGATCAGATCAAAACTGACGCCTTAGAGATAGAATCAAATATGGTGGTTGCAGGTAAAGCACCAGAGACACAACCTATCTAAGATAAGGGAAAGGCTAAAGTGGAATCCTCTCAAAGTCAAATATTGGCTTCAAGTCTGGCAATAGGTGCAAAAGTTTCTTCAAAATCTATATCTTCTTGTTGAGCATACCCTTTACAAACAAGTCTGGCCTTGCTTCTAATAACTTCTCCATTTGCATTCAACTTGTTCTTAAATATCCATTTTGTTCCTATAACATTTTTATCATGGGGTCTAGGAACTAACTCCCAAGTATTATTCTTTTCAATTTGGTCAAGTTCTTCATCCATGGCCTTGACCCAACATTCATATTTGCAGGCTTCATTTACATTCTAAGGTTCGATGGAGGATAGTAATGCTAGATAGCTTGAGGTCCCTGTAAGATTTCTTCTTGTCTGCACACCAGCCCCCTTTTCTCCTAGAATTTGAAATTTTGGATGATTCTTCTGAACATACCTGCTTGGAGTATTTGCCTTGTCTATTGTATCTTCTTCTGGTGCTTCATTGGTTTCTTCTTCTATATCATTTTGATTTGATGCGAGAAATCATTCCCAAACTTCCTCACTGTCATATTCCTCTGTTGATTTCATTTGTTCTAGATTTTTGCATGCTTCATCAATTACAACATCAATGCTTTCAAAAATTTTTTGAAGTCTTTTATTATAACATTTGTATCCTTTACTTCTAGATGAATAACCAAGAAGAATTCATTCGTTTGCTTTGGGTTCAAAATTACCAAGTTTTTCATCAGTCCTTTTGATGAAACATTTTCTTCCAAACACTATAAAGTTTTTTATAGTAGGAGGCTTACCATACCAAAGTTCATATGGAGTTTGATTTCTATTTATCCGAACATTTTCTTTGTTGAGAATAGTCATGGCAGCAAATGCAGCTTCACCCTAGAAGGTTGCAAGAGTTCCAGATTCATCAAGCATTGCTCAAGCCATTTGTTGAACTATTCTGTTCATTCTTTCCACCACGCTATTTTGATGAGGACTTCTTGCGATGAAGAATTGCCTCTTTATTGCATCTTGTTCACAAAAGTCAAAGAATTCATCTAATATGAATTCTCCCCCTTGATTAGATCTGAGACATTTTATTTTTCGATCTGATTCATTTTCAACTAAAGCTTTGAAGGCTTTAAACTTTTTAAATGCTTCATATTTATGCTTTAGTAGACCTATCCAACACATCCTAGAAAAATCATCAATAAATAAAATAAATTATTCTTCTCCACGAGGTGACTTTTTCCTTGTTGGTCCACATAAATCAGTATGGATGAGTTCAAGAGGCTTACTTGCTGATCCTTCTTTTTCATTGAAGTGAACTCTGGTTTGCTTACCGACTTGACATGGTTTGCATATGGTATTTTCTGGGATGCTGATATCTGGAAGATCACAAACTACCTTGAGCCTGCATGCTTTTCTTATTTGAGAAAAGCTTAGATGTCCCAATCTTCTATGCCATAGCCAGTTTTCATCGATTTTTCTTAGATAGCATTGTTGTTGTCCTCCTTTGAGTATGTATAAGTTGTTTGGAGTTCTTTTTCCTCTAATCATGGTCTTTCCTGTATCAAGATCACAAACCACACGTCCGTTTGATCGAAACACAACTTCATTTCCTTGATCACACATTTGACTGACACTCAACAGGTTATGCTTTAAATCATCTACATACATGACATTTCTTGCTTTAACCTTTTATTTCAAGAAGACAAAACCTTTACCTTTAATGATAGCTGGAGTGTCATTTCCAAATGAGACATTCTTTTCTTTTTCTAAAGCATTATATAAATGAAGTTTCTCTTTATCACCTGTCATGTGTTTGGAGCATCTGCTGTCGATGTACCACTAATTTTCTTATCCTTCTGGATACAGATCTATGCCACATATTTCTAATTGGGATTCCTTCTTTCTCTATATCTTTGGATTTAATGATGTTTTCTCCTTTTGAAGTGATGGCTGAAATTTGCTTCTATATTCAGATTCTTCATGACCAAAGTTGTTACAAATCGAACATTCTACTTCATTTTCAAGAGGAGAAAATTTATTATAGGAAATTTTCTTGATTCCTATTACACTCTTTTGATTTCTTGCTTCTCTAGTCATAATGGTTTTGTAAGAAACACATTGAGAAGCCTTATGCCTAAAGTTATGACATGAAAATCATTGCCCATTAAAGAAGTTTCTGCGATCATAGAATCTTTTGGCATTGTTTACCTGCTGGTTGAGGCTTCTACTGATATTCTTCCTTGGAGTAAATTGGGTATGATTTACCTGATGAGTAATTTTAGGTCTTTGTTGATGATTGACATACTGTTCACTAGTCTTTGTTGCATCAATATAGCTTCTGGTGGAGGTTGACGGTTTCTGAGATTGAGATGATTCTTCAGTATATCCAAGACCTGTCTTTATCAGAGGAGAATGATGAACTTTGATGATTTTATTTAAAGTTTTAGATCCTTTTGAAAATCTAAGATTAAGAGATTTTTTCTTCTCAAGTTCTTTTCTTAGATCCATAATTTCACATTCTAGATTTTCATTGTGTTTTTCTCTTTCAGTGAGTTGGTGTGTAAAGGTATCGATGATCATATTCTTTTCATCTAAATAGATTTTGAGTTTAATAATTTATTCAAGAAAGTCTTCCTCTTCTAAGGCATCCAAAAAATCATCATTGTCATAAGCCACGAGTAGTCTATAATCTTGGTCAATTTCATCTTCATCACTATTTGATAAGCCATCACTATCTTCATGCGTATAGTAACTCCTTCTTTTCACAACCTATTTTCTATTTCCTTTTGCATATTACTTTCCTTTTTCATATTTATCTTTATGAGGACATTTGGTAGCATAATGGCCGACTCTACCACAAGCAAAGCATTTGAAAGGTAGCTTACTTCTGAATCTTGCGTAACCCCTTTGAAGATTCTTGACAAAATTTACCTTATCTTCTTCTTCTGAAATGTGTTCTGATTCATTGTGCTCTTCCTTTTCTTTTCCCTTTAATGATGCTTTAAAAGCGGATTCTCTCATATATGATGGACCTCCTTTTCTCATTTCAAAGGAAGTTAGGATTCCATGGAGTTGAGTCACAGTAATAGTTTGAAGATCCTGTTTTTCTTCTACGGTAGACACTTTTGACTGAAATTTAGAAGACAAAGATCTCAAAATTTTCTCAACTAAAGTAGCTTCCTTTATCTCTTCACCCATATTCTTCATAAAATTAACAATCTCATCTATACGTAAAAATTAACTAGCAACACTCTCATCACTATGCATCTTAAGAGTTTCGTACTGAATTCTGAGAGTTTGAAGCTTAACACGTTTTACTTGAGAGTCTGCTTCGTAGCTCTAAATGATTTTGTCCCATATCGTTTTGGTTGTCTTCAGCTACATGACTTTGACAAATTCTGATTCTGACATACTTCCCAATAACGTATTGACAAATTTGGCATTGGTTTCGTATAACTTCTTACCTGCAGAGTCTGTAGGAATTGCTGCTGGAAATTGATATCCTCCTTCCACAATTTCCCAAACATCGGCTCCAAGTGATTGTAGATAGGCTCTGGTTCTTATTTTCCAATATACTAAGTTGCTCCCATTGAAGGTTGGTGGTCTGATGGATCCCATGCTTTCGTGATTATTCATCTTCAAAGATCTTTCTTCAAGTGATCAAGCTTCTTCTGAAGGACCTCCTATGATACCAATTGTTAGAAATAATACTGAGAGGGGGGGGGGGGGGTGAATCAGTATTATCAGATCAATAATTTTTTATTTCCAAAAATTATTTATATACGCTACTTCTGTGAAGTGAACTAGCGTGTACACGCTATTGAGATTAGTGAAACCAACGTATACCCAGAGAACTCGTGACTTAGTTAATTTATGAAGTGTTGATCTATAATCAATGCATCAGTAACTTATTAAACAGTGCATTACAAACAAAATAAACCATCACACATAAGCAACACACATGAACACCAAGATTTAAGGTGGAAACCCTATGTGGGTGAAAACCACCTGCTGCTATTATCTTTGTCTTCTTTTAATAATAAGAAAATCTGTTTACAATCTTGTACTGGTGCAGACTCATACTAGCACACAGGAACCAACCTGCAGAAGGCTACAAACTTCTCTCTTTTTCCAGCTTCACTGGAAGGGAGCTACAACCACCTATCTCTTGTACTAGCTAATGTGTTTACTAGTACGTATGCGCCGACCTACAGAAGGCTACGGACTTCTCTCTTCCTCCACGGACCACATTTCATAAATTTTTAGACTGGATGCTCCTAGTACACACAATACACATGAAGGCCTCGTTTCATCAAATTTTCATGCTAGACCCATCAGAAACTTTGAAACTCAAACTGCATCAACCAACAATCAATTAATCAGATCACTATTATCAGAACACTGTGGTGAACCTAGAAACATGCATCATCATTCAGAACCAGGTGCAACCTCAAAATTAATGCATCAGAATGTATACACTACTTTACTAAACCCAACTTGCGTGTATATGCTACTTCCTTTAATCAAACCTGCGTATACCTTCAAAACTACTGAAACATAAAACTTCTGAATCAAGTTTGTACCAACCAGCAATATACTGAACATCTACTATCAATTTATAGAGCCTTACACAGGCAGTAGTAGAGATCACCCTTCTCACTTATACAATCAATCAATTAGATATCAAACACCTTATGCATTCAGTTTTACATTTAGATCTAAGAAGACTTCATTGACATACAATAGAAAAACAACAAAACTGATCAGATAGATCAGTCAGATCTGAAGAATAGGCTTTTCTTCTATATATGCTACTTGGAAGAGTGTAATCTACATGTACACACTCTTTTACCGAGACGAACTAGCATATAGATTTGAAAACATTAACTCATAACTTTGCTGCTATTCCATACTTTAGACAAACCCAGAACATGACATTTAAAGAATAAAACAGGTGTACACAATCAAATAATTCAATGATAAGTCAATTCAAATCTCATGATCCTGATCCAATTTTGAATTCAAGGTGCACACAATATTTCAGATCATATCACCAACATAGCCCCTGCAATATAAAATATACTTCAGATAGAAGTATTACTTAGAAACTCTTTTCACTTGCAGACCTTGGCCATATGATCTTCTCTTCCTTATATAGTTTGAGGCCTTTCTCAATACCTCAGAACAAACCACTTAAGACCCATGGTATTCTTGGGCGGGATCAAATAGTCATTACTCCACTCAATATTGTGGGCTAATACTATGGTATTGGCCCCTAATATTCTCTACTCTTGAAATTCCTTGATTGTCCAACCTGTATGTGCATTTCCTCTTGCGGGAGTGCGTGTATACGTATACGCGCTTTTTGTTCTGTGGACTTGCGTGTACACACTGTTTTGACTAAGTGTACCTGTGTATACATCTTAAACTACTTTTCACCATCCTTTACCTTCAAATTCTTCATTCTGATTAGTAGACTTTAGTTCCATCTTCCTATTCTTCTGTACCAATGCCCGTTACATCTGAATGTATCTGTTACACTATGGGTTGCCTTTCATCAAAACTGAACTGACCTGTGAATGAGTTGCCATCAAAGAAAACACTTGTATCATAATGAAAATAAAAACATCCCCATTCTGTTGTGAAGGTGGTCATACTCCTACCTTTTGGCGTGATCTTAATCTGATGGTATCCAGAGAACCCATCAGCAAAAGAATAAGCCTCCTGCCCTCCAACATGATCAAGTACTTCATTTGTGAACAGTGTTGGGAAAGGATCATGAATGCAGGCATCGTTAAGCTTCCCGAGATCTATGAAAATTTGTATTTCTCCTTTCTTCTTCTTCTCTTGGACTACCATTGGGCTCACCCAGTCATATTCCTCCACTGGTTCAATAATGCCTGCCTCAAGCATCTTATCCAACTCTAAGCGGACCTTTTCCTTGTAGTTGGAATTAAGGTGATATGACCTCTACTTGATTAGTTTTGCATCCAGCTTCAAGGTAATCTTAATTACGCCCAGGTCTCCTATGATACCTTTTAGGTCTGAAAATTTTGTAGGGAACAAATCCTAATATTCATGGAGCAACTCAGCGACCTTATCTACTATGGCATCATCCCAATAATCCCTAATCTTCGCAAACTTCGGCTCCGCTTTTGTGCCAATGTTTACTTGCCTAGTTTTCAGTGGCACGATGATATCTGGATTCTCTATCTACGACCCTTCAACTTCGCGGTGGCCTTCTACCTCTAGAATGTTAATATTCCTTGGATCCTCATCATCTCCTTCAGTAGTCACATTATAGAATTCCAGTGCATGATGCAACTAAGTGCTTTAATCTAGTTGAATCAATTCTAAAGGATCCAGCGGTATTCTAAAGATTGCTGCCATATTCTCCTACAGCGTTTCGTCAATAATTTGGGGATTTTTGAGGTCTAAAATGGGCCTCCTAAGAAAAATGTACAACCAAAATAAACTTTATAAGAACCAACAGGATCCAAGATGATGATTTCAACCATGAGGGATGAGTCACCATTTTTGGAGAAGAAAGTAAAAAGATTAACAAATAATAAAATAATAAAACTACTTTTCCAACTCATATTTTCAACTTATCTCCCTAAGTGTTTACTCAAATTTCGAGTAGGAGTGCTTGTTGGATGCAAAATTTAATTCCTCATCCAAGGAGTAACCATGTTTCATACTTTCGATGAACCCTAGTACATGAAAAATGAGAAATACATGAAAAAACATGATTGCAATCACATTTTTCATGTATTTCTCATTTTTTGTGTAGCATGGTCCATCGAAAGTATGCAGTATGGGTATTCCTTGGATGAGGAATCAAATTCTACATCCAATGCGTGTTTCCACTCGAAATTTGAGTAAACCCATACAAAGATAAGTTGAAAATACGAGTTGAAAAAAATAGTTTTGTCTTTTTTCCCTCTAAAATTTGATGATGTAACCTAATATTATTTTATTATTTCCACTATTATTTTGTAATTTCCTTAGGAGGCCCATTTTAGACCTAAAAATTCCTGTAATGGCTTTCGAACCCATCCTTAAAGTTGAAGGTCATTAAAAACCCTTCTCTTAAGATGTCCCACTCCATGGTACCATGGCAGAGCTCTGTTTCTAGGTACCAATTCATAGGAATGATGTCCAAGGTGTGATAGAAAATATGCACCCACTCTAGCTGCGACTCTATTCCATAAACCTTAGTCCATTTTGCTAAATGATCGCACAGATCATTTCTTCCATCATATTTTTTAGTTAGCCGAACTTTCAGGCGACCAAACCGCAATCTCATCATTCTTCTGTACTTGCGCCATTCATCAAAATTGTCTTTATGCATACCCCACCACCATGCAGATGTAGCATGCAGCACCAAATCCATCGCTTGGAAGCGATGCTTCTTAGGTACTTCCCTTTCAAATGTGTCCAAAAATTTATCTACACCAGTCAAACCATCATAATAAGGTAAATTTCTTACCTCCAATGACACATAGCACAACGATTTAGTCATCATATTACAGCGCAGCATAGATACTTCGTGCAATCGATTCTGCTAGTGCTCCAACTCTTCATCTAAATATGATGTATAGGAACTTTTTCAGTCCCATGAAATTCATCTATCGGCTGTCGGATTAACCCAGTCTTTACCTCGCGCTGTTATCTTATATATCTGATCCAAATCATCATCACTTTCATCATAATCATGGACCAGTTCAGGATAGCATGGTCCTTCTGTAGGGTCCAATGGTACTACTATGCGAAGCGATTTTCTTTCAAACAACATAGTCTGCTTCTTCAAATTGATAACCCCATTCATGTCGATAGCCTAATCAATTCCCAGGAGTGCAGGGTATGGATTTCTATCATCAACAATATCTATTACTTCGAAATCGGCTAGCATGCTAGCACCTTCTATATCTATAGTCACTCCATGCAAATTCCCCATTGGGATAATATTTTGTTGGTTTCCCATCTTAATTGAATCGGATACCACTGCAGTGCAAGTGTCCCCATTCTTTCCCACATCTGTTTAGGAAAAATGTTTGCATTTGACCCTAGATCCAAAATAACTTGATCCATCTTATAGTCTCCTATTTGCGCGAAAAGCCTCATCTCGTGCCCTGTTCTTGTCTTGTGTTTTCCTAACTTTCTGACTGCACGGTGTCCCTCATGATCACCTTGCTTACCATCACACTTATTTATCAGTTCTTGTAGCCCATTTACAGCCTTGCTATCGCACACCAGCTTCATACAAGTCTCCAAAAAGGTGGTAATCATAGAGGGGTCAACTTCTTCAGATACATTATCCTGACTTCATGAGGTAGAGGCCTCAACAAAGCTTTTCTTGGCTTCCATGAATGTTTCCTTCACACGCTCCAGATCAAACCAAACCTCCTTTTCTGGAGCCTTGTGAACCCAATCACTTTCTTCAGATTTCTTTCCTTTATCATCACCGTTCATCATCCCGCTTCGAAGCACAATATTCACATTAGGATCCTCTTCACAAGGCTCGACCCTCATCATCTGTAAATTCTGGGTAGGTTGCTGAGGTTGCACCTTCTTCTCCTACAACTTAGCTATCAGTATAGGGCATTCTTCTATCACATGGTAAAATTGAGTATAGCATCAGCGTGATGCGTGTGTTTGGCTCGTACACTCCTGCGCGTAGTGTCATGGCACTCCGCAATTATAGAAAATAACTTGCCCCCGATGTCTACTAGGTCCTTCTCCTCCTCGACCTCATCCACGCCCCTAATATCCTCTGCGAGATCCCCCAACGCCTTGATCCAGAGGCCAAGTTTATGTTTGAATTTGATACGTAGGTGTTCTTTCCATGATCAATTTATAGCTATGATAGTTATGCTCATCGTGGACCACCGATTTACAAAATTTGTAGAATAACTGTTGCGGCGTCTGTACAAATTTTTGCAGTGAGTGACAATTGTCCATTACATGTTTTCTAGCTACCTGGCAGATAGCACACCACAGTGTGGGCCCTGTACTTGGTCACGCGGCAGCCTCCTTCCTCAGGGGCATTGGCCCTCCCCTTGTAATATAAGTTGCGAAAACAGGGTAGTGATCCTTATCATGCCGTTGGATTTTAAATTTTAGGCACCAAACTTCTTCACGCACCTCAGGCCGAGCAGCTTTTTCCTCCATCAAGCTTTGCAACTCCGAGCAAAGGTTCTACAACTCCGCATGAATCTGTTGAACTCCCAAAGCAACGTCCTGAATAGGTGTTTCATGCAATATCATAAAAATTTCCATGGCTTCCGTCTAGGTCCCTATCTTTTGCTATGATAAAGCAACCCTTAGGTGGGGTAGGAGTGAGGCTATAAACCATTCACGTTTCTGACTATCCATGAGATTCATGTTAGCTTCACGGATTTGGCACTTCAATATTTGATCTAATTCCTAGGGCATTTTTCTGGGCCTCATCATGATTTCCTTGAATCCAATGAATGATTGCAATTCAGACTCAGGTTACCGAATTCCTTGTTCAGAGCAGTTTGAGTGTCCACTAATGATGCCAATGGGTTATCGGTGCAGTACTTAATGTACCATGTCAAAGAGTGATGTTGTAGAGCAGTAACCAAATGCGCCTTCTTTATATTGTCATTTGTAATATTCTGTGTTGTCCATACAACCTTCGCAACGTAACTGGTCTGGGTCCTCACTTCCCAAGCCCTTTAAAATGGGAAACTTCATGGTATTCGACATATTGAATGGTGGCAGAGGTGGTGGTGGTGTGGGTGAAGGTGTATGTTGTGGAGGCGAAGGTGGAGGTGGTGTGGGAGGATTAGGTATTTGTGGAAAACCCTACTTTATCAATTGTAAAATGTTTTGCGATGAGGCCTATACTGCTCCCTCGTTGTCACTCAAAGGAGGTTCTATCAATGGGCTATATTTAGGACCTGCTCTTTCCTAATTTCTAAAGAACCGTCCACTTCACGTAGATCCAAACATCAAGGTAGTGGCATAATCTACTTTTCACATAAGAGAACTTTAATCCAAGTATTCAAAGATATCAAATAATTACCTGGCGGTCCTTTAAAAAGGCGTCACTCCGCTTCACTGTAGCTGACTGAGGTATCGACCGAGAATTTTGTCACAAATCCTCCTATAACTCGATCAAGCCAGTGATCGACAGTGCACACGATCTTATCTTCAGAAGCTTCCAATTTTCGCACTAGCTCCGAGGTCCACACTATTGGACCGTTTAGCCTCCACCTTCCTTGGCTGTCTGCCAATTTAGCGATCCACTCATACAGTTTTATCTAGAAGGTGCAGAAGAAAATTTCGTGTTTTTTCTGTGTATAGATACTTGTCCAACCATTGTTCTTTTGTTAGGTGCGGATTTCTGTTCTCTTGCACCCTGAATTCATGGATCTTTCTATCCAACCACTGCTCAATTTCTTTCTTTGTCAGATTCCAGTGATGTGACATCACACATATCTTTATGTAGATCCCGATCCCGACAACAAAACCATTTGTTGGCTTAGTGGGTCTTGACCCAGGTTCAAATTTAGTTGCGCTAAATAAATCCCTATACTACTGGCCCTTTCAGCATCAATCCGTGGAGCACACACTGAAGTCTCACCCAAAGCAGTATGGGGGGATGCAAGAACCAAGTTTCCACACCCAAAGATCAACGTGATGTCGTTTTATGCTCTAAATCTACCTTCACACAGATCGATGAGCCTTTAAGGTTTATTGATATAACTTCCTTGAATTGGCCTCTAGACCTTCACGAAGGTCTATGACTGGCTTTTGTGAACCCTGAACAGGCTAATTAGCCACTTACGCGTATCCAAGACTATTCTTAACCCAAAAAATATTCAGTCTTACTTAAGTGTTGGAGAACTTTAACATGCAATAGTATAATCTTCGCATAAACACTTAATGGAAATTGCGTTGATATAAAAATATAAACCATGTAAAGTCACACATCAATACATCATTATTTCATATAAGCATTATTTATCACATCATAAAGCACATTCATACATAAAAAAAGTAAATGGGTAAACAAAGGAATTTCAGTAATAATATTCTTTATTGATAATCAGTTCAGCTTACAGACTCAAAAATTTCCTACGCACTCAACTGCAGGGGTCCACGCACTTAGTTGCAGACTCTACTCTAGGCCTCTACACACATAGCTGCAGAGCCTTCCTTCTTACTCTCCTGTGCTAACCCTTTAGACTCTTTCCATAGACTACTTCCTTACTCTCCTTAGACATCCCTAAGACACATTTATTTATACAATCCCATGGTCCGTGGACCATGGGTAGATCTTCAAAAGCCGACTCAACTTACATAAAAGAAGGTGTTACAGATCCATTTGGGCACATCAATCCCATCATCCAGATCAATGTTTTTAGGGCTCATCAAACCCTAATTTTAGTTTCTACATGCCCTAAACAAGTCACCCCTTTGAATTCCTCCTTCCTAGACAGTTTCATGACTTTACGACATCTAGAAATGGCCTCTAAAGGGACCAGCATAGGTAGGCCCATGTAAGGGTGCACTGCAGAGCAGTTAAGTCCATGCCAGGATGCTCTACAGAGCACTTAGGCTTCCTTTCACCTACACTCGGTGAGATTGAGTGAAATTCACATAGGGTTAGAGGAATATTCTTATCTTTTGGAGTCATCTAGAAGGTTCCCTCACTTATCAACTCTTATGAGCTCGAAAATGGATGAGGAATGAGTTAAGATGAATCCTTTCCTCTCATCCCTTCCTCCATGGAACTAATTCTAAGTATGGAAAGCCATTCAGTGCCACCATTTATGAAAAAACCTCCTTCATCTTCATATAAATTGAGCACTCATCTAAGTGATCAGGGGTTGGATTATGTTGAATTGTAAGGAGATAATGTTGCTGTGAGATTTGGCTTTGAAGCAAGTATTGTAATGCTACAAGTTTGTCATGCTTCTGATGTGATGTGGATGGGATCCAAGCTTGAGGAATGGCTTTGAATCAGACACCAATGGTTGTAATTACTTCTTCTATTCAATTAAGTGTTTGAACATTTCTCCTATATGTTTGTATTGTTTTATAATGCTTATATGTGTGAATTGTATCTCATTCCTTTCACTTATATTCAATAGATCTTTTGCTTTGATCGATTCTTTGTTTTCTGTTGTGTTTACGGGGACTTCTCAAGCGTATTAAGTACAGGAAGGAGCGACATGATCGATACAATGGAGACGAGAGGAAAGCATAACTACAAGTAGGTCTTCTCATCTTCTCATCTTATCTATTGCTTATTGGAAAAGACTAAAACACTTTAAACTGTTGTTCTAGATATGGCTACTTATCTAGGGAATTAGTATTTATCCGTAGATACCGAATTCTCCAAAACAAATTGGTGACTCCATTGGGTAAGATCCTCTTTCCTAGTAACTTATCCACCTCCTAGGATATCCTTGCAGACCTTATTTGTGTTCATAGATTGTAATTTAGCTCTTTGCAATGAAAAATTGGTCAAAACTGTGTCAAATTACCTCTTGAAATGGCTCATTGTCACCAGTGCAGGCTTGTGAGGGACACAATGTGTTGTAGAGAACCCCTGGCTTAGGGACAGTACTTTGAAGCACACTGTCTCCCATTCAGGGCTGCGCTGATCCTCCTAGGGTCAGTTTCCCACCTTTGGAAAGTGTTTTTTCCAACTTTTCTCTGTTTGTTTGCTTGCTGATTGATCAATGAATGTCATGTCTCATAGAACAAGGTTCTATCTCCTTGTCTAGCCCTACTTTGACTTGATTAATTAATGTTTCTTAAATTTTTTATTTGTCATTATCGGTCTATAGTCAAAGTTAGAATATAGTCGATTAATCTTTTTTTGAAAGAAAGTGTCGTAAAAGTCTTCTTTCCTTCGAAACTGAATTGTCGTAAAGTCTTCGTTCTTAAAAAAAGATTGATTGATTGTATGTGCATTAGTTTCCTTTTTTTTCATCATAAAATTAAGGGATTCGAAAAGAAAAACTTGCATCATTCATATTGTAGTTTGTGAATGCTTGAAAGGAATAGCTAGGGAAATTGCATTAGATGTGCTCTTTGCTCTTTGTCAAAGATCTGATTGCTCTATCACTACTAGCTAAGGTTTCATTGTTCAATTGAATGAATATAATGCTTATCATATTAGTTGCATTTTAGTAATTGCAAATGTACATCATGTGGTGAACCTTGAAAGGAAAATTCTAAAGAAGATCAACTTAAAATTATTCTGAATTTACCTAATGGAGCATTGTCACCTAACAAAAAACATTTAGAGGTCTAGGCTAGAGACATGTTCCAGCATCATAAAACAAAGCAGTTGTCGCTAACTTGTGTGCCTATTACTTTGGGAGGAAAAATAATTTATCTAAATGTGATGGTAGTCCCAGGCCCTTTAGATTACAATTTACTTCTTGGGCGCGACTATGTTTATAACATGGGAGCTATTGTTTCAACACTCTTTCGAGTGATGTGTTTCCCGTATGAAGGCATAATTGTCACCATTGAATAGCTTTTATTTCCCAGTCTAAATATGGCTTCCAGTCAACCATCTTCCCTAAGTGGATCTTTTGTACTAATGGTGTCATCCCCGCCACGGGTTGATTATGTGGCAACCTGTTCTATGCCTACATCAACGGACGATCAATTCTGTGATGTTGTACATTATGTACTGGGGGCATTGGAACCAGATCTCTCCTTCCAGAGCATTGTTCTCCCATCTGATGAGAACCTCTTGGAAGTCATGACCTCTTATGAGTCGTGAACATGTCAATGAGCATAGTTCCTTGTCTTGTGTCAAGCTCGTTAAAAAATGAAACAAGGAATATGAGCATAGTTCCTTGTCTTGTGTCAAGTTCATTAAAAAATGAAACAAGGGTCTATGAGGATAGTTCTTTTACTATGTCAAACTCATTAAAAAATGAAACAAATCCTATGAGGATAGTTCCTTGTCTTGTGTCAACCTCATTAAAAAATGAAACCAAGGATATGAGCATAGTTCCTTGTCTTGTGTCAAGCTCGTTAAAAAATGAAACCAAGGAATACGAGGAGAGTTCCTTGTCTTGTGTCAACCTCGTTAAAAAATGAAAAAAAGGGTACGAGGATAGTTTGTTGTCTTGTGTCAACCTCGTTAAAAAATGAAACCAAGGAATATGAGCATAGTTCCTTGTCTTGTGTCAAGCTCTTTAAAAACTGAAACAAGCAATACGAGAATAGTTCCTGGTCTTGTGTCAAGCTCATTTAAAAATGAAACAAGTCCATGAGGATAGTTCCTGGTCTTGTGTCAACCTCGTTAAAAAATGAAACAAGAAATACAAGAATAGTTCCTTGTCTTGTGTCAATCTCATTAAAAAATGAAACAAGGAATCTAAGCAGAGTTCCTTGTCTTGTGTCAAGCTCATTAGAAAATGAAACAAGGTCCCCTGGAGCAAAGTTCCAAGTCGAGTCTTTGATTAGATCTTGTAAAATCCCAGTCGAGTCTTTCACTTGATCTTGTAAAAGAACCTTCATTCCATACACCTGATAGCCATGAGTAGTCTACTTAGGTGAATGTAATGAAGCTTGGGGGCATGCACCTAATGGTAAAGTTAAGTTTCCATGTAGGTTATGTGAAGGGAATCAACCCATTCACCTTTGTCCCTATCTGGACAAAGCGAAAAATGTGTTGTATAACCGTCCTGCTTCATCGCAGTGACTTCCATTTGGTTACAGGAGACTCTCCCTTTCATCACGCTGGGGGCATGTAAACCAATCTCAAGCATAGTTCTTCGTTTCAAGCTTGTGTAAAAATTAAACTGAATTCAAGCATAGTTCTTCGTTTAAGGCTTGTCTAAAAATGAAACTAAATCCAAGCATAGTGTTTTGTTTCAAGCTTGTGTAAACATGAAACTGAATCCAAGCATAGTTCCCTATGGTTCAAGCTTGTGTAAAAATGAACCCATCTCCATTTTAACCCTCGTGATTGCCATTCTATCAGCTTTTTCCATCAGATGAACCTTGGTTTTTCTCCTTCCATCGTCACTATTTGCTTGGCCAATCATACGCTTTCACTTGGTTGTTTTACCCTTTTTGAGGAGAAGTTGCAATGAGTGGTCTTATTAGCTAGCCTCTTAACATCAATCAACATGTTTTGAGAAGTTCCAACATCACCGAAACCAGTTGCTATCCTAGACACCACTCATTCCTCAAAGTGGAGTTCTCTTTAAGATATTTTCAGACTCTCTAAATATGAAAATATTGTCGAGTGCTTGTCCTTTTCAGCTTGTTAATGGATTGGAAACGACATCTCTCTTGTATTATTTTACACTTTTTTAGGCTTGAGAGATTAATTTACGAAAAAGAACTTGTGGAGTTTTCTTTTTGTCCCTTTTCAAACTCTCTAAACATGAAAAGGACCGAGTTATCTTTGTCATTAAACTCGTTAAAACATCAAATAGTGACAAACTTGTCCATCTAGACAAGACCGAGTTTCACCTTTGCTAGACTCATTAAAACATCAAATAGTGATGGATTCACCTAAAGGGTGGAATTATACAACAAGCATATGTTATCCTCCTCAAGCTTGATAAAAATAAAGAGGTATTGGTCAGTAATGACCGGGGAAAATGGAAAAAGGGGAAAACCACTTTATGGTAGTAGGTCGCTCTTGAGCATGACACTTTCACTTCATCTCCGTGACTATTTGGGTTGGGTTATCTGCTTGATGGTTATCATACCTATGGTCTATCACACCATCCATCACTTTGGTTTTGGGTCAATGCTACAAATTCATTTCAGTGTTGTCGACATGTTCAAGAGAAGTCATTCAGTCAAAATTCATCCTTTCCAATACCATAAACCTTCATTTTCATGACCGCCATTCCTGAACCTTACGTCAACAGTCAAATTCCATCTCCAAAATCACTACACTCGTTTCATGTTGTTGTTGTGGGATACATCAAGGCCCTCCTGTGATGAGTCACTTCTTGTCGACATCAACTCATTATCCAAGAAGTTGACTTAGAAACACCCTTCCAGTACCTTGAGGCTTGCATACATTAGTGGCAGGTTTCTTGCTTCCGGCAATAGGTTGACATCAATGGCCTTCGACCGAAAGAATTTGTATGGTGTTCGACATCAAATCATCCATTTACACCATGCAGAATGTATTGTAGTACCTTGAGGATCATTATCATTATCGGTGAATTCTCTCGCATCTGTTAACAACTTACATCATTAGCTGGTAATCAGATGTTGTCTTCCCATGTTCGACTTTAGATCACATATTCACATGGTTAGACTCGTACTTGAGTGAATGATTGAACAAGATAGAAGACCCCGGATCTAGTTTCATCCATTCGGGCTGCGATTTTAGGAGTACTAAATGGTCATTCCAATCATGGGTCTATATCTGTAGACGACTGTTTATGTACATGTAATGAAAATTTATAAGCTGAGCATGGGTATGCCTTCTCTCAGCGATTCATTTAAAATAAAAAATCATGATATATGTATTGTAATTGATGTAGGTCACCTTCCGCTTCGATACCTCCTCATCACATCGTAAAGCATTTCATTCAACATTGGCATTTTTCTGACTTCATGCTTTAGGGGGCAGCTGTTACAGATCCATTTTGGCATATCAATCCCATCATCCAGATCAGTGTTTTTAGGGCTCATCAAACCCTAACTTCAGTTGCTACATGCCCTAAACAAGTCACCCCTTTGAATTCATCCTTCCCAGATAGTTTCATGACTTTAAGACATCCAGAAATGGCCTCTAAAGGGACTAGCACAGGTAGGCCCATGTAAGGGTGCACTGCAGAGTAGTTAAGTCCATGCTAGGGTGCTCTGTAGAGCACTGAGGCTTCCTTTCACCTGCACTGGGTGCGATTGAGTGAAATTCAGATAGGGTTTTGGGAATATTCTTATCTTTTGGAGTCATCTAGAAGGTTCCCTCACTTATCAACTCCTATGAGCTCGAAAATGGATGAGGAATGAGTTAAGATGCATCCTATCCTCTCATCCCTTCCTCCATGGAACTAATTCTAAGTATGGAAGGCCATTCAATGCCACCATTTATGAAAAAAAAACCTTCATCTTCCTATAAATTGAGCACTCATCTAAGTGATCAGGGGCTGGATTATGTTGAATTGTAAGGAGATAAAGTTGTTGTGAGATTTGGATTTGAAGCAAGTATTGTAATGCTACAAGTTTGTCATGCTTTTGATGTGATGTGGATGGGATCCAAGCTGGAGGAATGGATTTGAATCAGACACCAATGGCTGTAAATCCTTCTTCTATCCAATAAAGTGTTTGAACCTTTCTCCCATATGTTTGTATTGTTTTATAATGCTTATATATGTGAATTGTATCTGATTCCTTTCACTTATATTCAATAGATCTTTTGCTTTGATCGATTATCTGTTTTCTGTTGTGTTTACAGGTACTTCTCAAGCGTATTAAGTACGGGAAGGAGCGACATGATCGATACAAGGGAGACAAGAGGAAAGTGGAACTACAAGTAGGTCTTCTCATCTTATCTATTGCTTATAGGAAAAGACTAAAACACTTTACACTATTGTTCTAGATATGGCTACTTATCTAGGGAATTAGCATTTAGCCGTAGATACTGAATTTTCCAAAACGGAAGGGTAAAACCCTTTTTGACTCCTTTACTATCTACGCGCTCCGTGACCACAATTTTCAGAGACTTTACAATGTCTATAACAAAATTGACCCAAGGGACCCTATCCCAACAGGCCCCAAACACAAAGAACATGACTTGCTCTCGAGTCACTCGGCTGGCATGAAGATCTTGCTGCGAAGATCCCCCAGCTCCACTTGTACAACCACTACTTTAGTCATGCTTTGAGGGGATTCTTGGTTGATTTGTTCCACCAACTACTCTGTGGCTGGTCCTGCACTATCTTGCTTGATCTTCTACTGCGTACTCTGTAAGTTCACCAAATTTTCTTGAATATTGGTGGAGACAATGTAGCCTCATCCAACCAAGGCCCCAGTCTGGCCTTAAGGATGACCTCTTTCTTCTGTGCTGCTTGCACCTGTGTAAGCAGGTGCTTAGCCTCCTGCAGCTTGGCAAGATGTTGTGATGTAGCAACGGTGCGCGCCATCGTCCTCACTTCATCATATTGTTGTTGGAGCTCGTGGACCTCTTTATTCAAGACTTGGAGGGTGGTATATTCCTGCAGGGCCTTGACTACTTCCATGGCCTGCTCTAACAGAGAGGTGCAGTTCGCCACCATGGCATCCACTGTTGTGACTCCATCTTTAATAGAGGTTGCGCGTTATTCCCTTACCTCTGGTGGGGTTGAAGGTTGTGACTTGAGCTCCAGTTCTGTTATCTTCATGTTCAGCTCAAACTGGACTCTAGCCACTTCTGCCTTGGCATTGCACACGTCCGCAACAAGTTTTCTGATATTTGCCTCCAATGGTGCTTCCTCTAGCATATGCAGTTCTGACACCGTTATGCATACTTTTGCCACTTTGGCCGTGAGCTGGGCACTCTACACTTGAATTTTCTCCTTTGCCTGCAATGCATCTATCTTTTCAGTGAACATCTACTCATTGTTCACCCTATATTCACTGATTAGGCATAGTGTGAACTTCTCCCGAGCTCTGAACGCTGCTGTCACACTTACCTATAGCATGTCAAGGAACTCATTGGGGAGCGTGGCTAGGTTGAGGCTGATTTTCTTTAGAGAAATTATGATGACCTTGTCATCATATGCCTCCATGCTTAAGGATCCATCTGGCAGCATGACTTCCCATAGATCTAGCGATCGAAACATCTCTGTTGCTTGACTGGTTCCCTGTGCTAAGATTTTATGGAGTGCTTACCTGCCCTACACTCACCTAGATCCTACTCATTTGAATCTGTAGGTTGCGCATATCCTGCTGGATGGTACTTTGCGCCTACTGTTGCTGCTATTCGAATTGTTGCAACAATTCCACTTTGGTATCATGCACCTTGTCTCCAATCTCATCAAGGTCGCCTCCTGTTAGAGTGATTGGATCTAGCGATGGATTTGTCACTTTTGAATTTTTTCGTGACCTTTCCTTCTCTTGATCCCTATATCCCTTTATTCAGAAGGGAGTGCACTCCTTTTCCACCCAGTCCCTCTCTTCAACCTCTTTTCTGCACTTCTCGGCCAACTACTAGACCTTCTGCTTGGCTGCTTCCTTCTTTTTCTTCTCTGCGGACTTGCTGGTGCCCACGGCTAGATCAGATGGAGTATGCCAATCTGTCAGCCAACGCTTGATGACCTCCTAAATAGTTTCATCTGTAGTGACGTAAGTCAGGTGAAACCATTTTTGTTGTGGATCCTTCTGTGCCCTGATGTATACGTGGTGGAAGTGAGATTTAAACTCTGGGTACTCTGAAATATGTTCAAGTACCGTTGGGGACAACTGCGACTTCTAGTTGATGGCCATGCGAATTCTCACCTCCATCAACACCCAGAAGACTTTGGTTTTTGTAATGTGTGTAGTGTCCTTTGTTGCCTAGAGGGATGCAAACTATGTAGCCTCTGACAAATATTTCTGCACGGGAGGAAATTGACTGTCCTCCGGCAAATCCCAAGCGATGAGCACAATGGAGAGAAACAACCACGAATATTTGAATGTTTTACTCTCATCCTGTGCCTCTCGACAGTTCACAAGGAACTCGCTACAAAGGTAGCATGACCAATTGAACTACATGCCCTCCGTGCACTGTGAAGGTAGTGAAATAACTAGTGTCGAAACCTCATTCGTGCGACATTTTCTCATGACTTTGTTGTGTGTGGAGCATGATTATTTAGAGGTATTTGTTTCAGCCGGATGTATACCCCAGGAATATTGTACACCACTCCACGCGCGCTGGGGGGGGTGCGTGGGGAACTTGTCCCCCTTGCGGGGGTCTGGGGGGGCCATCCCCCCCGGTTGAGCGGTACGGGACCAGCGGTCCCTCGAGGGGAGTTTCGGGGGCAGCGCCCCCGAAGCTAAAAACAAATGTAAAATTGTCTTGTAAAAGTATGGTAATTTATAGTCAATCTGGGCCGTTCATTAGGTGGATGATCTGAAAGTAGAAATTATGTAGAGTTTAGGGTTTTTTTCCCTAGAAGGCAACCCCTCTCTTTATATGAGGGCATTGTATTGAGGCTGTGTAATAGATGTGTATTCTCCGAGTGAGAAACATAGAGGTGAGACTATGAGAGAAAATAGAGGATATTATAGCGGATCTGTTGTAGGTTGTGTCTCTTCATTTTGCTGGATAATAGAAAGGAAGGACTAGCTGTTTGAGGTGGACGTAGTAGAAACTGGGTGAACCACATATATCTGTGTCTCTCTAGTTTTATGTGTTTGCGTTTTTCCGCATATTATATGTCTTGCATTTCTTTGTCATATATATAATTTTTCTAACAACTGGTATCAGAGCCGAAGGTCTATTTGGCTGATAAACTCACAAGAAAGAAGGGTCACTCGTTCGAGTGGGAGGAATGGCGGAAGATGGTAAGTTCAGGGTCGAGAAATTTAACGGCCAAAACTTCCCGCTGTGGAAGATGCAGATGGAAGATTATCTGTATCAGAAAGATCTGTACCTACCATTGAGTGGAAAAGCAAAGAAGCCGACGACTATGACAGATGCAGAATGGAACATTCTTGATAGAAAGGCACTCGGAATAGTACGGTTGTGCCTTGCAGCATCGGTCGCCTTCAACATTTCGAAGGAAACAATGATAGAGGGTTTGATTCAGGTGTTGGTGAAACTATATGAAAAACCCTCGGCCTCAAACAAGGTATTTCTTATGAAATAGTTATTTAATATGAAGATGTCAGAAGGTGGATTTGTTGTAGACCATTTAAATGATTTTAATACAGTTACAAGTCAGTTAAATTCTGTAGGGGTAAACTTTGATGATGAAGTTAGAGCTCTGTTATTCTTGTGTTCAAGTAATGGCCATTAGTAACTTTGTTTCTGGATCTAGTACTTTAAAGTTTGATGATGTTGTCGGTGCTATCCTTAGCGAGGAAATGCGATGGAAAAGCTCCGGTGAGACATCGAGAAATTCTTTGAGTGTAGAGTCTAGGGGAAGAAGAATGGAAAGAGGAAAGAGCTTAGGATATCACAGTAAATCAAGGAAAGGCAGATCCAAGTCCAAATTGGGGATAGTGTGTTGGAAATACGGAAATAATGGACACCTAAAGAAAGATTGTAGATCTCGGAAGGGAAAAGAAGGAGATGCACAACAAGAAAACAATCATGAAGCAAATGTGACAGGTGAGGTGTTACAAGATGCTTTGATTCTTTCTTTCGAAAATATTACTGATTCCTGGGTGGTAGATTCAGGGGCCTCATTCCATGCCACACCTGATAAGAAATATTTTCATGACTATGTTCAAGGAGATTTTGGACAAGTCTGTTTGGGTGATGATAAACCCTGTAAAATTGTTGGAATGAGTAAGGTTCTTGTAAAACAACAGAATGGAAACCAATGGCTACTAAAGGAGGTAAGGCATGTTCCAGATTTGAAGAAAAATCTGATTTCAACAGGGCAGTTAGGTGGTGAAGGTTGTGTGACAACTTTCACAGATAAAGATTGGAAGGTCACCAAAGGAGCCCCAGTAATAACAAAAGGCGAAAAGGTTGGTACATTGTATTTATGAAATGGTATTTCTAACTCTGTTAATGCTTTAACTTCCAAAGGAGCAGATGCAACATTATGGCATCATAGGCTCGGACACATGAGTGAGAAGGAGATAAAGATTCTTCACTCAAGGAATTGTTGACGGGTTTGAAGAATGTTGATTTGGACTTCTGTGAGAATTGCATTTATGGAAAACATAAGAGAGTCAGATTTCTCAGAGTTGGAAAAGAAAAGAAGAGCAAAAAATTAGAGCTTGTGCATACAGATGTATGGGGACCCGCTCAGGTATTATCTCTTGGTGGCTCTTGTTATTATGTTACTTTTATTGATGATGCAACTAGAAAAACTTGGATTTATTGTATTCAGAATAAATCTGATGTATTTCATACTTTCAAGAAATGGAAATCCTTGGTTGAGATTGAGACAGGAAAGAAATTGAAGTGTCTCAGATCAGACAATGGAGGTGAATATTGCAGCAAAGAGTTTGATAGGTACTGTTCAGAGCATGGAATTCATAGAGAGAAGACAGTTCCAAGGAAACCACAAGAAAATGGTGTGTCAGAAAGGACGAACAGACAATCATGGAGCGTGCAAGGTGCATGAGATTGCATGCATGATTGCCTTTACAATTTTGGGTAGATGCTGTAGATACTGTTGTTTATCTAATAAACAGAGGGCCTTCAAGTTCCTTGGATGGTGGTATTCCAGAGGAAGCATGAACATGTAAAAAGGTAAACTACTCCTTTTTAAAGCCTTTTGGTTTTGAGGCCTTTGTCCATATTAATAAAGAAAATAGAACAAAGCTTGAGGCAAAATCAAAGAAATGTACCTTTATTGGATATGGTGTTAATGATTTTGGTTATCACTTATATGATTATGAAAATCACAAAATCATTAGGAGTAGAGATGTAATATTCAATGAAAAGGTCTTGTATATGAATCAGTTGTAGGAAAAGAAACAAGAAAAAGAAAACAACGAACACACAGTTCTTTATGAGATCACTGAAAAAGTAAAGGTGCCTGAAAATAATAATAATCAACAATCACAACAAAAACAACCACCACAACAGCAACAGGCACCCCAAACACCTGAAAGTGGTGTTAGAATATCTACCAGGGTAAGTATACCCCTTGAACGAGACTCTCCTTCATTATATTATTTATTGTTCACTGATTCTCGTGAACCCGAATGTTATGAAGAAGCAATGCAGGATGAAAGCAGGAAGAAGTGGGAGCTAGCCATGGAAGAAGAGATGGACTCCTTAATGCATAACCAGACTTAGGAATTAGTCAGGTTGCCTGCAGGTAAAACTACATTGCAGAATAAATGGGTTTATAGGCTGAAGGAAGAAGATGGAGGAAAACAGAGGTACAAAGCTAGACTTGTGGTGAAGGGGTTTGCACAGAAGAAAGGTATTGATTTTGATGAAATATTTTCTCCTGTTGTTAAAATGACTTCAATTAGAACTATTTTAAGTCTAGTAGCATTTGAAGATTTGCATCCTGAGCAGTCAGATGTAAAGACAACCTTTCTCCATGGGGATTTGGAGGAAGAGATATATATGTAGCAGCCACAAGGATATGAGGTAAAAGGGAAGAAGAAAATAGTGTGCAAATTGAAGAAGAGCTTGTGTGGCTTAAAACAGGCTCCAAGGCAGTGGTATCTAAAATTTGACAAGTTTATGTCTGAACAAGGTTATACTAGATGTCACTCTGATCATTGTGTTTATCTGAAAAAGCAAAATAATGGCAACTATATTATATTGTTATTGTATGTAGATGACATGCTTGTTGCAGGGCCTAACATGCAGGAAATAAATGTGCTCAAAAGAAAATTGGCAAATTCATTTGCAATGAAGGATTTGGGAGCTGCAAAACAAATCCTTGGTATGAGAATAACTCGAGACAAGAAAAATCACAAATTAACATTGTCTCAGAATGAGTACATATGAAAGGTGTTGAAAAGATTTAATATGCACAATGAAAAACTAGTTAGTACACCTTTTTCTAGCCATTTCAAACTTAGTAAGGACATGTTCCCAAAGACCCATGAAGACATGGATTATATGTCTAAAGTTCCATATGCATTAGAAGTTAGAAGCTTAATGTATGTAATGGTCTGCACAAGGCCTGATATTGCACATGCAGTGGAGTTGTAAGCAGGTACATGAACAATCCAGGAAAAGAACATTGGATGGAAATGAAATGGATTCTCAGATATTTGAGAGGTACCACAAATCAAGCATTATTCTTTGGTGGTTCAAACATTTCTCTACAGGGATATGTTGATGCAGATATGGTAGGTGACAGAGATAACAGAAGGAACACTACAGGATATGTATTTACTGTAGGTGGAACAACTTTTAGTTGGGTTTCAAAAATCCAAAGTGTTGTTGCACTTTCAACAACAAAAGTAGAGTATGTTGCTGCTATAGAGGATAGTAAAGAAATGATTTGGTTACAAAGGTTTATGGATGAATTGGGTAAGAAGCATGATATGGTCACGTTATGTAGTGATAGCCAAAGTTCCATTCATCTTGCAAAGAACTCAACATTTCATTCGAGGACTAAACACATATAGCTCAAGTACCATTTCATACGATCAGTGTTGGAAGATGGAGAGTTGAAGCTGGAAAAGATACACACTAGCTAGAATCTTGCAGATATGCTAACAAAAGTTGTAACTAGGGAGAAACTGAGAATATGCTCAGTTTCAATTGGTCTTCAAGGATGACGATGAAGATGAGAAACAACCAGGTCCAAAGAGGAGTCATTGTCCAGCAAATGAAGCAGCGGTGGAGTTGCTACAATCATTCTCCAAGTGGGAGATTGTTTGGTGTGGAGCATGATTATTTAGAGGTCTTTGTTTCAGCCGGATGTATACCCCAGGAAACAGATGTAAAATTGCCTTTTAAAAGCATAATAATTTCTAGTCAATCTGGGCCGTTCATTAGGCGGATGATCTAACAATAGAACTTATGTTTAGTTTAGGGTTTTTTTCCCTAGAAGGCAACCCCTCTCTTTGTATGAGGGCATTGTATTGAGGCTGTGTAATAGATGTGTATTCTCTGAGCAAGAAACAGAGAGGTGAGATTGTGAGAGAAAATAGAGGATATTATAGTGGATCTGCTGTAAGTTGTGTCTCTTCATTTTGTTGGATAATAGAAAGGAAGGACTGGCTATTTGAGGTGGACGTAGCCCAAACTGGGTGAACCACGTATATCTGTGTCTCTCTGGTTTTATGTGTTTGCGTTTTTCCACATATTATATGTCTTGCATTTCTCTGTCATATATATAATTTTTCTAATAAACTTTGCTAGAAAGGATCTGCATAGAAATTTTTACCACAGGGTCGATGATTGAGGTAATAGAGTACCCGCACGACTTCTTCACGAGCTTTAATTTGTCCTTCATTTTCTCTGCGAGGTCGTACTTTCTCATATTTGGGCCAAATTCCTTGGCTGGATTCAACCCTGAGTGCAGTAATAGCGCGATCCGATGGATCAACATATTAGTGATAGGGATCAACGCAGTCAACCACAAGCATCCGTCATGTATCAAGGTCAACAACTACTTGATAACAATAAGGTTTATGTTAGAGCGGTGGTAGTGGGGCACCCACAACAGGTTCAACAACCCTGACTGATTCACAACGTGAATCCACTCCATAGGCTCCAACGCGGTGACACATGATTCCTTCGAAAATACTCTTTTCATGTAGTTCTCTATTTCAAGGTGGGGGAGCCTCTCATGGTTCGAAAATCCCAGTCTTACAACTTTAAATGTGGAATCCACGCCAAGCGAAAACCTTCAAAAGTGATGCTCTCTGGTAACAGGGGTGTATTGAGGAGGCATTTTCCTGCATCTGGGTCCTTAGGAACCTTTACTTTTCCCTTACATGGAGGGATATAATCCGATAGTTTGGAGATAGGCTCCACTCCCTCGAAATCTATATCCTCCATGCCTTCTTTAGCCTCCAAATCGACCACTTTCCCCTTATCCTTTGCTCATTGTTTTTCCTTCTTCTGAGCTTGGGTAGTAGCATGATTCCTCGGTGACTCGCTTACCAGCATGGGCTTCTTCTACTTGTCTTTCTTGGGCTTGGGGATTTCCCATATTGGTGTAGGTTTTAGCCTGGGAAACCATGTCACCGTAGGCACAACAGCTGGAGCCTCCATGCTCACAACTTCTAGAACTGCTCCCTCAGAAGCGACATCTCCACAAGTACACATAGTTTCCTCAGGGCTTGGTACTAGCATCTTTTCTAGGATGAATGACTGATTTACCTTTGACAACTTGGAAAATGTAGGGATCGTGACTAAATCCTCCCAATACGAGAGATTGATACACAATCGACAACACAACTCTATAAAAACTCTAAGGATGCAAAGTGTTTTTTTGTTGGACAACCACACATAATTTATAGGCGAATTCGAATTCAAATTCGACATTCCCCCCAAAATATGTTCATAAATGCTGATTTGGCGGCAGATCTCCAAATATTTCAGCCTTAATTACCTTAAATTCTGTCCCCCCGCTCCTCTTAACCTTCTCCTGGTAGCCAAATCATGAACAATGACTGTAACGGCCAGTTTTTGGCTATGTTGCATGGTCTTCCCCTTCGTAGCGCAACTCCCTTTTCTCCACTTTTGGTACTGTGACATCACCCTTTTTCGCGCAACCCCCCTTTCACTATCTCTACAAACTGGGCGGTGTACTTCATAGTCTCGTGCCTCCTTGCAACTGTCTGGAGCACTAAGACCGTGCTACCATCATGTAGTCATTGGGCTGGATCCGTCATGTATGGCTTCAACCATTCAACTTCGCAAGTTGAACTGCTCCACCATTTGTACTTTCTTTGATAAAATATGGTCCCAGCCAGTGCATCTAAAATTTTCCTGGGAACTGAGCAAACTTACTATCATATAATAAGACCAAATCATTTACCTTGAATATGTGTAGTTTGATGTGCCGATCGTGCCAAGATTTTTCATGTCCTTCTGAACCTACTGATGGAATCCAGCCAAAAACCTATCTTCCTCGAGGTCCAATAGCTGCGCGAGCCTTTCTTATAAGGCTCCACCATTCCTGTGAAAGATGCTATGCGTAGACTAGGAATCATGTATTCCATAGGCATCACAACTTCTACGCCATAGACCAACCTAAAAGGTTTCTGACCAGTAATATTTTTACAAGTAGTTTTGTAAGCCCATAATACTGCTGGTACGCACACTTCCCAATCATTCCACTGCACGTTGCAAACCTTTGTCAATGCATTCTCCAATATCCTATTAAAATCCTCGACCATTCCATTAGCCTTAGGATGATATGGCATACTCTTCTGATGCTAAACCTGGAACTCTTTTATCAGCACGCTGATTGTTTCATTGAGAAAATGTGTACCATGATCACTCATCAAAATCTTTGGGCAACCAAACTTGGTCAACACATATTCAAACAAGAATTTCACTGATGTTTCCCTTGTACAGTCTTTCATAGTCTGTGCCTCTGCCCATCTGGTCAAATACTCTATTGCGGTGATGATATAACACGCACTTGTCTTCTTTCCTGGGGGTTGAATTGGTACTACAAAATCAATTACCCATTTCTCAAATGGCTGCAATGACACTTGCAGATTCAAAGGCAGCTCATCCCTCTGCGATGGCCTGCCCATTCTCTGACATGCATAACATGCCCTATAATATTCTTTAGAGTCTTTATGCAACGTCGACCACCACAATCCAAAGTGTAAAATATTCCGCATTGTTGCTTTTCCTGCATAATGCCCTCCCACAACTCCTCCATGGGCTTCAATGAGGATACTATTTTGCTCAAAATCAGGCACATAACGTTGAAGTATTTCATTCGATCACATCTTATAGAAATGGCCCGTAATGACCGAAAAGTTTGTCGAGCGGATGACCAATTATTTCTTTTGTTGACTAGTGTATCCTTTTGGAGCCATCCCTATAGTCAGAAAGTGGATAATATCCACAAAGTGATTATTCTCTATGCACACCGCGAAGAGCTATGCATTAGGAAACCCTTCCTTCAAATTAGTAGGTTCTTCTCTTGTTTTGATGCGCGATAGATGGTCTGGTCCCGCATTTAACCTTCCTGGCTTCACAATCACCACAAAATAATATTCTTGAAACAACAGTAGCCATCTGCATATCCCCCCCCAACACAAGCTTATTGACTAGATACTTCAATGTAGAATGGTCTATGTACATCTTGAAATGTCCGCCTAACATGTAATGTATGACTTTCTGGAGCGCGTAAACCATAGCTAACCCTTCGCGATTTGTCGTTGAATAGTTATTTTCTACTTTTGACAACTTCCTGCTTGGAAACGCTATAGGATGATCCATCTCTCCTTCACCAGCCTGTGTCAGCACGACTCCTAGCATAATACATGAAGCATCCACATGAAATTCCTTCTTGCAATCTGGGAAGACTAGGATCGGCGCAATGACCATTTTCTCATTCAATACATCCGGGCTGCACTGACATTCTTCATCCCAACAGAATGTAGCATCCTTCTTCAATAGCTTTTCCATAGGCATGGTAATCTGAGAATAACTTTTGATGAACTTCCGATAGTATCCAATATGACCCAGTGTTGTGCGCAACTATTTGAAACTTCTTGGCACCTCCAAATTAATTATGACATCGATCTTATCAGGGTCGACCATTAATCCTTGCTTGCACACCACATGACCCAACAATATTTTTAAAGGGACGCAAAACAAGCATTTCTACAGATTTAGCGCAATCTGATACCTTCGGCATGTATCCAACATCAAGCGCAAACTGGCTACATGGCCCTTTACTAGCCCAAACACTCTCCAATAATCAAAATATACCTCCAAATTTTTTTGAATGAACTCTTTGAACGCCGCGATGACTACGCGCGAGAATATCGCCAGCGCATTCTTAAGTCCAAAAGGCATCACTGTATACTGGAAACATCCCCATTCTATCACGAAGGTGGTCTTACTCCTATCTTCTAGCACGATCTTAATCATATGTTATCCAGAGAACCCATCAGTGAATGAGTAAGCATCCTTCCCTCCAACATTATTCAATACTTCATCTATGAATGGTGTCAGAAAAGGATCATGAACGCAAGCATTGTTAAGCTTCCTAAGATCTACAAAAAAACATATTTCTCCTTTCTGCTTCTTCTCTTGGACTACCATTGGGCTCACCCAGTCATATTCCTCCATTAGTTCAATAATGCCTGCCTCAATCATCTTATCAAACTCTAAGCAAACATTTTCCTTGTAGTTGGGATTAAGGCGATATGGCCTCTCCTTGATTGGATTTGCGTTCAACTTCAAGGTAATCTTCATTACGTCTAGGTCTCCTATGATACCTTTCAGGTATGAAAATTTTGTATGGAACAAATCCTTATATTCACAGAGCAACTCAGCGACCTTATCTACTGTGGAATCATCCCAATAATCCCCAATCTTCACAAACTTCGACTCCACTTCTGTGCCAATGTTTACTTGCCTAGTTTCCAGTGGCGCGGTGATATTTGGATTCTCTATCTATGGTCCTTAACCTTCACGGTGGCCTTCTACCTCTGAAATGTTAATATTCATTGGATCCTCATCATCTCCTTTAGCAGTCACATTATAGCATTCGAACGCATGACGCAGCTAGGTGCACCAATCTGGTTGAATCAATTCTAAAGGATCCTGCGATATTTTAAAGATTGCTGCCTTAACCTCCTGCAACGCTTCGTCGATGCTTTCGAACCCACCCTCAAAGTTGAAAGTCATCAAAAATCCTTCTCTTAAGATGTCTCACTCTGCAGTACTGTGGCGGAGATCTGTTTCCAGGTACCAATTCATAGGAATGATGTCCAAAGTGTGACAGAAAATATGCATCCACTCTGGCTGCGGCTCCGTTCCATAAACCTTAGTCTGTTTTGCTAAATGATCGCACAGATAATTTCTTCCATCATATTTTTTAGTTAGTTGAACTTTCGGGCCACCAAACTGCAATCTCACGATTCTGCTGTACTCGTACCATTCATCAAAACTGTCTTTATGTGTACCACACCATCGTGTAGGTGTAGTGCACAATGCCAAATCCAGCGCTTGCAAGCGATGCTTCTCAAGTACTTCCCTTTCAAAAGCATCCAAAAATTTATCTATATTAGTTAAACCATCATAATAAGGTAAATTTCTTACCTCCGATGACAAACAGCACAACGATTTAGTCATCATATTACATCGCAACGTAGATAATTCATGCAATCTATTCTGCCAGTGCTCCAACTCTTCAACTAAATCTGATGTACAAGAACTTTCGCAGTCCCATGAAATTCATCCATCGGTTTTCGGGTTAACCCAGTCTTGACCTCACGCTGTTATCTTATAGATCTAATCCAAATCATCATTGCTTTCCTCATAATCATATATCGATTAAGTATAGAAAGATCCTTCTGCAAGGTCCAATGGTACTACTACGTAGAGCGATTTTCTTTCAAACGACATAGTACGCTTCTTCAAATTGATAACCCCATTCATGTCGATAGCCTAATCAATTCCCAGGAGTGCAGGGTATGGATTGCTGTCATCAACAATATCTATTACTTAAAAATCGGCTAGCACCTTCTATATCTATAGTCACTCCATGCAAACGCCCCATAGGGATAATATTTTGTTGGTTTGCTATCCTTAATTGAATTGGAGACCACTTCCGCATAGGTATTCCCATTCTTTCCCACATCTGTTTAGGAAAAATGTTTGCATCCAACCTCAGATCCAAAATAACTTGATCCATCTCATAGTATCCTATTTGTGCGGTAAGCATCATCTCACACCCTGTTCTTGTCTTGTGTTTGCCTATCTTTCTAACTGCACAGTGTCCCTCAGGAGCACCTTCCTTACTAGTGCACTTATTTATTAGTTCTTGTAGCCCCTTTACAGCCTTTTTATCATGCAACAACTTCATACAAGTCTTCATAAAGGTGGTAAGCATAGAGGGGTCAACTTCTTCATATAAATTATCCTGACTTCCTTAGGTAGAAGCCTCAGTGAATCTTTTCTTCGCTTCCATGAATGTTTTATTTACGCACTCTAGATCAAACCCAACCTCCTTTTCTGGAGCCTTGCGAACCAACTCACTTCCTTCAGGTTTCTTTGCTTTATCATCACCGGTCATCATCCTGCTTCGCAGCACAATATTCACATTGGGATCCTCTTCGCGGGGCTCGACCCTCATCATCTGTAAATTATGGGTAGGCTGCTAAGGCTGCATCTTCTTCTCCTGCATCTTAGCTATCAGTATAGGGCATTCTTCTATCACATGGTCAAACTAAGTCCAGTATCGACATGATGGGCATGTCTGGCTCATACACTCCCACGCGTAGTGTCCTGACACTCTGCAATTATAGAAAATAACTTGCCCCCGACCTCTACTAGGTCCTCCTCCTACTCAGCCTCGTCTGTGCCCCTGATATCCTCCATGCGCTCCCCCAACACCTTGATCAAAGGTTGAGTTTAGGTTTTCATTCGATATGTGGGCATTCTTTCCATCATCAATTCATAGCTACGACAATTACACTCATCGTGGCCCATCGTTTTACAGAATTTGCAGAATAACTATTGCGGCGTCTGTACAATTTTTTGCAGCAAGTGACAATTGTCTATTACATGTTTTCCAGCTACTTGACAGATAGCACACCACAGCGTGGGCCTTGTACTTGGTCCCGAGGCAGCCTTCTACCTCAAGGGCATTGGCCCTACCCCTGTAATATAATTCGCGAAAACATGGTAGTGATATTTATCATGACCTTGGATTTTACATTTTAGGCACCAAACTTCTTCATGCACCTCTAGCCGAGTAGATTTTTCCTTCTTCAAGCTCTGCAACTCCTAGCAGAGGTTCTGCAAATCTGCATGAATTTTCTGAACTCCCACAACAACATCCTGAATAGGTGTTTCATGCAATCTCATCGCAATTTCCAAGGCTTCCACCTGGGTCCCTATCTTTTGATGTGATAAAGCAACCCTTAGGTGGGGCAGGAGTGAGGCTACAAACCATTCGTGTGCTGACTATCCGTGAGATTCATTTTAGCTTCGCGGATCTGGCACTTCAATCTTTGGTCTAATTCCTAGGGTGTTTCACCAGGCCTCATCATGATTTCCTTAAATACAATGACTGATTGTGATTCATACTTGGGCTTACCAAATTCCTTATTTAGAGTAGTATGAGTGTCAACTAATGATGTCAATGTGTTATCGGTGCAGTACTTAATGTACCATGTCAACGTGTGACCTTGTAGAGCAGAAACCAACTTCACCTTCGTTATATGATCATCTATAATATTTTGTGCCATCCATACAACCTTCACAACGAACCAAAACTAGTCCAAGTCCTCACTTCCCAAGCCCTTGAAAATGAGAAACTTCATGGTATTTGAAATATTGAATGGTGGTAGAGCTGGTGGTGGTGTGGGTGAAGGTGTATGTTGTGGAGGTCAATGTTGGCTTATTGGGGCCTGACCCAGATTCAGAGTTGTTTTAGCCAAAAAAATCCCGGTACTATTGGCCCTTTCGGCAACAGTCCGTGGAGCGCGGATTGAGGTCTCACCCGAAGTAGTATGGGAGGGTGCTAGAACCAAGCTTCCACACCCTGGAGATGTCTGATGGGTTCAAGAGGTCTGCAATTCTACCCTTGCGAGCAAGTCACTTCGCACACTTTCCGGTGCCCCGCAGCCTGAGATACTGCATTCGCATAGCCCTACTCTGGGGCTGAACGCTGTTATTACCCAAGTCCTTACTAATATTCCAATGTTAGTTGATTACTTTATCCTACTTGCATGCTTTAAGTTATGCTTAACAACATAAATCATTCATACAGGTGCACGCATAAACAAATAGAGTATTTGTAATTTATATCAAACATGCATTAACCCAAGAACAAATACACAAATTTGTAACAAAACTTCTCTTTATTAATTTCTTCCTCAGTTACAGACTCGACTCCGCCCTGCGCACTCAGCTGCAGGGGTCCGCGCACTCAGTTGTGGACTACTAGGCCTCTGTGCACTTAGCTGCAAAGCCTTCTCCTACTCTACGACCCAAAGACACACTTAGTCACTTAGACTCTTTCTCTTCTATCTCTACATCTTCGCTCTCTCTTAAACTTAGAGCCTCACTCTATTTATACAATCCCATGGTCTGCGGACCATGGGTAGGCTGACATTACATTACAAAACTAGGGTTGATGTGACTCTATCATACATTTCGCGCTTTGCGTATGCAATTCGCGGAGTCTTTATAACAATATCAGGTCAAAACTTTGGCTTTGAGCCCCAAAACATGCCTTGGGGGGGATTCCATGGCCAACAGGCCCCCAACACAAACATTGTGACTCGCCCTCGAGTCACTCTATCGGCGCGACGTTCTTTGCACGGAGTCCCTCCAACTATTCGCGAACTGTGCTAAGGTCAGCAGCGCACTGACCTGCTGCTTACTGGATCTGCTGCATCCATTTTTTCGAGACCTCTGTGTCTGAACTGTTTCCATACATCTGTACCAGTATCTACTACATATGTTTATAGTCCCACGCTTTTGTCCAGTTCCTTGGAGTGTGAATAATGTGCTTCTGTCGGCTAGTCAGATAGTCGGCCCACCTGTGTAGGGCTTCAAGCGGCTACCATTCACCTTGCCTGGGAAAGGTTCTCCATTTAGTTTGACCAGTTGTACTGCACCTCTATCTGTGACCTCCTTAACCACGTATGGTCCCAACCAATGCATTTTGAACTTTCCCAGGAATTTTTCAAACTTACTGTCATACAACAACACTAAATCATTTACCTTGAAGGTGTGCAACTTAATATGGTGATTGTGCCAGGACTTTTCACGCATATTTTGTACCTGCTGATGAAAACGAGCCAAGAACTGTTACTCCTCAAGTTCTTCCAATTGCGCAAGCCTTTCTTCCAGAGCTTCGCGGTCCTTCATACCTATGAGCACGACTATGCATAGACTAGGTACAATATACTCCATTGGCATGGCAACTTCCACACCATAAACTAACCAGAAAGGTGTTTGTCCCATCAGTTTCTTGCACGTTGTCTTGTAAGCCCATAATACTGCAGGTACGCATAGGTCCCAATCGTTTCGCTGTGTGTTGCACACTTTGGTTAGCACAGTCTCCAATATTTTGTTGAACACTTCCACTTTCCCATTGGTTTATGGGTGATACGGTGTGCTTTTCTGATGATACACCTAGAACTCTTTTGTGAGCGCGCTGATGGTTTCATTCAGGAAATGTGTACCATGATCACTCATTAAGATATTTAGACATCCAAATCAGGTCAACACGTGTTCAAACAAAAACTTTGTAGCCGTAGCGGCCATGCATTCTTTGACTGGCTGCGCTTCCACCCATCGTGTCAGGTACTCCGTCATGGTGATGATGTAGAGCGCTCCCATTTGTCCCTGAGTTTTGATAGGTCCCACAAAGTTGATTTCCCATTTCTCGAACGATTGTAGTGTCATTTATGGATTCAACAACATCTCGTCCCTCCGTGATGGTTTTCTGGTCCTTTGACATATATCGTAGGCCTTACAGTGTGCTTTCGAATCTTGGTGAAGGGTTGGCCACCACAACCTTGCGCGAATAATCTTTTGTGCGGTTGCTCATCCTGCATAGTGTCCTCCTATAGTGCCCCCATGTGCTTCTGTGAGAATCTGAATTCGTTCAAATTCAGGTATGTACCTTCGCAATATTTCATCATTGCCCATTTTATATAGGTGCCCCGCGATGACAGAAAAATCTACCACGCGCACCACCAATTCCTTATTTTGTTGGACAGAGTATTCCTTCGGTGCGGTCCTTGTTGTCAGAAAGTGGATTATATCTTCGAAGTGCCCATCCGCGACGTGCACAACAAAGAGCTGTGCGTTAGGTAATTCTTCCTCCAAACTAGTAGGTTCCTCGCCTATCTCAATACAAAACAAGTGATCCGATCCTGTGTTCAGGCATCCAGGTTTTACCACAACCTCAAAATAATATTCTTGGAACAATAATAGCCACCTACATATGTGCCCCCCCCAACACAGGCTTATTGACCAAGTAATTTAGCATGGAATGGTCTGTATACATGTTGAAATTTCCTCCTAGCAAATAGTGCCAGTATTTTTGGAGTGCATAAACCATCACCAACCCCTCGTGCTCGGTTGTGGAATAGTTCTTCTCAGCTTTGGAAAATCTACAACTTGCAAACACGATAGGGTGATCCAATCCTTCTCCGCCCTCTTGTGTGAGTATTGCTCCTAGTGCGATACATGACGCATCAACATGGACATGAAACTCCACATCCCATTTTGGGAAGACCAGGATTGGGGCTGATCCAAAATGGATCTTAAACAACCCTTTTGAAAGTCTTCAAATATGTTAAAACCACAGAAAACAACATCGGGGATAAATTGCAGCAATAAAGCATTGATATCGCATCGGAGAAAGCCATGCAGTGTTAACAGGCCTTAGCCTTAAGAGAGATGCGACAACGATACAAGCAAAACAATGTGAATCCTTGATCAAGTGCGCAGATCAACGGTCCAAATCAACTACCAATATCACATCACATGGAACCAAAGGGAGGACTTAACAGAGGCGGACCTGAAGGAGTTATGAAATAAAACAACAAGGGATTGGAGTTCCGTGGTAAGCGGTATTTTGGGTGGGCTTCAGGCGGTAAGCAGTATTGGAGAGGCTCTACCTAATTCCATACACTGGCCGACACATATCACGCAATAGGAGATAGAAAACCACTTTTTCGGGCAGGTAATCTCTGTGCAAATGGGCCACCAGAAATGGCTGTCAGCCGTTAGATTAACAATCACGAATCAGATGGTGAAGAAGGCATGAGCTAGTTGGATGATCAGGTTGGATGTGAACTGTTCGATTTATGGCAGATCAACAGTGGGCATGCGAAAACGATAAAACACAGACATGAGAGGATTATAGATACGACACTATAAAATTTGAAATCCAATATGCGACGTTTTTTCGGGTTTTTCTGTGTTTTGGTGTATTTCTGTTATAAAATCAAAATACAAAGGAATTGTTGTGCTTTAAGTGTTTTGTCTTAACAAGACGTGTCCAATGCCGAAAGGAAGGTGAATGGACAGAAGAGGAAGACAAAGAGCTCAAGGAGGGAAGGTGAACAGACAGGGTTGATAGGCTTAAAATCCATCCAATGGCAGAACAGAAAAAAAGACAGAGAGAGAGAGCAAGAGCAAGCAGAAGACAGGGAGCAAGAGGAAGCGGTTGTGTACTCTTGTAGGCTTGAGGATTTTGAGTAAATCCCCGTTGTTTTTGTCATCCGTTGTGTTGAGACTCTGTTGAGCTCACACTTGTAATGTTCTGCTCTTAAAGACATAATATAGAGGTCGACACTGAAAGCTTGAACTAGGAGACGTAGCCAGGGGGTCTGGTGAACTCCTTTATTATTTTGACTGTGTTGATGTGTGTAATTTTGTTTTATAACTGTTCATTGTCTATATTATTCACAATATTTTCAATCCGTTGCACCAAATAATATAGGTATTCCTGCACATGAGTATGTAATACCTTTCTTCTTGATTTAATATCCATTTTCGGATCAAGTGGTGTCAGAGCTTTTGGTTTTGTTAAGGTTAGACAAGCTTGTGCTGGATTTTGAATGCTAACTAGATTAAAGCTCAGACTAGGAGAAGGAAAACTTGTTGAGGCTAATCTAGAGATTAGAAGAGTCTATTCTCAGAGGAGAATGGAAGAATAAGCCCCATTGGGATCAGAATCTCAATTTATAGAAAGTTTTAAGACACTCCGAGCCATGGTGGAAGAGATGTATCTGGAATTTAAGAAGGGTTGAGGTGAAAGCACTTCAACACCTAAATCAAAAAAAGGAGTAGAGGAACCTTTTCTAGTTGCCCCTTTAGAAGGCAAAGGGAAAGGGGAAATGCCTCCTCTGTTATAGATCTGATCTGAAAATATATGAAAATAATACCAATATACCCAATAACTATAAATAATCACCAAAAATAACAAGATCTGAATATAGAAATGCTTCTCTTTATTAATGAAACCCTTAAGGTAGGGAAACACATACATTCACTCCTTAAGGAAGGAGTACACTCCCCAAGCCATAGGTCTCTTCATACAATAATCCTTGACACCTCTCAATGGGGAGTCTCTAGCCTCTATATAGGCCTCATACATACAATACCATGGGTCATTACCATGGTTCTCTCAATACCATCTATCAAATACCATGGGCCTATTACATTATTACTAACTACTTGTGGTCCCTTACATGATACAAGTTAACCACCTTATTTATTATTATGACCCATCCCAGTATTACATTATTCCCTTGGGTACCTCCCTTTGTACCCCATATTATCCCCCCTAGGTCTACTACATTCCACCCCCCTTAACATGTTTCGTCCCCAAAACATGGGAAGAACACAAATAATAAGATCTACTCAAAAGAGTAGTCCACTAGTACCATGCATGTGCATCTAGCCATCCAAGAGAAAGGTGAACCCTCGATCTAGCCGGTGCCTCGCTCGCTTGAGATGGAAGTTGACCATGGCGACTCTTCTGTGTTGATGTGTAGTAGGTGGATCGCCGCTCCTCTCTATCTATCATGTGGGGGTTGTTGTCCTTGTGGCTAATTCATTGCCATCTTGTTGGTTGTTTTCTTGCGGGGTGATGTGGGTGGTGATATGCTAAATTTTTAACCAACAGTGGAGCCTGAGTGGTATCTGGTACATGTTGTGGTGCCTACTGTTGTTTCTTATCTTCTGATATTACTTCGACCACTGAGTCCTCCTCTGATGTATCAGTACCTTTAACCTTTTCTGCTTCCACCTCTGTTTGTGTTTGATTATCAACCATCAAAGGCTCATCATCTGATATGTAAGTGTCATTAGAGCTTTGTGCTTCTGCCTCCATAGTCTCTGCTTGGGTCTTAATGGAAATATCCTGCAATGTAATTTTCTTCTTTTTATACTAGAGCTTCAGGAATTTCTTCTGCACATTAATATTGATAGTACCCATGTATTCCATCAAAGGATATCCCAAAAAAACATCCATTTTATTCACATATGAAGTGTAAAAATCACCATGCAACACATACTTATCCATAGAAAGCTTCAAATCCTTATAAACTTGAACATCCTCATCATCAACCTGTGTGTTTTCAATGTGTTTTGCTGGAACTCGCAATTATTTTGCCAAATTAACGTTGATAAAATTATGCTTGCAACTATGATTTATAGACACAACGATCTTCTTCTTCTGAATCAATTCATGAACCTACAATAAGGAGACACCAGTAGAAAATAACCCCTTACATGTCTCATTATCCTTTTTTATAGCACGAGACCATTTGTCTAAAAGGACTCTTTCAAATTCTGCATCTGAAAGTTTGGTCAACTGCTTGTTGTCAAGTGAGAACCACCATTTGGCAGCCTTGTTACGCAGTAATTTGTCACTGTCTCCCTGTCAGTCTCCCTACTGTGTCATGAAATCAAATGCACCATGCTCATGCTCTCTAAACTGGCCAAATGACCCACTTTGCCAAAATTTATTTCATCAGCGCAACTGTTATTAAAATAACCGCGCTGACTGGCGGTTGATAATGTAACTGATGCGCTGCCAGCGCGGAAGCACATGGGTTTTCCGCACTGGTCGAATTTCATGAGCCAGCGCATCCTATGAAAGTATTAAGCCGCGCTGACACAACCTGCTCCATTATTAAGATGCGCTGTCAGCGCTACAGTTCAGTTATATACCCGTGCTGATCCAGTTTGGGCGAATTTGTTCCAACAGCCAGCCTTCCAGATGACTCCAGACTTGATTGTTGGCCTTGTGGGTATCGCCCTCCCTTCTATGGCATGTCTATTCGTCATTTGAAACCACCTTCCTTGAAGATAAGCTCATCCTCCCACCATTCATGGAGACCTCTTATCCTATTTAAGCCTCTACCATTGCCATGAGCAGCTAGTTTTGGATAGTGTGGAATTCATAGTGCTTAGAGTGCTGCTGCTAGTAGGTAGTTGGTGTGACAAGTGTGGATTTGCTAGATGAATCTTAAAGAAGGTTGTGAGTATTGCTTGTGTGAGAGAGAATTTTGTCTTGGGAGAATTTACCTCCAAGGGTGAATGCTTAAGAGACTTGCTGGCTGGACCCTCTAGAGAAGGACTCAGCGTCAGAACTTTGGTTGTACCTTTCTCTGCTATTGATTAATAATAGATGACTACTGTTATGGTTCCATTCTCATTTGTCTTTGTAATGGTTAATGTGAATTACATCCTTTCTGACTGATGTATAATTGTATTTATTAGATTTCACGCTTGTGTTTGCATTTCTCTTCGTGTGTGCAGGTATCTATTCACAGAGATCGTGGAGGATCGTGACCGGCCAGAGCGAAGGGGCGAGAGCGGCATCTCTTCATCAAACAATAGCGTTGGAATCCAAGTAGGTGTTCATTGCCTCTCTTTTATTTGCAATTAGGAACTTGCACAGTAGCATTGATTGATTGTTGCTAGACCCATTCTGGGCTAGTAGGGATCGCCTCTATCCGTAGAGGAGATTTACCTCTCCAACAATTTGGCGACCATACTGGGGAGCTGGCCTTTGTCTCTTTTTGTTCATTCTTGTTTTTGAGTTTGATTGTTACTCTCTTTTCACAATTCGGGGATTAGTTCTCTGCTTTTAGACTTCCTGGTTCAGCCTGGGAGGTGTATTAATTGTTTAAAGAGTTCCTGCCTTGGTTTGGGAGTTTGTGGCTTAATCTTGCCTGTTTTTTTGCCTCAGCGCGGTTTATATCAAAACAGTCGCGCTGACAGCGCATAGCTGTCTCTTTGATTTCGTGGTCATCGCGCTTTTACGCCAAACAGTCGCGACGGTTATGAAATCGAACCAACGCGCTTAAGTCGTGTGCTTCCGCGCTGACAGCGCTTTGTTGCTACGCGTGACCTTTGGTCAGCGCATTGTTGCTGAGGGTTACCCGCGCTGATCCTGTAGAATTGAATTTGTTTCAATTTTGCCTCCTTAGCCTGTTGGTTTGACTATCTCCAGCTCTTTCTACTTGGTTTATGACTTGATTTTTATTGTTTGAATTGTGAAACACTTGCAAAGTCTTGTTGGACGAATCCTGTTTTGTGTCCTGTAACCTAGTACCATCATCTCGTTTTCACTGGATTGACCTTGTTTTATCACTCATTCACAAAGATTCGTTGCTGCTTGCCTTTGCTATTACGGAAACCTTCGTCTTTTTGCTTTCTTTGCTTGGTTGTTTGAGGTGATTGTCGTTGGACCAGTCCTCGGATTGTTTCACTACCTAGACACAGATCACAGTTGCTTGGGTTCAATCGGCTCTTTTCACGCTTGTTGTGTTTTTCATTGAGTGATTCTATTTCTCTTTACTCAGTGTTGCTGTCTCTCAAAATTCATTTTAAGTGCACAGTGCCATTGAAAAAGAAATCAAACTAGTGTCTTTTGCATTCAATAGTTAATGAAAAGAAGAGCATTTCATTGATTTGTGTTCTCAAAAGAAAAATTTCATTTCTTTGTCATTAGCTGCATTAGATCGTTTGATTGATTGAGTTCATTTTGTTTGGTTGAAAAATCTTAACCCTCTCATAGTTAGAATTCATTGAACGGAATGGTATCCTTTGGCATGTAGTTTGCATCTAGGTAATTGTGAGAGATCACACGATAAGGCCTGAAACCGAAACTTAATTCAAGATCAACCATAAAATAAACTGAATAAACCTAAAAACACATTGGAACTTAACGCAAACATCTAGAGGTCTAGGTTAGAGACGTGTTCCGGCGTCTTTAAACATAGTCACTATTGTTTCACATTACGGTTGGGTGATTCCTCCTTCTGTGACTCGATAGTGGTCTAACACGGACTGTGCTCCCACGTACCGTCGTGTATATAGGGAGACCCCACTAGGCTTTTATCCTTGATCCATAGGAAGCTGAGTCTGCTGCCCTGCGAACCGTAACGCACCGAACACAACATTCGGGAAGATTGACTGCAGTACAGAAAGTCCTTGGTTCTCATACGATTGCCAAGGTGTATGAGCAGTTTTATGGATTTCTTGGTAAACCCTTTGCCTAGAGTCTCCAGAGTAGTCACTTTTGATCCTTTTCGGACTCCTTAAAAGAAAAGGTGCCAGTGAGCGTCTTGTCACTTCGTGCTCATTAAACATTCGAAGGAGACTAGAGTCATCTTTTCGTCCTTTTCTCGACTCTTGAAACATGAAAAGGTCAAGTTTAGTTCTTGTGTCTTAAAAATTTATTCGGCCACGATTAACGTTACCTGGTTAGATCTTGTGTGCGTTAGCTCGAGTAGGTTTCTTTTTGTTTGCCATGGCAACTTTTCCGGGGTTCACCAACCCAAGTTCCCCTCCTGACGGGAATCCTGGTCATTTCCCTCCTCTCGGGAATGTTGGTGCTCCTTATATGGCAACGTTATCCCTTCCAGGGTTAACTGTCGGGTTGCCTGTTTGGTTGTTTTCAACCTCTTTGGTCCCTGCCGTGTCGGCTGCTAGTCCATCAGTCCCTCCACCTGAACAACATCATGTTGATCCTAAGGTGGATCTCTCCCCTTCGACGCCTACTTCTATGTCTTCCTCTTGTACTTCGCCTGGTGAAAGTCTCGATTCGAATAACCAGGTGGCTAAGAAGAAGAAGAAGAAGACCAAGAATAAGAAGTCTCCTAAAGGAGAGGCTACAAGTATAACTCTTACTCCTTCGAGTCCCCCTGAAGTTGGGCCACCTTCTGCTCCTCCGCGGAAGGTTAAGTTTCCTTGTCGATTATGCAAGGAGGACCACCTTCTTCGCGATTGTCTTGGCATTCCCAGTGTACTAGAAGTATGGTCTCGCGATCCGGCCCACCCCTCATCGTCCTCTGAAGCTCACAGCGATGCTACCTTATTAGTTGGGAATGGTAAGGGAAAAGGGAAGATTCGAATCCCCTGTAGACTTTGTGAAGGCAATCATCCCCTTCACCTTTGTCCACTCATGGATAAAGCCTCCGTTGTCTTGGAAGGTCTTACAGCTCCTTCACCCCAACTTCCCGTTGGTTATCAACGTCTCTCTGCAACTGCAGATCATTCCCCTGCTGACAAAGAGATTACTTCAAATTCTTCTCTTGTCCAGGCCCCTCTTCCCGAACCCGGTTGTCCCCAGCTTGTTCCAGACCAACCATTGGTCGGAAAGAGTGTTGACTCGAGTCCGCCGCTCGCTCACTCTGTTTCGGAAGAGAATCACGCCCATGTTCTTCTCGTCTCTTCAGATTCTCCTGAGTCCCGAAATGACTCTCTTAACCCAGCTGCTCTCGAAGGTTCTCCTTCGGTTCCTTTAGCACATGGGGGCAATCATACGATTCCCCCACCAAGTAGTCTGGTCGCTTCCTTTGATTGGAATCGCCTGATCGCCGGTCGCCTTCCATCCCATATGCCTTTCCAGATCACAGTACATGCCTGTGCTAAGGCAGTACCTGGCACTGTTTTGGATGAAGGGGCGTCTGTCAGTCTTATGCCGTACACTACTTGGCAAGCTTTAGGTTCCCCGCAGCTTGGGCCAGTCACTCAGAATCTGTTAGCCTTCGACGGAGGAGCCTGTCCATCTCTAGGAGTTCTCCTAAAGTTCCCTATTACTTTGGGAGGCAAAACCGTCTATATAGACGTCTTGGTTACCCAAGGTGTTTTAGACTTTAGTCTTCTCCTTGGTCGCGATTATGTTTACGCCATGGGGGCCCTCGTTTCTTCGCTTTTCCGTGTGGTTTGCTTTCCACACGATGGAAGAATTGTGACTATCAATCAATTGTCGTTCGTTAGTCCCCCAATGCCTCCTGCGCAGTTGTCGTCCCCTCCTAGTTTTTATCCACCAGTTGTATCTGCCCCACTGCAGATCAACTACGTGGCCACCTACCCTGTGCCTGTATCCAGTGATGACACCGTCGTGCATAGTGTCCTGGGGGCATTAGGTCCTGACTTCCAAGATGTGCTCCTTTCACCGGAGTACCACTCTTGGAAGCACCGACTTCCTGTTCATTTTGATGCAGTTCGGTTGGAGCACAGTTCCTTGTCTTGTGTCAAGCTCGTTAAAAAATGAAACAAAGTGTCCCGAGCATAGTTCCTGATCTTGTGTCAAGCTCATTAAAAAATGAAACAAGGGTTATGAGGATAGTTCTTTTACTGTGTCAACCTCATTAAAAAATGAAACACCTCCCTTTCCAAATCGAGTCTTTTGATCAAGATCTCGTAAAATACAAGTCGAGTCTTTCATCGATCTTGAGAGTGAACCTTCATTCCATCCACTTTGTTGAATGCAATGAAGCTTGGGGGGCATGTACCTCAATTTGCGCTATTATGCTGGGGGCATGCGAACTTATAACAAGCATAGTTTTTCGTTTCAAGCTTGTGTAAACATGAAATCGAATCCAAGCAGAGTTCTTCATGGTTCAAGCTTGTGTAAAAATGAACCCATACCCGATTTACATCTCGTGATTGCCATTTTTATCCGCTGAATTCTGCTAGATGAGCCTTGGTTGTTTCATTCCATTGCTACCATCTCTTTGGCCGATCTTATGCTCTCACTTGGTTGTTTATCCTTTCCTGAGGAACCGCAACAATGAGTGGTTTTATTAGCCAACCTCTTGACCATTACATGTTTTGAGCAGTTCCACCATTACCGGAACCAGTTTCTACCCTTTATACCACTCGTTCCTCTAGGACGAGTCTCCTTTAAGCTCTTTTCTAACTCGTAAAAGATGAAAAGATTGCCGAGTATTTTCCCTTTTTGACTCGCTAAAGAGAATAAAATGGAGGTCTGCTTTCAGCTCTTTTCTGACGGTTTAAAGATGAAAAGATTGCCGAGTCCCCCTCTCGACTCGTTAAAGGAACGAGAGGCGGTCGCTTTTAAAGCTCTTTTTTTCGACCGTTTAACTTAAAAAAGATTGTCGGGTGTTTGTTGTTTCGCACTCGTTATTGGCTCCAAAACGACGTACTTCCGACCGCTTTTTTACTTTTTCGGGTCGAAGTCACTATTCACGAAAAGTACTCCTCGATCATACAAGTCGTGTGCTTCCGCGCTGACAGCGCTTTGTTGCTACGCGTGACCTTTGGTCAGCGCATTGTTGCTGAGGGTTACCCGCACTGATCCTGTAGAATTGAATTTGTTTCAATTTTGCCTCCTTAGCCTGTTGGTTTGACTATCTCCAGCTCTTTCTACTTGGTTTATGACTTGATTTTTATTGTTTGAATTGTGAAACACTTGCTTGCAAAGTCTTGTCGGACGAATCCTGTTTTGTGTCCTGTGACCTAGTACCATCATCCCGTTTTCACTGGATTGACCTTGTTTTATCACTCATTCACAAAGATTCGTTGCTGCTTGCCTTTGCTATTGCGGAAACCTTCCTCTTTTTGCTTTCTTTGCTTGGTTGTTTGAGGTGATTGTCGTTGGACCAGTCCTCGGATTGTTTCACTAGCTAGACACAGATCACAGTTGTTTGGGTTCAATCGACTCTTTTCACGCTTGTTGTGTTTTTCATTGAGTGATTCTATTTCTCTTTACTCAGTGTTGCTGTCTCTCAAAATTCATTTTAAGTGCACAGTGCCATTGAAAAAGAAATCAAACTAGTGTCTTTTGCATTCAATAGTTAATGAAAAGAAGAGCATTTCATTGATTTGTGTTCTCAAAAGAAAAATTTCATTTCTTTGTCATTAGCTGCATTAGATCGTTTGATTGATTGAGTTCATTTTGTTTGGTTGAAAAATCTTAACCCTCTCATAGTTAGAATTCATTGAACGGAATGGTATCCTTTGGCATGTAGTTTTCATCTAGGTAATTGTGAGAGATCACACGATAAGGCCTGAAACCGAAACTTAATTCAAGATCAACCATAAAATAAACTAAATAAACCTAAAAACACATTGGAACTTAACGCAAACATCTAGAGGTCTAGGTTAGAGACGTGTTCCGGCGTCTTTAAACATAGTCACTATTGTTTCACATTACAGTTGGGTGATTCCTCCTTCTGTGACTCGATAGTGGTCTAACACGGACTGTGCTCCCACGTACCGTCGTGTATATAGGGAGACCCCACTAGGCTTTTATCCTTGATCCATAGGAAGCTGAGTCTGCTGCCCTGCGAACCGTAACGCACCGAACACAACATTCGGGAAGATTGACTGCAGTACAGAAAGTCCTTGGTTCTCATACGATTGCCAAGGTGTATGAGCAGTTTTATGGATTTCTTGGTAAACCCTTTGCCTAGAGTCTCCAGAGTAGTCACTTTTGATCCTTTTCGGACTCCTTAAAAGAAAAGGTGCCAGTGAGCGTCTTGTCACTTCGTTCTCATTAAACATTCGAAGGAGACTAGAGTCATCTTTTCGTCCTTTTCTCGACTCTTGAAACATGAAAAGGTCAAGTTTAGTTCTTGTGTCTTAAAATTTTATTCGGCCACGATTAACGTTACCTGGTTAGATCTTGTGTGCGTTAGCTCAAGTAGGTTTCTTTTTGTTTGCCATGGCAAATTTTCCGGGGTTCACCAACCCAAGTTCCCCTCCTGACGGGAATCTTGGTCATTTCCCTCCTCTCGGGAATGTTGGTGCTCCTTATATGGCAACGTTATCCCTTCCGGGGTTAACTGTCGGGTTGCCTGTTTGGTTGTTTTCAACCTCTTTGGTCCCTGCCGTGTCGGCTGCTAGTCCATCAGTCCCTCCACCTGAACAACATCATGTTGATCCTAAGGTGGATCTCTCCCCTTCGACGCCTACTTTTATGTCTTCCTATTGTACTTCGCCTGGTGAAAGTCTCGATTCGAATAACCAGGTGGCTAAGAAGAAGAAGAAGAAGACCAAGAAGAAGAAGTCTCCTAAAGGAGAGGCTACAAGTACAACTCTTACTCCTTCGAGTCCCCCTGAAGTTGGGCCACCTTCTGCTCCTCCGCGGAAGGTTAAGTTTCCTTGTCGATTATGCAAGGAGGACCACCTTCTTCGCGATTGTCCTGGCATTCCCAGTGTACTAGAAGTATGGTCTCGCGATCCGGCCCACCCCTCATCGTCCTCTGAAGCTCACAACGATGCTACCTTATCAGTTGGGAATGGTAAGGGAAAAGGGAAGATTCGAATCCCCTGTAGACTTTGTGAAGGCAATCATCCCCTTCACCTTTGTCCACTCATGGATAAAGCCTCCGTTGTCTTGGAAGGTCTTACAGCTCCTTCACCCCAACTTCCCGTTGGTTATCAACGTCTCTCTGCAACTGCAGATCGTTCCCCTGCTGACAAAGAGATTACTTCAAATTATTCTCTTGTCCAGGCCCCTCTTCCCGAACCCGGCTGTCCCCAGCCTGTTCCAGACCAACCATTGGTCGGAAAGAGTGTTGACTCGAGTCCGCCGCTCGCTCACTCTGTTTCGGAAGAGAATCACGCCCATGTTCTTCTCGTCTCTTCAAATTCTCCTGAGTCCCGAAATGACTCTCTTAACCCAGCTGCTCCCGAAGGTTCTCCTTCGGTTCCTTTAGCACATGGGGGCAATCATACGATTCCCCCACCAAGTAGTTTGGTCGCTTCCTTTGATTGGAATCGCCTGATCGCCGGTCGCCTTCCATCCCATATGCCTTTCGAGATCACAGTACACGCCTGTGCTAAGGCAGTACCTGGCACTGTTTTGGATGAAGGGGCGTATGTCAGTCTTATGCCGTACACTACTTGGCAAGCTTTAGGTTCCCCGCAGCTTGGGCCAGTCACTCAGAATCTGTTAGCCTTCGACGGAGGAGCATGTCCATCTCTAGGAGTTCTCCTAAAGTTCCCTATTACTTTGGGAGGCAAAACCGTCTATATAGATGTCTTGGTTACCCAAGGTGTTTTAGACTTTAGTCTTCTCCTTGGTCGCGACTATGTTTACGCCATGGGGGCCCTCGTTTCTTCGCTTTTCCATGTGGTTTGCTTTCCACACGATGGAAGAATTGTGACTATCAATCAATTGTCGTTCGTTAGTCCCCCAATGCCTCCTGCGCAGTTGTCGTCCCCTCCTAGTTTTTATCCACCAGTTGTATCTGCCCCACCGCAGATCAACTACGTGGCCACCTACCCTGTGCCTGTATCCAGTGATGACACCGTCGTGCATAGTGTCCTGGGGGCATTAGGTCCTGACTTCCAAGATGTGCTCCTTTCACCGGGAGTACCACTCTTGGAAGCACCGACTTCCTGTTCATTTTGATGCAGTTCGGTTGGAGCACAGTTCCTTGTCTTGTGTCAAGCTCGTTAAAAAATGAAACAAAGTGTCCCGAGCATAGTTCCTGATCTTGTGTCAAGCTCATTAAAAAATGAAACAAGGGTTATGAGGATAGTTCTTTTACTGTGTCAACCTCATTAAAAAATGAAACACCTCCCTTTCCAAATCGAGTCTTTTGATTAAGATCTCGTAAAATACAAGTCGAGTCTTTCATCGATCTCGAGAGTGAACCTTCATTCCATCCACTTTGTTGAATGCAATGAAGCTTGGGGGGCATGTACCTCAATTTGCGCTATTATGCTGGGGGCATGCGAACTTATAACAAGCATAGTTTTTCGTTTCAAGCTTGTGTAAACATGAAATCGAATCCAAGCAGAGTTCTTCATGGTTCAAGCTTGTGTAAAAATGAACCCATACCCGATTTACATCTCGTGATTGCCATTTTTATCCGCTGAATTCTGCTAGATGAGCCTTGGTTGTTTCATTCCATTGCTACCATCTCTTTGGCCGATCTTATGCTCTCACTTGGTTGTTTATCCTTTCCTGAGGAACCGCCGCAATGAGTGGTTTTATTAGCCAACCTCTTGACCATTACATGTTTTGAGCAGTTCCACCATTACCGGAACCAGTTTCTACCCTTTATACCACTCGTTCCTCTAGGACGAGTCTCCTTTAAGCTCTTTTCTAACTCGTAAAAGATGAGAAGATTGCCGAGTATTTTCCCTTTTTGACTCGCTAAAGAGAATAAAAATGGAGGTCTGCTTTCAACTCTTTTCTGACCGTTTAAAGATGAAAAGATTGCCGAGTCCCCCTCTCGACTCGTTAAAGGAACGAGAGGCGGTCGCTTTAAAGCTCTTTTTTTCGACCGTTTAACTTAAAAAAGATTGCCGGGTGTTTGTCGTTTCGCACTCGTTATTGGCTCCAAAACGACGTACTTCCAACCGCTTTTTTACTTTTTCGGGTCGAAGTCACTATTCACGAAAAGTACTCCTCGATCATACTGGTCGGGCGGTTCTTTTGAGCATTGTTTTATACTTTTTCGGGCTCGAGAGACACAACTTTACGAAAAAGGACCCTCCTGGAGTTTTCTTTTCTGCTGTCTTTTCAGACTCTCTAAATAAGAAAAGACGTCGAGTTCTTCCTTTGTCAGGCTCGTTAAAACTTAATGACATCGGACATCGTCGAAATGACGCCTTTCCAAGCATATGCTATCCCCGTCAAGCTTGTCCTCCAAAAATAATCGGGGTACCTGCCAGAAATGGTGGGGAAAATGAAACTGTAATAATGGTCGTGTCGGCAGTATGTCGCTCTTGAACATGGCACTCCTCTGCATTCGTGTCTGGGTGGGGATTTTCTCATCTTGTTTTACACCAGCTTCCGTGGGTTTGGGTTATCCTATTTGACCTCTCATCTGCTCATCACATTGTCACCATGACCTCTGCTCATTTGATGTCAGATACTGCCAAATCCACTGTCGTGCCGCCGATATGTTCAAGAGAAGTTGGCCTCTGCAAGCTTACCACCTTCCTCTCATGTCTCACACAAAACTTTTTATCCTTCTCTGTCTCGTGTCGATGATGTGGGAAACATTATGGCCCACCTTCGATCAAGGTTACTTCCTATCGACTTCAGCTCATTATCCAGGAAAATGACCTAGAGACTCCCTTCAGGTGCCTTAGAGCCTGCATGCCTCAATGGCAGGTTCTTCGTGTTCGACGTGAGGTTTTCATCATTGACCTCCGATCGGATGATTCTGCGGGTGTTCGACACCAGCTCATTGATTTACACGCCGCGGATTGTACCTATAAGTACCTTGAGGACCATTGTCATTATTGGTGGTACCTCTCGCGTCTGTTAACAATTTTCATTATTGACTGGTAATTAGACGATGTTCATGCATGTTCGACTTCAGCTCATGTATTCACATGCTTGGACTTGTACTTTGTTCGGGTTGGGATGGAGCGTAAGACCCTGGTTTTTGTTTGTTACGAACCAGGCTACGATTTTGTGGATTATTATTACATGACTCATTGATGGATGGCTGCGCCCATACCTGAGTCTTTGGATGGCTGCGACCATACCTTTTTATCATCATGGTCTCTTCAGCTGGGTGGCTGCGTCCATACCACAGACCTTCTTCGTATGTCTTTTGGATGGCTGCGCCCATGCCTAGACTACATGTAATCGAGATATCAGTTGTGCATACGTGCAGGTCCTTCCTGGTGGAGTTCCAGTTCAGCAGTTTTGTAAAGCATTTCACCCCTCCCACTCTCTCGGGCTTCATGCTTTAGGGGGCATCTGTTACGCAGTAATTTGTCATTGTCTCCCTGTCAGTCTCCCTACTGTGTCATGAAATCAAATGCACCATGCTCATGCTCTCTAAACTGGCCAAATGACCCACTTTGCCAAAGTTTATTTCATCAGCGCGACTGTTATTAAAATAACCGCGCTGACTGGCGGTTGATAATGTAACTGATGCGCTGCCAGCGTGGAAGCACACGGGTTTTCCGCGCTGGTCGAATTTCATGAGCTAGCGCATCCTATGAAAGTATTAAGCCGCGCTGACACAGCCTGCTCCATTATTAAGATGCGCTGTCAGCGCTACAGTTCAGTTATATACCCGCGCTGATCCAGTTTGGGCGAATTTGTTCCAACAGCCAGCCTTCCAGATGACTCCAGACTTGGTTGTTGGCCTTGTGGGTATCGCCCTCCCTTCTATGGCATGTCTGTTCGTCATTTGAAACCACCTTCCTTGAAGATAAGCTCATCCTCCCACCATTCATGGAGACCCCTTCTCCTATTTAAGCCTCTACCATTGCCATGAGCAGCTAGTTTTGGATAGTGTGGAATTCATAGTGCTTAGAGTGCTGCTGCTAGTAGGTAGTTGGTGTGACAAGTGTGGATTTGCTAGAGGAAGCTTAAAGAAGGTTGTGAGTATTGCTTGTGTGAGAGAGAATTTTGTCTTGGGAGAATCTACCTCCAAGGGTGAATGCTTAAGAGACTTGTTGGCTGGACCCTCTAGAGAAGGACTCAGCGTCAGAACTTTGGTTGTACCTTTCTCTGTTATTGATTAATAATAGATGACTACTGTTATGGTTCCATTCTCATTTGTCTTTGTAATGGTTAATGTGAATTACATCCTTTCTGACTGATGTATAATTGCATTTATTAGATTTCACGCTTGTGTTTGCATTTCTCTTCGTGTGTGCAGGTATCTATTCACGGAGATCGTGGAGGATCGTGACCGGCCAGAGCGAAGGGGCGAGAGCGGCATCTCTTCATCAAACAATAGCGTTGGAATCCAAGTAGGTGTTCATTGCCTCTCTTTTATTTGCAATTAGGAACTTGCACAGTAGCATTGATTGATTGTTTCTAGACCCATTCTGGGCTAGTAGGGATCGCCTCTATCCGTAGAGGGGATTTACCTCTCCAACAAGCCTCATCTTTGAAATCAAGCCACACTAAATCCTTCCAATCTTTTTCCCACACTGACTTTTTTTTGTTTTATGTATTCTTCAATAGGAGGATCATTATCTTTTCCTGTAAAACATAGAACCGCCAAGAAGAGGGTTTTGAAGAAAATTAACTTGGCGAAAATTTGAAATGGCCACAATTCTGTCAATATTGCTCAGAATCCCTATTATGACCTATTTTAAGAAATGGATCAACCATTCTACATCTTCTCATGTTGTAGAAATCCCGATCTAGGCACTGGAATTTCCTATTCGCACTGCAATTGTCCCACCGGCACAAAAATTTGCTGAAAAAATAGCTTATTTTAAATCAGCGATATCTCCCTCATCCAGACTCCAATTCAACTGATTGTTTTTTTGAAATTGGGTATTTTTTCACAAATAATCAAGATCTGCAATTAGATTCTATAGATTTTGTACTAGAACATGCAGATCTGCACCGCAAACTCGCTGTCTCCAAAAAATGTCTGCAACAACATTGATTTTTAAATCAGCGAGATCTCCTCCATTCGGACTTCGATTCTACCGATTTTTTTTTTGAAATAGGGTATTTTTTCACAAGAGATCTAGTTGTGCAATTATATTCTACAGATTTTTCACTAGGACGTACATATCTGCGCTGCAAACTCGCTGCCCCGAAAAAAAATTCTGCAACACCACAGATTTTTAGATCAACGATATCTCCTTCATCCAGACTCCGATTTGGCGAAATGTTTTTTTGAACTTGGGTATTTTTTCACAAGGAATTCAGATATGCAATTAGATTTTGAAGATTTTTCCCCAAAACATACAGATCTAATCTGCAAACTCGCCGTCCCAGAAAGTTCCTGCAAAAAAAATAAAAAATTCTCCACTTTTGCCCAAGAAAGTGCTCTGATACCACTTGTTATAGATCTAACAGAGAAATATAAGAGAGTAAAAATAAACCCAATAAATGGGAAGATATGAATATAGATAGAAATGATTCTTTATTGATCAAACCCCTAAGGCAGGGCAACACCATACATTCACTCCTTAAGGAAGGAGTACACTCCACAAGCCATATGCCTGTTCATACAATAATCCTTGACACCTCTCAATGGGGAGTCTCTAGCCTCTATATAGGCATCATACATACAATACCATGGGTCATTACCATGGTTCCCTCAATACCATCTATCTAATACCATGGGCCCATTACATTATTACTAACTACTTGTGGTCTCTTACATGATATGGGTTAACCACCTTATTTATTACTATGGCCCATCCCATTATTACATTATTCCCTTGGGTACCTCCCTTTCTACCCCATATTATCCCCCCAGGTATACTACACTTGTTATAGATCTGATCTGAAAATATATGAAAATAATACCAATATACCCAATAACTGCAAATAATCACCAAAAATAACAAGATCTGAATATAGAAATGCTTCTCTTTATTAATGAAACCCTTAAGGTAGGGCAACACCATACATTCACTCCTTAAGGAAGGAGTACATTCCACAAGCCATATGTCTGTTCATACAATAATCCTTGACACCTCTCAATGGGGAGTCTCTAGCCTCTATATAGGCCTCATATATAAAATACCATGGGTCATTACCATGGTTCCCTCAATACCATCTATCTAATACCATGGGTCCATTACATTATTACTAACTACTTGTGGTCCCTTACATGATATGGGTTAACCACCTTATTTATTACTATGGCCCATCCCATTATTACATTATTCCGTTGGGTACCTCCCTTTGTACCCCATATTATCCCCTCTAGGTATACTACATCCTCCACCATCTCCTCCATCATCACCTTCATCATCCTCATCATCTTCTTTGCATAACACTAGCTCTTCTAAGAAGAAGAAGAAAACTTCCTTAATCAAATTAGATGTGAACTTTGATTTGCCAATTTATGATGGACAACTCAATGTAGAAAATCTAGATAATTGGATAAGACAAATTGATGTATATTGCAGGGTACAGAACATTGATTCAGAAAGAAAGAAGATTCGGCTGGCTAGCCTTTGACTTGGAGAAACTACACTAGTATGGTGGGAAGGCAAGACACAAGTTGATCTGCAAAAACATGGTAAAATCATCTCTACTTGGAATGGATTTGTTTCTGCTATCAAAAAGCAATTCTATCCTTTAGCTTACATGCAGCAGGAAATGATGAGTTGGCAAAGTCTTTGGCAATTGAAGGGTCAAAGTGTACAAAATTATACTCAGGAATTCAGAAAGAGAGCTTTAACTCTAGGTATATCATTAGATTCACCTGAGACTTTATTGAAGTATATAGGTGGTCTTCATAGCTATTTAAAGCATACTATTCTCATGTTTAATCCCACTAGCTTAGATGATGTATCAGTTCAAGCCACACATCTAGAAGCTAGAGGTAAGAATGTAAACCCAGAGATTGGCGGAACATCTAAATATTCTGTAAGAAAGAGTAAGGAAAAGAAGAAACTGAAATGGAAGGAGAGGAAAGCAAACACTATAAAGAAGGATAAACCTTCATGCACTCATTGCAAGAAAGAAGGACACGATGAGACACACTGCTGGTTTTTGCATCTAGAAATGAAACCTAAGAAGTTCGGTGGAAAAGAGAAGAAGAATGTTGCTGCTATTTAGAAGGACCTGGGATCAGATTTAGGCGATGAAACAACAGTTACAACCACAGGTATTAAAAGTAAAGATTCTGAAGCATCCACAAGTAATTTTGCAAAATCTGTTGATAATGAAAATAATGAGAGGGAAAGAAATGAGCTTTTTCGTATTAGAGTGATTTCTAAGCATAATAAGATTGATACTTTATTTGATAGTGGATCACAAGTAAATTTTATTTCTGAAACAATTGTAAAGAAGTTTGGATTACAAACAAAACCTCATGAGAAGCCATATCCATTAGGTTGGGTGTGTGATAAAACAAAGCTACAAGTAACGAGACAATGTAAACTTAGGTTTGCTATTGGATCAACATTTGTAGATGAGGTTGAGTTAGATATAGTTCCATTGGATATATGTGGTATTGTTTTGGGAAGTCCATACTTGTATGATAGGAAAGCTATTTTCTATAGAGCCGAGAATAAGTATCAACTCACTAAAGATGGAATAGAATATATTGTAAGAGCTCATAAACTCAAAGGTAACTATTCTCTCATAAATTTAGGACAAATGAAAATAATTGTGAATTCAAGTAAGCAGTTTTTACTAATGGTTGTAAAGGCAAAGGATCTTGAAAAAACTAATGCATTTGAAGGCTGTGATTCTAAACAGAAAGTTGATTTAGTTAAAGTTGTTTCAGAATATGATGTTCTATTTCAAGAACCTAAAGGTGTGCCACCCAAGCAGGAAATAGTACATGATATTTATTTGCAGCAAGATGCTCCATTACCTAACATTGGAATAAACAAGTTGTCAGCGTTAAAGAATGCAGAGACAAAGAAGCAGGTACATGAGTTGCTCGATAAAGGGTTTATATGACCAAGCACATCACCATGTGGATCTCCAATCGTGCTGGTGAGAAAGAAAGATGGTTCGTGGAGAATGTGCATTGATTATAGAGCACTAAATAAAATAACGATCAAGAATCATTATCCTCTTCCTCGTATTGATGATTTATTAGATCAATTGAAAGAAGCAATTTAATTTTCTAAGTTAGACTTGTGAAGCGGTTATCATCAGGTCAGTGTTGCAGAACAAGATGCATGGAAGATTGCTTTCAAGACAAAGCAAGGACTGTATGAATGGTTGGATATGCCTTTTGGCTTAACTAATGCTCTTGCTACATTTATGAGAGTCATGAATGATGTACTCAGACCATTTATTAATGATTTTGTAATTGTTTATTTAGATGACATTCTTGTTTTTAGTAAGACATGGGAAGACCATGTAAAGCATGTAAAGTAGACTTTAGATGTTTTAAAAAGAGAAAATATCTATGTAAAACTGTCAAAATGTGAATTTGGCAGAACATCTTTAAATTATTTGGGTCATATTGTAGGGGGTGGTGAATTGAAGATAGATCCCTCTAAGGTTGAAGTCATTGTGAACTAGCCTAAACCCAAATCTGCTATAGAGGTTAGGAGTTTCCTAGGGGCAACACAATATTGGCGAAAGTTTATTGCTTACTTTTCTTTGATTGTAGCTCCATTACATGCTTTAATAGGATTGAAACAGGTGTTTAAATGGGGAGGCAAATAACAGAAAGCCTTCGACACCTTAAAAGAGAAATTCAGTACAACACCAGTACTAGCACTGCCAGATCTTCAACATCCATTTGAGATTGAGACAAATGCCAGTGACTATGCCATGGGAGCAGTGTTGATGCAACACGAAAAACCCATATGCTATCATTCTGAGACATTTACTTCTGCAGTAGTTAATTATCCTACATATGATAGAGAATTGTATGCATTAGTGTTATAGACATTTTTGTGCCTAACAGCATGAAGCATGAAATGTCAATAATCTGAGGGATCCAAAGTCCCTAAACATGTTGTTCTTACCCTTAGAGGAACAAGGTCAGCAAACCACAGCACTAAAAATCAGTTCTCCACCTGAAAACACTCAAAAACAGGCTATTTCTGGATCATGTCAGCTGCTCCACTGAGCATCTGCGCTGAATGTCAACTGCTCCACTCTGTACCTGCGCTGAATGTCAAATCTAATGAAGGCTACCTGTGCTGGGCGAGATTGGCCAAGTGGCACAGTCATTCTGCAAGGTGTCAATTTCCCAGGAAGCTTCCAAACTGACACTTGGGTCAAGGAATTCGCCTTGTGATGAGTAAGAGGGACTTGATCTCCAAGTGGAAGCAAGAATCTCCAAGTGGACTCAAGAACTGAAGATTAACTAAAGTGGGAGAGGACACTAGTCAGCTTCATGCCAGTCTCAAGATGACTCATCCTTTCTCCAAATCTCCTATATATAGAGCTCTCTCATGAGGTCTAAGGAGGCTGGAATTTTGTGCAAGTAAGGAAGTGCTGTTGGTTTGAGTATAGAACTATTGGGTGATTGCTTTGAAGGAGGTGAAGAGGAGATTTTTTTCTGCTGGGAGGTGTTGCTGGATTGGGCCTATTATGGTTGTAACACTCTCAGAACTTTGCTTCTTACATTAATAAAGCATTTGAGGTTCTTCTATATGCATGTGTCTCTATGGTGAATTGATGCTTGTATATTTGATTTATTCTAATCCCTGAATCGATTATGGATGTATGCTTCTTGTAGTTTCCTTTTCTTGTGCTTTTACAGGATCTTTGTGTAGCTGGGCCGGTGAAAGAGCAAGGAGCTAGGAGCAAGCAACAAAGAGGGAAGATTGGATCAACCATTAGCGCAAGATAACGGTTAGTGGATCCTCTTTCTCTTCTCTCTCTCATCTCATAAAGAAGTAATTTTGAATAGCTTTGCATTCAGTTGTTGCTGAGGTACTATCACCCTTAGAGTGGGATAGGGTCATTCTGTATTGGATACTTTTCCCAACAACAAATTGGCGACTCCGCTGGGGATCGTATCTTGTTGGTTGTTTGTGTTTTTTCTATTCATTTCATAAACAAAGGGAGTACCGAATCGAACTGTATTTGGATCTTTCAAATACAAAGTAGAGGGCAGCTACTATAGCTCAGTTTCTGGGCAAGTTTATGATTTGAAGAGCTGATCCACAAAGACTCTAATAAGCTCTTAGTGATAGCTTTTCATCCTCCTTGTCATCCCTTAGTGTGTCCTTGACTGATAGGTTCTTATTTGAGCAAAAACTGTGAATTTTTGAGCAATCTGTGACCCGGAAACCACCAGAAACGAAAGTTTCGTTCTTCAGTGCAGGCTGTACAAAGGCTATCTGCATTTCAGCGTAGTTCCCGAAGGGGCTACCTGCGCTGAAGGTCAAACAGGCAGTGTACCACCTGCGCTGGACCAGTCTTGCCTAGTGCTACTGGGGTTTCCTGCTGTTTCTTGCCTTGTTTTCACTCTTGTTTTTGCTGTTTGTTGCCAGTCAGTAGGCCTATCTGAAACCAACTTTCCTTGTCACTATTCCGCCTCGGTTGTATAAAGAAACTGTGTTTTTTCTTTGTGTATTTCTTGTACATTTACAATTTCCCATAACGAAAGTGAACTAGTCTTGCTGTGGCCTCTTAGATCTAGACCTGTGATAAGTGTCGTTTTGATCTTAAGAGTTAGTTTGTTTGCTGTTCATAGCTGATTGAGCTTTTGCTTTCGTCATATGGCTTGAATTTATATATTTCTAGTGTCGAAACAAGTAAATCTTAAGGTGTCTTTTGATTTTGGACAAGCTTGTTTGCTTTTGCTTGAAATTGAATTCAAAGTTATACAATAGCTTTCTTTTTTGTATTGCACCAACATTAAGAAAGAGAAAAGAAATACCTGCATTTTGCATCTTGCATTTGATAAGTTTGTATGTTGATTTAGGGAAAAAGTGCATTAGTGTGTGCTCTTTGATCTGTGTGAAAAGATTTTGTCTTTCTTTTCCCTCAGTAGTTAGGATTTTCATAAGTCGAAAAGATTGAAAAAGCTTGCTTCTCATCTTAGACTGCATTTAGGAATTTGTATCAAAACATCTCGTGGTGAACCTTGAAAGGCAAACTTTAAAAAAGATCAACTTAAAATATATTGAATGAACCTAACAACGCTTTGAAACATAACGCAAACACATAGAGGTCTAAGCTAGAGACGTGTTCCGGCGTCGTTAAACGTAGTGACTGTCGATCTCGACGAAGGTGGGTGATTCCTCCTGAGAGTCGGTGGCACTAATACGGACTTGTGCTCCCACGTACCGTCGCGTATATATTGGGAGACCCCTATAGGCATATATCTTTTATCCATAGGAAACCGTGTCGGCCGCCCTACTGATCGCAATGCAGTGAACACAGCATTCACGAAGATCGACCACCCATACCGTAAAACGTATTCTGTGGTTTTGCGAAAGGTTTGGCACACCCTCTGCCTAGATCTTCAGAGCGGTTTCTTTTGGCCTTTTTCAAACTCTATAACTGAAAAAGTCCATCCGAGCATTTGTCACTTCGGGCTCGTTAAAACATCGAAGGAGACTAGAGTCATCTTTAGCTTTTTCTCGACTCTTAAAAAGTGAAAAAGCAAGTTGTGTCTAAAGCGTCGTTATAAAATTTATTTTAAGCGGAATAATCATCACCATTCCCTCGTTGATCTTCGAAGTCAGCCTTTTGGCATCATAAGTTCTTGTAGAATCGCTAAGAAATCTTTTGGATAGACTAGATATGTTTGAACAACCGTCGACATCTAGGACTGTGTCGTCCGACACAGCAACAGCAGAGCCTCCTGCTGCTACTCCAATGATGTTTGCTGGTATACCATCTGTACCGGCAAATTGTCAACAACAAGCCGGAGTCCAATCAGAGACAACGACATGGTTAGTTCCTATTTCTTCATCTGGATTATCATCTGGTATTTCTTATGTTGAAACTCAACAAATTGATCCAATGTGTCTTCAAAGGCCAATTTACCCTTTAAGTACTAGATTCCCACCATATGGAGGGCAGTATGCTCTTTCATTGTTCCCTCCCAGAGAACAACCATATGGGAGTTTACAACAAAGTTTAGGTCAAACTGGAATTACACCCAGCGGTTGGGTACCAATACTGCCTCAACAACCAGGGGTTGTATATTCAATGCAACCAGTACACCCTGTGTCGGATTTTCCCACCACACCTGCCATGGTGAATGCGTCGCAAGTACAAGCGCTACCTGTTGTATGTCGACCCCAAGTTTCTCAAGTTGCAATACAACAGCCTCTTGTCTCAACGACTCAATCACAATCTCAGGGTAGTGCCTCCTTATCTGGAGTGACTCAGGCTCAAACAAGTACTGTGACTCCTCATCTTGGTCAATCATCCAGTATTGGTCAACAGCAAATGGTCCAACAACCAGAGCTGGTTCAATCTCAACAACCGCCTTTCCAGCAATCATATCAAGGACCTGAGCAACAAGTCTTTGTAAGTAATGAGCAACCATACTATAATGGTTATGCCCATCAACCTTGTCAAAGTTGCCAGCATTATGCTGGTTTGCAAAGACCCATTGCTCAGGCGATCCCATCTTATCCTGGATATGCTTCGCCTAACCTGAATCAACAGTTGCCCTTTGTAGCAACTCTAGAATTACCAGATCTAAACCGGCTGACAAATGATCCAATTGCTTATGCCCCTTGGTGGCCAGCGATTCCACATAAACTTCCGTCAGATATTCCTAAATTTAATGGAAATCCGGGTGAAGATCCGTCGAATCATGTGATGACATTCCATCTATGGTGTTCATCGAACACCCTGAATGATGATTCGATAAGACTTTGCCTCTTTCAGAGGACGTTAACGGGTCCAGCGGCAAAATGGTACATTGAATTGCCTAGAGCTTCGTTCGACAACTTCAGTACCTTAGCCACAAATTTTTTAACCCATTTTCAATTACCGATAAGGTATGAAACGGGAACAGAACTCCTTACCAACTTCAAACAGACGACCGCTACCCACATATCTGATCATATACATGAGTGGCGACGTCGTCGTAGGATGGTAAAAATGTACGTTCCCGATCAGCTATTAGCTGAATGGTTTATCAAGTCATTACTTCCTGCCATCACGGAAGATGTGGCAAAGGGGGGAGTCGTAACGGAAGAGCAGGTTATCGCTCGTGCACAATATCTGGACTTGGTATATACTCAGTCCGGCACGCTCTACGACAAAATACCTGACGCCCCTAGACCGGAATTCTCAATTCCTCCTCCTCCTAAATCAAACAATGACTCTCATGTCGGCGATGGCGTGATTGGCAAACACAAAATTTCTAGTCAAAATGCAAATGAGGAACTTCTTGCCTCGGAAGTAAATGCCATGTCGACCGACAAAGGCAAACGACTGAAGCAACCAGGGGGCAAGAAGAAAAAAGGGAGGAAAAGGAAACCCCCTGCAGGGTGTCATATATGCGATGAGGATCATTGGACGAAAGATTGTCCACATATAGCTGAAGTTAAGAAACTCTTTAAGAGTCCAAAAACCCCAGCAGTATTGACTGATCCGTTTCCCAATCCAGGTCAAAATCTGGTTGCTAATCAAAATGCTTCCCGATCCCAAGTGCTTATGTTGTCTGTATCAAAGCAGCAAAATGATGCTTTGACGAGGAATAAGGATTACAGGAATCCAAAGCTGTCGAACAACAAGGCTAATGAACAACCTAGTAGTTCGACAACAACTTTGACCGAAGTTGTGCCACCCATCGTCCCTAAGCCAATGATAAAGTCGCAAAAGGGAGCAGTACACAAATCGACATTTAATCCTTGTGCGAGAATAGCACAGATAGAGGACCTGGCCCAATCGCCGTCCGTTATGTCGACACTTGAGGTACCGCAAAATTGCCCCTCCCAAGAGCAAGCTTTATTATCAGCAATAGGTGGGATTGGCCCAATGGATTCCAATCTTGTGGCCTTTGATCATAAAGGATATGACCCTCAGTTACCAGCTCAACTAGCTTTCCTTATTCAAGTGAAAGCCCTCAACAAAACTGTTCATCGAACAATTATTGATGAGGGGGCATCTACATGTATTATGTCGATGAGTTGCTGGAAAACTTTAGGATCTCCAACCTTGTCACAGTCTCCGACGACGTTAAAAGCATTTGACGGAAGGACATATACCCCATATGGTATCCTAAATAACTTGAAAGTTGAACTAGAAGGGAAAACAGTAGAAATAGATGTTGAAGTCATAGATGGGAATCTTGATTACAACATCCTACTAGGAAGACCATGGATATATGCCATGGCAGCTGTTGTATCGACCTATTTCAGAAAGATTGCATTTCCCTTTCGAGGAGGGATTACAATCGTCGATCAGCAAAACTTCCTCCCCAATGGTTCTCAAGTTACTGGAAGCATTCCCATGATCCATGGAAGTAATCATTCACTCCAAAATATCGGAGTAGGTCTCCTAAAAGACCCTACCTTAATGGGTACTTTTTCCCTACCGCCTCCGAGTAATCTGGCGGAAGTGGCCACAGTGGAATATGAAACCTTCTATATCTAATGGATTTGGGTTCCGAGGACGGTTCTTATCTCGTGTCAACCTCGTTAAAAAATGAACAAGGAGTCATGAGGATAGTTCTTTTACTGTGTCAACCTCATTAAAAAATGAAACAAACCCCCTTTCCAAAGGTAAACCTTCATTCCAACCACCGAGTTGAATGCAATGAAGCTTGGGGGGCATGCACCTCGATTTGCGTTATTATGCTGGGGGCATGCAAACTTAACGAGCAGTTTTAGCAAAGTTCATGCTCGTTAAAAAATAAACGCAAAACCGAGCAGTTTTAACGCGGAATTCATGCTCGTTAAAAAATAAACATAAGCTGTGAGCAAGCTTCCCCCAAAGTTCAAGCTCATCCAGAAAAAATGAACCGGTAAATAACCATTTGAGATCGTAAATCCATCAGCCATAAAAGCCTTGGTCGTGTTTGCACCGTCACCTCCACTTTCCATTTGGCCGATCATTCACTTCCACTTGATTGTTTACCTATTTTGAGGAACAGCTGCGAAGAGTGATTTCACCTAGCCATCCTTGTGACACTGCCGTGATTGGAAAATTCCAACCTGTACCTGGAATCTGCTGCTATCCCTGTTTATCACTCGTTCCTCAAAATATGAGTCTTCTTTGAGCTCTTTTCATCTGACTCGTAAAATATGAAAAGTTGGCCGAGTTTTGGCCTTCCATCTCGTTAAAGTGACCGGAAGAGCTATCCCTCCTCTAGATTTTATTCTTTTTGGACCTGAGGGATTATTGCACAAAAAGATCAAGCGCTTGTTTTGTTCGGCTCGTTAAAACTATCGAAAACTCATCCCTTCTGTATTGTTTTATACTTTTTCGGACTTAAGGGATTAGATGACGAAAAAGGAATTTTGGAGTTAACTTTCTGTACCTTTTCAGACTCTCTAAAAATGAAAAGGACCGAGTTTTCCTTGTCGTTAGACTCGTTAAAATGATTAAATAGCGACAAACTTGTCTTTAGACGAGAACGAGTTTCCCTATCGCTAGGCTCGTTAAAACATAGCGATGGGCTTGCCCGAAGGGCAGGTTATAGAACAAGCATATGTTATCCTCCTCAAGCTTGACAAAAATAAAGAGGTACTGGTCAGAAATGACTGGGGAAAAATTGGGAGAACCTCAAAGCTTTAATGGTAGCAAGTCGCTCTTGAACATGACACTTTGTCCTCCGTATCACATCGGGTTGGGTTGTTTCATTCACCGGTCTCATCACCATGGTCCTCGCCAAACCATCCACATTTGGGGTAATGCTACCGATCCATCACATCAGTGTCGTTATATGTTCAAGAGGTGTGTTCAGAAAGAGTCAACCGGGTCCCATCCACTGCCATACATTATCCTTCATCCACCCATGATCGCCACCCTGAATCATATTTCACAGATCATTTTCATCTCCACTGAAATCATTAGCTCCGTTCCGTGTCATTGATGTGGGATTCATTAAGGCCCTCCTTTGACGGATCGCTTCTTGTCGACTTCAGCTCATTATCCAAGAAGTTGATCTAGGAACACCCCCCCCCAGTACTTTGAAGCTTGCATGCCTCAATGGCAAGTTTCTCACTTCCGGCGGCAGGTATACATTAATGACCTTCGACCAGAAGATTTTGCGTGGTGTTCGACGCCAAGTCCTTTATTCACACCACGTGAATTGTACTACAGTACCTTGAGGGTCATTGTCATTATTGGTGATTCCTCTCGCGCTTGTTAACGGTTTACATTATTGACCAGTAATCAAGCGATGTCTTTCCATGTTCGACTTCAGCGCAATTCTCACATGGATCGACTTGTACTTAGAGTGAAGATCGAACGAGTTTGAAGACCCCGGATCTAGTTTCATCCATCCGGGCTGCGATATATATTCAGGAAATATAAAGGCATTTGATATGTACGTTGTTGCAGCAGATGATCATCCTACTCAAAGGATGATAATTTCAGCAGAGAATTATCAGTCTACCATTAGACGATCGTCTGTTCTATGTACCAAAATGAATTTATAAAGCTGAGCATGGGAATGCTCACCTCAGCTAGATCATGAAAGCAGAATGAAAAATAACGTATTGTATTGTATTTTTATTACAGGGCACCTCTCAGCGATTGAATGAACTTCGGATCCTCCTGATAAAGCATTTCACCCGATAAACGACCTCATACTTTAGGGGGCAACTGTTATAGACATTTTTGTGCCTAACAGCATGAAGCATGAAATGTCAATAATCTGAGGGATCCAAAGTCCCTAAACATGTTGTTCTTACCCTTAGAGGAACAAGGTCAGCAAACCACAACACTAAAAATCAGTTCTCCACCTGAAAACACTCAAAAATAGTCTATTTCTGGATCATGTCAGCTGCTCCACTGAGCATCTGCGCTGAATGTCAACTGCTCCACTCTGTACCTGCGCTGAATGTCAAATCTAATGAAGGCTACCTGTGCTGGGCGAGATTGGCCAAGTGGCACAGTCATTCTGCAAGGTGTCAATTGCCCAGGAAGCTTCCAAACTGACACTTGGGTCAAGGAATTCGCCTTGTGATGAGTAAGAGGGACTTGATCTCCAAGTGGAAGCAAGAATCTCCAAGTGGACTCAAGAACTGAAGATTAACTAAAGTGGGAGAGGACACTAGTCAGCTTCATGCCAGTCTCAAGATGACTCATCCTTTCTCCAAATCTCCTATATATAGAGCTCTCTCATGAGGTCTAAGGAGGCTGGAATTTTGTGCAAGTAAGGAAGTGCTGTTGGTTTGAGTATAGAACTATTGGGTGATTGCTTTGAAGGAGGTGAAGAGGAGATTTCTTTCTGCTGGGAGGTGTTGCTGGATTGGGCCTATTATGGTTGTAACACTCTCAGAACTTTGCTTCTTCCATTAATAAAGCATTTGAGGTTCTTCTATATGCATGTGTCTCTATGGTGAATTGATGCTTGTATATTTGTTTTATTCTAATCCCTGAATCGATTATGGATGTATGCTTCTTGTAGTTTCCTTTTCTTGTGCTTTTACAGGACCTTTGTGTAGCTGGGCCGGTGAAAGAGCAAGGAGCTAGGAGCAAGCAGCAAAGAGGGAAGATTGGATCAACCATTAGCGCAAGATAACGGTTAGTGGATCCTCTTTCTCTTCTCTCTCTCATCTCATAAAGAAGTAATTTTGAATAGCTTTGCATTCAGTTGTTGCTGAGGTACTATCACCCTTAGAGTGGGATAGGGTCATTCCGTATTGGATACTTTTCCCAACAACAATTAGTACAAAGTGTGAAAAAGTGGGAAGATTACCTAATGGGTAAAGAAACAATCATACATACAGATCATCAACCACTTCAATATTTGCACTCACAAACTACATTGCAGCAATCAAGACATTATAGGTGGATGGGTTTTCTACAACAATTTCATCTTGTCATCAGATATAAGAAGGGAATACATAATAAGGTTACATACATGTTATCAAGACCAATCATAAATGCATCTATTATGCTTAAGCATAAATCAGTAATGCATGAAAATTACATTGAACAATATGCTCAAGATGTAGATTTTAAAGATGTATATGCAACTTTAAGTCATGGCAAGAAAGTAAAAGAATTGGATTATTATGTAAAGGACCAACTCTTATATCATTTGGGAAAGTTATGCATTCCACAAACTGAAAGAGTTAACATAGTCCGAGAAGCACATACTTCTCTCATATCAGGTCATTTTGGTGTAAGTAAAACAATTTCACAATTGCAAAGGTTCTGTTATTGGCCAAGAATGCATGAGACAGTTTCTAGATATATCAAAGTGTGTACTATGTGTGCTACAAGCAAGCCCAATAATTAGAAATTAGGCTTATACACTCCACTTCCAATTCCTTCTCATCCTCGGGAAAGTGTTTCCATGGATTTTGTTGGGGGATTGCCAAAACATATGAAAGGTCATGATTATTTGTATGTTGTTGTGGATAGGTTCAGTAAAATGTGTATTTTGATACCATGTAACAAGCAGGTTACAGTTGAAAAAACAACAAAGTTGTTCTTTCAGAATGTATGGGTTCATTTTGGGTTACCCACTTCTATTGTATCTAATCGAGATTCTCGATTTGTTGGGAAGTTTTGGTCAAATCTATGGGAGTTGATGGACACTAGGTTGAAGAAGAGCACAACATTTCATCCACAAATAGATGGTCAGATAGAAGTGGTCAACAAGACAATGATCCAGTTGCTCAGAGGCTATTGCAACAAGCATCCCAAGCTTTGGGATGAGCATTTGTGTTATGTGCAACATGCTTACAACCATGCTAAACACTCTTCTAATTAGAGATCTCCTTTTGAGACTTGTTTTGGTTTTATACCAAAGTCACCCTTGGATTTTGTCTTTGGTAAAGACATAGCAGTTGATGGAGACAATGATGTGGACAAAGCAACCAAGTTCATTGAACAAATCTAGGAAATTCACCAGGTAGTATAGGAACAACTGGAAAGAAGTCAAGCCAAGTACAAGGCAAGACATGATAAGCATCGAGCTGAGCATAGTTTCCAAGTTGGTGATCAAGTCTGGCTGTATATCAGAAAAGACAGAATGCAGGGGGAAGGTAAGAAGCTAAAATCAATAAGGTATGGACCTTTCAAGATACTTGATAAAATCGGTGAAAATTCTTTTCGCCTTTATTTGCAAGCTTATATGCAGATCTATTTAGTCATTAATGCAGAAAACTTGAGATTGTATGAACCTTCATTGATTAAGGATCCTGAAGAGCAAAGTCAGTTGCCTTCTATTGAGGATTCGTTGCCTGAATATCTCAATGAGTTACAGGTGGACACGGTTCTGGACAAGAAGGTAAGAACTACGTGTCAAGGGGATGTTGAGTACCTGAGAGTGGGACTCAAAGGTTCAAATCCAAGCAAGGCATGATGGATAGAGATTGGACAAGTGAGGGAACTGTATCCTCACTTGATCGATGCCTAAAACCAACTTTTGGTGGTCCAAAAGCTTTTCAGTGGGAAGGCGTGATCCAAAATGGATATTAAACAACCCTTTTGAAAGTATTCAAATATGTTAAAACCACAAAAAACAACATCAAGGTTAAATTGTAGCAATAAAGCATTGATATCACATCGAAGAAAGCCAAGTAGTGTTAATGGGTCTTATCCTTAAGAGAAATACGATAGCGATACAAGCGAAACAATGTGAATCGTTGATCGATCGCACAGATCAATGGTCCAGATCAACTACCAATATCTCATCACATGGAACCGAAGGGAGGACTTAACACAGATGGACCCGAAGGAGTTATGAATTAAAATAGCGAAGGATTTGAGTTCTGTGGTAAGTGGTATTTCGGGTGGGCATCAGGCGGTAAGCAGTATTGGAGAGGCTCTGCCCGATTCCATACACTAGCCGACACATAACATGGCACAGGAGAGAGAAAGCCACTTTTTCGGGTGGGTAATCTCCATGAAAATGGGCCACCCAAAATGGCCATCAGCTGTTGGATTAGTGATCACGGATTGGACGGTGAAGAAGGCACGAGCTAGTTCGATGATCAGGTTGGATGCAAACTGTTTGATTGAAGGCAGATCAACGGTAGGCTTGAAACAGTGATAAAACATGGACCCGAGAGGATTATAGATGTGGCACTGTAAAATTTGAAATCCAATATGCAGCATTTTGTCAGGTTTTTCTGTGTTTTGGTATATTTCCATTATAAAATCAAAATACCAAGAAATTCTTGTGCTTTAAGCGTTTTGTCTTAACAAGATGTGTCCAATGCCTAAAGGAAGGTGAACGGATAGAAGAGGAAGATAGAGAACCCGAGGAGGGAAGGCAAACAGACATGGCCGATAGGATTAAAAGCTATCCAATGGCAGAACAAAAAAAAAGACACAGAGAGAGCAAGAGAAAGCAGAAGATAGGGAGCAAGAGGAAGCAGTTGTGTACTCTTGTAGGCTTGAGGATTTTGAGTAAATCCCTGTTGTTTTTGTCATATGTTGTGTTGAGACTCTGTTGATCTCACACTTGTAATGTTATGCTCTTAAAGACATAATATAGAGGTCGAGGCCAATTTCCCCTTTAGGACATCTAGGCTCTTCATGCAATCATCATTCCAGAAAAATGTGACATCCTTTTTCAATAGTTTCTCCATTGGCACAGTGATTTGGGCATAGCTTTTGATGAACTTCTTGTAGTACCCTGTGTGTCCCAAGGTAGTGCATAGCTGTTTAACACTTCGCGGTGCTTCCAAATTTAGAATCACTGCAATCTTCGCGGGGTCCACCATCAGTCCCTGTTTGCAGACCACATGTCCCAACAGGTTCCCAAAGGGAACGAGGAATGTGCACTTCTTAAGGTTCAGTGCAATTTGGTGTCATCGGCAAGTATCCAGCATCAAGCCTAAGCTTTCTATGTGGTGCTTAACTAATCCAAAGATAGTCCAATCATCCAGATAGACCTCTAGGAACTTTTGGATGTATTCTTTTAATGTGGCAACAATGATGCACGAAAAGATGGCTGGCGCGTTCTTCAACCCAAATGGCATAATGGTGTATTGAAAGTAGCCCCATTCCATTGCGAAGGCCATCTTTCTCTTTTATTCCAGTGCGATTTTGATCTGGTGGTACCTTGAGAACTCGTCCATGAAAGAGTATGCTTCTCGTCTACCAACATTTTCCAATAATTCATCTGTGAACGGTGTCGGGAATGGGTCATGTACACATGCATCATTCAACTTCCTGAAGTCCACACATATTCTTATCTCGCCCTTCTGCTTTTTCTTCTACACTACGATAGGGTTCACCCAGTCAATTTCTTCCACCGACTCAATAATTCCGACCGTGAGCATTTTGTCTAGTTCTTCACAGACCTTTTCCTTATACTTTGGATTCAAGCGGTAAGGCCTCTACTTAACCGGCTTTGCGTCGGGTTTTAGGGTGATCTTCATCATCCCTAAGTCGCCAACGATCCCTTTTAAGTTCATGGTTGGGAACAAGCCTTGGTACTCGCGGAGTAACTCAACGACCTTATCCACCATGGCATCATCCCAATAATCACCGAGTGTTGCATATTTGGGTTCAGCCTCCATCCCAATGTTTACCTACTTTATTTTTAGTGGCGTGGTGATGTCAAGATCTTCAATCAATGGTCCTCGAACCTCGTGACAACCTTCAGTTTTTGGAATGTTAATTTTCCATGGATCCTCATCATCCTCCTCAATATTTACATTGTAACACTCCAGCACGTAGCTCAGCTGGGTTGCCCATTCTGGTTGAAGCACTTCCATTGGCTCCAAGAGTATTTTGAAGATAACTGCTTTTACTGCTTGTAGCGCATCATTAATAGCATCCCACCAACGATCCTTAAACGTGAAGGTTAACAAGAATCATTCGCACAAGATATACCATTCGCTCATTCCATGGTGGAGCTCCGTCTTAGTATACCAAATCATGGGTATGATATCCAGGGTATGACAGAACAGATGCACCCACTCAGGTTGTGGCTCTTCCCCGTAGACCTTGGTCCATTTTGCGAGGTGTGCACATGGATCATCCCATCCGTCATACTTGTCTGTTAGTCGCATATGAGGTTTCCCAAATTGTAGGTGCATCATCCTTCTGCATTCCCGCCAATCCTCAAAATTCTACTGGTGCATACCCCACCACCTTGCGGGTGTAGCGTGTAGTGCCCATTTCAGAGCGTCGAAACATTGCTGTTCCAGTACTCTTTTTCAAATTTTTTCAAGAAATCATCCATCTCATTCAACCCATCATATATAGGAAAATATCTTGCTTTCGTTGCTACACAGCGTAGTGACCATGTCATCATGTTGCAGTTAAGCGTGGTTACCTCGTGTAACCGGTTCTGCCATCTTTCTATCTCCTCATCCGAATCTAAGGTAAAATCCTACCAGGTGCTGTTGGATTCAACCAGTCCTGCTCCTACATGGTTATCTTGTAGATATAGCCTAGATCGTCGTCACTGGCGCAGTTGCGCACCGCTCTGTGTAGCACGATCCTTCCACAGGGTCTAAAGGTACCACTAGGCAGAGTGACTTTTTCTCAAAAATCATCTTGCACTTCTTTAGATTTATCACTCCATTCATGTTAGTGGCCCAATCTATTCCCAGTAGCGCAGGATAGAGATTGTTGTCATCAAAAATCTCTATCACTTTGAAATCTGCAAGCGCGCTCGCACCTTCGATATCTACCGTTATTCCTTGAAATCTTTGCATTTCTAGGATCTTTTTTTGGTTCACCATTCGCAATTGAATAAGAGACCATTGCAACGCGGGCCTGCCCATGCGCTCCCACGTCTTCTTTGGAAGGACGTTCACGTCCGATCCTAGATCAAAAATCATTGATCCATTTCATATTCCCCAATCTGTGCGGTCAATCTCATCTCTCTTCCTGTTCGCATCGTGTGATTTCCAAGCTTCCAGACTATGCGCGGTTCTCCTGGTCCATCACATCTAGTGATGAGTTCTTGCAGCCCCTTCATCACTTTGCTGTTGCGTAGCAGCTTCATGCATGCCTCTAGAAAGGTAGTGAGAATTGATGTGTCCATTTCCAGTTCTAGTTTGTCTTTACTACCTGAAGTGGAGGCCTCCATGAAGGTCTTCTTAACTTCCATGAATGTCTCCTTCGCGTGCTCCAAATCAAATTCTGGTTCCTTTGTTGGAGCCTTGCGAACCCAGGCACTCTCTTCAAGTTGCTTACCTTTGTCATCTCCTGTCATAATACCACTTCGGAGCATGATGTTTACATTCGGGTCATCCTCGTGCAGCGTTGACCTCATCATTTGCAGGTTCTGAGTCGTGGGAGGTTGGAGTGTTCCTTTATCGTGCAACCTCGTTATCAGTGTGGGGTAGTCCTCCATCTCATGATCAAACTGAGTACAATATAAACATGATGCTCTTGTCGGATTTGTACAATCATGGGCATAATGCCCTAGCCCTCGGAAATTGTAACATATCAGCTGTCCGCGATCCCTTCTTGGCCCCATTCCACCTCGACCTCGTCCGCGCCCCTGAAATCCAGTGCATGTCATCCCTGCATTTTGATTGAGGGCTTGCGTTTCGGTATGAACTCTATAGGTAGGAGTTTGATCCATCATCAGTTCATAACTTCTATAGGTGCACTCATCATGGCCTACTAGCTTGCAGAAATTACAAAACAAATGCTGGGACGTCTGTGTGTACTTTTGTAATACATGGCAGTTATATGTAGCATGCTTCCCTTCTATTTGACAAATAGTGCACCATAATGTAGGTGCCATGCTTGGTCCTGCTTGTGCCTTTGGTATCAATGGCATCGGCCCTCCTCCTTCCAAATAGTTCGTGAAGACTGGACAATGGTCCTTGTCATGTCCTTGGCCTTTTCACTTTATGCACCATACCTCCTCACGCGCTTCTGGGCGAGTTGTCCTGTCTTGTTTCAAGCTCTGCATCTCAAGACACAAGTTTTTCAACTGCGCGTGGATCTATTGGACTCCCAAGTTAGGATCTTGTATCGGGGTCTCGTGCAGTCTCATTGCAATCTCCAAGGCCTCGACCTGAGTGGATAGCTTCTGCTGTGACAACGCAGTCCTTAGATGCGGCGTTAGCGATGCTACAAACCATGTGCGGTGTTGCCCATCCGTCAAGGTCATGTTGGCTTCATGAATCATACCCTTCAGTCTCTGATCTAGCTCCCAAGGGGTCTCACTTGGAAGCATCACAGTTTCCTTAAATCCAATAATCGACTCTGTCTTTGATTTTGGCCTGCTAAATTCCCTATTTAGCGCAGATTGGATATTAGTGATCCTTGCGTTTGGATTTTCATTGGAATGCTTAATGTACCATGTTAGTGCGCGATCTTCCAACATGCTTACTAGTGTTGCCTTCTTTATATTATCATCCGTGACTCCTTGTGCTTCCCATACAACCTTTACCACAAACCAAAATTGGTCTGGATCTTCATTCCCTACTCCTTTGAACTTTGACAACTTTATTACGCTCGCCATATTGAACTGTGGTGGTGGTGGAAGTGGTGTGGGCGAAGATGGGGGTGAAGATGGTGAAACTGATGGTGGTGTAGGTGGGGGTGGTATGCGCAGAATTCTCTGTCTTATCAGACTGATCACACTTAGTGAGACTTTCGTGAGCTCTTCCTCACTTTCTCGCGGAGGTGAAATCAAGGGGCTAGTTTCTATCTCTGTACTACCTTCATTTCTGTAGATCTTCCCACTTCGCGTAGCCCCAAACATCAATTTATTCGCATAAACTGCTTTTCACACAGTAGCATCTTAATCCAAGTGTTCAAAGATTTAATCTACTTACCTTGCGGTCCTTTGAGGAAGCGTCGTTCTGCCTCGCTGTAGCTAATTGAAGCATCTACCATGAACTCGGTGATAAACCCTCCTATAATTCAATCGAGCCAATGGTCCACAGCGCATGTGATGTTATCTTCCGATGCTTCCAGTATGCACACCAACTCTAGAGTCGACACAATAGATTTATCGAGCCTACACCTTCCCTGATTGTTTTCTAGCTTCGCGATCCACTCGTACAACTCAGAGGGGAAGGATGAAAAGCAAATTTTGTGGATTTCCATATATAAGTAGTGCTATAACCACTCTTCCTTTGATACTCGCGGATTCCTATTTTCCTGCGCCGCGAACTCGTGAATCTTCCTGTCCAACCACTCTTCAATTTATTTCTTTGTTGGATTCCAGTGACATGACATCAGACATCTCTTATGCAGATATCGGTCTCGGCAACGAAGCCATTTGTTGGCTTATTGGGGCCTGACCGAGGTTCAGAGTTGTTTTAGCCAAACAAATCCCGATACTACTGGCCCTTTTGGCAATAGTTTGTGGAGCACAGACTAAGGTCTCACCCGAAGTAGTATGGGAGGGTGCTAGAACCAGGTTTCTGCACCCTGGAGATGTCTGAAGGGTTCACGAGGTCCATGGTTCTACCCTACACAGAAGTTTCTTAGCGCAATTTTCGGTGACCCGCAACCTGAGGTACTGCTTTCACGCAACCCTACTCGGGGGCCGAACACTATTATTACCTACGTCCTTACTAGTATTCCAATGTTAGTTGATTACTTTAGCCTACTTGCATGCTTTAAGTTATACTTAACAACATAAATCATTCATACAGGTGCACGCAGTAAACAAACAATATATTTGCAATTTATATCAAACTTGCATCAACCCAAGAATAGATACACAAATTGGTAACAAAACTTCTCTTTATTAATTTCTTCCTCGGTTATAGACTTGAATCCACCCTGTGCACTCAGCTGCAGGGGTCTACACACTCAGTTGCGGACTACTAGGCCTTTGCACTCTCAGTTGTAGAGCCTTCTCCTCCTCTACGATCCAAAGACACACTTAGTCACTCAGACTCTTGCTCTTCTCTCTCTACTTCTTCGCTCTCTCTTACACTTAGAACCTCGCTCTATGTATACAATCCCATGGTCCGCGGACCATGGGTAGGCCGACATTACATTACAAAACTAGGGCAGACAACCCTGTGACTCTATCATACATTTCGCGTTCCGTGTCCATAATTCGTGGAGTCTTTACAACAATATCAGGTCAAAACTTGGGCTTTGAGCCCCAAAACATGCCTTAGGGGGGATTCTATGCCCAATAGTGAAGGTGGAGGTGGTGTGGGCAGATTAGGTATTCACGGAAAACCCTGATTTATCAATTGTACAATGCTTTGTGGTGAGGCCTGTACCATTCCATCATCATCACTCAAAGGAGGTTCTATCAATGGGCTGTATTTAGGACCTACTCTCTCCTGATTTCTAAAGAACTATCCACTTCGCGTAGATCCAAACATCAAGGTAGTGGCATAACTCGCTTTTCACACAAGAGGATTTTAATCCAAGTATTCAAAGATCTCAAATACTTGCCTCGTGGTCCTTTGAAAAAGCATCACTTCTCTTTGCTGTAGCTGACTAAGGTATCGACCACAGATTCTATCACAAATCCTCCTATGACTTGATCAAGCCAATGATTGACATCACGCATGATCTTATCTTCAGAAGCTTCCAATTTTTTCACTAGCTCTAGGGTACACACTATTGGACTATCAAGCCTCCACCTTCGTTGGTCGTCTGCCAATTTAGTGATCCACTCATATAGTTTGATCGGGAAGGTGAAGAAGAAAATTTCATGTATTTTTGTGTATAGATACCTGTCCAACCACTGCTAAATTTCCTTCTTTGTTGGATTCCAATGATGCGACATCACACATCTCTTTATGCAAATGCTAGTCCCAGAAACGAAACCATTTGTTGGCTTAGTGGGTCCTGACCCAGGTTCAGAGTTAGTTGTGCCAAACAAATCCCTACACTACTGGCCCTTTCGGCATCAATTTGCGGAGCACAGACTGAAGTATCACCCAAAGGAGTATGGGGGGATGCTAGAACCAAGTTTCTGCATCTAGAGATCAGCGTGATGTCGATTTATGCCCTAAATATGCCTTCATGCGGATCGATAAGCCTTTAAGGTTGATCGATATAACTTGAATTGGCCTCTAGACCTCCGCAAAGGTCTACGCCTGGCTTTTGCAGACCCTGAACAGGCTAATCAACCACTTACATGCATCCAAGACTATTCTAAACCCATGAATTATTCAATCTTGTTTAAGTGTTGGATAACTTTAACATGCAATAGTATAGTCTTCACATAAACACTTAATGGCAATTCCGTTCATATAACAATATAAACCATGTAAAGTCACACATCAATATATCATTATTTCATACAAGAATTATTTATCACATCATAAAGCGCATTCATACATAATAGAAGTAAATGGGTAAACACAGGAATTTCAGTAATAATCTTCTTTATTGATAATCAATTCAGCTTACAGACTCAAGACTTTCCCATGCACTTTGCTGCAGGGGTCCGCACACTCAGTTGCAGAATCTACTCTAGGCCTTTGCGCACATAGCTGTAGAGCCTTCCATCTTACTCTCCTATGCTAACCCTTTAGAATCTTTCCATATACTACTTCCTTACTCTCCTTAGACATCCCTAAGACACATCTATTTATACAATCCCATGGTCCACAGACCATGGGTAGATCTTCAAAAGCCAACTCAACTTACATAAAAGAAGGGTACTACCCTTTTTGACTCCTTTACTCTCTACATGCTCTATGACCATAATTTGCGGAGACTTTACATTGTATATAACATAAATTGGATTTTTTTTTCCCCAAAATTGACCCAGGGGACCCTATCCCAATAGGCCCACAACACAAAGATCGTGACTTGCCCTCGAGTAACTCAGATGGCACGAAGATCTTGCTACGAAGATCATGGATTCTTGCTTGATCTATTCCACTAGCTTCTCTATGGCTGGTCCTACACTATCCTACTTGATCTTTTGCTGCGTACTCTATAAATTCACCAATTTTTCTTGAATATTGGCAGAGACAATGTAAGCCTCATCCAACCAAGGCCCCAATCTGGCCTTAAGGATGACCTCTTTCTTCTGCGTTTCTTCCACTTGTGTAAGTAGGTGCTTAGCCTCCTACAGCTTGGAAAGGCATTGTGTTGTAGCAACAGTACACGCTGTCACCCTTACTTCATCATATTGTTGTTGGAGCTCGCAGACCTCTTTATTCAAGACCTCTAGGGTGGGATCTTCTTGCAAGGCCGTGACTACTTCCATGGCCTGCTCAAACAGCGCGGTGCAGTCTGCCACCGCGGCATCCACCATCGTGATTCCATCTTTAACAACGATTCGAGCTATTCTCTTACCTCTGGTGGGGTTGAAGGCTGCGACTTGAGCTCCAGTTTTGTTATCTTCATGTCCAACTCAAACTGGACTCTAGCCACTTTTGCCTTGGCATTGCGCACACCCACAACAACTTTTCTAATCTTTGCCTCCAATGGTGCTTTCTCCGAGATATGCAGTTTGACACCGTTTTGCATGCTTTTGCCACTGCGAACGCGAGCTGGGCACTCTAAGCCTGAATTTTCTTCTTTCCCTACAATGCCTTTGTCTTTTCGGTGAACATCTGCTCATTATTCACCCTATATTCACTAATTAGGCTTAGTGCGCGCTACTCCTGAGCTTTGAACTCTACTGTCACACCTACCTACAACGTGTGAAGGAATTCATTAGGGAGTGCAGCCAAGTTGAGGCCGATATTCTTCAGAGAAATTACAATGACCTTTTCATCGACTGCCTTCATGCTCAAGGATCCATCCGGCAGCGCGACTTCCCGAAGATCCAGTGATCGAACCATCTCTGCTGCCTAACTAGTTCCCGGTGCCAATCTTGTTTGTGGAGTGCTTACCTACCATGCGCTCACTTAGATCCTACTCATCTGAATCTGCATCTTGCGCAGATCCTTCTAGATGGTACTTTGCATCTACTGTTGCTATTGTTCGAACTACTGCACTAGTTCCACTGTGGTATTGCACACGTATTGCACACCTTGTCTCCAATCTCATCAATGTCACCTTATGTCAGAGTGATTCGATTCAACGAAAAAATTTATCACTTTTGACTTCTGTTGCGACCCTTCCTTCTTTTCATCCCTGTATCTCTTTATTCAGAAGGGAGTGTTATGTTCCTCCTGACTGCCATCGCCCTGCTCTAACTGCTCCTCCTCCTTGGTTTGGGGCGAAGGAGATTTATTACTGTGCTCGGAGTCACGCTCTTATTGTTCGGCTTGCTGCTTTGTGGCGCACTCCTTTTCCACTTGGTCCCTCTCCTCGGTCTCTTTTCTATGCTTCTCGGCCAACTGCTGGACCTTCTTCTTAGCTGCTTCCTTCTTTTTCTTCTTCACGGACTTACTGGTGCCCGCAGCTAGATCAAATGGAGTATGCCAATATGTCGGCCAGTGCTTGATGACCTCCTGAATAACATTATCTGTAGCAAGGTAAGGCAGGTAAACCATTTTTGTTGCGGATCCTTTTGCACCGTGATGTATACATGGTGGAAGTCAGCTTTAAACTCTGCGTACTCTGAAAGTTGTTCAAATACCATTGGGGACAACTGCAGCTTCTGGTTGATGGCCATGCAAATGCTTGCCTCCATCAACACCCAGAAGAATTTGGTTTCTGCGTAACGTCCTTTGTTGCCTAGAGGGATGCAAATTGTGCAGCCTCTGACAAATATTTCTCCATGGGAGGAAACCGACTGTCCTCCGACAGATCCCAAGCGACGAGCACAATGGAGAGCAATAACCACAAATAGTGGAATGTTTTACTCTCATCCTGCGCCTCTTGATAGTTCGCAAGGAACTCCTTACAAAGGTAGCGCAACAAATTGAATTGCACACCCTCCACGCATTGTTATGCTAGTGAAATAACTGGTGCCAAAACCTTGTCCGCGTGACATTTTCTCATGACTTTGCCAGCAAGGATTTGCATAGAAATTTTTACCATGGGGTCAATGATTGAGGTAATAGAGTACCCATGCAGATTCTTCACGAGCTTGAATTTGTCCTTCATTTTCCCTGTGAGGTCATGCTCGCTTGTCTTTCCACCAAATGCCTTGGCTGGATTCAACCCTGAGTGTGGAAACAACATGATTTGATGGATCAGCATATCAATGATATGGATCAGCACACTCAGAAACAAGAATCTGTCATGTACCAAGGTCAACAATTGCTTGATAAAAATAAGGTTGATGTTGTAGCATTGGTAGTGGGGCACCCACAATAGGTTCAACAACCCTGACTGATTCACTTTGTGAATCCATTCCACAGGCTCCAACGTGGTGACACTTGATTCCTTGTAAAATACTCTTTTCATGTAGTTCTCCGTAGCAAGGTGGGGGAACCTCTCGTGGTCTGCAAATCCCAGTCTTCCAACTTTAAATGTGGAATCCACGCCAAGTGTGGACCTTCAAAATTTATGTTCTCCAGTAATAGGGGTGTATTGAGGAGGAATTTTCCTGCATCTGGGTCCTTAGGGACCATCAATTTTCCTTTACATGGAGGGATATAATCCAGTAGTTTGGAGATAGGTTCCACCCCCTCGGCATCTATATCTGCCGTGCTTTCTTCAGACTCCAAATTGACCACTTTCCCCTTATCCTTCGCTGGTTGTTTTTCCTTCTTTTGAGCCTGGGTAGCAACATGCTTCCTCGGTGACTTGCGCACTGGCTTAGGTGTCTTTTTCTTGTCTTTCTTGGGCTTGGGGACTTCCCGCACTGGTGTAGGTTTCACCCTAGGAGACCTCAGTGCCATAGGCACAACAGCTGGAGCTTCCATGCTCACAAATTCTGGAATCGCTCCCTCAGAAGTGACATATCCACTAGTACTCATAGTTTTCGCGAGGCTTGGTCTTAGCATCTTTTCCAGGATGAATGTCTGATTTACCTCTGATAACATGGAAAATGTAGGGCTCGTGACTAAATCCTCCCAATACAAGTGATTCATATGTAATCAATAACACAACTCTATAAAAACTCTAAGGATGTAAAGTGTTTCTCGTTGGATGGACATGCGTAATTTATAGGTGAATTCGAATTCAAATTCAACCGTTCCCCACAAAATCCGTTCATAAATGCTGATTTGATGGCAAATCTCCAAAGATTTCAACCTTAATTGCCTTAAATGCTGCCCCCCGCTCCTCTTAACTATCTCCTGGCAGTCAAATCATGAATAATGACTGTAACGGTCACTTTCTCACTGTGTTGCATGGTCTCCCCCTCCGTCACACAACTCCCTTCACGTTGCTTCTGGTACTGTGACATCACCCTTTTTTCGCGTAGCTCTACAAACAGGGCAGTGTAGTTTATAGTCCTGTGCCTCCTTGCAGCTACCTGCAATGCTAATACTATGCTACCGTCATGTAGTCATTGGGCTGGATCCCTCGTATATGGCTTCATTCGGCTTCCATTTACCCTTCCTGGAAATGGATCTCCATTCAACTTCGCTAGTTGAACTGCTCCACCATTTGTAATTTCCTTGATAACATATGGTCCCAGCCAGTGCATCTAAAATTTTCCTGGGAACTAAGAAAAATTACTGTCATATAATAAGACCAAATAATTTACCTTGAAGGTTCGTAGTTTGATGTGCTGATCGTGCCAAGATTTTTTGCATTCCTTATGAACCTACTGATGGAATCCAACCAAAAACCTATCTTCCTTGAGCTCCATTAGCTGCGTGAGCCATTCTTCTAAGGCTCTGTGGTTTGCCATTCTTGTGAAAGCTGTTATGCGTAGACTAGGCATAATGTATTCCATAGGCATCACAACTTCTACACCATAGACCAACCTAAAAGGTGTCTGACCAGTAAGATTTTTACAAGTAGTTTTGTAAGCCCATAATACTACTGGTACACGCACGTCCCAATCATTCCACTACGCGTTGCAAACCTTCGTTAGCGCATTCTCCAATATCTTATTAAAAGCCTCAACTATTCCATTGGCCTGAGGATGATATGGCATACTCTTCTGATGGTAAACTTGGAACTCTTCTGTCAGCGCGCTGATCGTTTCATTGAGAAAATGCGTACCGCGATCACTCATCAAAACCTTCGGGCAACCAAACCTGGTCAACACATATTCAAACAAGAATTTCATTGTTGTTTCCCCTTTACAATCTTTTACAGGCTATGCCTCCACCCATATGGTCAAATAATCTTTCGCAGTGATGATATAACGCGCACCTGTCTTCTTGCTTGGGGGTTGAATTGGTCCTACAAAATCAATTGCCCATTTCTCAAATGGCTGCAATGACACCTGCGGATTCAAAGGCAGCTCATCCCTCCGTGATGGCCTGCCTGTTCTCTGACATGCATTGCATGCCTTACAATATGCTTTAGAGTCTTTATGCAGCGTCGGCCACCACAATCCAACGCGTAAAATCTTCTATGTTGTTTCTTTTCCTGCATAATGCCCTCCTGCAGCTCCTCCATGGGCTTCAACAAGGATACTATTTTGCTCAAAATCAGGCACATAACATTGAAGTATTATCCCATCTTATACAAATGGGCCGCAATGACTGAAAATTCTGCCATGCACACCACCAATTATTTCTTCTGCTGATTGGTGTATCCTTCTGGATCTATCCATGTAGTCAGAAAGTGGATAATATCCGCAAAGTGATTATCCTCTATGCACACTGCAAAGAGCTGCGCGTCAAGAAACCATTCCTCCAAATTAGTAGCTTCTTCTCCTATTTCAATGCATGGCAGATGATCTGGTCCCACGTTCAACCTTCCTTTCTTCACAATCACTTCAAAATAATATTCTTGAAACAACAGTCACCATCTGCATATCCCCCCCCCCAACATAGGCTTATGGACTAGATACTTCAATGTAGTGTGCGGGCCCCTGCAGCTGGGTGTGCAGGGAAGGAAAGTATGTACTTTGAAAGATCATCTAATAAAAGACAATTTTGATCCATACTTTGTGTATTTGTTCAATTGTCTTTACTTCTGTTATTTATGTGGTTTCACTTTGCACCTAAAAGTATATGAATTAATGTTTATATAACGTGCAAAAGCGGTAGAATAGTATAATTTATGCATGTCTAGTTAATGACCTTCACTAAGATATAATTGATGTGTATAAGATTTATTGCTATTAACTATTTCAGAAGGGTTAGGGTTCGTGATGATAGAACTAAGCCTTAGAAGCTATATGAATCCATCACACAGACCTTTGGATGCATAAACTTGGTTCTATCATCCCCCAATACTGCTTCGGGTGAGACTACAACCTACGCTATGTGGGTTGTTGTTAAAAGCGCCAACAGTTTAGGGTTTTGTTGGTTGGCACAACTAACATTGAACCTAGGTCAGGCTCCATCAAGACAACAAATGGTTCCATTGCCGGGACTGGGATCTTGATAAGGAATGTGTGATAAGTGGTTCCCCACTAAGAAAGAAATCTAGAAGTGGATCGATAAAAATATGCACACGTTTGCAACCCAGGAGAACATAAATCTATGCTTGTCAAAGGAAGAGTGGCTGAATAGATACCTATTCACAGATGAACATGAAATATTCTTCTACTCTTTCCCTTGTGAATTGCATGAGTGGCTGTCCAAATTGGCGGATAGTCAGGGTACATGGAAGTTTGATGACCCTATTGTGTGGACCCCAAAATTGGTGAAGCGCTTGGAGGCTTTAGAAAATAACATTGCACGGGCCATCGACCACTGGATCGATTGTATTCTGGGAGGATTCATCACTGAGTTCATGATCGATACATCCACCAACTATAGTGAAGCAGAGCGCAGGTTCTTCAAGGGACCAAGAGGTAAGTACCTGAAATATCTGAAGACCTGGATTAAAATGCTATTGTGCGAAAAGTGGGTTATGCCTTTAAATTAATGTTTGGGACTACGTGAAGTGGGAGAGCATTCCGAAGGAACAAAGAAACAGGCTCTGAATATGGTTTGTTGTTAGGATCATATGATAACGATGACGAAGGTAATATTCTGAGAACACTACGAAGCGCACTACAGATTGTAATTCAGGGTATTACAGGGATACCTCATCCATCCACTCCACCTCTGCCTCACACACCTACACCTCCGCCTGCACCTCCATCATTTAACATGGTGAATATAATGAAGATGCCTATGTTTAAAGGTGTGGGAACTAAAGACCCTGAATAATTTTGGTTCATTGCAGATGCTGTATGGAAGGCACAACAGATCACTAATGACAACATGAAGAAAGCATAGCTAGTCATAGTTCTACAGGACAAAGTGCTGAGTTGGTACTTCAATTTCTGTACAGATAAACCCAATGTGACTATGCTATAAACCTAGCAAGAACTTGACAGTGAGTTCAAGAAGCCCAAATCTTAGGCCCAGTTCGTAACAAAGCTCAAGGAGATTCTGTAGAGGGTAAACAAGTCTGCGTGAGACTTTGATCAAAGATTCAAATGTTTGATTCAATAGGCTAATATGAACATTACAAATACTCAGCATAGATATTGGTACATTGCTTCTCTCCTACCTCATCTGAGATTACCATTGTCACAATAGAAAATAGGAATGCAAGCAGAAGAAGTGGATATCTCCATGAGATTAGAAGCTTGACCAGTGCAAGACACGAATGTAGGGGTACAACCAATTCAATCACTGCTGGCAAGATTGCACATGGAATTGCATAGATTGAAGAAGGCAAAGGAAGTCCAGCCTAAGGTACGTGCAAAAGTTTGGTGCCTGAAGTGTAAAGGTTAGGGTCATGACAAGGACCACTATCCTATTTATCAAAATTACCTTATTAGGGGAGGTCTTGTTCCCCTAAAATCAGAAAACATCATCGGACCGAGCATAGGGGTAACCTTGTGGTGTGATATCTGTCAAATAACTGGGAAGCATGTGAATGACAACTGTAATCTCCTACAAAATTTCATGCAAACTCTACAACAGTTGTTTTGTACCTTTTGTAAATGAGTAGGGCATGATGAGTGCAACTGCCGAAGCTACAAACTAATGATGGAGTAGACCCATACATATAGAATGCAAACAAAAAATCGGCCTCAGGATCAGGGCATGGGTGCAATGCACAGAGGATTCTAGGGCCGAGGAAGAGGAGGAGGAGGAGGGGCTAGAAGGGGTCGTGGACAAGTCATTTGTTATAATTGTGGAGGAGTAGGCCATTTTGCACGCGTCTGTCAGAACCCAACACGTCCCTCTTGTAAGTATTGTTGACAATTTGATCATGTTATCAAGGATAATTTTAGGGGCGAATGTTCGCCCTTTGGCGAAATTAAGGGGTTTTAAATTTTTCGTGGGCGAATATTTTGTATCATAGTACATTTTTACAAATCACCTCAAATAGCCCACCTTATTTTAAGGGAGAGGGTAAAAAAGGTAAATTTAGCCCTTGAAATTAGGACTTACAACCTTCCATTCGCCCATTTTCAAGAATAGGTCTTATTTAAGTGAATCCATTTGCCGTTTTCAAGAATAGGTTTTATTTAAGTGAATCCTATGGGTCAAATACCATATTTATAAAAGAGGTATGGTAAATTAATAAAAATATAAATAAATGAGAGGTATGGTAAATAAATAAAACATTTTTTATATTTACTCCATAAGTCACCTTATATGCATGTAAGGGTGTAAACAAATAAAAATATAAGTAAAGTTGAGGTATGGTAAATAAATATAAATATAAATAAACTAGACGTATCGTAAATAAATAAAACCTCTTTTTATATTTAGTCCATAACCCTCGTTCTATTTATGAAGGCTCAAGAAAGAGGTTTTATTTAAGTGAATCCTATGGGCCAAATACCATAGTTGTAAAAGAGGTATGGTAAATTAATAAAAATATAAATAAACGAGAGGTATGGTAAACAAATAAAACATTTTTTTATATTTACTCCATAAGTCACCTTATATTTACAAACACTCAAAAAATGGGTTATATTTAGGTGAAACCTATGGCCAAAATACTATGGGACAAATACCATGGACTAGATTGTTATTAATACCATGCAAAAAACCATTATTAACCCTAATATTAGAATTAATAAAAATAAAAATGGCACATGGTATTGACCCATGGTATTCACCAAAATGGCACATGGTATTGACCCATGGTATTCACCTGGAATGTAGCCTATTTAAATGGGGCAATTAAACCAGTATGTAGCCTATGCTAAGATTCACTAGGACTTTACAAAGTTTTATTATTTAGTGAAGGACTCGCCAAGATCTTACAATATTTTATAATTGAGTAAAATATTCGCCATGCCTGGTGAGAGATTCGCCAAAAAATTATATATACATATTATATTATTGATAAAATCGCCTTCCATTTTTCCTATATACCTTGGAGATTCGCCCATTTATTATATTTCTAAATTTAGGGGGGGTTCTTAAAATTTTCCTTGCATGTTATAGAAGATTGCTCAGTACTAATAGCCAAGATGCAGGAGAAAGAGGCTAAAACACCGACACAAAATAGTCAAATGATGAGAGTGGAGCCTCGCGAGGAAGAACCTAGCATTAATAGAGTGAAGCGAAGTGGTATTTCCACTAGAGAAGATAAAGGAAAATAGTTGGAAAATGAAGGATGGGTATGCAAGGCTACTGAGAAGGAAGTTGGATTCGATCTAAACCGGGCTAAGGAAACCTTTATGGAAGCCAAAAAGAGCTTCATTGTTGCCTCTATCTCAGGAAGTCAGGAGAAGTCTGATGGAAACAACAAAGCACATGATGTAGATCCTTCACTATTAGCTACCTTTTTGAAGACTTGTATGAAGTTGTTGTGGGATAGAAAGGTAGTATAAGGGCTCCAAGAATTAATTGATAATTGTATAGGTAAGGTCAAGACTCCTCCAGAACAACACACTATATGAAAAGTGGGAAAAATCAAGAAATGAACAGGTCGCAAAATGAGGCTAACTACGCAGATTGGAGAGTACAAAATGGATAAGGTAATTCCCGATCTCGGATCTGATGCGAATGTGCTACCAAAACAAAATTGGGAAAGAATGGGAAGACCTACACTATAGTGGTCTCCTATCCAACTATGTATGGCAAATAAACAGAGGAGCATTCCTATGGGGTGCCTATATGGGGTTACGGTGGATATTGAAGGAGCAAGCACCCTAATCAACTTTGAAGTGATTGAGATAGTGGACAATAGTAATCCTTGCCCTACTCTATTAGGAATTGATTGGGACTTCGACATGGATGCGATCATTAATCTTAAGAAGCACATGATGACATTTGAGAGAAAGGCTCTCTGAGTTATTGTTCCACTGGATCCAAATGAAGGTGTGCAATATACAGAACCAGTTTGTGATTATGAAGAAGAAGATGATCTGGATCATATATATAAGACCACTACACATGATGAGGACTAGATCAATCCTACAACAGATGGAAAAATTACTTGGGATAAAGATAGCTCCTACACCTCAGATTTCGACAAAGAGATTGAGCATTGGCATAATAGATTACACAAAGTCTCCGCGCTACGTTGCAACATGTTGAAAAAATTGTTTCACTGCATATCCACAGAGGTACGAAATCTACCTCATTATGATGGTTTAGATGATGTTATTTTGTTCTTTGATAGGTTTGAAAGAGAGGTGCCAAAAGAACATCGGTTCTGGGCACTCTATCTGGTGCTACATGCTACGCTTGCCTACCGGTGGGGTACGCATAAAGACAACTTTGATGACTAGAAGGAATACTCGCGAATGATGAAACTGAGGTTTGGGTACACCAATACTCGTATGACAGAGAAATACACTGGAAAATATGATCCTCACGAGCATTTGGCACGATGGACTAAAGCATGGGGAGAGAAATCTAAACCTGAATGGGTGTAGATCTTGTGTCACACTTTCGATACAATTCTGATGAATTGGTACCTGGAAACTGAGCTATGCTATGGAATGACTGAGTGGGATATCCTCAAGGAAAGTTTCCTATTGACATTCAACTTTGAGGATGGATTTAAATGTATTGATGAAGCGCTCCAAGAAATTAAGGCTAAAATATTTACAATGCCTTAGGAATGGTAGAATGGGTTCAACCAGATTGGAATACGCAGCTGCGCCATGCACTAGAATGCTATAACATGACCGCAGCAGAAGAAGAAGGTGACCCTAGAAATAACAACATTCCAGAGTCTCAGGGACAACGCGAGGTTGAAGGACCCAAAGTAGCAATCCCTGACATAGCAGAGTCTTTGAAGACTCGACAGGTAAACATTGGATTGGACGCTATTGTAGCAACTACGATCACCCTTCGAAATTTTTCCTTAGCCCGTTTTGGAGCCTCCCTACCAACCTTACACAACACTTTGTCTTGCTTCATTCCGCTCACAGGATGTTCACCCAGACTTGGTTAGTTGCAGGCTAAGTAGCTTCCCCTTGAAAATTGCACATTTCTAGAGGGAAACCAGCCTTTTCTCTAGAAATTGTGCAATCCTATCAGGTAGCCTACTAGGCTCCAAGGTTACGCGATCCTGCCAGTCAACACTCCCAGCAGGATTTGCACAGATTTCCCCAGCAGGGCTGCTCAGCCCAGGATTTGCAAAAATCTAGGCAGAAATTACTTGCTCTGCCCAGAAATTATGCAATCCTCCTGGGAAGTTAGCCTAGCTCCCAGCCAGGAATGCGCATTTTTCCCAAGTAGTTGAGTAGCTCCATGCATAAGCAGTCCGGTTGACCAGTTCCACCCGGGACTGAGGAAACTTGACTTGCATGCATGCATGACTGGCTCTTCCTAGAATAGTGAAAGGAAACATGAAAAAGGCATCCCATGATTCAGGGAGCTATTTTTAGCAGTCGTGGGTTACATGCAAAGTTGTTTTAGAAGTTTCCCTTTAAGTGTCGCTTTTTCCTAGATTTGTGGCATGCACGTCATGAGCCCAAAATTATTTATTCGACGCATCAAAGTTCATTCTTTCACATCGATCTTGAATCATTGACATCCCACAACACATCTAAGAATCTTTGACACATCCAGCTTAGCTATTCATGGGTAAGTGACCTCAACTTGTCCTTTTCATCAATTTTGTCACTTTTTGCTTATTCACTTGTATGAGTGTTGTTTGCTTGATTTCTTTGAGTGCTTGCTGTCATTTACATGTATGCTAGTTTTTCCTAGCTCTGTTTTAATTTTCATTGCTATCTCACTATTGTTGCATGCATGAATCTGTTTTGCACGAACGTTCGCCCAACCAGCGAGCTACTTCACCCACATGCATGTTGATCTGTTTGCTGAAAATTTCATTCATGTTTTGCATGCATTGTCAATCACTTCTGCTATCACTTAGTGTTGCCATGCATTCACTGCCTTATTTTCTTTTAGTTGCCCATCGGCGAGTCAGGCCAACCTTGGCCCAAACTCTGCCTCACTAAGACTGCTTTTCGCAATATGGAGAAGGAAGGCTCTACCTTCCTCTCCAAAAATGTGCATTTTTTCCCCAGAATTGGCCTCTAGGACTATTTTGTGCATTTCTAGAGGACAGTGACTTCTGGTCCAGGAAATTGCACAAATCTCTCCCTGGGCCTACAGTCCTTCCTAGCTAGAATTACACATTATGCAATCCCAACAGCCAGAAGCCAGTTTGGATTGATCATTGCGCAAATCTAGCAACCAATCATGCTTCCCAAATAGCCCAGACTACCTTTTGCATAGTTCTGGCAGCTTGTCACCCAGCCTCCCATATGATATTGCATAATCTTTCTCATTAGTTTCCCAGGTATGTGCTGTGTCATTCCCTAGAATTCACTTTGTTTTCACTTACATATTTATTTCCATGCATGTTTCTTGTCTCTAGATCTTCCAGGTGTTCATCTGTCTCAATGGCTTCCAAGAGAATAGGATCTTAGGACACTGGTGGAAATGCAGCTAGAGTAACAACTGAGCAAATGTCCTCTAGTCTACCGATCTATGAAGATATAAAGTTATATCTAGACAAGGACATCAAACTAAAGTTGCAAGAAGTCAATGAAACATTTGCAGGCACTTTTGGGGAACACCTCGAAGACCGTCAGGTGTACGTGAACATTCACAAGTCTGGCTTATACTGAATTGCATGCAGATATCCCGTGTTCCCATGTGCGGACATGATACACTGGATTGTCTCTCACACTAATCCCGAGACGATGACCTTGAGCAGTGTTAGTGGGACGAAGCTTGCGACCTTTTGGGAACAAGATTATGATGAGATGTATCAGATGTCAAAGCCCATGACTATCATGGAGACTCCATTCAACTTACCCAACAATAGTGCTAACTCTAGAGACATTTTGAAGGATTGGGTAAAGGAGCCAGCTCGTTTCAGGATGACACCCAACCAGGTCTATAAGACAAAGATACTAAGGAATGCATACTAATACTTGATCATATTTTCTTGTCGACTATATGGCCAAGCAAGCATGGAAACCTTCCCACAGAGTTGGGTGGTTGCGTTGGACCAATTGGCAAGAGGAGGAAAACCATGTAACTGGTACGATGCAGTAGCTCATCAGCTGAAGGAGCAAGTCACATAGGCTCGAGAGTCACCCGAAGGTATCCATTCAAATATTTACATGTCTGCCTACATCCTAGATGCAGTTTGTGCTTGACACGAGTTCCTAGGCTTAGAGTGGGCATGGTCACCAGCGGAGACTGCTGTGAACACATACTTCAAGTTGTTGTCTGAATGGGGCTTCAAAGGAGTAATCACATGGCTATTTGACCATTTTGTCATCCCTTTGTACAAAATGATATTCAAACAAGATCTACCCTGCATGTCAAAGTAAGAAATGGAGGCATTGACAGGCATTGTAGATTGGTATGCCTCACCGTCTGACATTTTCATCTGAATGTTCAGTGCGGAGAAGCCTTTGCATGTTCTACCAAATTTTTCCTTGGATGTACTTGTCATGTGGGAAGTAGCCTATCACATATCGGCAGGATTGACAACTAGACTGCAGCAGAAGAATAAGGCACCTTGGCCCACTCTTTCCGTTGTGGGTTGGGTTATATGAGATCCAAAGTATCAAGCAAGTGGATGTCAAACCAGAACTGATGAAGAAATACCTATTCGACCTCCAAAGCTACAATCCGTATGACCCACATTGCATTGTGAAGGATCACTGCACAAGAATTCAATTCAACTCGATCTACGGGGCATTTCATTGGGTCGAGGAGGACCCATGGAGATATTACTACAGTTTCTCCAGACCTAATGAACTAGTTGGATTCGCTGTGGAGTGGTTAGCAAGGCAGCGTGAAGCAGCATCACGGAGAGCACCAACAGTGGTAGCAAAGCCTAGCATACCAGTGTGCGACAAAGGGAAGAGGAAGATTGTTGACCACATGGAGGAGGAACAAAGCTGCAAGTTTTGAGCAGATCCACTTGTAGAGAAAGCAACGATGGCTATAGAGGCAAAGAGGCAGCAATGTGACAAGTGAATCATGTGAAGGTAGAGGGATAAAAAGAGAATGGAAGAAGCAGAGAAGGAGTTGCATGAGATGATGGAGAAACTCTAGAAAGAACTAGAGATGCGCCAAAAGGAGAGGGAAGTGCAAAAACAATAGATACAGCAAGGGGCACCTCATGTGCAAACAGACGAAGTAGCACCCATACAAGTAGTTGATTCATCTGAACAACTGGTATCAGGCGAACAGGGTGAACCATCATAGGGGAAAGAATTTGCTCATGAAATAGAACATGAAATTCAACAGTTGGATGCAGACATGGAGCAGCAGGAGTTGGAACAAGATACCGACCTCATGCCTCAAGACAAAGAGGTCAACTCACCTGCTTCAATGCATCTAGAAGAAGAGCAAGTCTCGGATGACCAAGGAGGAAATGAGATCCTTGGTGATCAGCTAGAAGAAGAGATGCACAACATTGCGTTTGATGAATCCCAACATAGAGTTGTGCAATCTTGCAGAGTGTCAACTCCAAAGGATCAAACATCCCCTGCACAATTTAAGAACAAGTGATTGTTACTAATGTGTGTAAGCATCCAGCTACTTTGGCCAATGCAACCAGAGTGTATGTCGAAGCCACTAGCTCAAGTGTTCATTTTTTTTATAGCTGAGAATGAGCGAATGGTGAAGGAACTACAGGTGGCCTAGCAAGGAGGAGACTTGGTGACAATGTTTGCCTGAGCTGAACTAAAGAAGGAAATGCTAGATGAAGTATTGTCCCTTGACACAGTTATGCGAGCATTGTACTCCAAGTTTGGTACCATGCACAAGGCGGACGTCCATCTTAATAGATGGCAACAAAGATGTGCTAGGAGAGCACAAATCTTGACAAACATACATGCTAATGTTGATGACATGAAAGCATGGACGATGAAGTATAAGGGAGCCCCACTTCACTTGCCAAAGATGATGAGGCCAAATGCGGCTGAGTTGAAAGCACGTATTCGGAGTTAGATATGGAACTATGAGGACCTCCTGCAACTCATCACTAGCATACAAGATTCCTATGCATGAGTATTAAAGAGCATGGATGTTGTGGTGCGCACACATGCAATCCCATCACTTGGGACTCTCACCCAAGCAAAGGTCAAGAAGCAGGTCTGACTAGAGATTGACTTGTACTTTGACGAGTTAATGCACATCGCCACCAGCCCAGACTTGCCTACCAATGCAGACATCATGCACAAGTATGTTTCTGGTATTGCCACATTGAAGACAACGATGTGCATGTTTTTAGACCAGTTGGATAGAGGAGCCCGAGTAGTGTACTCGGATGCTATGGAGGTGAAGGTCAGGTTTTAAATGGATGTCACTACGAAACACATAGACACTATCAAAGACTACAAAGCTTGGCATCAATATGTTACTATTGATTAGCATGAGGATGTTGAGCAGTTGGACTTCTATAGTTGTCTAAGTTAGAGTGATGTCTAGTTTGGCTTGCTTAAGCCATTGTGTTCACATGGGTACATGTGCATTGTAATGTTGAGTCATGTCAAGTGTAAGTCAAGTGTCAATAGTGAATGTAATAGTCATAGAGTATGTGAAGATTCATCAAGGTAGTTGAACAGTCACAAAGAGGAATGTCAAGGGCCACCCCACCCTTTGTTATAAATAGTCCCTCATTACTCATTATATAGGATTTTTGGTCATCCAAGCTTCTGTTAAGACTATATTGAAGAAATCTTGGATAGTATTGTAATGCGCCTTAGCTTCTCCATTGCACAGAGCTAGTACATCCCTTTGGAGGAGCAGACGGATGTTGGGGCTAGTAGGTTTACATGGATGTATTGTATGATTGGAACTTACACTTCTTTATATAATAAGAGCCAACTCATTTTCATGCATATGTTGTTATTGTAGTTGGATTGCTCTGGTTTCTTTAATGATGTATGTTGTCTAGGTTACGTATCTGTGTATGAACTGCTTTGTGTGCAATTATATGAATCTTATTGCAGATGTACTATTGGTTTAACCATCACTTTGTATTGTTGACTGATCTGCTTTCGAGCTTGTGATGCATCTTCGCTCATGTGTTCCCTTCCCAGCAGAGTATTGATACAGGTTTTCAAGGGGTACACTCATTAGAACCTTTCATTAACCTTGCTTGACTCACTGCAGTAGTCACACCCTTGCTACTGACAGATTTATCTTACTTGCCTCTGTGTGACATCACGGTCCAGGCATTACCTTACGACCCACTGCTGGGACTCCTACACTGAATGGTCCGAGGTCTAATTGGGACTTCTTACCAGGGATATCCCCTTGACATGTTGGCAGGTCTAGCATCGTCAATGGACGTACAACCGAAGTTTGTTAAGATATGTGACTATTAGGATGAGGATATAGTTGATAAGGTCAGAAAACTGCTGTGCGAATATTGGAACTTTTTTCCCACCAATTTCTCAAATATGAAGGGGATAGTAGGGGACCTGGGTGTGATGAAGATTACTTTGAAACCAGATGCAAAGCCTGTAAAACAATGACCCTAATGTTTGAATCCAAAGTACAAGGAAAAGGTGCACAAATAGTTGGAAAAAATGCTAGAGGCTAGGATCATTGAGCTAGTGGAGTGAGACTAGGTAAGTCCTATGGTAGTCCAGGAAAAGAAGCAACAAGATGAAATCCGGATACGTGTAGATCTGAGGAAGTTCAATGATGCGTGCATCCATGACCCGTTCCCAACACCGTTTATAGATGAAGTCCTGGAGAATGCTAGAGGGCAAGAAGCTTACTCATTCACCGATGGGTTTTCGGGGTACCATCAGATCAAGATCACGCTAGAGGATCACAACAAGACCACCTTCACAATGGAATGGGGATGTTTTAAATACACGGTAATTTCATTTAGATTGAAAAATGCACTTGCGACCTTCTCAAGGGTGGTAATTTCCGATTTTAAGGAATTTATCCATAAGTTATTAGAAGTCTACTTTGATGATTGGACTATATTTGGATTCGTAAAGTGCCACGTTGCAAGTTTGAGCCTTATATTGGATACCCACTACAAACATTAGATCGTCCTGAATCTGAAAAATGCATCTTTTGTGTTCCTTACAGAATATTGCTGGGTCATGTGGTTTGTAAGTAGTGATTGATGGTAAACTCCACAAAGATAGTTGTTATTGTCAATTTGGAGCCCCTGAAGAATGCGAAACAACTGCACGTGACACTGGGCCATGCAGAATATTATAGAAAGTTTATCAAGGCATATGCGCAAGTCACAATGCCAGTGGAGAAACTGTTGAAAAAGAACACGACATTATGTTGGGATGAAGAATGTCAGAACAATTTAGACATTCTGAAGGAGAAAATGGTCACCGCTCCCATTCTGGTTTTCTTGGATTAGAAAAAGGAGTTTCACATTCATGTGGACGCTTCTTGTGTTGCACTAGGTGCGATGTTGAACCAACTAGATGAAGGCGATATTGATCATCCTATAGCATTTGCAAGTAGGAAATTTTCAAAGGCAGAGAAGAATTACTCGACTATAGAGTGCGAAGGATTGGAAATGATGTACGCACTACTAAAATTTTGGCACTATCTGTCAGGCATGCACTTCAAAATGTACACCGAACATTCTACACTAAATTACCTGGTCAATAAGCTTGTGTTGGGGGAGAAGATTTGCAGATGGCTGTTGCTCTTTTAGGAGTACGATTTTGAGGTAATTGTGAAGCTCGAGTGATTTAATGCTGGTCTTGATCAACTCTCTCGGATTGAGATTGGTGATGAGCCTACTTGTTTGGAAGAAGGGTTTCCTGATGTGCAGATCTTTGTTGTTCATCTCACAGATGATCACTTTGTTGATATAATCCAATTTTTAACAGCTCACACAACCCCAGAGGGATATTCTACACAACAGAAGAAGGAGTTGGTGATTTGCGCGATTGATTTTTTGTGATTTCTGGACACCTATATAAAATGGGATTCAATGAGATGTTGTGCCAATATGTCCCAGAGTTTGAACAACCAAGCATCCTCATAGAAGCACATGGAGGAGTAGCAGGAGGCCACTATATAGGAAGAGCGACTACGCAGAAGATCCTGCACACAAGACGTTGGTGTCGAACGGTGCATAAGGATTTAAAAGAATATTGTAGGGCATGTGATGCTTGCTAAAGGATAGGGAAACCATCGCAGAGGGGTGAATTTCCCTTAAATCCATAGATAGCTTTGCAGGTGTTTGACAAGTGGGCAATTTATTTTGTGGGTCCAATCCAGCCATCAGGGAAAAATACTGGAACGTGATATATCATCCCAACAACTGAAAACTTGATGCGATGGATGGAGGCTCAACTGATAAAGGACTGTAGCGCAGCTACCACTGCGAAGTTTCTTTTTGAGTTTATCTTGTCCTGATTTGGCTACCCTAAGATATTAATGAGTGACAGGGGCACACACTTCTTAAATGAGATGATTGCCACAATGATTGAAGAATTCTAGGTTTATCATCAGAAGAGTACGCCATACCATCCTCAAGCTAATGGTACAGTAGAAGCTTTCAATAAAATCCTAGAAAATGCTTTAACGAAGGTTTGCAACATGAAGAGGAATGACTGGGATGTGTGCATACCAATAGTCTTGTGGGCATATAGAACCACTTGTAAAAAGTTGACATGCTAAATCCCTTTCAGATTGGTCTATGGGTAGGAGGCTATGATGCCCATGGAATATATTGTGCTGAGTCTGCAGATTGCAACACTGACCGATATGGCTGATCACGATACTATGGAGGAGTGTCTCGCGCTGTTGATGGAATTGGAGGAGGTTTAATTTTTAGCAAGATTTCACCAACAGGTACAAAAGGAGCGTGAAAAGGCATGTCATGATCACCATATAAAGAAATGCACCTTCCATGTTAATGATTTGGTATTATTATATGATAGTAAATTTACGAAATTTTCGGGAATGTTTCAAATACATTGGCTAGTACCCTATGTGGTAAAAGAAATTACATATGGTGGTGCAGTTTAGCTCGCGAAGCTAAATGGAGAATTGTTTCTAGGCAGAGTCAATGGTAGTCGATTGAATTTGTAAAAAGGTGATCACGCCCCTGTGCAATGACTATATGATGGCGGGATAGTCTTAGTACTCTAGGTAGCTGCAAGGAAGTACGAGACTATAAACTACACTGCCAAAAAATTGGAAAGATGAAGTAAGAGGACTGCATGATGGAATAAAGTAGGGGAGATGCACCAAAAATATTGGTGCCACGCAACCTGGTCAAAAAGTAGCCATTGGACTCACTGTAGATGATTGGATGGAAAAATTTCTATTAGAAGGAGTGGGGAAGGCGCATTTATGGGGAAAATATTTGGAAATATGCCGCCAAAGATGCATTAATGATAGAAATTTGGAGGGAATGGTTGGATTCAAATTCGAATTCACCTATAAATTTGGCAGGTCGCCCCACATTTGAACACTTTGCTTCCAACAAGTTTTCCTTAAAATTTGCTGCCAGGATGAGTGTTGTATGTCTGAGAAGGTTTGGGAGGAAATTCTATCACAGCTAGAGTTCGCCAACTTACTTGAGTGGCACCATTAACTCATCTTTGAGAGAATGACTGAAACTCCCCCTGCAACGGAAGTTGCACCCTCTGAAGCTGCACCCTCAGTGTAAGCAACACCCTTTGTTCCTGGAGGATTTATGAATATGATGCCTAGGTATCCTACACCTAAGACCTCTACAGTTGACAAGAAACAAAAGAAACCAAAACAAGTTCCAGTGAGGCAATCATTGTGAAAAATTCCCATGGAAATCCGCTAGAAGGGGAAGATGGATAGAGTGCAACAACCACATGAGCCCCTTGATTTGGATGAAGAAGAACTATGTGGAGGCATCGAGGAGATGGATGTTGAGGAGGATGAGCCTATGAATCGGCTCTTGAAGTACATCCCACCGTGCAAGGGCAAAACCAAGGTGCCTAAGGACCCAGACAATGCCAAATTTATGGTCTCGACACCACTGCTACCGAAGAAGGTGATGTTTGAAGGTGCGTTGTTGGGCCGCATTCCGATGCTCAAGTTGGAGGATTGGGATTTAGGAGATCATGAGAAGTTCCCTCATCTTGCACCGGCCAAATACTTTTCAAATATTTATTATGAGGAAACCAGGGTTACACGATTGGAACCCATGAAGTGGGTCATGGGTGTTAAGAAAACGGGCCTCTTGAACATGCTCTGGGTGCCGCACTTTAGTCGCACCATCATTAAAATTGTATGTGATTGATAATTATTCACCTTGGTGCATGATGGGTGTCTCTGGATAGGAGAACCCATCCCAATTACATATATGTTGATCCACCATATCACCTTGCTTCCCTATCAAGGTGTGGATCCAACAAAAGCATTTGGAGGGAAAACGAAGGAGAAGCAACTCACAGATCAAATGAAGAGTGAGTTTGGATTGGTTAAAAATTTGCATGGATATTCCATCCACTCCATTTTAGATCTTGTGGTGCAATTCTTCACGTAGATATTGGCATGCAAGATCATACAGAAGTGTCGCACGGACGAGGTTCTGGCGCCAATGATCTCTTTGGCTACGCAGTGTGCCAAAGGAGTCCAATAAAACTAGGCTCAATACCTCTTCAAGGAGTTCTTGGAGATTTGTTGAAAGGCCTAGGATGAGGGCAAGGCATTTCATTATGCTTGGTTACTAGCTTTTATTAACTTAGTCGCATGGAGGACGCTGGAGGACAACTAATTTCCTCCCCAAGAATCTGACCTCCTGGAAGCAGCAAAGTTCGCTTCACTCTACGCAACGAATGACATTGTGCGAGTCACAAAGACCAAGATGTTCTGGGTATTGGTGGAGATGGATCTATGCATGATGATAAACAGAGGCTAAGGCTGTCACCTAGCTTACATGATCAATATGAGCCTTATGAAGACTTCAAGGCTGACTTTCATAATGTCTATGTTCGCGTGAGGAGGGATCCAAAGAAGCTATGGCACAAGTTGCCTTATCTTGTTGGCGAGGTGGATGTCACAGAGATTGTTAGTAAATGGCCATGAGAGTGGCTTTACCCATCAGATCTAGGCGTAGGAACAAGAAAGGAAACAAAAGGTACCATGACATAGGTAGACATCAACAACAACAACATAGAAGGAAGCCCAAAAGGCTGCATCTTTGAAGAAAGCTGTACAACGGAAAGAGGATACAGCTAAGGAAGCTGCTACTAATGAAGTTGTTTCCAAGGCCACTACTGAAAAAGAGTGAGTGGCCTAGGAAACCAAAATTGAGGTTGAGGAGTCTGACTCTTAGCACACGCAGCACTAGGAAGGGTAAGATACAGAAGAGGGGGGGGGGTCACGGAGTAGGGATCCCCCTTTGTGGTTAGGAAAAGAACAAAGAAGACAACCTCGAGACCATGGAAAAAGCATAAGTCAACTAGATTCCACCAGGTGGATCCATTAGTCCTCACTGAAGGGGACTTAGACAAAATTGGCGACAAGGTCCTGTTGTCACATAGAATGTCTAGACACCGCGACAACGGCTTAGATCGGGGGTTGTCACCCTGATCCCCAATCTCTCCATTTAAGGTGTCTCCCTACAGCAGGCTAAGGGGGGTAGACCCTATGGAAAATTGGAATGAAGAAGAAATAGTTGGGAACCTGCGAGTTCGGGAGACACAGTGAAGCGATCAAGTACTTGATTGAGACTTAGCAAGTCTTATAGGATTTGATTAGATTTTAAACGATTGACACCAGTGCCTCATGGAGTCAATGATCTTGCTAGGGAAATTAAGACCAAGTAATTGATTAGAAACCGCTGCTTAGATGAATGACTATTTTATATGAAATGCAGATCCTAAAAATAATGTGAGATGCAAGAATCTTGGTTAATTTTAGTTAAATGCCTATTTAAATGTGAACCCTTCAATCCTTTCTGTGTTGAGCCTGATTTCATAGTAATTGGCAGAGAGAAGATCAGGGGAAGCACACTAAGGTGTGATTAACGATACCTCTCCTGAAATTCTAACATACCTGGTGCCTCCGGCACTGTAGAGAACTACAACTCTGACGACTACAAGGTCACCATTTTAAGTACTATTAAAACAAGCTTCTCAAGAAAAGACGGATGGAGATCTATTTGTCTATCAACCAAGCTTATGCTTGGAAGTAAATTTTATCTATGCAAAGTTAACTTATATGCAAATGCACCGGAAGATGAGATGAAGTTAGACTCGAGAATGGGAAAACTCTTATGTGGCAAAAGCCCTCAAATACCCAAATGAAATGCTTGCCTTTTTTTAGATGAAGACTTAGAAAATAAACTCTTGAAGATACTATAGTTAAAATACTATCTTATTTCAAATCTTCTTGATACAAATTAGCTCAAAGAGAACAAAAACAACTTTGCAATTCGATATCAATGTCAACAGATGCTCAAAAAAATACTTAGTTTATGAAACAAAGGATATGTATTTATCACAATTCCATGATAGAGTACTTAATTTTCAAAAATTAATTTTCAGGACAATAGTAAGAAAAACTTTATGACAACAACAATATGACAATGAAAACAGTAAGATATCAATGATATCTTTATGCCAAAAATTTACCGAAAATTTTCCAAACTTGCCCACATGAATTATCAAATTTTTTTAGCCAGTTGTGATGTGATTTCCAAAATTATATCAGATCTGATATACTTATTACAACCAACAATTAAAACATGAAATATGCCTAATGATTAATGCCCAACTCAAGAAATTAATTCCTTAATGTATTAGACAACTTAGGCACTGATTTTAGGCTAACCCACATGAAATCTTCCCACTGTTATATTTCATATTTCAGAAATAGAATTATTCAGAGATAATAGTGACCCAAAATGTAGATCTAGGCCAAATTCTTGATACACATCAAACATAAATGACTTATTAATGTATTTAGCAATTTTTTAGTTAATTTCAAACCACTTCGATGTGTTTTTCACCACTATTAGAAAGGTATATGACTGTTGTAGCAAAAAATGAGGAAAAATATGGTTTAGAGATCAAACCCTTAGGCCCTAGGCCTTGAAGATCACTTACCCAAGTTGCCAAAAAAAATTTCAATATCTGAAACATAATTTTTTACCAAATTTTCTGCAAAACCCACCAATTATTAGCTTCAGAAAATGAAATATTCAAATCAGAATTGCAGCGAGGGAATCTAGGGCCAATGAGAGCTAGTACTAGGCCCAATAGAACTAGCATTGGGCTAGGAGAAGGTAGATCTGGGCTTAGGAGCCCCAAAACTTGAAACCCTTGTTCTGAAAAAAATTATTTTTCTTCAGATCTTCAGATTTATTGCAAAATATTTAATGGCAGGCTTTGTAAAAAGATTTGGGACAAGATATTTCCCTCCAGGGCCTAGATCTATCACAAAACCCCAAGATCTGCTTGAAAAATCTCAGATCTAAAGATTTACTTGGTTAATTTCTCAGATCTATTCCTGCAAACAATTTTTGAGCCCAGATCTTGCCCTCCAGGGTCTAGATCTAGATAAGATCTGAAGATTTACTTGGCTAATTTCTCAGATCTATTCTTGCAAACAATCTTTGAGCCCAGATCTTGCCATCCAAGGTCTAGATCTAGCTCAGGTCTGAAGATTTTCTTGGTTGATTTCTCAGATCTATTTCTGTACAAGTCTTTGAGCCCGGATCTTTCCCTCCAGGGTCTAGATCTAGCTCAGATCTAAAGATTTTCTTGGCTGATTTCTCAGATCTATTCCTGCATAAGTGAAAAGAGAAAAACCCAATACCCAATATGTACAAAATAGAGAAAATCCCAAAAACCCAAGGGTTAAAATTCAAAATTATGTTACAAAATTTCAGATCTACATAAGTAAATAACATATCTATACAAATAATTTACGGATCTATCAGATCTGAGGAGTATGCGTCCAAATCTACTCCCAGATCTGATAATCTAAGGCTCTTAATAGCCAGATCTATCAAAATTTCCACAAAATATTTAAAAGATTTTGAAATTTTAGAGAGGTACTAGCCCAAAAACACCATGCAGAAAAAAGATTATTGTTAGATAAATCCTAAGGCTTATATGAAGTAGGCTCTTCAGAAAATATGTGTTGAGAGTTGGTTGGTCCAACTGAGAACTATCCCCAAACGCTCAATGAAAACCTAAGAGATTTTCTGCAAACACTAGATCAACCATCAAATCAAGTAGAGAAATAGAACAACAATAAAATCTTGAACAAATAGAGATACCTGCTACTTCAATCAAAATTAAAAATGTTACCCTAGATCCAACAAACTGAATAAGATACCTGTATTCAGATTATTCTAAGAGAGCTATTGATTGATAGTTTTCACATAATATTAAGCATAAACTAAAGCAATGTTACCATAAATTCATGAAGAGGAATAGTATAGCATGTTGAAACCCCAAAGGCTTTTGCATTAATTCAAAAAAATATACAAGAGAGCTTGAGAGCTTAGTACACGATCCAAAGATTGGATGATCTTGACTGAAAAAATGACCTCCTATTTAAAGATAAATCCTCCAATGACTAGTTCAAGTGATCCACGTCAAAGCAATATCGACCGTTGATGAGGATCAAAATTTCTTTTAATCTCATCCGTCGGAATTTTAAATTCTTGAGCAAATTCGAATTTTTCAATTAAATGAATTTTAATAAATTCAAAAATTAAAATGTTGAATTAATTTCCTCAAAATTTTGACTTTGACTTAACCCCAAGGACCAAGGGCTTAAAATTTAGCAAAATAATTAAATTACCTTAATCCCTGGACCTCTTAAAATTTAATTTTTTAAGGACCAACGAATTTTTCCTTCGGGGAATTTAAATTTACGTAGGACCTAGAATTAATTAAATTTCTACCTTAGGATTTTAATTAATTTTGGCCAGAAAATTTAATTAATCAACCTATGAGGGGATAAATTATTTTTCCAACCCTCAAGACACTTTACATCATGATTTTTACATTTTTTACATCTCAATGGGGAAAACCCATTTGCAAAAGACCCTCACAGACTATCCAATTCTGCGACACAAATATAATCTAGCAAACCAAGCAAGTTGTAATAAAATAACCTAACCAAATAGTTAGGATTATTCCCAAATCACTTTTACATAGACTCAATCTCGAACACTAGGACTCCCCTAAGATCCCAGTGACAAAATCCATTTCGGTTTTGGGGTAAGGCTGAAGGAAAACTCTGCCAACCATCCAACAATGGATTGGTGAGACAAAAAACCTCCCGGAATGTAGATTGTCACCAGAAAAGTAGGTTTACCTAGGTGATTACATACAGAACATAGATCTGCTGAGATTATTTACATTATACACAAGCAGACTGGGTTTACATTATAAGATGATGATAGATGGATGGCATGAACACTTCAATCAGACGCTATCCCTTTTGCGAAAAAGGGGGTGTACTGCTATGGGTCGTTGACACGTAGTGGTCAACAGGTCCGAGACATTACCACAAAATTATGGACCCCCTTTGAGGAGCACTATCAACAGGCGCTGGGAAATGTATAGAAGGATCTACAGGATTTGCAGATCCATACAGGGCAATTACAAGTGAGCGTAGGTCAATCAAGTGGCATTCAGGTGAGCCTGCATCAAGCAAGCACACCAGTGTTGGACACATATTAGACGTTGGATCTCCATGTGATTCAATTGTCATACAGGACCCTGCGTGTCAACTCAGAGGAGGCCCACGCCCAGCTTTCGTAGATCAAGAATCTGGGCATCAACCTCGTGACACTCCCTATCCAAACCCTGCATGAGTTGCACCAAGAAGTATCAGATGAACTAAGGGCCATGGAACAACACACGCTGCTAGTGATCACTGAAGTCAAAAGAAACAACGTGTAGATATTTGAAGAAAAGGCACATGAATTAAAGGAAAAGGACGAGATTGATACATGCAACCAACACTTATAATCAACAATTACACAGGTGTGTAATGAGCTTCCTAAACTCAACATTGTAGTTGATGCAACATCGACAGAAAAGATCCAGAAGTCGGCCGCAATGGTCAAAGAGTCCAAAGATGAATCGATCGAGTCTGATTTGAATTACAGCTGCAAATTCCAGAGCTGCAATTGAAGTTGCAGCTGACAACTCCACCACAAGTTTGAGAGTAGTGCATAGTTGCTATAAAGGAAGGAATTACCACCGTCAATGCAACAGTTAAGGACTGCATAGAGTTGTTCGAGTAAGACATGGAGTTATGGACGTCTTTGTAGGAGGACCCCACTCTGCAGAAGATTGGCACAGACCTTAGAGAAAAACAATGACAGTTTGATGAAATTAGATCGAATGCGCGCACTTCGACGCCAGTGTAGCGGTTCACCAAACTACATGAAGGGAAGCAGCTTGAGAATGAAATGGAAGAGATGCATCGGAAAGAGGCCATTCTTATGTCAAGAAAACAACCTTGGACATAGGAGGCTGACTAGCTAACTCTATCAGTGCAAAGCAAGCTTAAGGGCATGCAACAAACTCAAAGGACCATGGGCCTCGTGGTGGAAGGCCCTACTATAGAGAAATTAGTCGAGGAAGTGTAGCACAAAGCTACGTAGGGAAAAATTGATCTATAGGTTCTGAAGTTAGAGTTCGGAAAACTTCAATCAAATATTGAAGCGCTAGTTGAGTGACTCGAGGATGAGTCACCAAATTGTGTTGGGGGCCTGTTGGGATGGGGTCCCTGGGGTTAAATTTTGTATTTCCTTTTTGTAAAAGTGTAAAGTCTCCACGATTTGTGGAAGTGGAGTGCGAAGATAGTAAGAGTCAAAGGGGCTTTAGTCCCTTAGGTTGTTAGGTGTTAAGAAGGTTTGAGACCCGCCCATGGTCCGTAGACCATGGTATTGTAAAAGAAAAGGCTATAAATAGAAGAGTCATAGTGAGTCTAGAAAATCAATAATCGAATCATAAGATAGAAGATCATTGTTTGGGAAAGTAAGCTAAGGTAGGAAAGTCTGTTTCATGTACTTAGGTGAAAAGGAAGGCTCCTGTAGTTGAGTGCGTGGAGACCTTGGTAAGTCCACAAGTTGAGTGCACGAGCCCCTACAACTGGGTGCGTAAGAAAGGAAAGTTTGTATTTTGAAAGATCATCTAATAAAAGATAGTTTTGATCCATACTTTGTGTATCTGTTCAATTGTATTTACTTATGTCAATTATGTGGTTTTGCTCTACATCTAAAAGTATATGAATTAATGTTTATATAATGTACGAAAGAGGTAGATCAGTATAATTTATGCCTGTTATGACTAGTTAATGACCTTCACAAAGATATAATTGTTGTGTATAAGATTTATTGTGATTAACTGTTCTGTAAGAGTCAGGATTTGCAAAGACAAAACTAAGCCCTAGAAGCCACAGGAACCCATCATACAGACCTCTGGATGTAGAAACCTAGTTCTGTCATCCCATAATACTACTTCAGGTGAAACTTCAGCTTGTACTATGAAGGTTGTTGCCGAAAGGGCCAGTAGTTTAGGGTTTTGTTGGTTGGCGTAGCTAACGTTGAACCTGGGTGAGGCCCCATCAAGCCAACACTCTCATCTAAAATCTTCCCACAATCTACCACTACTATGGAGATGCCGACCATTGCAACCTTTAGGTCAGTCTCCCTCTGCTCTCGTACTTCCTTTGTGTGGTTGGCTTTAGATTCATCTACAGGTAACTAATATTTATCTCATATTAAAATTGTACTTTGGCAATTTCAACCTTATATCCTTTTACTGCAAGGTTGAGCTTCGTGACCTTGTCCTCCGCTGGTTCCTCTTCTCAAACATCAAGGTTTGGAACCTCTCTACATGTTGCTTCAACCACTTCCTTCAACTTCTACTCCTGTTGTGTTGCCTAATCCCTCTCCTAGATTGCCTAGTCAAACTTCTGCTGCAGCGAAGCTCACTCTCTTTCTACCTGAATGTTCAATTACGAGGTATATTGTTTGCGTAACATCATCTAATCTATTATATCTAGATGCAGCTTGTGTAATCTCCACAATGGTACTGCTGCGATGTTCATGTTGACATATGTCCATTCTTTAGCCTGTTGCTAGACCTCGATGGAGTCAAATTGCAGGGCTACAATAGGTATTGGTGCTATCCGTGCTACAAGTGTAGGCTCTACTGCCCTTTCTTCTCCAATCTTCTCCACTATCTGTGCTGGCTACCTAACTATATGTGATAGTATCTTAAGTTTTGCGATGTGCTCCTGCACACCTCTTAGAAGTGCGCTTTAGTGATATTCTAACCTATTCCATGATTTTGTTATTGCCTCCTGAATTCTATCCCTAATCTGATCCAAGTCCCCATCAATGATGACCACTAGTGTTATATCCTTTGTCTAGTCTGTTTTCTATTTCTTTTTGGTTCTTGTGGTAGCTTCAACAACTACCTTCCTATTCTCTACAATAAATGGGTATATCTCTATCCTTTCAGATTCTTTGTTCTACTCATCACCTTCAAGAGGATCCTGGTGATCCTCATCGTGTTGCTCCTCCTTATCTTTCCCACTAGTTTCCTCATACTGTGTTGTGTACTCCTCTATCAAACTATCCTCTACCATTGTCTCCAACGCAGTCATCCATCTCCAGGCCACTGTTGTACTTGTTCTAGGAGGTAATATTCTGTTACTAAATATGGAAGGGGATTCCATTTCTTCTTTGTGCCCCTGTGAGCCTATATATAAACTTTGTCGAATTCATCCTTAAGCTTCGCGACAGAGCTATACTTCTCATATAGTCTGGTCAAAAGGGAAGGGTGTTGGTTCACCAACATGTGTAAGTCCATATGATATAACACAAATAACATCCTATTCTCCTGTGCTCATGACAGTTTAGTGGTATACCACAATGAGGCATACCACGCGATTTCAAAAACATATGATGCTACCAGTGGGAACTGTGAATCCTCCATCTCTCTCCATGCCAGAATTACAATTATCAAAATTAGCCATGCGTAATGAAATGTAGTACCTTTCTCCTAGACCTTGTGGTAGTCGTCCATAAATTCCTAGCATATATATGTGGCCCATTTGTATTGAACTCGATTAGCACACTGCACAACTAATGAAACCACCGATGCAGGGACTTCATTAGCCTGAAACTTCCTCATGATCTTCCCAACCAGTATATGTGTTATGAAGTGAACTCCCTGGTCACTGATAGAGTTGATTTCATACCCTCGCTTCCCTTTTTTCAGTCCAAACTTCTTCTTCATGTTCTTGGCTATTGCTATGTCCTGATCTTTCCCAACAAATTCTTTTGCAAGGTTCCACCCTTGATACAAAAATATTGTGATTATCCATATCCACATTTGGTCTATAGGGATCCTCTTCCCCATCCACAGGCATACATTGTGCACTAGCATGACCAGTTGTCTCACACACACAGGCTATGATCCCTAGATTTCTACCAAAGTGTGGCACATTAAACATGTTTAGTAATCCTAGCTGTGCCAATCCAGCTTCCCATTGCTGCGGTTCGAACCTCATCACACCACTCTCAGGGTAGTGCACTTGTTTCAAGTATTTGTCTGGTGAGAATTGTGGATATTTGTTCTTGTTATTAAAATCGTAGTCTACAAACTTTAGCTGCGGAATTTTCTCAAGGATTTCTCCAGCAAATGGCACTGATTTTGGCAATAAATGTGTGAAGCTGCCATGCTTTGCATCCTTCGACTCTTTGAATAGTTTTGCATCCAGTTTTCTTAGTGGAATATATGGTGGTAGAGGTGACACAAACATTGTGCCATTTGTTTCCATTTTCACCTTCTCTACTTCTTCCTCATTGTCTCTCACCTGTTTGGGCTGTTCAACAGGTTTCTTGTCCTATTTATTCTTCATTCTTTCTTCCTTGGCTGGTTTCTTTCTCAGGGATCTCCACTATGTTCGTGATGATGCTGCCACAGTTGATGTTGCTACGGGCATAACAGCTGATGTTGCTTCAGATGTTGCTTTAGATGTTGCTTCCATGAATTTGGCTAAGCCCCATTCGTTAAACATACAAATGAATTCTTCATTCGAGAGGATATTCATGCAAAAATTTCTGTAACTTCTTCGCAATGGAAATATTCGAATTCTCAATTCAGCAAAGTGCCAAATCTAGGTGCGACATGGCTTTTTATAACAAATTTGAATTTATGACCCCATCATTAGCTTATATTGTGTTTAGATTGTGCTCATTAATTTCATATCTATCCCTAGATCTTGTTAATATGTCCTCATAAATGAAACTTCCCATGTGTTTTAACACTAGATTTCCCTTTTAACTGTCATATTTTTCTGGTGAACTTCGATGCATCCTATAGTGTAGTGAACATCCCCTCTTACATCGCAACTCCTATTAACTTCGACATAATCCATACTGTAGTGAAGTAACCTACTACTTCAAAGCTCTCTACAACATATTTTATAGTCCAGTGCCCACTTTCAACTACAGGTGGCAATAAGACTTTTCTCATTTCTTCTTCAGAGAAAAACTGTGGGGGTAGGGTTGTTCCTGTACAACTTCAACCTGTTACCATTTACTCTTCCTTGAATCAATTCTCCATTTAACTTTTCTAATTGAATTGCGCCTACAACAGTAATATTCTTGATATTATATGGGCCCAAACAATGCATCTTGAATTTTCTTGGAAATTTTACAAACTTACTGTCATAGAGGAGAACAAGGTATCCTAACTAGAACTTCTTCTGCGTAATATGTCTGTCATGCCAGGCCATTTCTCTTGCTTTTTGTACTGGCTAATGGAATCTTGCTATATATATGTCTTCCTCCAAAGTAAGCAACTACACCATTCTTTCCTTCATTATATCATGGTCTACCATATATGTAAATGATGCAATCCTCAAGCTAGGCACGATGTTCTCCATGGGCATCACAACTTCTTGCCCATAAAATAACTTGAATGGTATCTGACTTGTCAACTTTTTACATGTGATCCTATAAGCCCATAAAACTGTTGGAATTCTAAGGTCCCACTCATCTCTATTCACATTTCATACATTAGTAAGTGCATTCTCCAAAACCTTATTAAATGATTCTACTATTCCATTGGCTTGAAGATGATAAACTCTTCTGATGATAAACTTGGAACTCCTCAGTCAATGATTTAATAGACTTATTTAGGAAGTGTGAGCCTTAGTCACTCATTAAAATATTTTGACATCCAAATCTAGACAGTATGTACTCAAAAATAAACCTTGCAGAAGTATCTACGCTGCAATCCCTTGCTGGTTATGCTTCGGCCCATATTGTCAAGTAATCAGTCACTGTAATTATGTACCTTAGACTAGTCCTCTTTCCAGGTGGGTTGATGGGTCCAAAAAAATCAATGGCCCACTTATCAAAGGCTTGCAATGTAACTTGTGGTACCAATGGCATCTCATCTCTTCTTGAAGGCTTTCCTTTGACACACATCACATGCTCAACAATACTCCTTTGCATCTTTGTGTAGTGTAGGCCACCACAATCCTGCTCTCAAAATATTTTGCGCAGTAGCTTTTCCTACATAGTGTCCACCAACTACGCCCCCATGAGCCTTTGCTAGAATCATTTGTCTTTCATGTTCAAGAACATATCTACGCAATATCTCATCTGGTCCCATCTTATATAAATGTCCTACTATTAATGAACAATTGGCCACCTTAATGACTCATTCTTAATTTTGCTGCGTATTATAATCTAAAGGAGCCATTCATGTGTTTAAAAACTGAATGATATTTGTGAAATGGTCATCTGCAACTCTGATTACAAATAACTGTGCAACAGTGAGATTATCCTCTATGCTGGTTGGTTCTTCCCCTGCTTCTATTCTTGACAGATGGTTAGGTCCCACATTTAGTCTCTCTTGTTTAACAATGATCTCAAAGTCATATTCTTGGCATAATAGTAACCATATGCAAATATTTCCTCCTAAGACAGGCTTATTAACCAAATACTTCAGTGCAAAATTATCTGTAAACATTTTAAACTGTGATCCCAACAAATAATGTCTAAACTTCTGTAAAGCATATATGTTATAGACATATTTGGGCATTGCAACCCCAAACTCATATGTCCATAAACCAAGGACTCTTTAGTCCCTAAAAGTGTTGTTTCATACCCTAAAGGATCATGGTCAACTGATTACATCATTTCCTAGAAGTTCCACCTGAAAAACTACCCAAAACTGGACCATACTGACTGCTCCATGGTCAAGGTGTGATGCATACTAGCTTCCACACTAGCTAGGTGCAATGCATACTGAAATGGTCTTCTGTAGGGTGTGATGAGCGAGAATAGACAAATGGCAAAGACAGTTTGCTAAGTGGAAGCTCATGGAATCTTCTAGAAACTTCTCCTATGACACTTGCCTCTCTGAATTCGCCCAGGGATGAGTAAGAGATCAATGAAATCTCCAATTGGAGCCAAGAACTATCAGTGGAATGACACTAATAAAAAATCCAGAGCTAACTCACACCCTTGCAAGACATCTATAAATGGATCTCTCATCTGAGAGATCTAGAGGCTGGAATTTTGTAATTTGTAAGGAAGTGCTATTGGTTTATCTATGAGAAAAGATATTGTATTGTTGGGTGATCTTGATTTTCATGAGGTGAAGAGGGCTTCTATGCTGGGAGGATGATGCTGGATCAGATAGCTGGGTTGTAATCCTCTCTTGTACTATTAATAAAGTTCTTTGAGTTTTCCTCCATATAATCGTGTATTTGTGAATCTTATTGTTTATGAATGCAATTGTATGGTCAATGCGTTTTTGATTCTGCATTGTTTATGATGTTTTAGATAGAGATGCTTTGATGGTTTTCTGTTACTTTGATTCTACAGGTACTCTTTGAAGCGGGACAAGTAGGAGAGAAGTGGAAAATTCTATCAAGGGAAAGAGAAATCAAGAAAGGATCCAATCGGAAGATCCAGGCTTGGTCCACTTTTCTTCCCTCTTATCTATTACACTTAAAGGAAATCTCGAATTTCTTTGATTGTTTGTTTCTAAGGTAGCTACCCATCTTAGTGGGACTAGCAGTTCGAATCGACACCAATTTTCCCTGAAACAAAATGGTGACTCAAATGGGGAACTAATAGTTTGTTTTGTTTGTTTATTGTTTGCTTTATAAACTATAGACAGAGCCTAAAGTTAGCCAGCTAGCCTTCGAAACGCCTTTGCTATGCAATTGCGAAGTAGATGAATGTTTCTTCAGTCAATCTCTGGGTTGGTTTATGAACTGAACATCTGCATTACAAGCATTCTGAGTGCCCTTGTGGTAGCTCATAACCTCATAAGATCACACCCATATACTTTGTTTTTACTATCCATCATAACTCAGCCTAAATCAATGAACTTAGCTACAAATTTTGAGCAAAAACCAAGCTTAGTTTCACTCTCTGGTCCATCGCACTGTCTATAACTAGGCAGCCTGTATGCATCGCACCTACCGTGTGTTGCTGGTGAGATTCATCCCTGTTTCCCTGTGTTACAGGTGCGATGATTGAGTGATACTATTTCTCTCTTTAAAATTTGGTTTTTTCTCCTTGTTTTCAGCTTTATTCAGTAGTTTTGCTGTTCATGATCAGTATCTTCTTGTTGAAACCTTCTTCCTTTACATTATTCAGCCTCCATTAGTTAGGAATTGTAAATGTTTTTTGTGTATTTGTAAATCAATTACAATATTCCTTTGTCAAGAGTAGCTTAATCGAACTATTGTTTTTGATGCAAGTGTCGTAATTGTCATTTTGAATCAAAAGAAGAGTGTCGTAAAGTCTTCCTCTTCTAGATATTTGATTGTACTTTTGTCATTGTACTTGATTTGAGTTATTAATATTTGAAGTGTCGAAAGAATTTTTCAATTCGAAATCAAAAAGTGTCGTCTTAGTCTTCCTTTCATTTTGAAAAGAAATTGTTAAAAATGTCACTTTAAAAGAGAATAGTTCAGATCTGTACTTAACTTTCCTTTTTGGCATTCACACATTAAGGAAATGAAAAATAAATACGTGCATGTGCATTTTCATTTTGATTGGATGTGAAATATGATTTAGGAAAGTGCATTTAGTGTGTGCTCTATGCTCTCTGCTGAAAGAAAAATCATAATCTTCTTTCCTTTGTAGCTAGGATTTTCATTGCTAAAAGAAAACAAACGACTGTTTATCATTTTAGATTGCATATTTAGGAATATTACATCTACATCACACGGTGAACCTTGAAAGACAAACTTCTAAACAAGATCAACTCTAAAATAAATCTCAATGAACATAAAAACGCTTTGTAACCTAACGCAACACATCTAGACGTCTAGGATAGAGACGTGTTCTGGCGTCATAAAACCTGGTAACTATCGTTTTCATCGAAGGTTGGGTGATTCCTCCTCTTTGATATGACAAGTGCTAGTACAGACTTGTGCTCCCCGTACCGTCGAGTATATATTGGGAGACCACAACAGGCTGATACCCTTTATCCTTAAGAAGCTGTGTCTGCCACCCTATCGATCGCAATGCACTAAACACAACATTCGGGAAGATTGACTACCGTACATAAGTCCTCGGTAATTTCTCTATCATTTATCACCGAGGTGTGTATTGAAGTTTTGTGATTGGTTGGGTAATCCCTCTGTCTAGATTTCCAGAGTAGTCACTTTCATTCCTTTTCGACTCCTTAAAAGAAAAGGTCCATCTGAGCACTTGTCACTTCAGGCTCATTAAAAAGCGAAGGTGACTAGAGTCACCTTTATCTTTTTCTCGACTCTTAAAAATTTAAAAAGAAAGTTGTGTCAAAGTGTCTTAAAATTTATTTGAATTGGAATAAATTTTTCCCTTTCAATTTTGAGTTGATCAAGTAATCCACAATCATGAAAGAAAGTCAATCAAAACCCCGTCATTCACAAAGACTAGTGAGTCAACCATCTTTGACTCCGAAGATGAAACCATTCCAGGCAAAACAGTCTCGTTTAACTGAGTCCAATTCACCTGATTTATTCGAAACTTGTGTTTCAACATCATCATAGGCTATAGTTACTCCAATCATTTCTGGTACACCTGCCTTTACAGAAGAGGCTCCACGGTTACAAGAGGACATTAGAATTGATCCTAGTGTAACGGTAGGCACTTTTATACCTGAGACAACTCCATCTAGAGTTGAACTAGAGACTGAAGTTGATTTACCTGAACATCTGGAAGTTGAATTCCAGAATTCAGAAGGTGCCACTCCTCCAGTATCTGTTACTACAGAAGCTATACCTTCTTCGGCTCCAGAAATATTTTACGGACCTAATGGTCTACCTATTCCACCTGGACTGATTGCCATAAAAGAGATAGTAGAGGATCTTCCATCCAGTACTCCATTGCATTTTGGAACTGGGATCCACTTATATCCTTCTACTACAGAAGTTAATTCTTTTAATCATCCTTCATTGCAAGTTCCTGTCGAATCACTAGGAAATATTTTGGATAGACTAAATACGTCTGAGCAACCATCAACATCTAGGACTATGTCCACTGACATGGCTATGGCAGAACTTCTTGATGCCATTCCTACAATGTTTATTGGTATATCATCTGTCCCGACTAGTTATCAACAACAAGCCGGAGTCCACTCAGGGACTGTTTCGACGACATGGTCTGTTCCTATTTCTTCATCCGGAGTCTCATCTGGTATTTCTTATGTTGAAACTCAACAAGTTGATCCAATATGTCTTCAAAGGCCCATCTACCCTTTAAGCTCCTGATTGCCACCATATGGGGGGTAGTATACTTTTTCATTGTTCCCTCTTGGAGAACAACCATATCAAAGTTTACAACAAAATTCAGGTCAAACTGGAATTACATCCAGCGGTTGGGTACCAATACTGCCTCAACAACCAAGGGTTGTATATTCAGTGCAACCAGTCCAACCTATGTTGAATATTCCCACTACACCTGCTATTGTGACTGTATCACAAGTACAAGTGCTACTTGTTTTGTGTCAACCTCAAGTCTCTCAAGTTGCAATACAACAACCTCTTATCTCCATGATTCAATCACAAGCTCAGGTTAGTGCCTCTTTACCTGGAACGACTCAGGCTCAAACAGGTACTATCACTCTCTTGGTCAATCATCTAGTATTGGACAACAACAAATTGTCCAACAACCATGGCTGGTACAATATCAACAACCGCAATTCCAGCAATCTTACCAAGGACCTGAGCAACAAGGCTTTGTAAGTAACGGGCAACCACATTTCCAAAATGGTTATAAAAAACAATACTATAATGGTTATGCCCATCAACCTTATCAAGTTACCAGCATCAAATACATTATGTTGGTATGCAAAGACCTATTGCTCAGGCGATTCCATCTTATCCTGGGTATGCTTCGCCTAATCAACAATTGCCTTTTGTAGCAACTCTAGAATTACCAGATCTAAACCGGCTGACGAATGATCCAATTGCTTACGCCCCTTGGAAGCGAGAAATTCCTCATAAACTTCCCTCTAATATTCCTAAATTCAATGGAAATCGAGGTGAAGATCCATCAAATCATGTAATGACATTCCATTTGTGGTGCTCATCTAACACCCTGAATGATGATTCGATTAGGCTTCGCCTTTTTCAACGAACGCTAACTGGCCCGACAGCAAAATGGTATATTGAATTACCTAGAGCTTCGTTTGATAACTTTAGCACCCTTGCCACTACCGTTTTAACCCATTTTTCAGTTACCCATAAGGTACGATATGGGGATAGAACTCCTTACCAACTTTAAACATACAACAACCACTCACATATCTAATAAAATTCATGAGTGGTGGCATTGTCGAAGAATGGTAAAGACGTATGTTCCTGATCAAATTTTAGCTGAATGGTTTATAAAGTCATTATTACCCTCTATTACAGAGGATGTGGCTAAGGGAGGAGTTGTCACTAAAGAGCAAGTCATTGCTCGTGCACAATATTTAGACTTGATCTATACTCAGTCTGGCATGCTCTACAACAAAATTCCTGACGCTCCTAGACCAGAATTTTCCATTCCTCCCCCTCCTAAATCAAACAAGGACTCTCATGCCAGCGATGGCATGATCGGTACCACAAGCACGAAAACTGCAAAGGCTACATCTAAAAAAGCCCGTGCAGTTTCTAGTCAAAAAGCAGATGAAGAACCTCTTGCCTCGGAGATTAATGCCGTGTCAACCGACAAGGGAAAAAATCCTAAGCAACCAGGGGGCAAGAAGAAAGGGACAAAAAAAAGAAGAAACAGGAAGATTTGACTCCTGAGAAATCTTTTGGAAACTCTACTGGATGAAAGAAACCTAATCAACCATGTTTCATATGTGATGAGGACCATTACACGAAAGATTGTCCACATCGAGTTGAGGTCATGAAGTTTTTAAAGACTTCAAGTGCCTCAGTGGTATTGACTAATCCGTTTCCAAACCCAAAAACTAATCTGATTGCTAGTGATCGTACTTCCCCATCCCAAGTGCTTATGCTATCCATCTCGAAACAACAAAATGATGCTTTGATATCAGCAAGGAATAAAGATTATGGGAATCCACAGTTACCGAACAACAAGGTTACATATCAACCCAGTAGTTTGAAAACAACTTTGTTAGAAGTTGTTCCACCAATTATTCCTGAATTAACGATAAAACTGCTTAAGGGAGTAGTACATAAATTGACGTTTAATCCTCATGCTCGAGTAGAATAGAATTATAATATAGTGGAGGATTTTTACCAATCACCATCCACTATGTCGAAACTTGAAGTACTACAGAATTTCCCCTCCCAAAAGTAGGCTTTGTTATCAGCGATAGGTGGGATTGATCCAGCGGATTCCAATCTAGTGGCCTTTAATCATAAAGGATACGAACCTCAATTACCAGCCCAAATCGCTTTCCTCATATAGGTAAAAGCCCTCAACAAAACTGTTCATTGAACAATCATTGATGAGGGAGCATCTACCTGTATTATGTCAATGAGTTGCTGGAAAACTTTAGGCTCGCCACCCTTGTCACGATCATCAACGACATTAAAAGTGTTCGATGGAAGAACATACACGCCATATGGGATATTAAGTAACTTGCAAATCAAACTGGGGGGCAAGACAGTAGAAATTGAAGTTGAGGTCATTGATGGAAACCTTGACTACAATATCCTACTGGGCAGACCCTAGATTTATGCTATGGTTGCTGTTGAGTCAACATATTTTAGAAAGATTGCATTCCCCTTTCAAGATGAAATTACAATCATTGACCAACAAACATTCCTCCCCAATAGTTCGCAAGTTACCGGAAGCATTCCATTGATCCATGGAAGCTCTCAACCACTTCAAAATATCGGAGTAGGTCTCCTAAAAGACCCTTCCTTAATGGGTACTTTTGCCCTTCCGCCTTCGAGTAATCTGGCGGAAGTGGCCACAATGGAAACCTATCACATGATATCTTCTACATTGATAAGGATTAAGAAGAACTTTGAACATTTTGATAGTATGGATCATCGCCAAGTGTTGCCCCCAAGCCCTATAGAATTGTTGTAGCAATCAATTTTTTGGGCATGGGTGGCGAACCCAAATCAACGCTCGGCAAGTGTTTGGATAGATAGGTCTCTAGACTATGGCACCTCTTCTGATCCTTGGTCTCATGTACATTCTACAGACAAAGGAATCATTCAATCGATGATGATAGGAGAGGTAAGATCACCACCATCGTTCCCAACTTCAAGATAACAACGAATATTATTCTATCAACCTTAATCATCCATTAGTTTTTGATTTTCTATCAAATACTGTAAATACAGTGGATTCTGAGCGAAATCTATCCAATATTGAAGAAACTATCTCGACCAAACCTAATGTTGTAGAGAATATTCATGTTGGAAAATCTTGTTCTCCTTCTGAAATGGAAATATACGTTGCTCTCTTTCGTGAATTCAAAGATGTCTTTACATGGTCATATGAAGAAATGCCAGGCATTGACTCGAGTATCGTTGAACATGAAATCAAGATGTATCTAGATGTTAGACCAATACGACAACGGCTTCAACCGGTTCACCCGAAGAAAGCCGTTGCCATTAAGGTAGAAGTTGAAAAACTTTTACATGCTAGTTTCATTTATCCTGTTCCTCTAACTGATTGGGTATCGAATATTGTTCCTATGATGAAAAATCAAGGAACGATTAGAGTGTGCGTCGATTACAGGGATGTAAATCAAGCTTGTCCAAAGGACAACTACCCTACACCCTTCATCGGCCAGATAATTGATGAATGTGCCAGATGCGAAGTATTTTCATTTATGGATAGATTTTCCGGATACAATCAAATCAATATCCACCCACAGGACCAGTCAAAGACTGCATTTATATGTCCTTGGGGCACATTCGCGTACTGCAAACTACCATTTAGCTTGAAGAACGTAGGGGAAACATTTCAGAGGGCAATGAACTGCACCTTCCATGACATCAAACACATCATTCAACTGTATCTCGATGATCTACCGAATCATTCACAAAAGCGGACTGATCACCCGCAGCATTTGAGAGCTATATTTCTACGTTGCCGACACTACAAGATATGACTCAATCCACACAAGTGTGTGTTTTGTGTTGGTTCTGGTCGGTTACTTGGTTTCGTAGTTTCTAAGGATGCAATCCGACTCGACCCATGTAAGGTTCAGGCAATCATCGCATGCCTCCACCTTCAAATTTTCTTCAGATTCAGAAACTCCAAGGGAAAGAAAACTTTCTAAGGAGGTTCATTCCAAATTATGTAGAACTTACTAAAGGTTATACGTGTCTTTTGAAAGAAGTACCCTTCAATTGGGATCAGGTTTCGCAAGCTTCCTTTGATGCTTTAAAAATTCCCTAGTAAAAGCATCATTAATGTATGCTCTTGACTATTAAAAAGATTTTAACTTGTATCTCGCCGCTACAGATACAACCATCGCAATGGTTTTAGTAGAAGAAGATAATGGAATAGAAAATCCAATGTATTATTTAAGCCGCAACTTAAATGATACAGAAAGAAAGTACTCCAATGTTGAAAAGCTGGCTTTAGTAGCTGTTCAAGCAATACAGAGATTTCGACACTACATACTCTTTCGCAAAACTACCATTTTTTTAGATTGCAATCCTATGACCTACATTCTGTGAATTTAATTACTAGGGGGAAAATATTCCAAATAGATAGCCATTTTGCAAGAGTTTGATCTGGAATTCACCAAATCCAAATCAAAGAAATCTCTAGTCTTCGTGGAGTTACTTTGTGACCTCCCATCACCGTCCAATGATTTAACATCTAAAGCATCAATCGTGGCTGAAAATATGTTTATGATATCATCAAGTGACTTTTGGTATGGAGATATACTAATATATTTACAAACCCAAACCTTTAGACCTAACACCTTTCACTCGGAACAATGATGTACTCGATACCAAGCAAAAGACTACATGATCGTCGGTGATACACTTTACCATCATGGTGTCGATACAGTTCTGCGAAGGTGCCTCACGCATGAGGAGGCTGAAAAAGTCCTGAATGATTGTCATTCAGGTGCATGTGGGGGGCATCTATCTGGTTACGCTACTGCACAAAATATCTTACGAGCTGGTTACTTCTGGCCCACTATCTTCAAAGATTGCATAATTGCAGTCAGAAGTTGCCATGCTTGTCAGATTTTTGATCGCAAAACCAGATTACCACCTGCACCGCTGCATCCAGTAGTTGCTATTGGGCCATTCACTAAATGGGGCATATATTTCATGACATGTAACCCCACCTCAGCCGGGGGCATGGGTATATCATAGTTGCTGTCGACTATTTTACAAAATGGGCCGAGGCGATGCCTACATTGAACAACAGCGGTGAAACGACTGCTCTTTTCTTTTTCAATCATGTAGTCTGTAGGTTCAGTGTTCCACAGGCTATAGTCATAGATCATGGATCGCATTTTCACAATCACATGATGATTTAATTGACTGCCAAATTAGGACTGTCCCACAATAGTTCTACTCCATATTATCCATAGGCTAACAGACAGGTCGAAGCGATCAACAAAGTCCTTAAGCGCATGCTGTAGAGAATGATTGGAGTCCACAAACGGAATTGATATTTGATCCTGCACTCAGCTCTGTGGGCATATAGGACTTTGGTGAGAAATGCGACTAGATTTACGCCTTTTTAGTTGGTGTACGATCTAGAAGTTGTCTTGCCAATTCAGTGTGAAATTACATCTCTCAAGCTCGCAATCGATCTACTTCCCAGAACTTTAGAGGAAGAGGCTCATTTCTTGGAACTAATCCACTTATATGAAACCCGTCGTGACACCGTTCTGGCTAATGAAGCGCATAAGAAATGTGTCAAAGTGCAATTTGACAAAAATGTCAAGCCTCGTGCCTTCTTGGAAGGTGACCTGGTCTTGCTCTATGATCAAGACTCTGATAAATTGGGAGTAGGTAAGTTCAAATCATTATGGATGGGCCCCTACATTGTTAAGCGAGTATTAGCAAAAGGAGCCTATGAGCTGGTAGATTACGATGGAATTCCACTGTCGCAACCCCGAAATGGGTTGTATCTTAAGCGGTACTATGCTTGATCAAGTGTAGTAATCTCTTTATAGATATGCTTTTGTTTCATTTTTGTTTTCATCAAGAGTTGTCATTTTGGTTAGGTAATCTACTTTGCATTTGCTGTAGATGTCGGAATTTTTGGAAACATTCGTTGGGTGCGCCGACAGAGCTAGTCATAGAACCTGGAACCTATCTTCCGTAGCCTGGGCCATCTTTGCTCCAAGTGGCGTGTTACACTAAAATTTGTCACCATGACTATTTGCAGTTAGTATGGCTCCATCAACTGTCATACTATCCTCCTTGGCAAGCCTCATACCTCTGCTCTCCATGTTAAACTCCAAGAAAGAGAGAAAGTCATTAAAAATCTATATATCTCTGGGTACGCAGTTTCTCTTAGCCTTACCTGCATGTACGCACCCCAAGTTCACAATACCTGCGTACTTGTACGCTCTGTATGTAAAGGGGAGGGTGCGTACTCCTGTAAAGGTCAAAAGGCGCAAGTTTCACTCCAAAAAAGTTACTTGTAGTCATTTCTAGAGCATTCTAGAAGCTTGTTTGACGTGTATGGAGTGCCTCCAGATGGTTCATGTATGCCTATCAAAGAGGAACTTATCCCATCAAGAGGGGAGCTATCCCATCCAAAGAGGGGCTTATCCCATTGATGGTGGACCTGAATAACTTCCTCTAGAGCACTATAAATACAGGCTTTGGGCTAGAGGGAGGGGAGGTTGAAAGCTGAACATTCCTAAGGGTAGATGCTGCTGGAATTAGGACTCCCTTGTAAAGCTTGAGAGGAGAGATTCCCATCCTTTCCTAGCCTTATTGGAGAGTGGGTGAGCTGATCAAAGTAAAGGAAAACTCTTGTTGGACCCTAGGAGGGACCTGCACAACACCAAGGCTCAGGTTGTAATGGTTTCTTTTGTTTCCACTTAATACAAATGAACTCATTTTTCTCAACAGATTGTAATTCATGATTTGTTTCATATACTCCTTGGTCTGTATGATGGATATGTATTGTTTTATGAGTTTATCAGGTGCTATTTAATCTTTTGGCTTGTTAGTGAATGCAGGTTTCGAAGAGAAGGAGGAGCTCATCCGGATCGGCGAGGCTGGACTACTACAAAGCGTTGGACTAAAGGTATGTTAAAATCACCCGATTACTTGTATTTTCAATGCATGTTTAGAGAAAGGTAGTGTTTATTTGTCTTGTTTGTCACTAGAAAGCCTTTGCTTCTAGGGAGGTCAGTTGTGTCCACACTATCGACTCTTTCCGCATGACAAAATGGCGACCATACTGGGGACTCCATTGATGTGAATGTTTTTTCCTTTGTATGAAATTTTGATCTGAGAAAATTTGTTTGTTTTCTGGTTTTTGGCTGTCTGACTGTGTTTTTGGGTGGGCTAGCTTAGGTTTAAATTAGATTTTAGTTTTTCTTTGTTTTGCTAGAAGTACGCAGCCTCTCCGTTGAGCACAGTGCGTACCTGTACGCACTGTTGCTTTGTGCACATAGCGTACCCACACCTGTGCAAACAGGTCGCCTGCGTACCCTGTCAAAATTAAGAAAATTTCAATTTTCTTCTTTTTGCCTTTTATATTTTGGTTTTAATTTGTTTTTTCTGCCCAGATCCATTGGTTTTCTGCCATCAATCTTCACCTAAGCTCGTTTCGTTAGTGTCGAGAGTTTTAGTGAAATTCATAGAGATTTTGCCTTAGGGTTTGATTTTTTGACTGGTCCTGTAGTGACTTTGGCGTTAGAGGTTGTCAAAATTTGGATCTCCCTGGTTTTCTTCAATCCTCTTAGGAGTCGGGCCTTTCATAGAATCCACCCTTGTGAGAAACCTACCTTTGTGTTTTCTCTTTGCGAATCTCGAAAAAGTTTTTTGATTGAACTTTGAATTTTATTCTTGAGAAAAAGAACAAAAGATTTTGATTTTTGTTTTTGACTGGTTTTTGGTTCTGCATTAACTAGTCCTTAGTTACATTTTGACTGAGTAAAACATCCAGGAATCGTCTTTAGTAGGTTTTTGCCTCGTTAGATTTACTTTTAGGTGCATTTCTCTTAGATTTGCTTTTGAGTTGATTTGATTGCCATAGCTTTTTTAACTTTGATTTTTAAAGTAAGTTTTACATGCTTTATTAATTAGGGAAAAATACAAAAATATCTTTTGAAGGAAAGTTTGCCTTGGTAGAATTTGAGTCTTTGAAAGAAAAAGGAATTTTCGTGAAGTGATTAGTGGTCATGTGTTGTATGTTTTGAAAAGATAAAGAGTTTGTTTCTTTGATTTTCGTTGCCAAGAAAGTTGTCTTTATATCAATTTTGCATTCTCCAACTCTCTTAGCTAGGAAATTCATTGAAAAAGAAAAATAGTATAAATCATCCTAAGTGCATCTTTTTAGTGGATTTCGGTCGAGTCTACACACCATCAGTTTCATCTCCACTACCTTTTGTCTTAAAAGAAAAGCCATAAAATTAACGCTTAAAGTAAAATCAACTTAGTAACTTTTTATTTGCTAGGGCTCTGAAACACCAATATAGATCAGGCTAGTGTCTTGGAGTAGGAGAGTAATTAACTCTCCAAGACAACAAAACCAAACAATTAGCTCATCTTGTGGTAGGATAAATCCAACTGTTTCATTTGTACTCTGGGAAAGCTCCTCTTAAAGGAGAAGCACGAGACCGTGTCCGAACCAGTGAGGGGATCAATCCTCCTTCATTGGGAAAGACGCCAGATACGCACGTACTACAAACGGTAAACCTCGTATTATTGTCGAGGAGCCTGGGATCACTTGTCGGTAAACCTTGGATTATTGTCAAGGAGCCGGCAAGGGGATTGAGCTTGTTACTCTGCCCTTGCGTGCTATCGGGTCATAGACTATTCCCCCAGGTGCATTTGTTGCTGTTGGTAACCTTAGTGACCATTATCTTTAGGATTCTACCGAGGTGACGGTGGAGGGAAGATCCCACTGTACCTGGAGCAGACGTCGGCTAGACTCACTTGGATTTTCCGGGGGGTTCACTTTACTCGAGACGGTTAAAGTGGAGGAACTTGTGCCGGTCTATTCATTAAGCAGGTTGCCGGGGTAACTGTTCTGCCCACCACTTCTGTACTGAATTCGGCGATGTTGGTTTTCATCTCCAACTAGTGTTTTTGGTCCGGAAGGCTACTGTTTGTGTATGGTTTGTCGCCCTAGATTCTTTAGGTGTGTGTTTCAAATTTGTTTGGTTCTTTAGAGACTTTAGGTGGTTTGCTTTGAGATTTTACTTTGTTTGCGTGTGCAGTAGTTAAAAGTTTTTAACTGTGGCTGAATTACCGAGACAGTCCCGTAGACTTCGGGGCAAGTCTCCTGAGATTGTTACCGTGGCCGGTTTGTTGAGGAAGTCCCGTAGACTTCGGGGTGAACCTCCTGAAGAGATTCCGGGTCATTACAAAGGTTTGAAAGTCCTTGTAACTCCTAGTGGCAGTAAAGTAGGTTCACCTGAAGAAGGAGAATCGTCGTTGGTAGTCCATCCAGATTACCAAGGTCTAGAAACAGGTTATAATCCCGAAGCTGTTGCAGTTTCCGAGCTTGCTGGTAGTTTTTCATCTACTAGTGATATAGGCGAAGAACCTGAAATATATGAACCTATTACTCCAACTTCTAGTGCACCTGATTCACCTAGGGTAGAAAGAGTCATCACCGAAAATCTTCCTGCTGGTTTGATAGCTATTGAAGAACTTTCTCCAGAGGAAGAATTTGGCGTATCTATCCTTGAAGATCCACCTACCATTGATCTAAGGGAGCGTAAATCTATCTTTTACAGTCCTCCTAGAAGTACTACTTGGTACCTTTCGTTAACCAATTATTTAGACAACTCAGGGATAAGTTTTTCTCCACCTCGTACTCCTTTTCCACCTGGAGGTATTTATACTCCTGTAAATATGTCTGGTCAGTCATCCGTGTTTACTCAAACTCCTGAATCTTTCTTGTACGGCGGTCCTTCTGTTCCCTCCGGGTATCAGTCACTTTCTGGTACTTTTGCGGGAGCATCTCCTCAACCCATTGAACATGGGTTATTAGCTGGAAACAATGGTAACAAATCGTTGGGTGTAGGGGACATTTACATGATGTCAGGTTCAGTTCCCGGTTCTCAACCTCAAGGTGGCCAATTACCGCCTGGGGGGTAGCCTCAATTAACGCCTGGGGGCAACCTCAAGGTACACAAGTTGCGTCTGGGGGGCAACCTCAAGGACATTATGTACCCATAGTACAATATTGCCAACCAACTAGGGCAAAGTACAGTATTCCTCAAGGTCAACCCCAGCCTCAATATGTACCCCAGGGTCAACCTCAGTATCAGTATTTACTTCAAGGGTATCAACCTCAAGGTCAAGGTCAACCCCAGTATCAGTATTTACCTCAAGGGTATCAACCCCAAGGTCAATACTCGAGTCAAGGTTATCAACCACCTCAAGGTCAATCATATGTTCAAGGTACAGGAACTGTTCCTTTCAGTTATCAATCCTACCCTCAATCCGGTTATGGATCTCAATATCCTCAACCTGTCATGGGTCAATACCTCGGAATGAACATAGTGTGGGATCCATCGCAAGTTCAACAGGTATTGCAGCCAAGCGTACAGTTGTCATCTCAAGCTGGACAACCCTTAGTTGTTGGTCCATCCCAGCAACCAGTCCAGTCTAATGTTCAAACTTCTGTACCTTCGGTAGTTACTCAGTCGCCAATTTCACCTAGTACTCCATCTCAAATGACCGCTGCAACTATTGCAACATCTGCTCCTTCCACCACACTTTCTTCTGGAGTATCGACAGCTCCGGTTTCTACTGTCTCTGCAACCACTCCTCAAACATCTTTACCATTGTCTAGATCTACGATTCAAACTACGGTTCAGATGCCTGTAGGAAAACCTGGTTTAAGTACGGTTGTCACTAGTCAACCACAATTCACTTATCAACCGTACCAGGGACAGTACCAATACGGGCCTGCTGTCCAACAATCGGTTTACCAGTATCAACCGTATCCTGGGTACACTTATCAACAATCTCAACAACCCCAGTACGGTCCGGTTAATCCTGGTTTTCCAGGAGGATACAATATCCCGAATGCGATACCTATTCCAAGTTATCCTGGATATCCTCCTCCTGGGACTGGTCTTGTGACCCAGAGTTTTAGGGATCCTAATCGGCAATTACCATTTATCGCAACTTTGGATTTACCAGACTTGTCGTGCCTAACGAACGATCCAATAAATTATCTTCCGTTCTGGCCGCCAATGCCAAATAAGTTGCCCAGTGATATACCCAAGTTCGAAGGTAAGTCTGGAGAGGATCCGTCCAATCATGTGATGACTTACCACCTCTGGTGTGCTTCAAATTCCATCTCGGATGATTCGATCCGCTTACGTCTTTTTCAACGTACGCTCATTGGTCTCACGGCCAAGTGGTACATTGAGTTACCACGGGCCTCTTTTTACAATTTTAGTCAGTCAGCTACCTCGTTCCTAACTCATTTTCAGTTGCCGGTCAGATATGATAATGGTACGGAGCTACTAACTTCACTGAAACAGTCGACGTCCACTTATATTTCCGATCATATACATGAATGGAGACGTCGACGACGATTAGTGAAATTTTTTATCCCAGACCAAATCTTAGCTGAATGGTTTGTTAAATCATTATTACCGAAGATTACTGAAGACGTAGCTAAGGCCGGAGTAGTTACTGAGGAGCAAGTAATTGCTCAAGCGCAGTACCTTGACTTGGTTTACACTCAGTCAGGTACGTTACATGAAAATATCCCAGATCTTCCAAAGTCAAATCAAATCGCTGCTACTCCTTCGGGATCTCATGCTGCTGATGGCATGATTGGTACGGTAAATACTAAAAGCAAGAAGAAGTCTTCAAAGAATTCTTCACCCATTATAACCTTACCAGATTCCCTGACAGGAGAATCTTTTGCTGAAATTTCCGCTGATATTCACGCTGTAGAGTCATCTACGGCTAAATCAAAGAACGGTGGGAAGAAGAAGGGTAAGAAGAAAGGTAAAGCAGACAAGACTCCAAAGGAGAAAACAGAAAAGTCGGAAACCAATGACGAAAAGCGCAAACCTCGATATCCTTGTCATATTTGTGAAGAAGATCATTTTACAAGAGATTGCCCCCATCAGGCCGAGGTTGTGAAAATCGTCAAAGGTTCCTCAACTCCTGCTGTTTTGAAAGATCCATTTCCAAAGCAGGAGAGTAAGATGATAGGTTCTTCCTCGGGTGCCACTGAAGAACCCATGTTGATGATGTCTCATGTAAGGATTGCAACTCGATCGCAAGATTATGGTAGTAAAAGTCCTGTTGATGGATCGAAAGAAGCAGAATCTTCTCATTCAAATCCATCAACCTCAGCTCCCGGTTCCGATCCACTACAGATCGAGAAACTTAACCCTGACTTACTAATCAAACCGCCTGCCAAGGGTGTACTTCGAAGGTCTGCTTTCAATCCACATGCGAGAGCGGCCCAAAATTACAACATTGTTGAGGATTTAGCTGTTTCGCCCTCAGCAATGTCGGCTTTAGAAGTGTTGCTATCATGCCCAACACAATGAAAATTACTGTTGTCGGCTATAGGAGCTGTTGACGTTCAGGACTTGAACCTCATAATCTTTGATCTAGAAAATAGTACACCGCGTTTACCTCATCAGATGGCTTTCCAGATCCCAGTGATAGTCAAAAACAGGCCTATTCATCGGACTGTAATTGATGAGGGAGCTTCCACGTGTATTATGTCGATACAGTGTTGGAGATCGCTTGGTTCTCCTTCACTAAACCAATCCCCGACAATTCTTAAGGCCTTTGATGGCCGTGGGTTCCATCTGTTTGGCATTCTACAGGATTTGCCTATAGGGGTTGAAGGAAAAACCATTAGTCTAGATGTGGAGGTGGTTGATGCCCCTCGTTTCATCGGTCTTCAGAGTAATAAAGTTTCCACACAATGGCAAGATCGTAACCATAGACTAGCTGGCTTATTTTTCATCCGACCCAGCCTCTTCAGAGAGTATCCAGCATGTTGGTAAAATGACTATCCCTTACAAGGATGTTGGCGTAGGATTAGTTAAATATGCCGGTTTACTGGGAACTTTTCCTTTTCCTCCAATCAACGCCGTGACTTCATTTGCATCTATTCATATGATTACTTCAGACACTATTATTTATGACGATCCTTGGATCATTCCTTCTGAATCTGAGATAGACTCATTCGGTGATGCAATGCCTTTGAGTCCATATGAAATTGCTTATGAAGCCGTGCAGTCTTTTTCCAACCCAAGTTCAACCAAAGTTGACCAAATGAATGTGGTCCGTGAGGAATCTCTTTTCACGTCAACCTCTGAGTTAATAACGTTTCCCGAAGTTGTGTCATCTGACGAACAACTTTGTGAAGTCCTGTGTGTAGACGATTTACCATGGGAAGATCTCCATGATAGATCTTCGTTTTTACCTGAGGATGATCGTTTCAAAAATGATTTCTCATCAATCTTTACAGCTGAATATGTCAAAGACGATCAGAGTCCAATGAAACATCCTGATTCAGAGCTGAATTTGGGAAACATTTCTCGCACTATTCCCATTGACATTTCAGTAAAGCCCGGAATTGTTGAACACATTCATATAAGTGCCTCGTGTTCAGATGACAAAATTCAAATATACAAGGCCCTATTTCAAGAATTCCGTGATGTGTTTGCCTGGTCTTACGAAGAAATGCCAGGAATTGATCCCGCCATTGTTGTCCATGAGATCAAGACTTACCCGGACGCTAAACCCGTCCGGCAACGTTTGCGTCAGATTCACCCACGAAAAGCGGCTGCGATTAAAGCGAAAGTTGAGAAGCTGTTGAAAGCAGGTTTCATTTATCCGATCCCGTTAACGGATTGGGTATCGAATATTGTTTCGGTTAACAAAAAACAGGGAACAATAAGAATATGTATCGACTATAGGGATATCAATCGTGCTTGTCCCAAGGACAACTATCCAACACCCTATATCGATCAAATAATTGATGATTGTGCCGACAGTGAAATATTTTCCTTTATGGACGGTTTTTCCGGTTACAACCAAATCAATATTCTACCTGCCGATCAACCAAAAACGACTTTCATTTGTCCATGGGGGACATTTGCTTATTGCAAATTACCTTTTGGGCTTAAGAATGCCGGAGCCACTTTTCAAAGGGCGATGTCTTATGCATTTCATGACATCAAGCACATTGTGCAACCATATCTCAATGATTTGCCCGCTCACTCCTTACATTGAGCTGATCACCTTGTCCATTTACGAGCGATTTTCATGAGGTGTAGGCATTATCGTATACAGTTGAACCCACACAAATGTGTCTTCTGCATAGAAGTGGGACGATTGTTGGGATTTGTAGTTTCAAAAGCCGGCATTCGCGTCGATCCCTCGAAGGTAGAGGCTATCATCAAATTGCCTCCTCCTTCGAGCTTGCGCCAACTCCAAAGTTTGCAAGGGAAAGAAAACTTTTTACGCCGATTCATTCCGAACTACGCCGAGATTACAACTACGCCGAGATTACCAAGGGTTTTACCCGGTTGTTGAAACAAAATGCTCAATTCTCTTGGGATGAGATAGCTCAGAAATATTTTGATGCGCTAAAGCACGCGTTGACCCATGCACCGTTGCTGCATCCTCCCAACTACAACCAGGATTACTTTTTGTACCTCGTCCGTGCTCATTCCACCATTGGAATGGTCTTAGTCTAGGAAGATGAATTCAGAATGGAACATGTGATCTATTATCTTAGTAGGACGTTAAATCCCACTGAGCTCAAATATTCACATGTGGAGAAATTGGCCTTGGCAGCTGTTCAAGCTGTCCAGCGTTTTCGTCACTACATTCTTCTCCGTAAAACTACAGTCATTTCGGATTGCAACCCTATGATCTACATTCTGACTAAACAATTGCTAGGGGAAAGTACTCTAAATGGATCGTTATCCTGCAGGAGTTCGCCTTGGAATTTGAAAATTCTAAGTCTAAGAAATCTTTAGTTTTTGCAGAATTGATGTGTGATTTCCTGCGTGCTGACACGGAAACTGTGGCAGAGGAACCCCTTGCGGACGAATCTCTGTTTCTCATCAGCACTTTAGATCCGTGGTATGGGGATATAATTGTCTATCTCCAAACCCAATCCTTTCGGCCCAAACTTTCAAAGTCGGAACGTCGAAAAATTCGATTCCAGTTCCAACAATACAAAATTATTGGAGATACTCTTTATCATCGTGGGGCGGACTTGGTTTTTTGTCGTTGCTTAACTCACGAAGAAGCTGAAAGGGTTTTGAATGACTATCATTCTGGAGCGTGTGGCGGTCATATGTCTGGGTATGCCACAGCTCAGAAGGTGTTGCATGCTTGCTACTTCTGGCCGTCCATGTTTAAAGATTGTATCATTGCGGTCCGAAAATGCCACAACTGTCAAGTGTTTGATCACAAGATGCGCGCACCACCAGCTCCTCTCCACCCTATAATTGCCTTTGGTCCTTTTGCTAAATGGGGTATCGATTTTATTACATGTAACCCTCACTCGGCCGGGGGCCATGCGTATATCATCCTTGTGGTTGACTATTTTACTAAGTGGGCCGAGGCGATGCCTACATTCGAGGCAGATGGCAAGACAGCTGCGATTTTCGTATTCAATCATATTATTGCTAGGTTTGGTGTCCCACAAGCGATAATCACTGACCATGGGCGCCATTTTCGAAACATTATGATGACAGAACTTACAGGCCAGCTTGGTTTGCGTCACGATAGCTCAACTCCTTATTATCCACAAGCCAATGGCCTGGTTGAGTCTATCAACAAATTTTTAGTTATCATGATCTGACAAATCATTGGTATTCATCAAACGAATTGGCACAACATGTTATTTTCCGCGCTTTGGGCGTACCGAACCTCAGTGAAAACATCAATAGGGTTCACTCCTTTCCAACTAGTTTATGGTTTGGAAGCAGTGCTGCCCATTGAATGCGAAATCCCGTCACTTCAAATGGCTGTCGAATTACTTCCAGCTACTTCCAAAGAGGAGAAGCGTCTATTATACTTAGCTCAATTAGATGAGACTCGACTTGATGCTGCCTTAGCAATCGAGACTCACGCAAAACAGATGAAAGCTCAGTATGATCGTAACGTGACCCCTCGAAATTTTGCAGAAGGAGACCTAGTGCTATTATATGATCAAGCTAACGATAAATTAGGTGCTGGAAAATTCGTTCCTATGTGGCATGGGCCCTACATTGTCAAGCGAAAGCTAGCAAAAGGGGCCTATGAGCTGGTAGATTTTGATGGGGACTCTTTGGGTAAGCCCAGAAATGGACTTTACCTAAAGAGGTATTATGCTTAAATGATGGGTATGGTTTAGTTAGGTTAGTTTTTTCTTTCTAGCTGGTGTGTTTGTTAGTATAGACAGTGTGCTTAGCTTAGAGAGTGTGTTTTTCGTCGTTATTCTGGCTTATCTTGGTTTTACTCTTCATATTGCAGATGTCGACGCCTCTCCAAACGTACATTGGATTCGCTGATGGTGCTTGTCGTAGTACACAGAATATCTCTTCCGCAGCTTGGGTTATCTATTCGCCCTCTGACAAGTTAGTTTCTATGCATGGGGTGAGCCTCGGTCAAACAACAAACAACATTGCAGAATACAATAAAATGATTGAGTTATTATCTGAATCTATTTCGTTTGGGATTCGGAGTTTGATAGTGAGGTTAGATTCTGAACTCGTTGTATTACAGCTTAATAGAGTATATGCCATTAGAAATCCAGTGTTATTAAGGTTATTTTTGAGAGTGCGCCTCTTGGAACGTGAATTTGATTACATTGAATATCAGCATATTCCAAGGTCATTAAATACATTAGCAGATGCAATTGCTTCTCGAATGTTAGACAGAAATTTGCGATAATCATACATGTAAATTTAAAAACATTGCATCACACATGTTTAACAAAATAAGCCGGTAATAATGATATATATAGATAGGAGTGTGTCAAAATATACATCGTCTTCGATGATAGGTTGAAAAACACCTTATGATCAGCAAAAATGATAAGTACAAAAAACCAAAATGTCACATGTGTCTACAAAAAGTGACTAGCCAATCACTGGTGGTGCTCTCTATACGACACCACTACCCGCGCTACCCTACACAGGAACCTCCTGAAAGGTCCTGGGACTGCGACCACATAGCGCTGAAGTCGGATAGGAATATCGTCTATAGCTGTCTCTGGTATGTCCGCCGTAAGATGCTCTAGGTCCTGTTCCAACTCGGCTAAGGTCTCTGCGGCAACATCCTGTGGGGCCAGTACTGGTGCAACTGGTACTCTTCTCTCGAATGGCCGGAGATTGGTCGGATGCTGTGGACCTACATCTGCATTTTGAAAATTGTCACTGTCAGTTTTGAGACGATATAAAAAACAAAAAAAGTAAATAATTTAAAAAACTTGTGAAAAATGAAGTACCTCTGTCGTCCCATTGTTCTCCATGTGGAAGAACCATGTCCGGATCACCGCGAAAATCCACTCCGGCATAAGGAAAATCCTGGATCGCAAAGACCTGGTCCTCCAACTAGTGAAAGTAACCCGCAGGAAATCGGACAACTCCCACTCCCTCATCAGGATGCCGGGCCATCACCGCAACCCATCACATCAACTTTGGCTCCCGAGGAGGACCAACTGCAACAGTGAGATGCTGTGGGATCAGCATCGGAACCCTCTATAGGGCAAAGCTCACAACTAAAGGCCCATACCCAAAGGTCTTTAATTGCCCGTTCTTTGCCCTAGTCAGTTGGCCCTTCATATTGGCCAACACAGCGTCGCACCAGTTGAAAATGGTGCCTCGGAAGCAATCAATCGCCATCCGCATTTGGGACCCGGTGACAATGTGAAAAGCGGCTGCGCCACAGAGTATGGTAAATGTAAAGGCAATTACCATAAGTTCAGGTCGGGACATGTATTTGATTTCTATCCCCTTATCCTGGTTCTGATTGTTGCACCACTCTAGCCGGAGACTAGCAAGGGATTGGCCACCCGGCCTAGTCCCGAACAGAGACAGTTGCTCGCCCCTATTAGGCAAACCAGTGAGAAAGTATATGTCTGAGGGCTCTATATCGAGCTGGTGCCCTCCGATGTAAAAGCATTGATCCTGAACGTTCCACCTTTCAACCAGCCACTCTAAGAATCGCACTTGGGCCCTCATGCCAGGTATGGCCCAGTATTTGTAGAGACCGCATGCCTTCGAAGCATCAATGGAAGGTTGATGATCTATTGCGGCCAATTCGACATCTTCGTGTTCTCTTTCGCGCCAATCAAGCATGGTGGGCAATCTACACACCAGAAAACATCCATTAGAATTCACTAAATCAAAAATTAATGGTTCAAATTTGAGATTTGGGGGTTTAAAAATGCTTTGCGCGGAGTACGCACCCCGCCTTCAGAAACAGAGCGTGGGTACACAACTGCTCTGAAGGTAGGCTGCGTACACCTGCCATTTTCCCAATGGAGAAAATGTCGGGGTATGCAAGTCACCCATGGGGGACCCGCGTACCCCGAAAAGCGGATCTTTAAACCCTAAAGCCCCCAAAAAATCAAAATAGGGCCTAAAATGAAATTCTAAATGGACAAAAACAAAGAGGAGGATGTTGTGAAGTACCTGAAAGAGACGGCGTTTGATTCCGACGGTTGGATTTGTTGAGATTGCAACAAGATGATGGAGCTTAGTGAAAAGAGTCGCCTTCACTAAGTGGGCCCGCAGGCTATTTTTGGCGCAAGTCTATTTTTAGACTATGTCTATTTTTAGACATATGGATCATGTCTATGTTTATGGATGATTGATCAAGTTGGGAAAAATAGATGGACTTCTATTTTTGATGAAAGTGTGAGTGATCACAGTGTGAGTGATCAAGTCTATTTTTAGACTGGCTGTCAAAAATAGAAAAGTCAAATATTATTATCTCACAATAATATTTGGACTATAAACTTAATCTTATTCTCTTGGAGCACTTCAGTTTGAGCTACGGAAGTGGCACATGCAGCTGTCAGAAGGAAATTCGTTTTTCTTATGAGTCAGTTGAGTTGTTGCATGCATGACTTCAGTTAGAACTCAAGTGAGTTGAGTTTAGTGGACTGGAGGTACAGTTGATGGAGTTGTGTTCAGTTTAACTTAGTTAAACTGGTTGTAGTTAGTCTAACTGCAGATAGACTAATGATGAGTTGTTAAACTAATTATTAACTCATAATACAACTAAAGAATACATCAGTTAACTCAGTTGCATGTCAGTGCATGTTCAGTTCAACAGGGACAGGTGGTAGAGAATCAGATTGCTATCAGTTGTGACTATAGTTGTGCACCAGATCTTGCACAATCAAAAGGATTGAGTATGCCAATGAGTTTTCTCACGTATTTGGCCCGCATTTTAGCCTTTTCTCACGTCCACAAAGAGTGAGTGACTATTTTGCAGGTGAAAATCGAGTTTGGGAAGCAATTCTCATCAGTTCTTGAGCAGGTATTGAGCAGTGGAGGCAGGCAAGCAGTGGAAGAGATTTGGAGATCAGATCTGAGCTGTATTGTGTGTAACAGAGGTGGAGATACTTGTGAGAAGTATTATGCTGTGTAATGTTACATGACTCAATCATTAATATACAGATAGTGTGGGGTTTTTAGCGAGATGCTTTCCCCGGGATACATACTGTGTTAATGTGTGAATGCTCTTGATGTTTTATTGTTATTGATGCTGCTATATTCTTGATCAACGTAGAGGAGCTTATGTATTGTGTATGTTTTCCGCATTAGTACATGATCAGGATAATCTCCATTGAATATGTGTTAAATTATTCAAAATTTCTACATGGTATCAGAGCTAGATAATTGTAGAAAAAGTTTCTACATGGTATCGGAGCAGCTTGATTTGTAGAAGAGATTTTTACAGGATATCAAGCGAGGGTTGATCGGAAGCAGTTGAGTTTGGAGCTGGTGGAAAATCGAATTTGCAGCAGTGTTGTTGAAATGTCTTTCAACGGATTGCAAATGTTATTCCAAAGCAAGAGCGACCTGGCGCTCAAGGATAAACTCAGTAACAATAAAGGTGAGAATGGATCTTCATCAAAGGTATCTGATGAAGAGAATTGTGCTTTGGCTGCCAAAGCAAAGAAGGGGAAGAATGAGAAAGCTTCTCATTCCGGTGCGAAAGGCAAGAAGCAGGATATGTCCAAGGTGAAGTGTTTTCACTGTCACCAGCATGGACACTATGCCACAAATTGTCCGCAGAAGAAGAAGAACAAGCAAGCTGCTGGATCTGCAGGGGGAGAGGCCTTAGCTTCTCAATTTGAGCTTGATTTTTCATTGATCGCATGCTTGGTTTCAAGTGTGATGGGATCAGTGTGGTTCTTGGACAGTGGTGCGTCTTTTCACATGACGGGAGATAGAGATTTGTTCTTTGATCTGGAGGACAAAGATCTTGGAGTGCACATCGAGATGGGCGATGATGGTAGATACAGTGCGACCGGTATCAGTACCATTTCCTTTGAGAGGGAGTCTGGTAAACCCTTTGTATTGAAGGAAGTCATGCATGTTCCAGGATTGAAGAAGAATCTCATCTCAGTGGCGATGTTAGAAGACAAGGGGTATGATGTTGTTTTCAGCGAGGGAAAGGCCTTCCTGCGCAGCAAGACAACTGGTGAGACCCGGAAGATAGGGGTTCGAGTGAGGAACCTTTATCAGTTGCATGTAGATGGATGCGCAGCAATGGCAGGCAAGGCAGAAGGATTGGTGAGCCGGGATGATGGCGAGTTGTGGCACAGGAGATTGGGTCACCTTCACCATGGAGCCTTGAAGATACTGCAGCAGATCATTACAGGGCTTCCTAAAGGCACACTTGCGCAGTCAGATCAGTGCAAGGGGTGTACTTTGGGGAAGTTTGTGAAAGCCACCTTTCACGAGAAGGATAGTCGCGCCACGACGATCCTTGAGAGAATTCACACAGACGTGTGTGGACCTTTCTCAGTTGCTTCGACAGCAAAACACAGGTATTATGTGATTTTTGTTGATGATTTCTCTCGTAAGTGCTGGATCTTCTTCATGCAGAAGAAGAGCGAGACATATTCAAAGTTCTGTGAATTCAAAGCACTGGTCGAGAAGGAGTCGGGGAAGAAGGTGAAGGCTCTTAGGAGCGATAATGGTGGTGAATACATCTCGGACGAGTTCAAGGATTTCTGCAAGGCAGAAGGGATTCGTAGAGAGCTCATAGCTCCCCATAACCCACAGCAGAACGGGGTAGCTGAGCGGAAGAACAGAACGATTGTGGGTGCTGCACGGGCAATGTTGCATGATCAGGGCCTACCCCTTCACTTGTGGGCGGAAGCATGCAATACAACAGTTTATGTGCAGAACCGTTGTCCTCATAGGATACTTGGCATGAGTACACCCGAGGAGGCTTATTCTGGTAAGAAGCCTGATCTTTCTCATTTGAGGATTTTTGGTGCTAACGTTTACATGCATGTGACGAAGGATGCCAGAAAGAAGTTGGAGCCGACTGCAGAGGTTGGGATATTTGTGGGGTACACTGATACGCCCCACAACTATCGTGTGTATTTGCCAGACAGTGGTAAAACTGTTGTGCGACGGGATATAAAATTTCAGGAGGAGAAAGCCATGAAGTGTTCGCTTGAGAGGGAGCTACACTTGCATGCAGATGAGGAGCTATTAGTTCCTAAGGATGAGCTTCAGGACGTGGATCAGCCACAGGACAAGGTTCATGGAGTGGAAGAGACCACTCATGCAGCGCCAACCATCAGAGGGCGAAAGCGCTTGACAGAAGCTGAGCGACTGGCTCAAGATGCAGAGAAAGTTGTAGGACCACCTACAGCCCAACGCAGGCAGAGACAGTCACCTGATCGGTACACTGGATACATGGCTCTTATGAGCAAGTGTGTTGTGACTGAGCCATCCTCTTTCGAGGAAGCTGTGGAGGATCCCGCATGGGTAGACGCCATGGTGGAAGAGTATGATTCTATTGTCAGAAACAGTGCATGGGAGATTGTTCCTAGACCGGAAGGGAAATCAGTGGTGGGTTCGAGATGGATCTACAAAGTTAAGCAGGCAGCTGACGGGAGTGTGGAGAAGTACAAGGCAAGATTTGTTGCCCGAGGCTTTTCACAGATTGAGGGGATCGATTATGAGGAGACCTTTGCACCTGTCGCAAGGTATTCTTCCATACGGACGATTCTTGCTCTCTCAGCGCAGATGGGATGGCACATTCATCAGATGGATGTGAAGACTGCGTTCCTCAACAGAGTCATTGAGGAGGAGGTGTACATTGAGCAACCCGAAGGCTTTGAAGTCTTCAGCAGCGAGTCGCATGTGTGCAGGCTCAAGAGAGCGCTGTATGGGTTGAAGCAAGAACCACGTGCTTGGTACACACGGATAGACAGCTATTTCACAGGACTTGGATTCTCCAAGAGCGAGGCGGATCCGAACCTATACCAGATTGTGGTGGAGGGTAAGTTGCTTATCATTGTACTGTATGTTGATGATTTGATTCTAACGGGTGATGAACTGTTGATACTGTCATGCAAGAAGGATCTTGCTACAGAGTTTGAGATGAAGGATTTGGGCCTCCTTCACTATTTCCTAGGATTGGAAATAGGGCAGTGCAGTGGTGGACTATTTGTTTCTCAGGGCAAGTATGCTCGGGAGATACTGGAGAAGTTCAACATGCATGGCTGCAAGCCTGTTGATACTCCTCTTCCTGGAGGTTGGAGGAAGGAGGATGCCACTTCGGGAGAAGAAGTGGATGCCACTGTTTATCGACAGTTGGTGGGGTCGCTGATGTATTTGGTCAATACACGACCTGATATATGCTATGCAGTTAACCAGCTTTCACAAGCTATGGTTAAGCCTACCAAGCTCTTCTGGAAGGCGGGCAAGCATGTATTGCGCTACTTGAGAGGCACATCGGGATATGGTTTGTGGTACAGACAGGAGGATGAGGTGAAGCTATGTGGCTTCACGGATGCAGATTGGGCAGGGAGCCCAACAGATAGAAAGAGCACATCAGGAGGGGTCTTCAGTATCGGATCAACAGCAGTTTCTTGGTACAGCAGGAAGCAGAGATCTATGGCACTCAGTTCAGCGGAGGCCGAGTATATGGCAGCAAGTTTGGCTGCATGCGAGGCTATATGGATGAGGAAGATCCTGGTTGGTTTGTTCGGTTCTCATTTGGATCCTACTGTGATTTACTGTGATAACCAGAGTTGCATTAAACTCTCGGCTAATCCTGTATTTCATGATAGATCTAAACATATTGACATCAGGTACCATCATATCAGAGATTGTGTGCAGCGGAGGATCATGTTACTTTCGTACATTCCAACGGAGGATCAGGATGCTGATATTCTGACGAAGGCTCTCACCAGGAGAAAATTCGAGTACCACCGAGGCAGGATAGGGGTTGCTGATAATCCATATCTTGTCAAGAGGGAGTGTTGAGATTGCAACAAGATGATGGAGCTTAGTGAAAAGAGTCGCCTTCACTAAGTGGGCCCACAGGCTATTTTTGGCGCAAGTCTATTTTTAGACTATGTCTATTTTTAGACATATGGATCATGTCTATGTTTATGGATGATTGATCAAGTTGGGAAAAATAGATGGACTTCTATTTTTGATGAAAGTGTGAGTGATCACAGTGTGAGTGATCAAGTCTATTTTTAGACTGGCTGTCAAAAATAGAAAAGTCAAATATTATTATCTCACAATAATATTTGGACTATAAACTTAATCTTATTCTCTTGGAGCACTTCAGTTTGAGCTACGGAAGTGGCACATGCAGCTGTCAGAAGGAAATTCGTTTTTCTTATGAGTCAGTTGAGTTGTTGCATGCATGACTTCAGTTAGAACTCAAGTGAGTTGAGTTTAGTGGACTGGAGGTACAGTTGATGGAGTTGTGTTCAGTTTAACTTAGTTAAACTGGTTGTAGTTAGTCTAACTGCAGATAGACTAATGATGAGTTGTTAAACTAATTATTAAATCATAATACAACTAAAGAATACATCAGTTAACTCAGTTGCATGTCAGTGCATGTTCAGTTCAACAGGGACAGGTGGTAGAGAATCAGATTGCTATCAGTTGTGACTATAGTTGTGCACCAGATCTTGCACAATCAAAAGGATTGAGTATGCCAATGAGTTTGCTCATGTATTTGGCCCACATTTTAGCCTTTGTTCACGTCCACAAAGAGTGAGTGACTATTTTGCAGGTGAAAATCGAGTTTGGGAAGCAATTCTCATCAGTTCTTGAGCAGGTATTGAGCAGTGGAGGCAGGCAAGCAGTGGAAGAGATTTGGAGATCAGATCTGAGCTGTATTGTGTGTAACAGAGGTGGAGATACTTGTGAGAAGTATTATGCTGTGTAATGTTACATGACTCAATCATTAATATACAGATAGTGTGGGGTTTTTAGCGAGATGCTTTCCCCGGGATACATACTGTGTTAATGTGTGAATGCTCTTGATGTTTTATTGTTATTGATGCTGCTATATTCTTGATCAACGTAGAGGAGCTTATGTATTGTGTATGTTTTCCGCATTAGTACATGATCAGGATAATCTCCATTGAATATGTGTTAAATTATTCAAAATTTCTACAGGATTCTCCGCAAAGTCCACGGAAAGTTTCTTGCCAAAAGCCCTTTTCTCTCCCTCAACAGTAAAATGGTAAAAATGACATGGTAAAAAGTCTTTTTATAGGTTTTTTGGATAAATGAATGCTAAGTTTGTTTATTTTTCACCATGGAAGGATATTTTTCAATGTATTTTTGCCTATCTTAAACAGGTATGAGTAATGTGTTGTTTTTGTGCAGGACAAAAGGACTTTCAGGGAAAATTATCATTTTTCACGAACCAAAACATCAGAGTCATCTTTTAAGATCTTTTCTGACTCCTAAAACATGAAAAGGTTTCCGAGCATTTCTTTTACACTCGTTAAAACAGAATTAAAAGACGGTCCTCTTATAGCTCTTTTCTGACCGTAAAAACAGGAAAAGATTGCCGGGTTTTTGTCGTTTCAAACTCGATACTGGAAATAAAACAACGTGTCCTTCATCGCTTTTTACTTTTCAGGTCAGAGGCACTAATCATGAAAGTACTCCTTGGTCACAAGATCAAGCGGTTCTCTCAAGTATTATTTTATACTTTTTCGGGCTTGGGAGACACAACTTTACGAAAAAGTTCAACCTGGAGTCTTCTTAAGTTTTTTCAGACTCTCTAAAAATGAAAAACGCCGCGTTTCTCCTATACTGGACTCGTTAAAATTTCACAGTAAAGGACCCGTTCGATTACAAACAGGAACGGACCAGTCCTTCTTAGGGTTTGAATAAAAACTAAGTTGGACTCATTCGAAGGATGAGCTTATAATCAAGCATATGTTATCCTCCTCAAGCTTGTAAAAAATAAAGAGGTACTTGCCAGAAATGGTGGGGGAAAAGAGAGAAAAATGAGCCTATTTGTCATCCTTTGTCTCAGAAGAAGCCTTATTACCACTCTTGAACACGACACTTTGCATTCACCTGGGTTGGGAAATCCTTTGCCTCACAGTTGATCAAACCACAATGAAATTCTTCAGTCGGGTATTAAATTTGGGTCAAATGTCACCAAGCCATCTGTCGTGTCGTTATGTGTTCAAGAGGTCTCTGCATATAAACCATTCATCCTCAAAATACCCGTCATCCATCTTGACCATCCCTGAGTCGGTCCTTATAGCTACATTTCTTCAACTTGATCTATGATTTCATGTTGTGGGCTTGCCTGCAACGGGTCGCTTTCTATCGACATCAGCACATTGTCTATAAAGATGACCTAGGAATCATCAGTACCTTGAAGTCTGCATGCATCAATGGCAGGTTTCTCGCCTTTGACGACGGTTTACATCATTGAATTTCGATCGAAGGATTCCGTGAAATGTTCGACATCAACTCATTCATTCACATCTCATGGATTGTACTAGGTACTTTGAGAACCATTGACATCACCGGTGGTCTCTCTCACGCTTGTTGACAGTTTACATCATTGACTGGTAATCAAGTGGTTTCTACCATGTTCGACATCAACTCATTTATTCGCATGGATAGAATCGTACCTGTTCGGGAAGTAGAAATGAAGACCTTGGATCTAGTTTCCACCATCCAGGCTGCGAGGAGTTTTGTATTCATTATATAGTAGACCAACTATAAACAGATGGCTGCGTCCATACTGTGTCTACAAAAAGTCTATGATTATGATGTACTGCAAAATCATTCCTATATCAGAGCAGTAGATAGTCAATTAGTTAAAGTTTTCAATCTGAGTATGGGAATGCCTACCTCAGCGATGATATGATCTTATATATGTATTTTGTGTTGAATACTTGCAGGTTCCGACTGGGCTCTCCACAAGATAATCCTTGAAATGATAAAGTACTTCACCCTTCCTAGATAATATGAAACCCTTATCTACTACAGGCTTCGCACTTTAGGGGGCAATCCGTTACACTAAAATTTGTCACCATGACTATTTGCAGTTAGTATGGCTCCATCAACTGTCATACTATCCTCCTTGGCAAGCCTCTTACCTCTGCTCTCCATGTCAAACTCCAAGAAAGAGAGAAAGTCATTAAAAATCTATATATCTCTGGGTACGCAGTTTCTCTTAGCCTTACCTGCGTGTACGCACCCCAAGTTCACAATACCTGCGTACTTGTATGCTCTGTATGTAAAGGGGAGGGTGCGTACTCCTGTAAAGGTCAAAAGGCACAAGTTTCACTCCAAAAAAGTTACTTGTAGTCATTTCTAGAGCATTCTAGAAGCTTGTTTGACGTGTATGGAGCGCCTCCAGATGGTTCATGTATCCCTATCAAAGAGGAACTTATCCCATCAAGAGGGGAGCTATCCCATCCAAAGAGGGGCTTATCCCATTGATGGTGGACCTGAATAACTTCCTCTAGAGCACTATAAATACAGGCTTTGGGCCAGAGGGAGGGGAGGTTGAAAGCTGAACATTCCTAAGGGTAGATGCTGCTGGAATTAGGACTCCCTTGTAAAGCTTGAGAGGAGAGATTCCCATCCTTTCCTAGCCTTATTGGAGAGTGGGTGAGCTGATAAAAGTAAAGGAAAACTCTTGTTGGACCCTAGGAGGGACCTGCACAACACCAAGGCTCAGGTTGTAATGGTTTCTTTTGTTTCCAATTAATACAAATGAACTCATTTTTCTCAACAGATTGTAATTCATGATTTGTTTCATATACTCCTTGGTCTGTATGATGGATATGTATTGTTTTATGAGTTTATCAGGTGCTATTTAATCTTTTGGCTTGTTAGTGAATGCATGTTTCGAAGAGAAGGAGGAGCTCATCCGGATCGGTGAGGCCGGACTACTACAAAGCGTTGGACTAAAGGTATGTTAAAATCACCCGATTACTTGTATTTTCAATGCATGTTTAGAGAAAGGTAGTGTTTATTTGTCTTGTTTGTCACTAGAAAGCCTTTGCTTCTAGGGAGGTCGGTTGTGTCCGCACTATCGACTCTTTCCGCATGACATGGCGAGTTAGTGAGTTTTAGAGGGATATGTATTGGTAAATCAACGAACAACATCATTGAGTACAACGTGTTGATGGAGCTTCTCTCTGATGCCATTTCACATGGCATATGCCGACTTGTTGTCAGGCTAGATTCGCAACTCGTCATTCTATAACTTACTGGCGTCTATTCAGTTCGGAACCCAGCTATCTATCGTATGTTCCTAAGGGTCAGGATTTTGGAAAGGCAGTTTGATTCCATTCAATATCAACACATTTCTAGAAACTTAAACACATTAACTGATTCATTAGCAAATTATGTGTTAGACAGACATTTGCAGAATTTGTAAAGAAAAAAATTTCATATCAACACTTGCATCTGGATCACATAACTTAACCAAAATAAACTACGAAAATCAAAAATATATAACTGTTTATAGTTTCACATAATGTTTTGTGTATAAGGAAAAATTGGTCATGTGACCAAGAAACTCAAAATTAAATACAGAAAAGCATCCTATACTAATGATGCTGGTGATAACATGTCACCACCTGTGCGATCATACGCAAGAGCCTAGTCCATCAACTCAACACACCAGTAGTATGGCGCTGTAGCATCAGAGGTAACTCGTCGGTCCTCACATCCTGAATACCAAGGGTAAGACCCTCGATCTGATCCTACAATATTTCCAGGGTCTCTACTATGTCCAGATTGCGAAGGACAACCCTCCCTACAGCCTCTCCTACTAGAATGTCAGCTGCTGCCCTTGGGCGTGCCGCTGGTCGCACCGGCCCAACATCTACACAAGTAAATGGGTTCAATTAGTCTTGATAATTCGCAAAAATATTATAAAAATAATAAACAAAGATATGGTCAAATCATCTTTACCTATCACACTCCACTGATCGCTGGCTGGTAATGCCAAATCCGGGTCGCCACGCAAATCCATCCCGACATATGGATACTCAGCGAAGACCATCTCTTGACAGTCGAACCAATCAAAGAAGGCATCAGAGAAAGAAATCTGTGGCTGACTAGCATATCTAGCCATGAGATCAACCCATCTCTACATCTTGGGTTCCCTCGATGCTGGAAATCCTAGTGAAATATGTTGAGGCTGCATCAGTGGGATCCTCTCCAAGGCAAAAGCAGTGAAAATGGAACCGTAGCCAAAGTTATTGGATCTTCCATTTTTTACCTTAGAGAGCTGTTCTTTTATCACTAGAAGTAACGCCTCACACCAGTTGAATACCTTTGGTTCGAGGCATTCCAGAGCATACTGCACATAAGATTTGTTTGCCAAATGAAGAGCTGCGCTACCAGCTAATATAGCAAAGGTGAATAAAATGGTCCTCAGAGACCGATCAGTGACATCCTAGATATTGATCTTGCCATCTCTGCTAGGCTGAGATCCATCTCTACAAAGTTGACAGATATAATCTCTCACCGATTCACCCCCACGAGCGGATCCCAACAGTGAAAGAGGGGCACCACGCCTCGATAACCCCGTCAAAAAGTAGATATCCTCGACTGTCAGTGGAATAGATTTGCCTCTAATCTAGAATACCTGGTTGATTGGATCCCAAGCATCAAGAAAATACTGCAACAAACTGATTTGTTGCCTCATGCTAGATATACAGAAGAATTTGAGCAAACCACAGTTTCGTAATGCAGTAACAGTACCCTGATCATGTAAGGCAATCATGTCTTCTTCTTCATGTTCACATTCACGCCATGTAACGACCATCTTGATCCAATAAATATCTAAGTCATAGACAAAAGATGGATTAGAATCCAAATCTGAGCAAAAACAGGAAAAATTTCATGAAAAATCACTGTGTAAAGTTTCCTTTCTGCGCCCATCGCACCCTGCCAGTTAGCAAGGTGAGATGCATACTGACTGGCCAGTGTCCAGCTCAGTATGCATTGCACCTTTCAATGTAGACCAGGTGTGATGGATAGAGAACAAGTTCTTCAAACCCTAGGGGCCCAGAACCAAGGAAAAACTTGCTCAAAATCAGAAAAATATGGAATGAAAATGAAGAGCTTAGGGTTAGCTCCTACCTGGTCCTAATGGCATGGAGAATAGTCCACCGGATCTCCCGAAATTAGCTGATGAAATTTGAGGGGGAAAACCACTCCAGAGCTCCAAAATCCCAAATTTGAAATGAAATGGTAAAAATGAGAGGTAAAACTACTTTTATGTTACTATTCACGTACTCCAAGTAAAATGTTAGTTTTAATTCATTTTTCGGGCATGTATATGTGTATTTCTAATCAATTTGATGGAGCAATTGAGTAGGTTGAACGACCAATGAAAGAATCTAACGTGTTAAATGGTAAACTGAATATCTTTGACCAATATCAAGAGCAATGTTCCCACAAGGTTCAAGCTCGTTAAAAAATAAACCTGCCACTGAGCATAGTTTCTCCTGGTTCAAGCTCATTAAAAAATGAAACCACCTTTGGTAAATAACCTTTGTGATCGCCTTGCTATCAGCCTTTTTGAACCTTGGTTGTGTTCCTACCATCACCTCCATTCATTTGGCCGATCATACGCTTCCACTTGATTGTTTACCCTTTTGAGGAACAGTTGCGATGAGTGATTCTGATTGCCACCCTCTTCACACTGCCATGTTTTGAGAAGTTCCAAACTTACCTGGAACCAGTTGCTACCCGAAAATACCACTCGTTCCTAAAAAATGAGTCCCTTTTAAACTCTTTTTAGACTTGTTAAAAATAAAAATATTGTCGAGCCATTGGCCTTTCTAGCTCGTTAAAGTAAAGCAAATGCCATCCCTCCCATATATTTTAATCTTTTTGGACCTGAGGGATTATCAAACAAAAATATCGAGTGCTTGTCTTTTTCGGCTTGTTAAAGTGATTGAAAAGTCATCCCTTTCGTATTATTTTATACTTTTTCAGACTTAAGGGATTATGCCACGAAAAAGGACTATTGGAGTTTCCTTTTCGTCCCTTTTCAAACTCTCTAAATAAGAAAAGGACTGAGTTATATTTGTTGTTAAACTTGTTAAAACAATAGCGACAAACTTGTCCACCCAGACAAGAACGAGTCTCACTGATGCTAGGCTCGCTAAAAACAGAGCGATAGGTTTGCCCGGAGGGCAAATTATATACCAAGCATATGTTATCCTCCTCAAGCTTAACAAAAATAAAGAGGTACTGCTCAGCAACGACTGGGGAAAAAGGGAAGAAAACTTGAATAATTTTATTGGTAGCAGGTCGCTCTTGAACATGACACTTTCACTCCATCACCATGATTGAGTCAGGTTGGGTTATTCCATTCACCATATCACCATTGGTCTTCCATACCATCCATGGGGTTAATGCTACCAGTGCATATCAGTGTCACTGACATGTTCAAGAGAAGTCATTCAGAGAATTCACTATCCAGCAAACGCCTCATCTAGTGTAATACTTTCACCCTTCATTTTTCATGACCACCATTCCTGAACCTTATATCATCAGATTGTTTTCACCTCCAGAAAAATCATTTTCTTCGTTTCACGTCTTAGATGTGGGATACATCAAGGCCCTCCTATGACAGGTCACTTCTTGTCGACATCAGCTCATTATCCAAGAAGTTGACTTAGAAACAACCCTTTCAGTACTTTGAAGCTTGCATGCCTTAATGGCAAGTTTCTCACTTCTGGTGACAGGTTTACATGAATGACCTTCGACCAAAAGATTTTGCTTGGTGTTCAACATCGGCTCATATATTCACACCATGTGAATTGTACTATAGTACCTTGAGGGTCATTATCATTATCGGTGATTCCTCTTGCGCCTGTTAACAACTTACATTATTGGCTGGTCATCAGGCGATGTCATTCCATGTTCAACTTCAGAACATCTTTTCACATGGATTGACTTGTACAATCGAGCGAATATTGAACAAGTTTGAAGACCTCGGATCTAGTTTCATCCATCCGGGCTGCGATATATTCAGGAACATAAAGACATCAAATGTGCACAGAATCTACACAGATAGTCATCTAAGAAAAAGAAGATGACTCTTTGTATGAAGAATCACTCTGTCCTATGTACATGAAAATGAATTTATGAAGCTGAGCATGGGAATGCCTGCCTCAGCTAGATCATGAAAATAATATGATGATGATGTATTGTATTGTATCTTATACAGGTCACCTTCTAGTTCGAATACCTTGGATCCTCATGATAAATAATTTCACTCGACATCAGAAGATTTAGGACCTCATGCTTTAGGGGGAAATTGTTATAGAAATATTTGGGAACTACAAACCTAAACTCATATGTCCATAAACCAAGGGCTATTTAGTCCCTAAAAGTGTTTTTTATACCCTAAAGGATCATGATCAACTGATTACATCATTTCCCAGAAGTTCCACTTGAAAAACTACCCAAAACTAGCCAAAACTGGACCATACTGATTGCTCCATGGTCAAGGTGCGATGCATACTAGTTGCTACACTAGCCAGGTGTGATGCATACCAAAATGGCCTTCTATAGGGTGTGATGAGCGAGAATAGACAAATGGTAGAGATAGTTTGCTAAGTGGAAGCTTATGGAATCTTCTAGAAACTTCTCCTATGACACTTGCCTCTCTGAATTCGCCTAGTGATGAGTAAGAGATCAATGAAATCTCCAAGTGGAGCTAAGAACTATCAGTGGAATGACACTAATAAAAAACCCAGAGCTGACTCACACCCTTGCAAGACATCTATAAATGGATCCCTCATCTGAGAGATCTAGAGGCTGGAATTTTGTAATTTGTAAGGAAGTGCTGTTGGTTTATCTGTGAGAAAAGACATTGTATTGTTGGGTGATCTTGCTTTTCATGAGGTGAAGAGGGTTTCTATGCTGGGAGGATGATGCTGGATCAAACAACTGGGTTGTAATGCTCTCTTCTACTATTAATAAATTTCTTTGAGATTTCCTCCATATAATCATGTATTTGTGAATCTTATTGTTTATGAATTCAATTGTATGGTCAATGTGTTTTTGATTCTGCATTGTTTATGATGTTTTAGATAGAGATGCTTTGATGGTTTTTTGTTACTTTGATTCTACAGGTACTCTTTGAAGTGAGATAAGTAGGAGAGAAATGGCAAATTCTATCAAGGGAAAGAGAAATCAAGCAAGGATCCAAGCGGAAGATCGAGGTTGGTCCTATTTTCTTCCCTCTCATCTATTACACTTAAAGGAAATATCGAATTTCTTTGATTGTTTGTTTCTAAGGTAGTTACCCATCTTAGTGGGACTAGCAATTTGAATCGACACTACTTTTCCTTGAAACAATATACGATAGCCTGTCCTTCACTTTCTGTAGTGGTGTAATTATTTTCCACTTTAGGTAACTTTCTACTTGCAAATGCTATAGGGTGATCAATCTCTTCTGCACGAGGTTTTGCCAGTACTACTCCCAAATATATACAAGAGGCATCCACATGTACATGGAATTCCTTATTCCAATTAGGGAGCACTAGTATAGGTGCAGTTACCATTTTTTTCTTTCAATATATCGAGGCCCTTTTGACATTCTTCATTCTAGTGAAAATTTACATCCTTCTTCAACAACCTCTCCATAGGCGTAGTGATCTGAGCATACCCCTTAATGAATTTCCTATAATACCCAGTATGTACCAATGTAGTGCGAAGCTATCTTACTGTCTTAGGTGGAGGCAAGTTCACAATGATAGCAATCTTAGCATGGTTTGCCATTAGTCCTTGCTTACAAACAATATTTCCTAACAATATGCCAAAAGGTACAAACAAATGCACTTATTTAGGTTCAAAATATTGTCTACATGTGTCGATCACAAGTCTTAAACTTCCAATATGTTTTCTCAATAATCCAAATACTGTCAAATCATCAAAATATACCTCTAAAAACTTGTGGATGTATTCCTTAAAAGCTGCAACCACCACCCTAGAAAATATAGCAGGGGAATTTTTTAATCCAAAAGGCATTACTATGTATTGATATGAGCCCCATTATGTAGAAAATGTGGTCTTATTTCGATATTCAGGTGAAATACTAATGTGATGATAACCTAAGAATCCATCTATAAATGCGTAAGCTTCCTCACCTCCTACATTGTCTAGCACTTCATCTGTGAAAGGGGCAAGGAAGGGATCATGTAAACATGTATCATTCAACTTTATCAGATCAACATAGATACTAATATCTCCTTGAGTCTTCTTCTCGTATACCACCATAGGACTCATCCATTTTGATTCTTCTACTGGTTCAATAATTCCCACTACTATAATCTTATCAAGCTCTATGTTCTCTTTCTCCTTATAATTCGGGTTTAGTCTGTAAGGTCTTTGTTTGACTGGCTTTGCATCAGGCTTAAGGGGAATATTCATGACTCCTAGATCTCCTTTTATACCCTTCATCTTTGAAAAATTAGTGGGGAGAAATTCTTGATATTCATGAATTAACTCTGTAACTTTACTGATTGTCTCCTCATCCCAGTAGTCTCCAATTGTTGCAAACTTGGGTCCCTTCTCTGATCCTATGTTCACCTTCTTGGTCTTCATTGGCTTCACTATGTTTGGTATCTATAGCTCAATTCCGTTTACTTCGCGATATCCTTCTTCTTCATCTGCAATAAGGTTATAGCATTCTAATGCATTTTCTATCTGTGCAACCCAATCAGGTTGTGGCCATGTCAGTGGGGTTACATTCTCAAATATCTTCTTCTTGATTTTCTGAAGGGCCAAATCTATGTATGGGAAATTGTCTTCAATGTTGAATGTTAATATGAAGCCATCAACCATGTCTTCCCAGTTTACTGTACCATGTTGAAGCTTTGTTCCTATGTACTAGTTCTTAGGGATTGTCTCTAATGTATGAATGAATCCAGGTACCAATTCTTGTTGTGAAATCTCCTTCCATGCCATTGTGCATAGATCGATATGCTTCCTAGGATTAGTTTCACCATAATATTTTCTCTCTAACTTTGTATCTATCTATCCAAACCTTATCCACATCAATTTTCGACATTCCTACCAACCTCCTATATTATTCTTGTGTGCAATCCACCATCTAGCAGGGGTAGCTTTCAGGGCTATATCTAAGGCTGGAAACCTTTGATTTTATGGAACTTGTTCTTCATAATCATTAAGAAAAATATTTACATCACCTAAGACATCATAAGAAGGCAGGTTACATACCTTAGATATCATACAATGAACTGATTTAATATTTATTGCACAGTGCCTTGTGGATACTTCATGCAGCCTATTATGCCAATTTTCCAATTCTTCTTGTGAGTCTGAGGTACAAGAACTACCATGCCCCCAACTCAACTTGCTCTCTATAGTAGGGTTAACCCAAACTTGTTCCTTTACAGTCATTTGATAGATATTGCCTATGTTACCTGCACAATATTCTTCTTTGTATGGTTCTATATATCTTACTCCTTTTGATGGATCTAAGGGAACAATTACTCTCATATTGTTTCCTTCAAATATCATCTGTCTCTTCTTCAAATTAATTATGGCCATATTTTCAAATACTCATTCAATTCCAAGCAATGTAGGGTAAGGGTTACTGTCATCGACGATCTCTATTACTTCAAAATCAGTAGTAGTGCAAACTCCTTCAATATCCACTATGACACCTGGTAGTCTTCCTAGAGGGAAGATCTTTTGTTGATTTTCCATCCTTAACTAAATAGGTGACCAATGTAACTTCATCTTACCTATTAATTCCCATGTCTGCTTCATCAATGCGTTAGTATCAGATCCTAGATCTAGAATAGTTTGATCCATCTCATATACTCCTATCTGCGGACTAAGCCTCATCTATCATCTGGTTCTCTTTTGTCGATGAAAATTATTGATTGCACGCATCTCACTTCACGGTGTTTGTTTGGATGTACATGAATCTATCAAGTTTTGAAGCCCTTATATAGCCTTTTGATCTCTTAACAATTTCATACAAGTCTATAGAAAAGAATTTAAAAAATCTACTTGATTTGCTAAATATTGGTCTTGTGTCCTAGCTCGATCCTGTGTCGGAGCCTCGTTCTCTTTCGAAGCTGATGACATGTTGCAGTTAATTTTCTGATCGGGATTTGGTTGTGCACTAGAGGTCAAATCTCCAATGTCCATAAAACTTCACTTTTCTTCCATAAATACTTTTTTTTTTTTTAATTTCTGAATATCAAAAACAAGAACCTTCTCAACAGTCTTTCTAACCCATGAACTTTTAGATTCTTTCTTTCCATTCATTTTATCACTAACGATCATAGCTCCACTTCTAGTGACACTACTAATTTGAGGTTCATCAGTTCTCCTTTTAGCAGTCATCATTTGAATATTCTGTGTAAGCTGTTGATTCATTTTTTCTTGCATATTTTCCATAAGTATAGGAAATTCTTCAATTACATGGTCAAAGGATTTATAATACTTACATGTCGTTGTGAGATTCTGGCAGTCTCTCACAAAATGTCTTGGTTGGCCACAATTAAGCAAATAATTTTTCCACATTCTCGACCAGCTCCACCACCTCGACCTCTTCTAATTTCATTCTATAAGTGTCAGCACCACGCTCCATCATTAGTTCGTAATCTATTGATTTACAAAATTTCAAGTATAGATTCCTTGGAGTCTGTACATATTTGTGTAACAAGTAACAATCTTCTGAATGATGTTCACCTCTACTCTTACATATTTCACACCACAGGTTGGATCCTACATTCAAGGGATTCAGTTCTCCACCAACCATGTAGTTCCAGAATATAAGGCACTGTTCTTTAGAATGGCCCTCTGATCTGCACTTCATACACCATACTTCTTATCTAACTTCTTTTTCTTTTCTTGATGTCTTGTAACTGTAGGGTTAGGTTCTCCAACTGACTTTGAATATGTTGCATGCTTGCATTAGTATCTCCTATAGGTGAAGCTTCCAATTTCATTGCAATTTCTAGAGCTTCGACTTGAGTTCCTATCTTTTGTTGTGTTAATGGAAATCTGATATGCAGTAGCAACGCAACTATAAACCATTCTTGATGTTCTTGTGAAGCTATGTCGAAGCTTAATTAATCCAATAACACCTTAAATATCTGATCAAAATCCCAAAATAACTCATTGGGTTTCTGTTTGATCTCTTTCAACTCGGTGATGAACTACGACTAAGACTTCGGTTTCTTAAACTCTCTTATCTTGGAACATCATAACGAGATGCACTTTCTTTATATTCTCATCATTGATCTGCTTCGCTGTCCATACTGCTTCACATAAAAACCAAAACTTTTCTAGATCCTCTAATCAAGTTCCTTTGAAAATGGGTAGCTTAATATCATCAGCCATACTTCTTCTTGAAGGAGGAGTGGGAGGGGAGGGGGAGGGGGAGAAGTAAGGGGAGGGGGATGGAAGTAGGAGGGTGTTGACGATGCTGGACCCGTTGATACTGATTTAAATAGGAATGCAAAAAATTATAGAAGTAACTATAAATATAGATATGCAGCAGAAATAATAATTCTTTTCATTAATGTAAAATACTGAAATATGCTTACAAACGAAAATGGAAATAAACCAGCTAAGGCGATGGTAGCTTATCTTTGAGAAGAGATGTGGCGGCTACATGCCTTTGAACTATGTTACAATGAGGCTTGAAGGCCTATTTATTGTTGAGAAACAATGGAAAACCCTAAACATCCGAAAACCTAATCCTAGGAGATGAAACACCAAACTTTGGGCCTCGTTTGGGTAAATTGGTACTTCAAATTCCTGGGGTCATAACTTTGGAAACCGATCTCTGTTTGACACACACAATAGCTTGTTAGAAAGATCTATCCAAGGACTACAACTTTGGGAAGAGAAACATTAGTCCATTGATCCATGTTTCTCCCAAATTTACCAAAAAACATCGTTTATGGCCTCAAAATGGCTCCAGAAGTTCAAGACCTGAAAAACTGCTAAAAATAGTAAATTGTGCTATAATTAAGGAAACTGAAAAAACTGAAAGAGATAGTTGTGGGGGTCAAAGTGGGATAGGTGGGTGGCCACCAACATCCACCTGAATCACCCACCAACATTCAAGGAATCTCCCTGGTATGAAGTCCCAACTAGACCACACACCATTTGATGTAGGAGTCCCATCCGATATGATGGCCCAGTTTCCATTATCTTAAAGATATGCCTTAGCTCTTACTTGTCAACACATGAGAGTGGTATACTTAGCATTCAATCATCAAGGTTCATGTGCTTGGTGAGTGCTTAGTGTAACTTGTTTCTAAGTTCTTTCACTACAGAGGGAGAGGGTGAGAGTGAGTCTCAAGTCGGAAGGAAATAGTCCCAACTTTGTTAGAGACACACAACACAACAAGACATGCGCAACTTCCGACGGAGTAATCCACATGGATGTGGAAGTCACAAACACAAAGTGAACAGATAGCACATACAACACCTAGCGGAATAGTCAACACGAGTGTGACGGTCGTTATAACAAGTTTACAAGAATGAGTTTGTTAATTGTTCAGTGGAATAGTCCACATGGGTGAGATAACATTAACAACTGATACAACACATTTCCAACAACATATGCGCTAAAACAACCGAAATAGTTCAATTGTCTTAATACAGGTTAAATAAACATGCATTACAAGCATCCAAAGAATAGTCTTACAAAGGAATACAATACATGCGTGAAAATGTGTTGGCCTGTTAACATGCTTCTGAATTAAGTGAAAGTTCCAAGACACATTTGTACACCATACATCACTAACCCTCATAGTGGGGTGTTGGAGCCATTGCTCACTCCTCAAAGAAAAGACTACAGACTCTAAAGACTATGTGGGAGGAGTCAAGGTGAAAATTCCATTACATGATGAGGGGTATATATAGCCAAGGGTGAACTTGATCCTTGTGACTCTTCGACTTCCCTCATGACTGTTTGACTTACATGAGTCTTTGACTGACATGAATATTCAACTTCGTATGTGGGTCTCTTGGACTTCTACGTTAAATTAGATTGATTACAATAGTATGGCCCATAGTAGTGATGTGGCTGAGCTGACTCATGGCATGACTCAACATGACAATGTTGGTATGTTCATGCTAATGGTGGTGTCCATGTCAAGCTGCAGTGCTGCTGAATGATGAGTGTTCCCTTGGTGTATCATAGATTCACCTCCACATGGCAAGGTGTGTGGGGTCTTCAATGGTCTTTATGTTCACTTGATGTTGGAAATGCATGTGTCCCCTTCGCTAGTACTTGGCATGCTTCATGTGTTCATCCATTCGCAAACAAGTCTCCTAGCATGCACTCCTTGTTCATCCCATTCATCGTCGCTCCATGTCTCATCCATGTACTTGTATATGCAATCACTCATTTCGAGAAGACATCAAATCTAGAAATCCCCTAGTCTACCATGATGCATCATCTTTTGTTTTTGGGTGTAGGTGACTACGAGAGAGGACAAGGATATAAAACTACGCATAGCACATTTCAGGCCAGGATGCGGGGTTCTAGGGCACTGTCAAGAAAAACTATGTAGAGGACATTGAGAGGCTGGGTTGAACATTCCAGGATATCAATGACATTCTGCAGGATATGGCTCATTTGGGAGGCAGAACTATGCAATTTTTCCAGGTAAGGTAGTGCGGGAAGCTGAGAACACTGACAGTGAAAATTGCACAGATTTATAGGGAGGATGGGAGCGGTGTTGGGTAGTGAAGGCCCCACGTAATGGTTTTGGGGCTCAAAGCCTACAATTTTGGGTAAAGGTATGGTAAAGACTCCACAAGATGTGTGGAGCGCGAAGTGTAATGAGTCAAGTCAAAGGGTTGTCTGCCCAAAAATAATGTAAAATGAGTCGGCCTACCCATGGTCCACGGACCATGGAAATGTATAAATAGAGCAAGGCTCTATGGTTAGAAGTCAGTTTTTAGTAAGTATTTTTTTGATCTGGAATGTAATGGGTTTATGAAGCAAGAAGTCTTGGAGCGTCTGTAAGTTCGAGTCAAGGGTGTTGGTAGAGAGATAGAGGCTCTGTAGCTGTGTGCGTAGAGGCCTGGTAGAGTCCATAGCTGGGTGCGCGGACCCCTGCAGCTGAGTGCACATGGCAGATCTGGTTGTACTGAAGAGAAGATCAATAAAGATAAGAATTTCTGAGTCATTGTGTGGTTTCTTGCGGATCTATCTGTTGCTTATGTTCTGAATTTATGCATGATCTGTTATATGAGTTTATATCTTTCTTTATGATTGCGCGCCCCAGGTTTTATTGTTAAATGTTTGCTTAAAGACTGTAATAAAAAGCTTAGATCTGTAATAATTTCATTAATAAGCAAGTACACCCGTGCGGATCTTCGCGGAAGCCTGATAATTATCTAGAGTGGCGCAAGGCCATAGAACGGTTCGTGACCCCTCCAGACCACATCAAGACATCCCAAGGGTGTGGAAACCTGGTTCTATCACCCTCCCCTAATACCTCAGGTGAGACCTTAGTCCACGCTCCACGGGCTATTGTCGAAAGGGTTGGTAGCTACGGGATTTGTCTGGCCAATAACTCTTCCAAACCTGGGTCAGGGCCTAATAAGCCAACAAATGGTTCCATTGCCGGGACTGGGATCTGCCTAAGAGATGTCTGATGTCAGAACACTAGAACCCTACAAAGAAAGAGCTTGAAGATTGGTTGGATCAGAAGCTTCACGAGTTTGTGGTTTAGGAAAACAGAAATCTGTAGATATCAAAAGAAAGGTGGTTGGATCATTACATATACACAAAGATCCATGAGATATTTTTCACGTCATTCTCGACAGAGTTGTACGAGTGGATCACGAGGCTAGCTGATAGCATGGAAAGGGTCAGACTAGATCAACCCATTGTGTGGACTCCGGAATTGGTGCATAGGCTAGAAGCATCTGAAGACAAAATCACATGCACAGTAGATCACTGGTTGGATCGGATAATAGGAGGGTTTATCACTGAGTTCATGATAGACACAACTGTGAGTTATAGTGAAGCAGAAAGGTGCTTTCTCCAAGGGCTGCGGGGTAAATATATCAAATCATTGAATACTTGGATTAAAATGTTGTTATGTGAAAAACGGATTATGCACATTCATTAATGTCCAGTGTAACGCGGAGCGGAAGAGGCTACCGAGGAATCGAAGGATTAGAGAACAACCCTCTGATTTCTATTTCGCGAGAAAGCGAGGAAGAACTCGCAGGGTTCTCTCCGAGAAGCGCAGTTCAGTTGATTAAGTAGCGCATCCCACTGATACCACCACCATCCACGCCATCACCTACTTCACCTACATCGAATCCATCTTCACTAACCCCACCTCCGCCACCACCGAGGGTTTGGATGGCAAGTGCAGTCAAGTTGTCGGTATTTAGAGGCATAGGAAATGAGGAACTAGGTTAGTTCTGGTTTGTGGTAAAGGCTGTATGGGAAGCCCAAGGCATAACGGATGTGATCCGGATTTAAACAGGAACGCAACAAATTACAGAGATAACCATATACACAAAGATGCAGCGGAAATAATACTTCATTTCATTAATGGAAAATACTGAAATATGTTTATAACCAGAAATGGAAATAAACCATCTAGGGTGATGGTAGCTCATCTCTGAGAAGAGATGTGATGGCTACATGCCTCTGAACTGTGTTACAATGAGGCTCGAAGGCCTATTTATTGTTGAGAAACAATGGAAAACCCTTAACATTCCAAAACCTAACCCTAGGAGATGAAACGCCAAACTGTGGGCCCCGTTTGGGGTAAATTGGTACACCAACTTCCCGGGGTCGTAACTTTGGCATATGATCTCCGTTTGACGCGTACAATAGCTCATTAGAAAGATCTATCCGAGCACTATCATTGTTGGAACAGGAAACATTAGTCCATGTTGCCCCCAGATTCCCCAAAAAACGTCGTTTAGGGCCTCAAAACGGCTTCGGAAGTTCAGGACCCGAAAAACTGCTAAAAATAGTAAGTTGTGCTACAATTAAGGAAACTGAAAATGCTGAGAAAGACAATGGTGGGGGTCCAGGTGGACTTGGCAGGTGGCCACCAATATCCACCTGGATCATTCCTCCCCCCATAGGAAGCAATGGTCCCCATTGCGTTGAGCTCCTCCATGAGATGAGGAAACTTCTGCTGAACTTGTTCCCTGGTGAGCCACTTGCCCTGCTGAAGGAGTTGGCCTGCTTTGACAACTCGATACAGTTAGATATTCTGTTGGCGAGTGTTCTTGATCTGTGTGTCAATGATCCGATCAGTTGCAGCTTGTTCCATGCAATCTGGATTTAATTCTGTGGGTTTGAGTTGTTCTGCAATGTCGGATGTGTCTAGCAATGGTGGAAAGTATGGCCGAAGGCGGTCCACATTGAACACTGGGTGCAGACCAAGGAATGGGGGAATGCTGAGCTCAAATGCATTGTCTCCCATAGCCTTAGTAATGGTGTAAGGACCATATCGGAGTGGTCTCAATTTCCGATAGGTTCCAGTAAGGCGTTCCTTTTGCAAATGCAACCAGACTTTGTCGCCCACCTGAAACTTGTGTGGCACCCGATGTTGATCATGTCGCTGCTTGTACTTGGCATTTGATTTCTCAAGAATGTCATGGACCTGCTGGCGAATATGTTGGATACGCTCAATGAAGCTGGTGGCCTTATCTGTTTCGGACTGGACATGAGCTGAATTCATGTGAGTAGCTGCAAGTGGCATGGCCACATCAATGGGGCATAGTGGCTGGAATCCCAAACCCACCTGAAAAGGGCTATGGCCAGTGGAGCTGTGAAGAGCTCGGTTGTAGCTGTGCTGAACATAGGGGAGGCTCTCGTCCCATGTGCGTGGATGCTTTGAGTTATACATGCGCCGAATGTGCACAATCATCCTATTGACAACCTCTGTCTGGCCATCAGTTTGAGGATGGAAGGATGTGGACTTCGTGAGTTTGGTGTCCAGCATTGACCAGAGACTCGACCAAAATGTGCTGAGAAATCGACTGTCCCGATCTGAGATGATAGACTGTGGGATCCCAAAGTGCACCCACACTCGTTCAAAGAAGAGTTTAGCAATGGCTTCTGCTGTGATATTCTTCTTGCAGGCCACCATAATGGCCATCTTCGAGAACCTGTCGACGACCACAAAAACACAGTCATTTCCATGCTTAGTGGAAGGAAGGCCTGACATGTAATCCATGGAGATGGATTCCCAAGGTCGACTAGGGGTAGGCAACGGGGTATAGAGGCCGTGCTTCTTAATGGTCGGTTTGGCAATGGCACAGGCAGTACATGATCGGATGTACTTCCCAACATCCTGTCGAAGATTCGGCCAATAGAAATAATTTTGCAGTACTGCCACTGTTTTCTCGACCCCGAAATGCCCAGCAGCCCGACTGTAGTGTGCTTCCAAAATCATCTTGGCACGCTCGCTTGAAGGAACACAAAGGTGACCGAGGTGGCATAATAGGGCATCCTGGAGGTGAAAATCTGCAACATGCCAACCCTCCAAGAGTGTCTGGTATGTGTGGCCGAATTCTAGGTCACTTTTGTAGAGAAGTGGCCAATCAGAAGTCTCGTGCCCACAAGAGTTGAGCACGGTGGTTAGCGCCATGATCGGTGGCCGACTGAGGTAATCTGCAACATTATTGGTGCTGCCATTTTTATACTTGATGTTCAAGTGAAACTGTTGCAGGTATGTAGACCACTTCTGATGGTGATCATTCTGCAATTTCCCTTGGGTCTGTATGAACTGCAGAGGTTGGTGGTCTGTGTGGATGACCGTTTCCTTCCCCAAAATGGAATGCTTCCATTGTCGGCAGGCCTGTACAATGGAATACATCTCTTTATCATAAGTGGGGTACTTCCGGACTGTGTCTAAAAGTGTTTCACTGTGATATGCCACTGGATGTCCATGTTGAGTAAGGACTGCCCCAATAGCATAGTCAGAGGCATCTGTCTCGACCTCAAATGGTTGTTGTAAATCTGGTAACGCGAGCACTGGTGCCGTGCAGAGGCGATCCTTCAACTCCCTGAATGCCTTCTGTTGAGATTCAGACCAAAAGAATTTTTCTTTCGCCCCGCCCTTGGTGACTTGACTCAAGGGCCAAGAAATATGAGAAAACCCCAACACAAACCTGCGGTAGAAGTTGGCAAGACCTAGAAAGCTACGGAGCTCTGTTAGAGTGGTTGGAGAGGGCCTATCCCGAATGACTTGGATCTTGGCTGGATCGACATGCACCCCCTGTTCATCAATGATGTATCCCAGATACTGAACTTGGGTCATGCCAAAAGTGCATTTCTCCAAATTGGCACATAGCTTGTGTTGCCGCAGTGTTTGGAGAACCTGTCGGATGTGGTGGAGGTGCTCTTCCCAACTCTGGCTGAAGATCAGAATGTCATCCAAGTATACTACTACAAAGGAGTTGGTGAATGGCCGCAAGATGTCATCCATTAGCCTCATAATGGTTGCAGGAGCATTCGTCAATCCGAAAGGCATGACCAACCATTCGAAGAGGCCCTCCTTGGATTTGAAGGCAGTCTTCCACACATCGGAGGGTTCGATTGGTACCTGGTGATATCCTGACTTCAGATCGATCTTGCTGAAATATTTCGCCCCCTTTAGTTGGTCTAGGAGGTCATCAATCCACGGGATCGGGTACCTATTACGGACAGTGATCTTGTTCAGCGCCCGATAGTCAATACAGAGTCTCCACGTCCCATCCTTCTTCTGAACCAACACGATCGGGCTCCCACAGGGCGATGAACTCGGACGGATGTGACCTTTCTGTAGGAGCTCCTGAATCTGCCTCTTGATTTCATCATTCTCCAGAACGGAGCGCCGATAAATTGGTCCATTGGGTAGCGGCGCACCTGGGGTCAGATCGATGGAGTGCTTGACTTGACAGTGCAGAGGAACCCCTGCCGGGGAGGTGAAGATGTCCTCGTACTCCTCCACAACCTTGTCCATCTGTAGTTGTCGTGCAGAGGGACCCCGTTTGGAGGCCGCGGCCACTGTATTCTTCTTTCCTTGAGGGCGTATCATCAGGAAAACAAATTTCCTGGTTTTGGAAATGATCTTACTGCATTGTTTGCAGTAATCAAAGAGATGGCGGCAGGTGGTGCTACCTCTGGTATCCTGAACAACTTATTTCCCAATGTAATAATAACAGCACGGGGCCTTGATTCATACACAGCATGTCGCTTCCACAAGTATGGTTGTCCTAGTAATACATCACAAACTTCAAGGGGAGCAATGTCACACAATACCTCATCCGTGAAGGGCTTGATGATGTATGGAAGGCGACACTGCTGGCTCACGCGAAGATCTCGTCCTTGGTGAAGCCACCCAATGGTGTATGGTTGTGGATGTGCTGTGGTCGGTAAGCCCAACCGCTTCACGACCTCTGCCGAAATGAGGTTCTTTTGACTCCCGCTATCAACAATGAACTGTATCGGGGAGCCCTTTACCCACATCTGGGAGTGGAAGAGACGCTCCTCCTCCTCTGGATCTTCGGGTTCATTTTTCTGGATCTTTGCGGTAGCAACAGTGGCGCTGGGATCCGCATCAATGATCTGCTTCCCTTTTTCATACCCCTTATCGGGTTCTGACTCAGAGTCGGAACATGCATCTGATTATGAAACCTTTAGCTCAGCCACCAGTGACTGCTTGGCCCGACACTCACTTGTGTTCTGAGTGGAGCTCTTATGGAACTCGCACCATTTTCCAGTGTCCTTTCTCGGCTTTGCGACGCTGTTATTTGCTTGAAGCTTCGGCTGGTTGTCTTGGGCTGTCCCGCCTTGGCTTTGTCCTTTGTTCTGTGGTTTAGGGGCACCTTTCCCCTGCTTTGGATTCGCAGATCCAAAGTCTCGCTTCTTTTGTTTAAACTTCTGCTCGACCTTGACGGCATATCGGTATGCTACGCCGAGCGAGGGGATGTTTAGGAATTGTATTTCTTCCTGGATGTACTTGTGCAGGCAGCCACAGTATTTGAGTATCAAATGTTGTTCTGAATCCTTGATACCCAACTTTGTGCGAAGGGTATGGAAAAGATTGGTGAACTCCGGCACGTCTTGGTCCCTTCCCTGCCGCAGCGTGGTCCACTTTATGTATTCATCCTCATAGCTTCCCACAGGGTAGTACTGCTCCTTGATGGCATCCCGGAATGAATCCTAGGTGGGTGCGGCTGAAAATAGTGAGCCAGTACTTTCATCCTTCTGCTCGCAGTAGGTTTCCCACCAGTCCTTGACGTGGGGGGCTGCTTTGAGAAGAGCAAAAACAATCTTTTCCCGACTCGAAAATTCATGAACAGAAAAATAACCCTCTAGCAGATTTAACCATTTATCTACGACATCTGTGTCTATCTGACCCTCGAATATGGGGATTTCAAAATTAACTTGTACCTTAAAGGGTGTGGCGTTTCCAGAGTAGCTGCTGGAAGCCGATGCGTTGCTTCTGTGTAGCCGCTGAAGGATCTGGGCAAAGCTATCCATCATCGCGTTCCGTTGTCGCTCGAGGGCTTCTTCGAGTAAGATTTTGATGGGATCTCCTGCCCCCTCGTCTTTCTTCTCGTCCGCCATGGGAGGCCGTCGGGATTTGCGAGGCTGGTCTTGCAAAGGTTCAACCAGTTCAAGCCCTAACTCCTTATATCCCGACCTTGTTGGGGACATGCAAAGAAAAACCGAGAAAAAGCAGACCGCTCTGATACCACTGATCCAGATTTAAACAGGAACGCAACAAATTACATAGATAACCATATACACAAAGATGCAGCGGAAATAATACTTCATTTCATTAATGGAAAATACTGAAATATGTTTACAACCATAAATGGAAATAAACCAGCTAGGGCGATGGTAGCTTATCTCTGAGAAGAGATGTGATGGCTACATGCCTCTGAACTGTGTTACAATGAGGCTCGAAGGCCTATTTATTGTTGAGAAACAATGGAAAACCCTTAACATTCCAAAACCTAACCCTAGGAGATGAAACGCCAAATTGTGGGCCCCGTTTGGGGTAAATTGGTACACCAACTTCCCGGGGTCGTAACTTTGGCATATGATCTCCGTTTGACGCGTACAATAGCTCATTAGAAAGATCTATCTGAGCACTATCATTGTTGGAATGGGCAACATTGGTCCATGTTGCCCCCGGATTCCCCAAAAAACGTCGTTTAGGGCCTCAAAACGGCTCCGGAAGTTCAGGACCCGAAAAACTGCTAAAAATAGTAAGTTGTGCTACAATTAAGGAAACTGAAAATGCTGAGAAAGACAATGGTGGGGGTCCAGGTGGACTTGGCAGGTGGCCACCAATATCCACCTGGATCAGGATGATAACATCAAAAGGGCTACTATGGTTAGCGTGCTGAAGGACTGCACATTGACATGGTATATAAAGTACTCAAGCGATCATCTGAATGCGAGAATAACGGCGATCCAGGATGCATTGAACAGAGAATTTAGTCGGCCACAATCAGAGATGCAGTTGGTCATTGGGTTCAAGGAGATTGCGATGTTACCTGGTGAAACCCCGTGGGATCTGGACCAGAGATTGAAAAGCATAATCCGCGAGGCTAACATGACATTGACAGATGTGCAGCATTGCACGTGGTTTGTGGCATTGTTGACACCACATTTGAGGATGACGCTATCACAGCAAAAGATCTCAACCCAAGCCGAAGCATTAGAGACAGCAATGAGGTTGCACGAAACTCCAATACAGGATCTGGGGTTGGGAGTTCAACAAATCCACGCGCAACTACAAAACTTGTGCTTAGAAATGCAAAGCTTGAAGCAAGAAAGGGTGCCCCGACTGGAGGCGCGTACAGAGGTAGGGTGCATTAAATGCAAAAGTCAAGGACACGACAAGGACCATTGCCCCATCTTCGCGAACTATCTAGCGGGAGGGGGCCCGATGCCATTAAAGCTGGAGGTACAAGCAGGGCCAAGTGTGGCACATGCGCTCTGGTGTGCCATTTGTCAAGTGGGGGGAAAGCATGCAACAGACAACTGCCACCTGTTGCAGAAGTATACCTAGACCTCACAACAACTGTATTACAACTTTTATAGATCAGTGGGTCATGACGAGCGAACGTGTTGAAGTTACGATTTAATGATGGAAAGGACCCCAGCCTATCGAGTGCATACTGAAGCCATCGAGCCTGAGGAAGAGGAATGGGGCACAGGCGAGGGCACAGACAACCGATATGTTATAACTACAGAAGATCGGGGCACTATGCTCGCAACTGTACTAATCCAACGAGGATATCTTGTCCATACTGTGAGCAGTTTGACCATGAAATGGTAGACTATCCGACGCTTATTGCCCAGATGCACGAGAAGGGGGTATTGCAGCCTACTTCAACTCAAAATGTCCAAATGATGAGGTCAGAACCCCGCGAAGAGGACCCCAGCATAAACATGGTACTAAGGAGCGACGCAACCACAGGAGGAGATGCGAGGAAACAACTTGGAGATGATGGGAAGGGTCGCGATGCTCCTACAAGGGAACCTGACTTGGAAATAGAACAGGTGAAAGGGATGTCTAAAGAAGCTTAGAAGAGCTTCACAGAAGTCTCTACTCCAGGTAATAGGGATCCAATTGAGCCGAGAATGGATCCCTCTATGCTTACCACCTTTCTAGAGACATGTATGAAGTTGCTACATGACAATAGAGCAGTTAAAGGACTGCAAGAGTTGATCACCAGGTGTGTAGGGTCAACAGAACCGTGCGTAGTATGGAAACTGGGGAAACATGTCCTGCGCACCGGGCGAGAGATGCGAATGATGGCACAAATCGGTGAATACGAGATGGACCAAGTCATTCTAGATCTAGGGTCAGACGCAAATGTGTTACCTAAGCAAATGTGGGAACGCATGGGTAGGCCCGCCCTACAATGGTCTCTTATTCAACTACAAATGGCCAACCAACATAAGATCTTATTGATGGGATGACTGCAAGGGGTGACAGTTGACATTGAAGGAGTAAGTACGCAAACCAACTTTGAGGTAATAAAAATTCTTAATGATAGTAATCCATACCCTGCATTGCTAGGAATAGATTGGGCCACGAACATGAATGGGGTCATCAACTTAAAAAGATGGAAAATGACATTCGAGAGAAAGTCCCTCTGTGTCATAGTTCCATTGGACCCAGCTAAAGGAGCGCGCTGCACTGAACCAGTGCGCAACAAGGGTAGTGACGATGAACTAGACTGCATCTACCAGATAACAGCGCAAGACCAGGATCAGGTGATAGTTCCTGCACATATTCAGATGAAGAAATTGAATGATGGCAAAACCGATTATAGGAAGTCACAACACTCAACTGCAATCTGATGATTAGATCATTGCGATGCATGACCAGTGAAGGAAGACAACGACCAGTGGAAAACAATGCCACAAATGAGGAGCAGTTCATCAACCCTGGCACTTCAATCATAGAACGGAGGTGGCATAGTGTGCCACACGCACCAGGGTGGTGTGCACAGAGGAAGTTGAGGAGGAAGGAGCGCGGAGGTAGAAGGCGGTTCCAGGTACGGATTGGAGGACGTGCATGGCGACCACAACCAGGGCAGCCATGATGGAGCAGGGAAGCCACCCATCTACAATGGAGGGCACAGGTGTATGCTGTGCAACCATTGACCCAATTGAATCTGCACGTCACAAAGGTTCGTAGGGTCGACAAGACTGTAAACAAGGCAGAAGGGGCCAAGGGAACTCTATCCACGATCGGATGGGCCATTGCCCCTGCAGTCCGACCTAAACAAGAAGACTTGGGCGAAGGGATTCAAACATTATGGGAAGCCATTCGGTGTGGAAAAATGAGACTTCGTGAGTTAGAGGAAGTGGGGGCCAGGCTAAGAAAGAAAAGTGCAAGGCTGGATGAAGAAATTGACAAAATAAAATTAGGAGTCACACAAACAGGCCGCGTGAAAGAGCCACTGAGGGGACCGGACCTGGCCGGCTCTCCTACGCTACTAGAACAAACTGCAACCTTGCTATCATGGTTGCGACTGGACCCTAGGGCATAAGGGAGCACAGACCGCAATATGCTACTAGAATCAACGGAACGCAAAGGGTGCCCGTAGCCCGGGCTAGCAAGGTAGAGGAAGGCTCGCATGAGGGGTGAGACCACCTAACTATCTGTAGGAGGCCAAGTCTCAGCTCTCCACAGAGTTGAAATAGGGCGCAGGACTATAAAACAATCTACAGGAAGGTTGCGTGATTTGGCTGTGGCATATAGGGCCAGTAGAAAGCATAATACGCACCCGCGTACCAGGGGTTGTGTTGCCATGTTGGGGGGATGGCAAGTGACCGTTGTAGTTACTGTTCATGATAAGATGTCCCATTTAAGACACCAAGGAGTGGGCAAAGAGAAATTAAGACATAGGGGTAACTGCCAAAATCACATTAATCAGCCGTAGAGATGGAAAGAGGCCAAATTTGAATTCAAAATAGTATATAAAAAACAGGTGAAGTTTCACAAAACAAAGCTTGAGCTTCCGAAGAATAGAACACCCTAGGTTCAAACCAAGAGGATCACAATGAATGAAAACTGATGAAAGAAAGCTCGTGGTTTTAGAAATTTCCGAAGGAATTGCGAGAGAAATTACTCCGGTCGATAGCCACCACCAAGGACATTACATAGAATCTGACGTTATAGGTAGTTGAAGTTCCTAAATCCCCCAGGACGCCGTGATATAAGAAGAATCCCCAAGTAGCAGGACCGGTCCGGATGTCTCCGCAAAATGCACGAGTCAGCAAATTGAAGATGGAGGAAAAAGGCAAAACTATTACAATTGAGAGCAATGAAGAGGTTGAGGATTCTCCAACCTATATCAAAGAAGTTGAACCCGACGAAGAAAGAGAAGAAGACCTCCAACCAGTAAGATGCCCTAAGTATGTGCCTCCCAGGAAAGGGAAGGCCAAGATCCCTAACGATCTGGATGCCGTGGAAAACATACTCATCACCCCGTCTCTTCCAAAAGGGGTTCCACTTGAAGGCACAATGACTGGTCACATTTCAACGATGAAATTTGAAGACTGGGACTTTGCAGATACAAAAAAATTTCCCCATTTGGCAACTAGCGAACTGATGTAGCAAAGCACGGAAGGGACAGTTACGACACTTCAGCCAAAGGAATGGTTGCAAAAGGTGGAGGAAGCCGAGTTGCTCTGTCTCCTGTCCATTCCCCACTTTCTTTGACCCCTTATTATAATATTGGTCATCAGACAACTACTCTGTCTGGTACACGATGGATACTTATTGATAAACAAACCCATCCACATCACGACAAAACTCATTCATAGGATCTCGCAGCTTCCCTGTGAAGGAAGAGACCCCATGGAAATCGTTGATAAGAGTGGTGATGTGACGATGAGAGAAACCCTGTAAAAGAAATACAAGTTGGAGAAAGGGCAGCAAGGGTATACTATTGACAGTATTCTAGACAAAGCGGTCCACGTTGCTACCTAGCTTCTGGCAAGCAAAGTGATGCAGAAATGTTGCGGCAACGAGGTTCCAGTGATAGTTGTCATGCTATCTGAGCAATGCGCAGTAGGGGAATGGTTCAATTGGGCACAGTTCCTCTATGACGAGTTCCTGACCAACTGTAGGGAGGTCCAAGAGGAGGGCAAGACCTTCCACTATGCGTGGCTGTTGTTATCCATCGTGCTGGTTACCAGTGAATTACCCGAAGACAGCCAGTTTCCCTCCTTGGACCAGGATTGGCCGGAAGCCGCCAAATATGCGTCACTCTAGGTGACCAAGGACGCTGCCAGAATCCGGGACATCAAGATTTTCTGGATACTCATGGATGCAAACATCCACCAATGGATCAACCAACAACCCCGTTTGTCCACCGAGGTATATGACAGTGTAAAGAATGTAGTCGAGTTTAAGGCCGATAGGCACTTTGTCTACATTCGAGCACGAAAGGACCCCAACCAAACGTGGACCACACTTCCTGTCATTGACATTGACGAAGCTATCTATGCGGTATTGGATACTTGGCCACTGGAATGGTGCAGACCAGATGCGGTGGGGCGCGATGAGGCCGCCATACAAAAACAAAAAGCTGAAGTCAAGCATGTAACACAACAAAAGCAGAATGAACAACACGCTGCGGAAGTTCGGGTGGCCCGGGAGGCGGTGCAGACTTCGACATGCAAGGCACCAGTAGGAGGGGCTGCGATGACAAAGGATGAAAGTGGTTCGAAGGTGCCCACAGAAACAACCACGGATACGGGGATGGAAGGAACGTCGCCAACCACCATGGGGGTGCCCTTAAAATGGCCACCACCGACAGAATGAACGAAGCTGCAGAAGAAGGCCAAGGCATGTAAATGGGATAGAGAACTGACCACATTGACTGAGGGCGACCTAGGTGACATAGGGGACATAGTTCGCGAAGTCACCTGGGAAGCAATTGACAAGGCCATGTCAGAGCAACAGATTATGTTGGGGGCGCTCCGCGTGCAAATACAGGAACTTGGGACACAAGCATTGCAGCCGGGAACCATCGCTACTCGTGGAGTTATGGGTATGTTAGCCACTGAGCAGCTGCTAAAGGCCCAAATGGCTAATACTATCGCGATCCTAGCAGGAGCATTGATAACAGAAAATACGGTGGACAGAGCTGTGGTGGGTCAGCTTACGGGGCTTGGATTAAATTTTCCTGCCCTCCTGCGTGAAAGCTTGTACCAGCTCCAAGACAGCACAATGATGGAGCTCCGTGCCAGGGAAGGACACGTGGAATATGTACTCAGTGAGCATAGAATTAATATAGAATATTTGAGCCTCCAACAGGATGAAGTGGTCGCATAGAGTCAACAGTTGGAGCAACTTGTAGGGGAAGCATGTTTGCGTGCCCCTGAGCTAGAGATTGTGGCCAAGTTGCCTGTTGGCATACGAATCCACAAGCTGGCTAGTGGGTTCTGTGAAGCAAAGGAGGAGGCCGCGAGGATTCAGTTGGCTCTCAGCTTGTAGATTGTAGAGTTGAAACTGCAAGTATAGCCTTCGACGCCACCAGAGGTCACCGAGCAGTGCAGAGGCATCATTAAATCTAGGCGAGAAATGATCACATGTGCCATGAAGGAGTGCGCCGACTTGTTGGATCAATTGCTTATTATGCTCACTTCACTCTAGGAAGATCCAACCTTACAGCAACTGGAAATAGAGGCAAGGGAGCTCCAACAAGCCTATGACAATGTCAGAGGGACCACGCAGACGGTTGCTATTACGCAGTGCTTGGCCAAGATGAGGGAGGCCCAGGCCCTGAAGATACAAGTTGATGCTGCCCGATAGAAGGAAGCAGTGATTAAAGAATGTCTCCAGCCATGGCTTGATGAGGCATTTGTGGTTTCCACCACCATCGAGCGCAAGGTGGCACACATGCAGGCAGAATATGCACTCGGCGAAGCAGCTGAAATAGAGACTAATGTGTCAGCAGCCCATGTCAAACAGGTACAACAGATTGCAGAAGAGTTTGCTGCAAGTATAAGCGAAGTGCAGAAGTTGTTGACTGACCTCCACACTAAGATTATCACACCAGCCGAGTGACTCGGGACGAGTCACAATGATTGTGTTGGGGGCTTGTTGGGTAGCGAAGGCCCCGCGTAATGGTTTTAGGGCTCAAAAACCGCAATTTTGGATAAGGGTATGGTAAATACTCCACAAGATTCACAGAGCGCGAAGTGTAATGAGTCAAGTCGAAGGGTTGTCTGCCCAAAAATAATGTAAAATGATTCGGCCTATCCATGGTCCGCGGACCATGGAAATGTATAAATAGAGCAAGGCTCTATGGTTAGAAGTCAGTTTTTAGTAAGTATTCTTTTTGAGCTGGAATGTAATTGGTTTATGAAGCAAGAAGTCTTGGAGCGTTTATAAGTCTGAGTCAAGGGTGTTGGTAGAGAGATAGAGGCTCTGCAGATGTGTGTGTAGAGGCCTGATAGAGTCCATAGCTGGGTGCGCAAACCCCTGTAGCTGAGTGTGTAGGCCGGATCTGGTTGTACTAAAGAGAAGATCAATAAAGATAATAGTTTCTAAGTCATTGTGTGGTTTCTTGCAGATCTATCTGTTGCTTGTATTCTGAATTTATGCATGATCTGTTATATGAGTTTATATCTTACTTTATGATTGCGTTCCTTGGGTTTTATTGTTAAGTGTTTGCTTAAGTACTGTAATAAAAAGCTCAGATATGTACTAATTTAATTAATAAGCAAGTACACCCGCGCGGATTTTCGTGGAAGCTCGATAATTATCTAGAGTGGCGTAAGGCCACAGAATGGTTCGTGACCCCTCCAGACCACATCAAGACATCCCAAGGGTGCGGAAACTCAGTTCCAACACCCTCCCCTGCTACCTCGGGTGAGACCTCAGTCTGCGCTCCGTGGGATGTTTCCGAAAGGGCTGGTAGCTGCGGGATTTGTTTGGCCAATAACTCTTCTGAACTTGGGTTAGGGCCCAATAAGACAACATGCGTGCTGCAAGAGTTTGTTGGCCAAAATTGTGTAGAACTGGGAGGCAGTCATGCTGGACGTGTCTACCTAGTTTCTGAGATAAGCGGGGTGTCATGCAGATGGTGGACATTCCAAGAAAACTACACAATTTTTAGGAGGAGCAGTAGGCCGACTAGCAAGGGGACTAACTGACAGAACTACACAATTTTTAGAGACAGTGCAGTGACAGGCAGCGAGTTCTTGTCTCTCCTGTTTGTGCAATTTCTTCAGTCAGTAGAGGTAGTCATGTTGATAGCTTCTGTGTAATTTTTGGGAGGAGTGAAGCCTAGGGTCACTGCCCAATCAAATTCTCTGGTTGAACAATAGGAGGCTTGATGGATAGGCTTATCAGCAACGCAGATTGAGATAGCTTCTTGGGAAAATTATGCATTGTTCTAGGTGATAGTCACCCAAGTCGATTCTAGTATTGCATAGTGCAAACTGCTTGGGAGGCAGCCTCAAGCTCTGCACAATTCTAGGCAATAGTGCTTGGTCACTGAGGGCTGAGACTGCACAGTGCAACTCAGTGGAAATCCAACTAATGGAGGGTGGTCCAGTTGATAGATTTTTGGAAAAAAGGTCAAATGTGTGAGCGAGTGAACTTGTGTATGCATGAATTTGTGAAAACACACTCAACATGACTTGCAACAAGACATCTCGAACCAACACGACAACATATGCTCAGTGTGACTGACCAAAGGGTGTGAGCGACAAGTCCGAAATTTGAGATAGATTGTTGAACGACCATGACAACACTTGTGTGACATTGCATATGAGTTCATGTGAGTGTGGCAGAGGCTTACATAGCAAACACAAATTGTACAGACAAAGATAGACCTTGAACATAGCCAGAACAAGACTACAAATATGACATTACAACCAACATGATAAAATATGACCGATGGAAGGTCAAGCAAAGAGGGTGTAAAGACTCGAGAGTAGCTCATGGGGTGAGCTCGAGTGTTTGCAAACATAAAGGAAAAACTAAGGAAGGCTCTGAAATTAGATGCAAGATAAAATTTTGGAGCGTGTTGCAGCCGCTACAACACTTGGCGACACAATGGTTGAATACCAACTTCTCTGTTTCGGCCCATTAACAACACAGGGCCTTAGTCCATTAGGGAGTATTGAATCACTATGTGGGTTACTTCAACTTCCCCACTTACCCTACCGACATACGTGGTTCACCTTTTTCCATCTCAGTCAAACACAACCACAATTTTCAGCTTGATCACAATGTTTCAAAATCGGAAGGGTAGTTTGGCTCGCGAGTTTAAAATTTTCAAAGTATAATTTTTCATCTTTGGTGTTGCTCCATTGTCAGTAGGCTTGGATAGTACCCTTGTGGAGTCACGTAGGAACACATGTATTGCTCCACTGCCAACAACCCTGTGTTGGGTTGTGTTATATTCTTTCCATGACTAGCCCACATAGTTAACCAGGGGTTTAGAAGGGAGGTGGAGCCCCCCTTTTGTTGTGCCGATTGTGTAGCAGGGGGAGTCACAAGGGATTTGAGGGGTGCAGGTAACCCCACTCTATGGCATCTGGGGCAGCACCTAGGAAAATTTTGGTTTTGGACCCTGTATTAGGTTGGGCAGACCTACCTATGGTTTTGTGTATGTTTCTCGCACATGGTTTTGGACATGATGGTTTTGGACATGATGGTTTTTGGTCCATGGTATTGGATTCTTCGGCATGTATACATATGTATTGTAACATTGAAAGGAACATAATGAAAAACTCAAGGTGGTAGTCTCGGTTTTGGGATCCAGGAGAAAATCTCTGTGTATATGTGTTTTATGTGTTATGCTCTCACATTGTTTATTTTCTATGTTTTAGAATTTGTATGGAGGTAATTTCTGTACGGGGTTAAAACCTACATTTGGTATCAGAGCTATTTTGGCTTCAAGGGGATGATTTTATTGCTAAGGGGTTTCGCTTGGGCTTGTAGTAGACCCTGTTCAGTGGGAGATCTGCGGGGTCGATTCTGGTGGTGAAAGAAGATGGCGAGCAGTGGAAAGATAGAGATCAAGAAATTTAATGGTCAAAGTTTTGAGTTGTGGAAACTCAAGAAGGAGGATCTGTTGGTGGATAAAGATTAGTGGATTGCGATAGATCCAGGTACTAAACCAAGGGGAGTGTTTAATGAAGAATGGAAGAAGTGGGATTGGAAGGCAAAGAACACAATACGATTGTGTGTCTCAGATTCAATATTGTTGAATGTATCAGGGGAAGCTACGACGAAGGCTTTGTGGGACAAGTTAGGGACTTTTTACCAATCTAAGTAGCTGGTGAATAAACTGTTCCTACAGAAAAAGTTGTATAACCTGAGGATGAAAGATGGAGACTCGGTGACAGAGCATCTGAACGCATTTAATAATGTGGTAAGTCAGTTATCATCTGTTGATATTAAAATTTTGGATGAAGATAAGTGCATAAATTTGTTGTGTTCTCTACCAGATTCATGGGATAGTCTGGTTATTGCAATAGGTAGAATGCAACTACCTTGTAGTTTTTTGAAATAGTCTCATCCTTGCTGACGAAAGAAATGAGACAAAAAAATATGGAGAGCCAGAATGGTGATGCCTTGTCTGTATCAGGATGGTCCCAGAACATAAACAAAAATAAGTCATTGAGTGGGAGGTCTAAATCTAGAGGGAGATCTAAATCTCTAGGAAAACCTGTAAAGGTGGTGTGCTAGAAATGTGGAAAGGAAGGGCACTACAAACGGGACTGTAAATCTAAAGCTCCTGATAAAGGAAAGGGATCTGATGATGCTCCTTCTGCAAAGGCAAAAACCACCTCAGATGAAGGTGGGGATGTGTACTTTGCTTCTTCAAGTACACATGTAGATCACGAGGCATGGTTGATTGACTCAGGTGCATCCTTTCACTTCACTCCCCATAGAGAGTGGTTCTGCGAGTATGAGAAATATGATGGCGGTGATGTCTTATTGGGGGATGACAGGAAGTCTAGAATCATTGGTAACAGAAACGTAAAGTTGAAGTTGCAAGGTGGAAGGGTTAGAACACTTTCGAGTCTTCTGCATATTCCTGCATTAGCCAGAAATCTGATTTCGATAAGCAAGCTGGATGATGTAGGTGTAAAAATAGTATTCGAGAAGGATACCTACAAGATGGTTCAGGGGGCACTGGTATTGATGTGGGGAGTTCGAGTTGGAACTCTGTAAAAGCTACAGGGTAGAACTGTTGTTGATGGGTGCAACAGTTTAGTGTTTCTTGAAAGTGGAGCAGAAAATCTAGTGGTCTCTGGAGAGAAGACCATGCTGTGGCATCAAAGGCTTGGACATATTGGAGAGAAGGACCTTCGAATACTTCATGGTAAAGGTATGGTAGAAGGTATGAGTAATAGCTCTCTGGATTTTGATTTTTGTGAATATTGTGTATATGGGAAGTAGAATCAGGTGAGTTTCCCCTCTAGTGGTAAGAGGGCGAAACAAATATTAGAGCTTGTGCACAGTGATGTGTTTGGACTTGTGAAGGTTCCATCACTGGGTAAGTTTGTGTACTATGTATCCTTTACAGATGACTTCTCAAGGAATACATGGATATATTTCCTTAAGAAGAAATCTGAAGTCTTTGATAGGTTTAATGAATTTAAGGCTCTGGTGGAAAAACAGGCAGAGAAGAAGATAAAGGTGCCAAGGACAGATAATGGTGGAGAGTTTTGCATTAAGGAATTTGAAGAATTCTGTAAGAAGAGTGGTATAGCACAACAGAAGACTACTCCATACACACCTGAGCAAAATGGAGTTGCAGAAATAATGAAAAAGATGTTGATGGAAAGGGCAAGAAACATGCTTAGTGGTGCCGGGTTAGGACAGGAATTCTGGGAAGAGGTGGTGGAGATAGCACGTTGCATGGTCAACAGATCACCTTCATCAGTGTTGGAGGATAAGACTCCACAAGAGGTATTCACTGGTAAGAAACCCTCTCTTTCACATCTGAGGGTATTTGGATGTGATGCATATGTACATGTTCCAAAGGAGAAACGAACCAAGTTGGATAGTAAATCTAAAAAGTGTATCTTTATTGAGTATAAGGATGGTTTAAAGGGTTATAAGCTTTGGAAGCTAGTAACAAGGAAGGTTGTGTACAACTGAGATGTGGTTTTTAGAGCGGTAAAAGATGTTATTAAACATGAAGTCCAAACAAAGGAACCTGAGAAGATAGAGTTTGAGCTAAAGGAGGAAGAATCAGACTTTACAGCAGAGGAGGAATCAAAAGATCAAGAGCCACAAACTTCGGGTGTGAGAAGATCAGTTCAAGAAAGAAGGCAACTAGAAAGGTATAGTACATCTGCTTTCTGTTCAAATTTTTCTTTATCTATTACTGATGATGATCACAAAACTGTGAAGGAAGCAGAAGATTCAGAGGATGGAAAGCTATGGAAATAGGCCATGGTTGATGAAATGGCATCTTTTCACAAAAATGAGGCTTGGGATCTGGTGGAGTTGTCGGCTGGAAGGAAACCCATTGGTAGAAAATGGGTGTTCAAGAAGAAGACAAATGCAAAAGGAAAGGTGGAGAAATACAAATCTCGGTTGGTAGCAAAAGGTTATTCCCAGGTGCCGGGAATTGATTTTGGTGATATTTTTTCTCCTGTTGCCAAGGTAACTTATATTAGATTACTTTTATCTATTGCTGCTGCTTTTGATTTTGAGGTAGAAAAGATGGATGTGAAGACAACATTTCTTCACGGGGATCTGGACGAGGAGATCTACATGAAGCAACCTGAAGGCTTTGTGGTGAAGGGTAAGAAAGAACTAGTATGCAAGTTAAAGAGGTCTCTATATGGGTTAAAACAATCACCAAGGATGTGGTATCAGAAATTTGATACATTTATATGGGGACTTGGCTTCACCATAAGCAAAGCAGATCACTGTGTGTATTTTAAACTAATTGGCAACCATGTTATTTATCTAGTCTTGTATGTGGATGATATGTTGCCGGTTGGAAATGACAAAGAAATTATCTAGGATTTGAAGACCATTTTTTCCTCCAAATTCGACATGAAAGATCTTGGTGCTGCAAACTATATTTTGGGCATGGAAATTAAAAGAGATCAGACAAAGAGGAAGCTCTGGTTAAACCAGAGGAAGTATGTTGAGACAATATTGCAGAGGCTTAATATGTAGGATAGTAAACCAGTGAAGGTTCCTATTCCTGTAGGTGTAAAGTTATATGCTGAACAGTATCCCAAGACACAAAAAGAGGAAGAGAACATGTCCCGTGTTCCATATGCAAGTGTAGTCGGTAGCCTGATGTATGCGATGGCCTGTACTAGACTAGACATTGCACATGCAGTGGGAGTATTAAGCAGGTTTATGTCAAAACTAGGAAAGGAGCACTAGACAACAGTGAAGCGGGTTTTCAGGTATTTGCGTGGCACTAGTGATTATGGTTTGTGCTACCAAGGAAGACTAGGATTGGACAGAGTGTTGGATATTTGTGGCTTTGTTGATGCAATCTAGGCTGGAGATCTAGATCAGAGAAGATCTACAAGTGGGTATATGTTTAACCTATTTGGAGGTGCAGTCAATTGGATGAGTAAGAAACAATCTATAGTGGCACTATCAACTACAGAGGTAGAATACATGGCAGTCACTCATGCAAGTAAGGAAGCAGTTTGGTTGCAGAGATTGTGTTCAAGTATGGGGTTAGTACAGGGAGCTATAAGGATAGACTGTGATAGCCAAAGTGTAATTTTCTTGGCAAAGAACCCTGCATATCATTTAAAGACAAAGCACATTGATGTTCAATATCACTTTGTGAGGGATATGATAGAATACAAAAAGGTGTTGCTGGTAAAGGTGGACACTTTGAAGAATACTGCAGATGCATTGAAAAAATCTGTGAGCTCTGAGAAGTTCTCTTGGTGTAGAGAAACGATGGGCATTGCAAGGTTGGATAAATGACTAAGCTCTCTTATGGCCCCCTGTGGAAATAAAACAACAAGTGGGAGAATGTTGGGTTGTGTTATATTCTTTCCACGACTAGCCCACATAGTTAATCGGGGGTTTAGAAGGGGGTGGATCAACCCCTTTGTTGCGCCGATTGCGTAGTAGGGGGAGTCACATGGGGTTTGAGGGGTGCAGGTACCCCACTCTATGGGGTTTAGGGCAGCGCCCCACAAAATTTTGGTTTTGGACCCTATATTAGGTTGGGTAGACCTACCTATGGTTTTGTGCATTTTTTTCGCACATGGTTTTGGACATGATGGTTTTCGGTCCATGTTTTTGGACACGATGGTTTTTGGTCCATGTTATTGGATGCTTTGGCATGTATAAATATGTATTGTAACATTGAAAGGAACATAATGAAAAAATCAAGCTGGTAGTCTTGGTTTTGGGATCTAGGGGAAAATCTTTGTGTATATGTGTTTTATGTGTTATGCTCTTGCATTGCTTATTTTCTGTGTTTTAGAATTTGTATGTAGGTAATTTCTATATGGGGTTAAAACCTACACCCTGGTTAGTACCTTAGTGGAGTTGCATGCTTCACCTCTTTGTGAATGAAGCCTTTATCTTATTTCGCCTTTGTATTTTTTGAAAAGAGGACTATGCATAGGTGTTGGGTTGTGTTTGGTTTTGGTTGGGTTTGGGTTGGGTTTGGTTTTGGACCCTATATTAGGTTGGGCGAACCTACCTATGGTTTTGTGCATGATTTTCGCACATGGTATTGAACGCGATGGTTTTTCGGTTCATGGTATTGGATGCTTCGGCATGTATAAATATGTATTGTAACATTGAAAGGAATATAATGAAAAATCAAGCTGGTAGTCCCGGTTTTGGGATCCAGGGAAAAATCTCTGTGCATATGTGTTTTATGGGTTATGCTCTCGCATTGTTTATTTTCTTTGTTTAAGAATTCGTATGCAGGTAATTTCTGTACAGGGTTAAAACCTACATTTGGTATCAGAGCTGTTTTGGCTTCAAGGGGACGCCTTTGTTGCTGAGGGTTTCGCTCGGGCCTGTGGTAGACCCTGTTCAGTGGGAGATCTGCGAGATCGATTTTGGTGGTGAAAGAAGATGGCGAGTAGTGGAAAGATCGAGATTGAGAAGTTCAATGGTCATAGTTTTGAGTTGTGGAAACTCAAGATGGAGGATCTGTTGGTCGATAAAGATCAGTGGATCGCAGTAGATCTGGGTACTAAACCATCGGGAGTGACCGATGAAGAATGGAAGAAATTGGATCGGAAGGCAAAGAGCACAATACGATTGTGTGTCTCAGATTCAGTATTGCTGAATGTATCAGGGGAAGCTACGGCAAAGGCTTTGTGGGTCAAGTTAGGGACTTTGTACCAATCTAAGTCTCTGGTGAATAAACTGTTCCTGCGGAAAAAGCTGTATAACCTGAGGATGAAAGATGGAGACTCAGTGACAGAACATCTGAATGTGTTTAATACTGTGGTAAGTCAATTATTATCTGTTGATATTAAAATTTCAGATGAAGATAAGTGCATCAGTCTATTGTGTTCTCTACCAGATTCGTGGGATAGTCTGGTTATTGCAATAGGTAGCAATGCAACTGCTTTGCAGTTTGATGAAATAGTCTCAGCCTTGCTGACGGAGGAGATGAGACGGAAGAATATGGACAACCAGAATGGTGATGCCTTGTCTGTACGAGGACGGTCCCAGAACAGAAACAAAAATAAGTCATCGAGTGGGAGATCTAAATCTAGAGGGAGATCTAAATCTCCAGGAAAACCTACAAAGGTGGTGTGCTGGAAATGTGGAAAGGAAGGGCACTTCAGAAGGGATTGTAAATCTAAAGCTCCTGATAAAGGAAAGGGATCTGATGATGCTCCTTCTGCAGAGGCGAAAACCACCTCAGATGAAGGTGGGGATGTGTACTTGGCTTCTTCAAGTACACATGTAGATCATGAGGCATGGTTGATTGACTCAGGTGCATCCTTTCACTTCACTCCCCATAGAGAGTGGTTCTGCGAGTATGAGAAATACGATGGTGGTGATGTATTCTTAGGAGATGATAGGAAGGCTAGAATCATTGGTCAGGGAAAAGTAAAGTTGAAGTTGCAAGGTGGAAGGGTTAGAACACTTCCGGGTGTTCTACATATTCCTGCATTGGCCAGAAATCTGATTTCTGTAAGCTAGTTGGATGATGCAGGTGTAAAGACGGTGTTCGAGAAAGATACCTGCAAGATGGTTCGAGGAGCACTGATATTGATGCGGGGAGTTCGGACTGGAACTCTGTACAAGCTGCAAGGTAGCACTGTTGTTGATGGGTGCAATAGTTCTATGGTTCCTGAAAATGGAGTAGAAAATCTAGTGGTCTCTGGAGAGAAGACCATGTTGTGGCATCAAAGGCTTGGACATATTGGAGAGAAGGGCCTTCGAATACTTCATGGTAAAGGTATGGTAGAAGGTATGAATGATAGCTCTTTGGATTTTGATTTCTGTGAAAATTGTGTGTATGGGAAGCAGAATCGAGTGAGTTTCCCCTCTGGTGGTAAGAGGACGAAACAGATATTAGAGCTTGTGCACAGTGATGTGTTTGGACCTGTGAAGGTTCCATCACTGGGTAAGTCTGTGTACTATGTATCATTCATAGATGACTTCTCAAGGAATACATGGATATATTTCCTTAAGAAGAAATCTGAAGTCTTTGACAGGTTTAAAGGATTTAAGGCTCTGGTGGAAAATCAGACAGAGAAGAAGATAAAGGTGCTGAGGACAGATAATGGTGGAGAATTTTGCAGCAAGGAATTTGAAGAATTTTGTAAGAAGTGTGGTATAGCACGACAGAAGACTACTCCATATACACCTCAGCAAAATGGAGTCGCAGAAAGAATGAACAAGACGTTGATGGAAAGGGCAAGAAGCATGCTCAGTGGTGCCGGGTTAGGACATGAATTCTGGGCAGAGGCGGTGGATACTGCACGTTACCTGATCAACAGATCACCCTCATCAGCGTTGGAGGATAAGACTCCACAAGAAGTATGGACTGGTAAGAAACCCTCTCTTTCACATCTAAGGGTATTTGGATGTGATGCATATGTACATGTTCCAAAGGAGAAACGAACCAAGTTGGATAGTAAATCTGAAAAGTGCATCTTTATTGGGTATAAGGATGGTTTAAAGGGTTATAAGCTTTGGAACCCAGTCACACGGAAGGTTGTGTACAGTCGAGATGTGGTGTTCAGAGAGGTAAAAGATGTTATTCAATCTGAAGTCCAACCAAAGGAACCTGAGAAGATAGAGTTTGAGCCAAAGGAGGAAGAATCAGACTCTGCAGCAGAGGAGGAATCAGAAGATGAAGAGCCACAAACTCCGGCTGTGAGAAGATCAGGTCGAGAAAGAAGGCAGCCAGAAAGGTATAGTCCATCTGCTTTCAGTTCAAATTTTGCTTTGTCTGTTACTGATGATGATCCCAGAACTGTGAAGGAAGCAGTGGATTCAGAGGATGGAAAACTCTGGAAAGAGGCCATGGTTGATGAAATGGCATCTTTGCACAAAAATGAGGCTTGGGATCTAGTAGAGTTGCCGGCTGGAAGGAAACCCATTGGCAGCAAATGGGTGTTCAAGAAGAAGACTAATGCAGAAGGAAAGGTGGAGAAATACAAAGCTCGGTTGGTAGCAAAAGGTTATTCCCAGGTGCCGGGAATTGATTTTGGTGATATTTTTTCTCATGTTGCCAAGGTAGCTTCTATTAGATTACTTTTATCTGTTGCTGCTGCTTTTGATTTTGAGGTAGAACAGATGGATGTGAAGACAGCATTTCTTCACGGGGATTTGGAAGAGGAAATCTACATGAGGCAACCTGAAGGCTTTGCGGTGAAGGGTAAGAAAGAACTGGTATGCAAGTTAAAGAAGTCTATGTATGGGTTAAAACAGTCACCAAGGATGTGGTATCAGAAATTTGATACATTTATACGGGGACTTGGCTTCACCAGAAGCAAAGCAGATCATTGTGTGTATTTTAAATTAATTGGTGACCGTGTTATTTATCTGGTCTTGTATGTGGATGATATGTTGCTGGTTGGAAATGACAAAGAAATTATCCAGGATTTGAAGACCCAATTGTCCTCCAAATTTGACATGAAAGATCTTGGTGCTGCAAACTATATTTTGGGCATGGAAATTAAAAGAGATCGGGCAAAGAGGAAGCTCTGGTTAAACCAGAGGAAGTATGTCGAGACAATACTGCAAAGGTTTAATATGCAGGATAGTAAACCGGTGAAGGTTCCTATTCCTGTAGGTGTGAGGTTATCTGCTGAACAGTGTCCCAAGACACAAGAAGAGGAAGAGGACATGTCCCGTGTTCCATATGCAAGTGCAGTCGGTAGCCTGATGTATGCAATGGTCTGTACTAGACCAGACATTGCACATGCAGTGGGAGTATTGAGCAGGTTTATGTCAAAACCTGGGAAGGAGCACTGGACAGCAGTGAAGCGGGTTTTCAGGTATTTGCGTGGCACTAGTGATTATGGTTTGTGCTACCAAGGAAGACCAGGATTGGACAGAGTGTTGGATATTCATGGTTTTGTTGATGCAGACTGGGCTGGAGATCTGGATCAGAGAAGATCTACAAGTGGGTATGTGTTTAACCTATTTGGAGGTGCAGTCAGTTGGATGAGTAAGAAACAATCTGTAGTGGCACTATCAACTACAGAGGCAGAATACATGGCAGCCACTCATGCAAGCAAGGAAGCAGTTTGGTTGCAGAGATTGTGTTCAAGTATGGGGTTAGTACACGGAGCTATAAGAATAGACTGTGACAGCCAAAGTGCAATTTTCTTGGCAAATAACCCTGCATATCATTCAAAGACAAAGCACATTGATGTTCAGTATCACTTTGTGAGGGATATGATAGAAGACAAAAAGGTGTTGCTGGTAAAGGTGGACACTTTGAAGAATACTGCAGATGCATTGACAAAATCTGTGAGCTCTGAGAAGTTCTCTTGGTGTAGAGAAACAATGGGTGTTTCAGGGCTGGAAAAATGACTAAGCTCTCCTGTGGCCCCCTGTGGAAAGAAAACAACAAGTGGGAGATTGTTGGGTTGTGTTATATTCTTTCCACGACTAACCTATGTAGTTAAACGGGGGGCGGTAGCCCCCCTCTACGGGGTCCGGGGCAGCGCCCCGGGAAAATTTTTTTTGGACCCTATATTAGGTTGGGCGAACCTACCTATGGTTTTGTGCATGATTTTCGCACATGGTATTGAACGCGATGGTTTTTCGGTTCATGGTATTGGATGCTTCGGCATGTATAAATATGTATTGTAACATTGAAAGGAATATAATGAAAAATCAAGCTGGTAGTCCCGGTTTTGGGATCCAGGGAAAAATCTCTGTGCATATGTGTTTTATGGGTTATGCTCTCGCATTGTTTATTTTCTTTGTTTAAGAATTCGTATGCAGGTAATTTCTGTACAGGGTTAAAACCTACAATAGGAACTTATTTATTTTTGGCACGGAAGAGGGATCCCAACTTATTGAGAGCAAAAGATGTTGTTCCTTCAGAGAAGCATGTAAGACCTCTGATTTAGGTTTTCTTGTTTAGATTTTCCCCTTCTTCGTTTCTACTAGTTGGATGAGCTTGAACAAACAGAGCAGAATACTATGTACATGCAAGGTGTTTCCTAGTGTGGACACAGGTTCATGGTTGGGCTAGAGCTTCCCTTGCAGACGACTTGTATTTTCCATCAAGAATTCATCGGCCAAAGGTTATAACCAAGCATAGAGAAGACGGACGCAGGACTGGCCAAGTGTTGTAGTGTCACAAGACTCTTTGGATCTCAATCACATACTCATTCAAAAGCCAAAACTCAGTAGAGGGAAGAACTTATTGACAAAACCAAAAATAGCATGATATTAAGAAAACAAAACAAAACGAAGAAAAAATAGCAAAGAAAAGTGAAAAGACAACAAGTAGTAAACAAACTATGTACATGGTACGAGGCACGACCCCGACTTACTGAAAGTAGTGCTTTAAGTCTTGGTCGTTCACAGGAAGCTTGTCAATCCTCTCGTCAAGTGATTACAGATGGTACGTGTGTGGGCCAAGCTTCTCTTGAACAATGTATGGACCAATCCACAAGGACTGGAACTTCGTATGTTTGCCTTTGTCTTCATGGGGTTTGTCCCATTTCAAGACTAAGTCACCCACATCGAAGTTAGCATTCCCTGCAGACTTCTTGTCGAACCATCTCTTGATACGGTTCTGGTGGAGTGTGAATTTTTATTTTGCTTTCATCCTTTCTTCCTGCAACTTGTGAAGTGTATCCATCCTACGCTGAACTAGTAGACAAGGTTTGCCTTGGGATTCTTGGGACAATTGGAGTGCAGGAAAGTATATGTTTAGCAGAAGGATGGTTTCTTTCCCATAAACCAGGAAGTATGGCGAAGTGTTTAGAGAGGGTTTGGGTGTTACATGGTCATCCCATAAAGAATTCGTCAAAGCGAAGTGCCAGTTATGTTGTTCAAAGTAAATGGTCTTCTTGATAATGCAAATAAGATTTTTATTTGTAGATTCTGCGAGACCATTTCCCTGTGGGTAGTAGTTAGATGAGTGTTTAAGCATGATACCATATTGCAATGAAAAATAATAAATCTTTAAAGATGAAAAGTAAGTTGCATTGTCAAAAGCAAGTGATACCAGAATGCCAAATCATGAGATGATGTTCTGTTGGAGGAAGCTGATGAATTCCTGGTCTTTCACTTGCTTAAGAGGAACTGCTTCTGCCCACCACGTGAAGTAATCTATAGTTGTCAAGATGTCGATGTGTTGTTTCGATGAGTGTGGGAAGATTTCCCCAATGATGTCTAAGCCCCACTATCGAAATGGTTTAGTCACTGCAACATAGTGTGGCAGGGCTATTGAACTTCATGTTATGTCGGTGCATTGCTAACAGATCAGGCACTTGTGGTCATAGGCATGCACATCCTTGAATAAAGTGTGCTAATAGAAACTAATTCACATGACTTTGTGCACATTGGTATTTCCTGTGAAGTGTCCCTGACTGGTCCGTCATGTAGATCATCCAAGACCTTCTCTGGATCATGTGCCTCTAGGCACCTAAGAAAAATTTCGTTACTGTTCTTTTTGTAAAGCACTTTGTGCACCAATTGATAGGGTAAAATTTTGAGGCAAAGTGCCCTCTTCTGTCTCATGGAGAAGTGAGAGGGTGTGGTGCCATGCTCAAGGTATTGGTGTACATCTTCATACCAAGAGTTTCCACATGAATTAGTTGGTGTTTGCTCCACATCGTGCATCTCGATTTCCTGCTCCTAACCAGGGAGATCTTCTTCTTCCTCCTGTGCATGGACTTCTTCGATTGCAAGTCTGCAGAGACCATGACCCTTGACTATGTGAACTAGCTTGATTTCAAGATCATACTCTTGCAAGCCTATCATCTAGTTCGCATGTCTTTCACCCAACTCTTTCTATACAAGCAATGATCGGACTGCCGGGTGTGGCACAAAGACTATGTAATGGTTCTTCAACAAGTAGGGTATGAAGTGTTTCACTGCCTTGTATACTACATATGCTTGTTTTTCGATGGCAGGTTAGTTGAGTTTAGGTCCCTGCATTCTTGCACTCATGAAGGAGAAGGGACGTTCATCATTCAACTCATCCTTTTGCGTGAGTACTTCAGTAAGCGAGTTGTCAGAGGCGAAGGTGTATAGAAAGAAATCCTTGTTAAAGTTTGGGTTGTAAAGTGTAGGCGCATATACTATAGCCTGTTTGATATTTGTGAATGCATTCTTTTCCTTATTACCCTAGTTGTATACTTCGTCCTTCTTGATCATGTCTTGCATAGGTTTCGCTATCTGCACATAATCCGAGATGAACTTCCAGAGGAAGTTTATCTTTCCCAAGAATGATTGCATGGATTTCTTGTTGGCTGGGTGAGAAATCTATGTAATCGTCCGAACTTGGGTTCGGATCAACCTTGATCCCACTTCTAGCAATGATGTGCCCAAGGAGATTCCCTTCAGACACTGCAAATATCTTTTTCTTGGGGTTCAAATATATCCTGTATTTTCAGCATTGCTCGAATATCTTCTTCAAGTGGCATATGTGGTCTGACCGTTTTCTGGAAAAGACATCCACATCATCAAGGTACACAACTACGCTCTGTCCGATAAGTCCACGAAAGGTGATTTCCATGGAGCGCTGAAAGGTTGTGCTTGAATTCACAAGTCCAAATGGAATTCTCCTGTAGGTGAATGTACCCCACTTGGTACAGAAGGTAGTTTTCAGTCTATCAGGTTCCGCTATCAGAACCTGGTTGCATCCTAAAAAATAATCGAGCAAGGAAAACATTTCCGCTCCAGATACTATCTGTAAAGTATGTTCCATTGACGACATGGGGTAATTGTCTTTGTTCGAGGCAAGGTTCAAGTTTTGAAAATCAATGCATAAGAGGATCTCCCTAGACTTCTTACGTACAAGAACTAAGTTAGAAACCCACGTGGAATGACGAACTCTGTAAATGATTTGTGCATCCAACAACTTAGTTAGTTCTTTCTGTATGAGGGGTTCAAGTGACAGATGTACTTTTATCAACTTATGCTGAAATGGCTTGACCCCTTCTTTGATTGGAATCACATGCTAGATTATTTGTGTGTCATACATTTTCAGATCATCGTATGTCCACGCAAACACATCCCGGTACTGTTTGAACAAGCGGACAAAGGCTTGTAACTCCTGTTGTGTGCAACACGTATCAAGATTGACGAACATTAGTTCTTGTTTTATTCCCAAGTTGATCTGTTTGTGCATCATGGTGGAGCTGTGGGTTTTGCTGTTCCTTGGCCCTTGAAATGGTTATGCAATTCATAGATATTTTTGAGAGATACCACACCCTTGGGGATGAGGTTTCCTTTCTTATCATCAACTGCAGCTTGGAGAGACTGCTTGTGCTCATCTTCGTCAATCACTGTGTCCTTGAAGACATCAGCGTTGGCCATGAAGTGCAGTATTTGTTGATCATTGTCAAAAACACATAAATTAGTTATGTTATTAGGGATAGAATGCTTATACAAAATTTCAATAGTAAACCTATCCCTAAGCGATGTCATCCTAGCAGCTGCGTTAGCTAAGGCATCGACAAATGCATTACACATTATTGGCACAACAATGATATTGAAAGCTTGGAAGTTAGAGATCAGTCGCCATACCTCTTGTTAATAACTTTTGAAATGAGGTGACAAACAATGTATGGTGTTACGTACCTGCTATATCACTATATCTGAATCACCTACCACTTTGAGCACAGTAACATTAAGGCTAATGGATTTTTGCAAGCCCAATACGAGTGCTTCATATTCAACAATGTTGTTAGTGCACTCGAACTCCAAGCGGATTGAGATTAAGTGTTTCCTATGCTTTAGGTCTATCAAGACACGCTTGAATCTAGAGCCATATTGTGTCTTTGATCCATCAAAATACATGGTCCACAACTCATCTGTACACGGACTGCTTGATGTGCTAGTACTGCTACTTCTACTGCTACTGCTACTACTATTGCTACTAGTGTTACAATGCACTGTGCATGTTTCATTACCATCAATCAGGAAAGGAAGGAAACCCAACTACACGTCTGATTGGATTGGAGCTATCTGTGTGAGATAACACCCCAACTGTGTTTCCAAGGGGCAGTTTCCAAACATGAGTTCCACGAAAGCCAACGGTTCATTCTCACAATTTATGGGAGTGACATTATGTTTCATGTATCTCTCAGATAACACCCAGATCTAATTTATTTTTCCTTGGTATGGAAGCCATAAGTGTGACCAGTATGTGGCAAAGTATCCATTCAAATTGCTGGACCAATCTCTACTAAGAAGTAATCCATATGTTGCCGGTATGTCCACAATGATAATTTTGATGCACTGGTGAACTCGTTTGTCATGAGATAATTGGATGATCACATCCCGAAGTTCACCAATGGCTGGTATGCATGTTCGATCTAGTTTGATGATCTACACAGATGTCTTGCTCCATTGCACATTTATCTTCTTGGAAATGGAGAGTGGCATGAAATTAGCTGATGCGTCAGAGTCAACCAAACAGTTGTGAACATTGAAGTTAAAAATTTCAAATGAGAGCAAGAATGGAGGGAAAAAAAGTTTGCTTCTTCCATTCGGAGTGTATTGAGCACAGTTGTGAGTGAACCGGGATGTGCTTGCTCCCTTGCTAGTAGAGGTTGTTCTGTATGTGGATGTTTTCCACAATGCATGCAACATAATATCTCGTTGAATGTGGATATTAACTAAATCAAACAAAGAGATGTTTGCACAAGTTTTCTTCGTATCTTCTACAATATTGTAATCAATAGCGGGTAAACTCACCGAGGTGTGTGGGGTTACACTCGTGTTTGTTCTATCCGATGGAGTGTTCTGAAGTTTATTGCTCATGGACGTACTCTTATCTGTAGTTGTCTTCTGTTCTTGTTTTGAGCTTTCTTCTTTCGGACGGCTGGTGGATCAACCTTTCTCATGAGTAGTTTAATCTTTTCTTGCATCTCCCCAACAGTAGGGGGAGCCCCTTGAATTATGAGATTATATCCACCAATTTGCTTTGTGGGTTGCTTCTCAGTGTTGCATTCGAGAATTGATACATGTTGATCACCTGCCCAGTACTTGGTGCCTCATCAGATGCATCATCTTCCTTATCATGTTTGTCTTCTAGTTGACACTCTGCATTGTTTACCACGTTTTTCATACCGATGCACATCAACTTTGAAAATCGTTTCCATTCCATACAAGTCTCTTCCGGGTGATGATATTCATGGAATGAGAAAAACTTGGGGTTCACAAACATGTCTATCTGGAACACTGAGATGGAGCTCTACGCAATTTTAGCAGGGAAGCTGTTACTGTCTGATGACATGCTCCTCTTCTATTTTCTAGGAGGTTGGCTGCTAGCAGATGTCTCGACCATTCGTTGCATCAACTCAAACATCTCTATTATCAAGTTCTTGGCAAGACAAGTAAGGGTTTCAATGTCACTTGCTTATTTTTCTTTCCCCTTAGTTGCAGTAGCCTGGGGCTTCCTGCTTGCATCTTTGGAGTATTTTGTTGGTTCATCATCCTTCATGACTCCAATCGCGCACAAGTCCTTTTCCATGGTGATTTCCTCTTTGTAATTTTCAAGTAATGTTGATTTCACATCTCGCTTGACGAACTATGCAATACTGGTTAGCAACGCAGATGTGTAATAGTCGACAATGACGGAGTCATGAGGTTTTGTGTCTACTACAAACTTGTTCAATATGCATAAAAAGATCTAATTAAAATATTTCACTTTCTCTTTCGACTCCATCTTCAGACTACCCAACTCTTTGAGCAACATGGCAGGGGTCTTGTCATCATCAAATTTTTCCATAAAAATTATTTTGAATATACTCCAGTTCTGGATGGAATTGACAGGAAGGATGTGATACCATACAACTGTGCGGCCATCCAAGGTACACAGAAACAATATGCATGCAACATCGTCGTGCCATACCTCAAGTGTCTACAGTTGTAGGTAGAAGTTGTCCAAGTGGTCTTTTGCCTTCACTGTTCTGTCAGGGTCATACTTTGTCAACATCCTCTCCGAACACTTTGGCATCTTGTGTAAAGCACCTGGGAGAGCCAATGGTCCCTGAGTCATCCATTCCAAGTTTTGGTTAGCCATGTCTTCTTCTTCTTCATCCTCCTCCTCTTCTTCAGAATCTGATGGTTCCGCCTCTGAGTCTGTTGGTTCGTCTCCGCCTCCACCTCCTCTGCTGCCTTCCCCTTTGTCTCCTGTACTAGAGCCTAAGCGCAAGATCACGAGCATGTCATGTTCTCCCTATCGGAAGACTGGAGGTTCCTCTCCATTCTCAATAGCTTCTGCCAGACCTTCGAGCGTGGCAAGAACTACTTCTTCCATTGATGAGACAAAAACTCCTATGGGAGTGGTCTTTGGCTTCTTTGATGCATATGGAAGATCTTGTATTCCTGGGATCAGTCCGACTACTTTGGAAAACTAATGGGTGATGGGACAGACAGAGCGGAGGTGACGATATAAAATTTCATGTTCATGTTTGGCAAGTGAGGAGTAACCAACTTTAGAGTCGCGCATAGGTGAGAGGGAGTGCGAGTTACTACCTTGACCAGATGATTGATGAGTTCAGGTGAGAGGAAATTTAGCCATAAAAAACTAGTGGCCCTCCCTCTAGTGCTAGAAAGGTTGACGGTGTTGGACCTGCCAACATTCAGGGGATCTCCCCGATATGAAGTCCCAACTAGACCTCACACCATTTTGTGTAGGAGTCCCATCCGGTATGATGGCTCGGTTCCCATTATCTTAAATATATTCCTTATCTCTTGCTTGTTAGCACATGAGAGTGGTATAATCAGTCTTCAAACAACGAGGTTTGTGTGCCTGTTGAGTGCTTAGTGTAACTGTTGTCTAATTTATTTCACCACAGAGGGAGAGGGTGACAGTGAGTCTCAAGTTGAAAGGGAATAGTCCCAACTCTGTTAAAGACACACAACATAATAGGACATGTGGAGTTTTCAGCAGAGTAGTCCACATGGATGTGACAATCACAAACACAAAGTGAACAGATAACACGTACAACACCCAGTGGAATAGTCCACATGAGTGTGACGATCATTATAACAAGTTTACAAGAATGAATCTTTTGAGTGTCCGGCAGAATAGTCCACACGGGCAAGACAACATTAACAACTGATACAACATATTTCCAACAACATATGCACTAAAACAACTGAAATAGTTCAACTATCTTAATATAGGTTAAAGCAACATGCATTACAATCATCCATAGAATAATCTTACAAATGAATACAATACATGTTTGAAAATGTGCTCTCCCATTAATAGGCCTCTGAATTAAGCAAAAGTTCCAAGACACATCCGCACACCATACATCACTAACCTCCATAGCAGGGCGTTGGAGCAACTGCTCGCTCCTCAAAGAAAAGACTACAGATTCTAAAGGCTATGTGGGAGGAGCCAAGGTGAAAATTCCTTTGCATGTACAAATGAGGGGTATATATAGCCAAGGGTGAACTTGACCCTTGTGACTCTTCGACTTCCTTCATGATTGTTTGACTTACATGACTCTTCGACTGAAATGACTCTTCAACTTCATATGTGGGTCTCTTGGACTTCCACGTTACATTACATTGATTACAACAGTATGGCCCACAATAGTGATGTGGACGAGATGACTCATGACATGACTAGATATGATAGTGCTAGTATGTTCATGCTGATGGTGGTGTCCATGTCGAGTTATAGTCCTACTAAATGATAGTGTGCTCTTGGTGTATCATAGCTTCACCTCCGCATGGAAACGTGTGCATAGTCTTTGATGGTATTGGTGTTTGCTTTATGTTGCACGTGCATGTATCCCCTTTGCTGGTACTTCACATGCTTAATGTGTTCATTTGTTCATGAAATGTCTCCTAGCATGCACTCCTTGTTCATCTTATTCGACGTTGCACCATGTCTCATCCATGTACCTGTATCTGCAATCAATCATGACAAGACAACATCAAATCCAAAAATCCCCTAGTCTACCATGATGTGTCATATTTTGTTTTCAGGTGCAAGTGACGGGGAGAGTTGACAAGGATCTGAAACTGTGCAAAGCACATTTCAGGTCGGGATGCGAGGCTCTGGCACATTGTCAAGAAAAAATGCACATGTTGATTTGGGGTAGCATCGGATGTGATATAGCCATGAAAATTGGTGGAGAGGCTAAGGAACATGAGATCTCCAAGACCCAAAAATGGTTTGGGCAAATGCTAACCGGTTTGGGACATATTAAAATAATTAATATTTTTAATGGAGTTCCTAAGTCTAAACTTAGTAAAAATAAAATATTAATGGGTATTAATATAAAATTGGGTTAGAAGGTTCCAAAAGTCATGGATCAAGCCAAATATAATATTAGCTATTGATTAGAGATGTAATCTTGGCCGTTGAAGGACCAATAGGAAAAGTATAAGAGGAGGCTTGAGGGTCAGTTGGAACATACACCAGAGTGACCAGTCATTCGATTTACTAGAGTGGGGTTTTCTAAATAAAGCTGAATCAATGACTAGGAGTGAGGGATAGTGAGTACTAGAAAAAGAGGTAGAGATAGTGTTGAGAGACCAGCGCAAAAGCAGAGAGGAAGACGAAGAAGCCAAAGCAGGCCATGCAGAGCCTAGTAGAGACAGCACAAAGGCCAAAGGGCCTACGTCATCCACACAGAGGGTAGCAAGAGTGATGCAGAGGGTCCCAAAGGTTGCGGAGTGCCTCATAGGGCTGATGCAGAGGGTTCTGAGGCTGATGCAGAGGCCAGAAGGGATAGCACAGTGCTTCAGAGTTGTTGGAGAGAGTTTCGTGGGATAGGTTTTTTGAATACCTGTTTTTGAATAGAGAGGTATTAATGTTGGTTGTTTTTCTCTGTCGGGTGAGCCAGTTTGGCACCCAGTTGTACTCAAGGAAATACTGCATAATAACAAACCCTCATAATTGCAACATTGGTTTTCTTGGGGACGATTTGTCCAAAAATAACAGTGTCACTTATGTGTTTGTTTTATTTCTGCTATTGATCTATAGATGCTGAGACTGTATTGCGTTTATTTCAGTATTTATATGTTTTAATAACTTGTTCAGAATTAACAAGTAGAAGAAATAAACCTGAAGAATACATATTGAATATCTAATGGATAGACTTAGAAATTTCAACATGGTATCAGAGCGTGGTTGCAAATCATAGGAGAGCTGAAGGCATTAGATGAAGTAGAGAATTTGTAGCAGAATCAGCTATCCCGAGTGACAAAAGTTTATCCTTGTAGAAAGTAGCAGAAGAAGGGTTGACACAGAGGGACTGCATCACTAGTCTGGGCCAGAGAGAGGCCAACACAAAGGTTGAGGAGGGAAGAAAAGGCTCATGTAGAGCCACATAGAGACCAGGAGGGTTGATGCAGTTGGCTGAGGGAGCACTTTTTCCAGTGTTGGGATTGCGTAGAGCCTATAGGCTCAATCCTTTAGCTGCTAGGGCATTGGAAGCCGTGGGAAGTTTGCGGGAGCAAAGATGGTGGGGTAATGTGGGAAGAACAATACCTAATAGGGAAAAACCAAGGTAGAGGGAGTTGCTATCGAGGCAAATTTATAGCCAAGGAATCTAGATTAGTGTTGTTGGTGCATAGAAGATCGGAGAGGTGCAACTTGAAAATTGGCAAGAGGATTTCTAGAAGGGAAATCGATACTCAGAGAGAGACGAGCAAAGAAATTACAGGCGAGAAGTAGAGAGACTCAACAGGAGTCAAAGAGAGAACTTCCATAGGGAAGTAGAGAGACCCAGAGTAGTCGAACAAGAAAGCAAAGAGATGGCCATGAATAGGTTGAGGGATCAGGATAGGCTAGACGGGGTGTCCAACTTTGTGATCTAGAAGGCTAGGATCCTGTCCATTCTAGATAGAAATCACATCAGGACCTTCACCTTGAGAAGAATAGAGATCCCAGTTGACCCGACTAATAATGAAAAGTACGAAGAGGCAATGGCCAAGGTGAAATGCATCATCCTTGATGGGGTCAAGGATCATGTGGTACAACATATTGTTGAGAAGGAGATGAAAAAGGAAATGTGGGATGCCTTTAAGAAATTGTACCAACATACTTCTGTGCAAAGGAAATGTGGGACGCCTTTAAGAAATTGTACCAACATACTTCTGTGCAAAGGAAGATGTTACTTGAGAATCAGTTGCAGTCATACCAGATGCAGAAGGGGGAGCAGATAGATCACTTACTCGGTCAGTTGAAGGAGATCCAGGACAAAATGACTTCCATAGGGGCCACGCCAGATGAGGAGATGTTGGTGAGAACCACACTTAATGCAATCTACAAGAAGTGGGAAACATTTGTCCAGAGCATACTGGGCAGGGAAAATCTTCCAGATTGGGAAGAATTGTGGGTAGCTCTTCGTCAAGAGGAGATCATAAGGTTAAGAAAGATGGGAATTAGCAGCAAAGGAGTCTGGATCAAGAAGGAAGAGGAAGAGGATGCAACTCTGGCATCTATGAGAAAGTAGGAGAAGAGGAAGAAAAAGGACCTCTCCAAGGTCAAGTGCTTCAACTGTGGGGAATTGGGTCATTATGTGAACCAGTGTACGAAGAAGAAGAGTAAGGGAGAGACGTCTGACTCTAAGGCAGCACCAGCGAAGGCAGAGAAGGAGGTCGAGGAGGATGATGATTGTGCCATGAGTGCTCATGTACTTATAGGGAAGAGGTGGAGAGACATCGAGCTATAGTTAGGAGGACTACATGCAATGAGGGGCAGGATCCTTGAGGTACCCAACCTCTTGGATTATACCTTGCTACGGGAGCCCTAAAGAGAGAGTAGCAGGACTGGCGGATGTCGGCAGAGAGAGATGCTCATTAAGCAGTGGAGAGTGCTACAGTGTAGGAGTCCCCGGGCAATGCAAGGCTAGTAGGCTGCAGCAGTGAGAGAGGCACGGAGAGTGCTACAATAGTGTAGGATGGCACAAAGAGGTTTGCATTGGTGCAAGATGCAAGGAGTTGTTGCAGCAGTGCAGAGGCCGTATAGGGAGCACTTGATAGCGACAGAGGGAGCTTCAACACCGTGAGTGTTTCTAGCCTGACAGGGATGTCAGTAGTTGGGTGGATCAATTACTTACTTCTCAATAACTGAGTTGCAGTGTAGTAGCAGTATGTAGTAGTATGATGCAGCATGATGATAGGGGGTTGTAGTATAGATATAGTGTTGGGAAAAAGGACCAGAAACAACATGGATGAAGAGGGAGCTGTCGTACGGATGCAGTAGTGGCAGTGGCAGGGCCATGGACAGCAGTACAGGATGCACAAGTGCATAGGATGTTGGTCAGGGAGGCTGTTATAGACATATTTGGGCACTGCAACCCCAATCACATATGTCCATAAACCAAGGGCTTCTAAACCCCTAAAAGTGTTGATTCATACCCTAAAGGAACAAGGTCAGTTGATTACATCATCTCCCAGAAGTTCTCCATGAAAAATTACTCAGAACTGGTCAAAACAGGACCATACAGACTGCTCCATGCATAGGGTGCGATGCATACTGGAAAGCCCTTCTGTAGGGTACGATGAGCGAGAGCAGACAAATGACATAAGCAGTTTGCTAGGTGGAAACCCAGAGAATCTTCTAGAAACTGCTCATATGACACTTACCTCTCTAAATTAGCCCAGGGATGAGTAAGAGATCTGAAATCTCCAAGTGGAACCAAGAACTATCAGTGAAATGACACTAATCAAAATCCCAGAAGCTGACTCACTCCCCTATAAACATCTATATATGGATCCCTCATCCAAGAGATCCAAAGGCTGGAATTTTGTAATTTGCAAGGAATTTCTATTGGTTTCTCTTTGAAGACATTGTTGGGTGATCTTGCTTTGTATGAGGTGAAGAGGGCTTTCATGCTGGGAGGATGATGCTGGGTCAGACCAATGGGTTGTAATCCTCTCTTCTACTACTTCTATCAATAAAGCTATTTGAGTTTTCCTCCATATTCTTGTATATCTCTGAATCTTGTATTGATATATGCATTTGTATGGTCAATATACATCTGATCCTATATTGTTTATGGTTATATATCTCTATGGTTTGATGGTATTATCCTGCTTTGACTCTACTGGTGTTCTTTGAAGCGGGAAAAGTAAGGAAGGAGTGGTGAATCTCTGTCAAAGGAGGGAGGAAACAAGCAAGGAGCCAAGCAAAAGACTGAGGTTGGTACTCTCTGCTTCTCTCTCATCTATCTCTCATAAAGGAAAACACAAGTAACTTTAATCTATTTGTTTCTAAGATAGCTACCCATCTTAGTGGGACTAGCAGCTCTAAATCGACACTAGTTTTCCCGATAACAAAATGGCGACTCCACTGGGGAGCAAATAGTTTGATTGCTTGTCTCTATTTGTTTGCTTCATAAACTACAAACAGAGCCTAAAGTTAAGCTAGCTAGCCTTCGAACTGAATTTTCTATGCAAGTGCAAAGTAGATCAATGTTGCTTCAATCAATCTCCGGGTTTGTTTATGAACTGAGCAACTGACTTGAAAACATCCTAAGTGCCCTGGTGGTAGCTCAAATAACCTCATTAGATTAGCCCTTATACTTTGTGTTTACTAACAATAATTAGCTCAGCCTAAATCCCTGATCTTAGCTGCAAAATGTGAGCAAAAGCCAAGCTCAGTCTTGTCCCTGGACCATCGCACTGTCTCTTCTTGGCAGTCTAGATGCATCGCACCTCCCGTGTGTTGTAGGTGAGATGCATCCCTATTTCCCTGTGTTACTGGTGAGATGATCAGATGAGACTGCTTCTGCCTCCAGATTTTGATTTTTTCTTCATTGTCTTTAGCTTTATTAAGTAGTTTTGCTGTTTGTGATCAGTATATCTCTGTTGAAACCATCTTCCTTTGCATTATTCAGCCTCCATCAGAAGGAATTTTGAATGTTTTTGAATGTATTTTTTCATCATTTACAGTTCTCCTTTGCAAATGGTAGCTTAATCGAACTGTCGTCTTTTGATTTGAAAGTGTCGCAAGTGTTGTTTTCAGTCAAGAAAAAGAGTATTACAAATCATTTCTCTTTTAGAGAATTGATTACAGTTTTTCCATTGTATTTTATTTGAATCATTAGTATTTCAAGTGTCGAAAGCAGTTTGAATTCGAAATCACAAAGTGTCATCTTGGCTTTACTTTCGTTTTTTGAAAAGAAAATTGTTAGTACTGTCGCTTTGAAAGAGAATAGTTCAGATCTATACTTTGTTTTCTTTTTTGTCATTCTCACATTAAGGAAAACTGAAAAACAATACATGCATGTGCATTTGCATTAAGACTGCATGCTGAAGTTGATTTAGGAAAAGTGCATCTAGTGTGTTCTCTCTGCTCTATGTTGAAAAAATTTCATTTCTCTTTCCTCAGTAGCTAGGATTTTCATTGCAAAAAGAAAATAAATGATTGTTTATCATCTTAGATTTCATATTTAGGAATTGTATATCTACATCACGCGGTGAACCTTAAAGGAAAACTTCTTAAGAAAGATCAACTGTAAAATAAACCTCAATGAACATAAAAACGCTTTGGAACCTAACGCACAACATTTAGAAGTATAGGCTGGAACGTATTCCAGCGTCGTAAAGCCTGGTAACTATCGCTTTCATCGTAGTTTGGGTGATTCCTCCTCTTTGAGACAACAAGTGCCAGTACAGACTTGTGCTCCCACGTACCGTCAAGTATATATTGGGAGACCACAATAGGCTACATCCTTTATCCTTAGGAAGCCGTGTCTGCTGCCCTATCGATCGCAATGCACTAAACACAACATTTGGGAAGATTGACTACCGTACCGTAAAAAGTATTCTGCAGTTTTGCAATTGGTTTGGTAATCCCTCTGTCTAGATTTCCAAAGTAGTCACTTTCATTCCTTTTCAGACTCCTTAAAAGAAAAGGTCCATCTGAGCACTTGTCACTTCAGGCTCATTAAAAATCGAAGGCAACTAGAGTCATCTTTAGCTTTTTCTCGACTCTTAAAAATTGAAAAAGCAAGTTGTGTCAAAGCGTCATAAAATTTATTTTAATTGGAATAACGTCACTATTCCCTTGTTGGTCTTTAGGTTGAGAAATGGAGTCTACCAATCAAGGATTTCCCCTTGGGGGAAATCCTAGTCCCTTCTCCTCTTGGGGGGATGTTGGTGCTCCACACATGTCCACATTGTCCCTTCCAGGACTCACAATTGGCCTGCCCGTATGGCTTTTCTTGACCTCTGTCATTCAAAACACTGCAATTCCTTAGCAATCAAATCAGCAACCAGATGATATTGAAGTTTCTCCCCCACCTTCTACTTCGTTTGTTTCTCCCTCTCCTTCTTCCTCTTCACTTGGTGAAGCTAGTAACACTAAAAACCAAGCAACTGAGAAGAAGAAGAAAGGGAAGGAGAAGAAGAAGAAGAATCCAACCACGAAAGGGGACAATCGTGCATCATCTGGCAAAAATACACACATAGCACCTTCCAAACCTAAATCTCCATGTGTCATTTGCAAGGGAGACCACTATCATCAAGATTGTCCTTGCATCCCATGGATCTTAAGGGACTGGTCTCCCCGCTTGCACAATCCAGTGTCTTCAACCGCTGATGATCATGTTGAGAGTACACCGTCAACTAGTGAAAGTGAAGTCAATGGACAAAAAGGAAGATCCAAATTTCCTTGTAGACTGTGTGAAGGCGATCATGCCCTCCACCATTGTCCCTTCCTAGACGAAGCTAAAAGAGTCTTGGATAACTGTCTTGCATCACCATAGTGACTTCCTCTTGGATACAAGAAACTCTTACTGAGTCCATCGCTAGTTCAAAATCCGACTGACACACCATTGTTGTCGGTCAAAGCACCTATCATTGAAGATAAACCCTCTGAGTCCACACCGGACCAAAGTCAACAGGTCGAGACGGAAGTCGACCCAATCTTGCCTTCAAAGGGCCCACCTTCAGATGATACTGTAACCGAAGAGAATGAGAATGACACCGCTCAAATTCTCTTCATAAATACAGACTCCGATGAACAACTGAGAAATCTACCCATTCCTTTACTGTAGGAAGGAAGTTCATCAGAGATTTATCTGGTCGTTTATTCAGTCCTACCTCCAAGAAACCTAGTCGTTTCCTTCGATTGGAATCTACTAGGCCCCACCTACCATCTAATGTACCATTTTGAATCATAGTACAAGCTTACAGAATGATCATGGTTAGTATTATTATAGATGAAGGGGCTTATGTGAGTATCCTTTTCTCAACTAATTAGAAAGCGCTTGGTTCGCCATCACTTCTACCTGACAGGCTTCAACAAAGTAACCAGTTGACCATTAGGGATCCTTCCAAATTTTCCTATAACTTTGAGAAGGAAAACCATTCATCTAAACGTGATGGTAGTCCAAGGACCTCTAGATTACAATCTACTCCTTGGGTGTGACTATATTTATAGCATGGGAGCCATCGTCTCCTCACTCTTCCGAGTGATGTGTTTTCCACATGAAGGCAGAGTGGTCCATCTCATTGACCAGCTTTCATTCCCTGGTTCAAACACAGCTATTAGTCAAATGCCATCCCTAATTGGTCTTTTCACACAAGGAATGTCTCATCAATATCCAGTCCGTCCACCTGATGAGTGCGAGTGATTCGGTGATTGTGACTGTGACCAGGAGGCATGTGCCCTGGTCTGCTTCGACAGGAAAACCCTAGATATAAGGTAGGTTTCCGCGTAGGAATATGACTAGTTTGACAATCCTGTCCATTTAGGAAAATGGATCAGACTGGAAAAGGATTCCCCCGTCAAAGGTTAGGTGATTGTAGCTAGAATCACCTTCGTCCATTTCGATGGACAGAGCCGAGGAAGCGTTTCATCTTCCACGCGGATGGAACAATCTTGCTAATGCAAGAACTTCTAGAAGGCAACCTGGAAGCTCTATTTCATTATACTTGGGGGCATGCAAACCTTTTTGCATGCAAGTGAAAAGCGACCATTTATTTTCTTAGTTTGTAGGCTCTCAACCCTTTAGACTTGTAGGTTGGTCGTTCCTAGCTTGCATAACAAAAGGCTCAGGAGCAAAGTTGCACATGGGGCAAGCTCCCTAAAAAATGAACCTACTGATGAGTCATCCTTATTATATGACTGGCACAAGCAGTTTTACGTAAATTTCAAGCTCGTTAAAAGATAAACCTCACCATGAGCAGTTTTACGTGAAGTTCAAGCTTGTCAAAAAATAAACCTAGCAATGAGCAAATTTTTCCATAGAGTTCAAGCTCATTAAAAAATGAACCCCACCTCCGGTAAATAACCATTCTCATGACTATCAGCTTTGAACCTTCATCGTGTTCTTACCATCACCTCCACTCTTTTTTAGCTGATCATACGCCTCCATTTTACTATTTACCCTTTTGAGGAACAACTGTGACGAGTGATTTTATTAGCCACCCTCTTTCCACTGCCATGATTGAAAAAGTTCCAAGCCTTTCCTGGAACCAGTCGCTATCCGAAAACATCACTCGTTCCTCAAAAAATGAGTCTCCTTTAAGCTCTTTTCATCTAACTTGTAAAATATGAAAAGATTGCTGAGAAATTGGCCTCTCCATCTCGTTAAAGCGATCAGAAGTGCTATCCCTCCTCTAGATTTTAATCTTTTTGGACCTGAGGGATTATTACACAAAAAGATCGAGTGCTTGTCTTGTTCAACTCGTTAAAACTATCGAAAAGTCATCCCTTTCGTATTATTTTACACTTTTTCAGACTTAAGGGATTACATTACGAAAAAGGACCACTGGAGTTGCCTTTACGTCCCTTTTTAGACTCTCTAAAATTGAAAAGGACCGAGTTATCTTTGTTGTTAAACTCATTAAAACAATAGCGAAAAACTTGTCCATGCAGACAAGATTGAGTTTCACTATCGCTAGGCTCGTTAAAACATAGCGACGGGTTTTCCCGAAGGGAAAATTATAGAACAAGCATATGTTATCCTCCTCAAGCTCAAAAAAAATAAAGAGGTACTGGTCGGCAATCACTGGGGAAAAAGGGAAGAAAACTTGAATAGCTTCACTGGTAGCAGGTCGCTCTTGAACATGACACTTTCACTCCGTAACCATGATTGAGTCGGGTTGGGTTATTCCGTTCACTGGTCACATCACCATTGGTCCATCATACCATCCACCTTGGGGTTAATGCTACCAATCATTTTAGTGTTGCCGATATGTTCAAGAGAAGTCACTCAGAGAATTCACCAACCTAGCCAACATCTCATCTGTTGCAATACCTCCACTCTCCATTTCTCATGACCGTCACCCTGAACGTTGTATCATTAGATCATTTTCACCTCCGCAAAATCATTTTCTCTATTCCGTGTCGTAGATGTGGGATTCATTAAGGCCTTCCTATGATGGGTCACTTCTTGTCGACATCAGCTCACTATCCAAGAATTTGACTTAGGGACACCCCTTTCAGTACTTTGAAGCTTGCATGCCTCAATGGCAAGTTTCCCACTTTCGGTGACATGTTTACATCAATGGCCTTCGATCGAAATATTTTACATGGTGTTCGACATCAGCTCATGTATTCACACCACATGAATTGTATTGCAGTACCTTGAGGGTCATCATCATTATCGGTGATTCCTCTCGTGCCTGTTAACAGCTTACATCATTGGCTGGTAATTAGGCAATGTCTTTCTGAGTTCGACATCAGAACATCCTTTCACATGGATCGACTTGTACTTTGGGTGAAGATTGAACGAGTTTGAAGACCTCGGATATAGTTTCATACATCCAGGCTACAATATATTCAGGAAAATAAAGACATCAAATGTACATCACAGCTGCACAGATAATCATCCAAACTAAAGGATGATGGCTCTACTAGAATCATCAGTCTACCACACAGACGATTGTCTGTCTTATGTACATGAATATGAATTTATAAATTTGAGCATGGGAATGCCCGCCTCAACTAGATCATGAAAATATTGTGAAGATAATGTATTGTATTGTATCTTATTACAGGTCACCTTCCAGTTCGAAAAACCTCGGATCCTCATTATAAAGCATTTCACCCGACATCAAAAGGATTTACGACCTCATGCTTTAGGGGGAAACTGTTATAGACATATTTGGGCACTGCAACCCCAATCACATATGTCCATAAACCAAGGGCTTCTAAACCCCTAAAAGTGTTGTTTCATACCCTAAAGGAACAAGGTCAGTTAATTACATCATCTCCCAAAAGTTCTCCATGAAAAAACTACTCAGAACTGGTCAAAACAGGACCATATAGACTGCTCCATGCATAGGGTGTGATGCATCTCTCCTATTACACACGAGGGTGCGATGCATACTAGAAAGCCCTTCTGTAGGGTGCGACGAGCGAGAGCAGACAAATGGCAGAAGTATTTTGCTAGGTGGAAACCCAGAGAACCTTCTAGAAACTGCTCATATGACACTTGCCTCTCTGAATTCACCAAGGGATGAGTAAGAGATCTGAAATCTCCAAGTGGAACCAAGAACTATCAGTGAAATGACACTAATAAAAGTCCTAGAAGCTGACTCACTCTCTTGTAAACATCTATATATGGATCCCTCATCCAAGAGATCCAAAGGCGGGAATTTTTTAATTTGCAAGGAAGTGCTGTTGGTTTCTCTTTGAAGACATTGTTGGGTGATCTTGCTTTGTATGAGGTGAAGAGGGCTTTCATGTTGGGAGGGTGACACTGGGTCAGACCAATGGCTTGTAATCCTCTCTTCTACAACTTCTATCAATAAAGCTATTTGAGTTTTCCTCCATATTCTTGTATATCTCTGAATCTTGTATTGATATATGCATTTGTATGGTTAATATACATCTGATCCTATATTGTTTATGGTTATAGATCTCTATGCTTTGATGGTATTATGCTGCTTTGACTCTACAGGTGTTCTTTGAAGTGGGACAAGTAAGGAAGGAGTGGTGAATCTCTGTCAAAGGAGGGAGGAAACAAGCAAGGAGCCAAGCAAAAGACTGAGGTTGGTACTCTTTGCTTCTCTCTCATCTATCTCTCATAAAGGAAAACACAAGTAACTTTAATCTGTTTGTTTCTAAGATAGCTACCCATCTTAGTGGGACTAGCAGCTCTAAGTAGACACTAGTTTTCCCGATAACAGAGGCCTAGCATCAACATAGGTATTGGTGCTGTATAATCAGAGTGATGCTCAGTGAGGAGTATTACTAGAGCACAATCCTCGCTAAGAGGGAGTGTTGATTTGGGGTAGCATCCAATGTGCTCTAGCTATGAAAATTGGTGGAGAGGCTAAAGAGAATGAGATCTCCAAGACCTCGAAATGGTTTGGGCATATTATAATCGTTTTGGGAGATATTAAAATAATTAATATTTTTAATGGAGTTCCTAAGTCTAAACATAGGAAAAATAAAATATTAATGGGTATTAATATAAAACTAGGTTAGAAGGTTCCAAAAGTCATGGATCAAGCCAAATCTAATCTTAGCTATTGATTAGAGATGTAATCTTGGCTCCTGAAGGACCAACATGAAAATTATAAGAGGAGGTTTGAGGGTAAGTTGGAACATACACCAGAGTGATCAATCATTCGATTTACTAGAGCGAGGTTTGTTAAGTAAAGTTGAATAAGTGATCAGTAATGAGGGTCAGTGAGTAATGGATAGAGAGGTAAAGATAGTGCTGAGAGACCAGCACAGAAGCATAGAGGCAGACATTGAAGCTAGAGCAAGCCACATAGAGCCCAACAAAGACAATGCAATAGCCAAAGGGCGTGCGTCATCCACGTAGAGGGCAACAGAAGTGATGCAGACGATACCAGAGGCTACACAAGGCCTTAAAGGGCTGACGTAGAGGGTTCTGAGGCTATTGCAGAGGCTAGAAGGACTAACACAGTGCTTTAGAGTTGTTGGAGAGGGTTTCATGGGATAGGTTTTCTGAATACCTGTTTCGGAATAAAGAGGTATTACTGCCAGTTGTTTTTCTTTGTCAGGTCAATTATTTTGGCACCTAGTCGTACTCAAGGAAATATTGCATAATAATAAACCCTCAGAATTGTTGCACTAGTTTTCCCGCATTGGGTTTTTCCAGGGACGAGTTGTCAAAAAATAACGGTGTCACTTATGTGTTTGTTTTCTTTCAGTTGTTGATTTGTAGATGTTGAGACTGTATTGTGTTTATTTTGGTATTTATATGTTTTAAATAACTTGTTCAAAATTAACAAGTAGAAGAAATAAACCAGAAGAATAAAAATTAAATTTCTAACGGATAGACTTAGAAATTTCAATAGCGCAGAGGTCCCTGAGAGGCTTGGTTGAGTAGTCTGGGAAAAAAGTGACCTTTTGCGGGATCTGGCTCAGCTAGGAGGTAGAACTGTGCAATTTTTCCAGGGAAGGCAGTGCGGGCAGTCGGGAGCACTGGCAGTGAAAACTGCATAGGTTTTTGAGGGGAGGATGGGAGCGAGCTGTGGGATCTTGCTGGCCAAAACTGTACAGAACTGGGAGGCAGTCATGCTGGACATGTCTATGTAGTTTCCAGGTTGAGTGGGGTGTCGGGCAGCTAGTGGATAGTCCAAGAAAACTGCACAATTTTTAGGAGGAGCAGTAGGCTGACTGGCAGGGGGATTGACCAACAAAAATGCACAATTTTCAGAGACAATGTAGTGACAGGCGGTGGGTGCCTATCCCTCATGTTTGTGTAATTTCTTCAGTTAGCAGGGGTAGGCATGTTGACAGCTTCTGCGCAATTTTTTGGAGGAGTGAAGCTCGGGGTCACTCCCTTGTCAAATTCTCTAGCTGACCAGCGGGAGGCTTGATGGATAGGCTTGTTGGAAACGCATATTGAGATAGCTTCTTAAGAAACTTCTGCACTATTCTGGGTGACAGTCAGCTAGGATGATTCCAAGGTTGCTGATCTAATAATCACCCTATGAGTGACCTCAGTTAAATATTTATTGAATAAAGGTATTATAGACTCATGTGCTAGTGTGTGTGTCTATGTTATTTAAGCAACGGATCGATCAGATTGCAAATACACAGACACTTAAATGGAAAGACAACAGAGAAATATAGTAAGAAAATACAAGAACACAAGAAATTAATAAGGAGTTCACCCTATCCTCCAGGGCTACATCTCTAGTCCAGCTCTCAGTGGTGGCATTATTTTATTGTGTCTTAAGCAGAGAATTATAATGCAGGGACTCAATGTGAGTCTCCTGAAACAAGTTTTCTTGGCAGGGTGGTTCTTAGATTCCCCAAGCCACTGGAGTGCACAGACTCTGTTCCTTGCCAGCTCCATGACCTTCTGGTCTACAATGGAGAGATCCCAATGTGTTGCTTAGTCCGGATAGATCCTCTATGGGATGACTTAAATCTCTCAAGCTCTTGGATGCTCGATGTTACCTTTGGTCAGCTCGGCCCTCTGTCTTTCGTTCTGCTTTTGCTTCACTGTCTTCTTTGCTTCTCTATCTTCTGTCTCTCTCTCGGGGTTCTCTGTTCCCGTCTCTGTGTCTTCTGTCTTCTGTTCATGGCTTTAAGGCCATCCATTCCCATGTATATTTAGTTCCTCTTCCAACTGCGTCAAATCGCCTTCTATAGCTACGCTTGGAGTTCCCTATTCAACGTCATCATCAAGCTCACAGGGAGTGGCCACATGTCCTCCTATAATGTGCCAACCTACTTCATTGGTTCAACTCTTCAATTAAGTCATGGAATGAGTCTTCCTCCATCGTGGCGGTCAAAACGAACCTCAAATTCTTTACAAACTGTAGCTTAATCCCTCGTTGATTCCACTTCCCCAGCGGGCATGATCTCAGTCGTCCGATCTGGATCCCCCAGATCCAATGCCATTCGCTCATTTCGTGCGGTTGACTTACTTGACCGTTAGTGCGTGATCAACGACGGTTTTCTCTCTCCTCCACTTACCACGTGTCAATCGCTGAATGGGATCGCTCCAATTTCTCCAAAACCGATTACCGTTTGAGGGCACCCCAATCAATACCACCGGTTTCGGAGCAGGTCCTACCTTTGTGCTTTAGCTCTTCTGCCTTTTACCCTATGGTTCTCCGGCTCCCCACGTGACCGAGTGCTCAGGGCTTCCCCATTTCAAGCCTTTTCACCCAGCGATGCGTGATTAGCGCTAAGCACTAATCGCGCATCAAAATCCACCTCTGTTTCTCGATCTAGGCCTCCCAGGGGCTAATTCCGCCTCCCTTGCAGTCTCCATGGGCCTCGGTCAGTGCGCTTTGACTGAGGTCCTCATCGTTCCACGCTGGCTGCCATTGCCGCTGGTTCAGGGGTGCTTTTGATTGTTGTTCTAAATTATTTGATGTTTGTCCCGACCTGGTACAGTCATGGTCCTTTTGACAGTTCTTCATGGATCCAATTTGGATCACGGCCTTCCCACTGAAAAAGATTTTGGACCACCAAAAGTTGGTTTTCAAGCATCGACTAAGTGAGGATATTGTTTTCTCACTTGCCCAATCTCAATCCACTTCGCACTACTTGGCTTTGAACCTTTGAGCCCAATCCTGAGGTACTCCACATCTCCCCTACATGTTGCCCTCACCTTCCTGTCCAGCACTGTGTCTTCCTGCAACTTGTTAAGATACTCAAGTAGTAGGTCATCAATAGAAGGCAATTGACTTTGCTCTTCAGGGTCCTCAATCATTGAAGGTTCAAACAATCTTAAGCAATCTGCATTTATGACTGAGTAGATGTGCATGTAAGCTGGTAGATCAAGGTGAAAAGCATTTTCACCAATCTTCTCAAGTATCCTAGAGGGTTCATACCTGATAGGTTTTAGCTTTTTACCTTCACCTTGCATCCTGTCCTTGCTGATATACAACCAGACTTGGTCACCAACTTGAAAACTATGCTCCATCCAATGCTTGTCATGCCTAGCCTTGTACTTGGCTTGGCTCTTTTCCAGCTGTTCTTGTACTGCCTGGTGGATCTCCTAGATCTGTTCAATGAACCTAGTTACCTTGTCCACATCACTGTGTCCCTCAACCATGGTATCTTTACCAAAGACAAAATCCAAAGGATACCTTGGTGTGAAACCAAAATAGGTCTCAAAAGGAGATATCTGTGTAGAAGTATGTTTTTCTCTGTTGTAAGCATGCTGCACATAACACAAGTGTTCATCCCAAAGCTTAGGATGTTTGCTGCAATATCCTATCAGTAACAGGATCACTGTCCTGTTAACTACTTCTGTTTGGCCATTTGTTTGTGGATGAAAAGCTGTGCTTTTCTTCAGTTTGGTGTCCATCAGTTCCCATAGACTCGACCAAAACTTCCCCACAAATCGGGTGTTTCAATCAGTAAAATAGAAGTGGGTAATCCAAAATGAACCCATACATGTTCAAAGAACAATTTTGCAGTCTGTTCAACTGTAATCTGTTTATTACAAGGTATCAAAATACACATTTTGTTGAACCTATCCACAACAACATATAGATAATCATGACCTTTCCTAGATTTAGGAAGTCCTACAACAAAATCCATGGAAACACTTTCCCAAGGGTGAGAAGGAACTGGCAATGGAGTGTAGAAGCCTAGTTTTCTATTGTTGGGCTTGCTTTTAGCACACATAGCACACCCTCTTACATATCTAGAAACTGTCTCATTCATTTTCAGCCAATAGCAGAACCTGTGTAGTTGTGCAACTATTTTACTTACCCCAAAGTGACCTGATATCAGAGAAGTGTGTGCTTCCCTAATTATCTTTACTCTCTCAGTTTTTGGAATGCAGAGTTTCCCACAATGATATAAGAGTTGGTGCTTCATATGATAGTCCAATTCTTCTACTCTTTTGCCTTGACTCAAAGTTGCATATACATCTTTAAAGTCCATATCTTGAGCATATTATTCAATGTAGCTTTCATGTAGTACATAATTAAGCTTAAGTATGGTAGATGCATTTATAATGGGTCTAGATAACATGTCTACAACTTTGTTATGTATGCCCTTTTTATATCTGATGACTAAATGAAACTCTTGTATAAAACCCATCCATCTGTAATGTCTTAATTGTTGTAACTTAGTTTGGGAGTGTAAATATTGAAGTGGTTGATGATAAGTATGTATTACTGTCTCTTTGCCCATTAAGTAATGTTTCCACTTTTTCACACTTTGAACTAATGCATACAATTCTTTATCATATGTAGGATAGTTAACTATTGCAGGATTAAAAGTCTCAGAATGATAACATATGGGTTTACTGTGCTGTGTCAACACTGCTCGCATGGCATAGTCGCTGGCATCAGTTTGGATATCAAATGGTATTTGTATTTCTCGCAGTGCTAGTACAGGTGCTGTACTAATCTTTTCTTTCAAGGTGTCAAAGGCTTTCTGATGTTTGCCTCCACACTGAAACACCTTATTTAATCCTATTAAAGCATGTAAGGGAGCTGCAATTGAGGAAAAGTTAGAAATAAACTTCCTCCATTATTGTGCTACTCCTAAGAAGCTTCTCACTTCTGTATTAGACTTGGGTTTAGGCCAGTTTACAATGACTGCCACTTTAGAGGGATCTATTTTCAGTTCACCTCCCCCTATTATATGACTCAAGTAGTTTAGAGATGTTTTTCCAAATTCACATTTTTAGAGTTTAACATAAAGTTTTTCTCTATTCAAAACATCTAATGTCTGCTTAACATGCTTTCAATGTTCTTCCCATGTTTTACTAAAGATCAGAATGTCATCCAGGTACACAATAACAAAATCATCAAGAAAAGGTCTGAGTACATCATTCATTAATCTCATGAAAGTACTAGGAGCATTAGTTAAGCCAAAAGGCATAACTAGCCATTCATACAACCCCTACTTTGTTTTGAAAGTAGTCTTCCATGCATCTTGCTTTGCAACCCTGACATGATGGTATCCACTATGCAAATCCAGCTTGGTGAAATAAACAGCTTCCTTCAATTGATCTAAAAGATCATCTATGCGCGGAAGGGGATAACAATTTTTGATTGGTATCTTATTCAGTGCTTGGTAGTCAATGCATATTCTCCATGAGCCATCTTTCTTTCTCACCAAAACGATTGGTGACCCACATGGTTATGTGCTAGGCCTGATGAACCCTTTCTCGAGCAACTCCTGCACCTGCTTCTTGATTTCAGCATTCTCTAAAGCAAACAACCTGTACATTCCAATGTTAGGCAATGGAACATCTTGCTGCAGAATAATATCATGTACTATTCCCTTTTTGGGTGGCAGACCTTTAGGTTCTTGAAATAAGACATCATACTATGAAACAACCTTTTCTATATCAGCTTACTGTTCAGCATTACAGCCCTCAAATACATTGGTTTTATCAGGTTTCTTTTCCTTTACAACCATCAAGAAGAATTGTTTGCATGAATTTATCATTCTTTTCATCTGTTCTGAGTTTATGAGAGTATAATTATTCTTGAGCTTGTGAGGTCTTACAAAGTATTCGATTCCATCTTTAACAAGTAGATACTTGTTCGTAGCTCTATAGAAGATAGCCTTTCTATCATACAAGTAAGGACTTCCTAAAACAATTCCACATATATCCAAAGGAATTATGTCTAACTCAATGTCATCTACAAATGCTGACCCAAAAGAAAACTTGAGTTTGACTATCTAGTCACTTGTAGTTGTGATTTATCATTCAGCCATCCTAATGGGTATGGTTTCTTGTGAGGTGTAGTTGCTAATCCCAATTTCTTTACAATTGCTTCAGAAATTAGATTTACTTGTGAGCCACTATCAAACAAAGTATCAATCTTTTGATTTTTGGAAATAACTCGAATATGGAAAAGCTCATGTCTTTTTCTCTCATTTTCTTCATCAATAACAGATTGAGCATAATTACTAGTAATGCTTCAAAATTATTACCTTTTATACCTGTGGCTGCTATAGTTGTTTCATCTCCTGAGCCTGACCCCAAATCTTTCTGAATAGCTGTAGCAGTGTTCTTATTCTTGCCCTCGGACTTCTTAGGTCTCAGCTCTGGATGCAGAATCCAACAATGCTCATCATCATGCCCATCCTTTTTACAGTGAGTGCATGAAGCTTTGATTTTCTGTGCAGTGTTAGCCTTCCTTTCTTTCCACTTCTGCTTTCTTTTCTCCTTGCTCTTACTTGCAGTGTGTTGGGATGGTCCCCCAAATTCTGGATTTACATTCTCTCCTCTAGCTTCTAGATTAGTAGCTTGTACAGATACCTCATCTATACTAGTGGGATTGAACATGAGGATGGTATGCCTCATGTAGCTGTGTAGACCACCAATGTACTTCAAAAGAGTCTCTGGTGAATCTAATGAGATACCCAACATCAATGCTCTCTTTCTAAATTCTTGAGTATACCTTTGCACACTTTTCCCTTTCAACTGTTGAAGAGTTTGCCAACTCATCATGGCTTGTTGCATGTAGGCCAATGGATAGAACTGCTTTTTGATTGCAGCAACAAATTCACTCCAGACAGAGATAGTCTTACCATGTCTTTTCATATCAGCTTGGGTTCTGCCTTCCCACCAAACCAAGGCAGTGCCTCCTAGGCGTAGGCTTGCCAGATGAATTTTACTCTTGTCTGAGTCTATGTTCTGTACCCTGCAATACACATCAATTTGTCTAATCCAATTGTCCAACTTTTCAGCATTTAGCTCTCCATCATATATAGGCAAATCAAATTTAACATCTAGCTTGATCAAAGATGCTTTCTTATTATGCACAGGGCTATTAGGAGGTGTGAGAAAGCTTTCCTCTTTCCTTTTTCCTTTGGAGTGGTCATGGAAGTGAGACTCATCTTCTTCTTTATCTTGTTTAGAACCTGATGAATCTTCATCCTTATGCTTTCTAAAGTCCTTGTACATTTCTTCTACCATAGACTTTATAGCTAGGAAACTTTCTATGAATTGAGGGTCTGGCCCCACAGAACCTTCCTCTGACATTGTCTTCCGAGGATAGACTCTCCCAATTTCAGGATTAGTTTCCACCAACTCTCCTTCTCCTAATTTGAGCTTTGATCTAGTGAGCATTCAATAGCTAAACCAACACAAGCTTGTCTAACCTTACAACCTAAAGCTCTGATACCACTTGATCTGATAATCACCCTATGAGTGACCTCAGTTAAAGATTTATTGAATAAAGGTATTACAGACTCATGTGTTGGTGTGTGTGTCTATGTTATTTAAGCAACGGATCGATCAGATTACAAATACATAGACACTTAAATGGAAAGACAACAGAGAAATACAGTAAGCAAATACAAGAACACAAGAAATTAATAAGGAGTTCACCCTATCCTCCAAGGCTACATCTCTGGTGCATATCTCAGTGGTGGCCTTCTTTTATTGTGTCTCAAGTAGAGAATTACAATGCAGGGACTCAATGTGAGTCTCTTGAAACAGGTTTGCTTGGCAGTGTGGTTCTTGGATTCCCCAAGCCACTGGAGTGCACAGACTTTGTTCCTTGCCAGCTCCGTGACCTTCTGGTCTATAATGGAGAGAGCCCAATGTGGTGCTCAGTCCAGATAGATCCTCTCTTGGATGGCTTGAATCTCTCAAGCTCTCGAATGCTCGATGTTGCCTTTGGTCAACTCGGCCCTCTGTCTTCTGTTTTGCTTTTGCTTCATTGTCTTCTTTGCTTCTCTGTCTTCTCTCTCTCTGTCGGGGTTCTCTGTCCCTATTTCTGTGTCTTCTGTCTTTTGTTCATGGCTTTAAGGCCATCCATTCCCATGTTTGTTCAGTTCCTCTTCCACCTGCGTCGAATCACCTTCTGCAGTTGTGCTTGGAGTTCCCTATTCGGCATCATCATCAGGCTCACAGGGAGTGGCCACATGTCCTCCTGTAACGTGCCAGCCTGCTTTGTCGGTTCAATTCTTCAGTTACATCATGGAATGAGTCTTCCTCCACCGTGGCGGTCAAAATAGACCTCCAATTATTTACAAATTGCGGCTTAATCCCTCGTCGATTCCGCTTCCCCATTGGGCACGATCTCAGCCGTCTGATCTGGATCCCCCAGATCCAATGCCATTCGCTCATTTCATGCGGTTGATTTGCTCGACATTTAGCACATGATCAATGGTAGTTTTCTCTCTCCTCCACTTGCCGCGCGTCAATCGCTGAATGGGATTGCTCCAATTTCTCCAAAACTGCTTACCATTCGAGGGCGCCTCGATCAATACCACCAATTTCGGAGCGGGTCCCGCCTTTTTCCTTTAGCTCTTCTACCTTTTTCCCTACAGTTCTCCGGCTCCCCACGTGACCGAGTGCTCGGGACTTCCCCATTAATCGCGCATTAAAATCCACCTTTGTTTCTCGATCCGGGCCTCCTAGGGGCTACTTCGGCCTCCTGCGTAGTCTCCATGGGCCTCGGTCAGCGTGCTTTGACTGAGGTCCTCGTCGTTCCATGCTAGCTGCCATTGCCACTAGTTCAGGGGTGTTTTTGATCGTTATTCTGAATTCTTTGATGTTCATCCTGACCTAGTAAAGTCATGGTCCTTCTGACAGTTCTTCATGGATCCAATTCGAATCAATTGTGCAGTGCAGGGTCACTGAGTGTTGAGACTACGTAGTGCAGCTCAGTGGAGGTCTGGCTTATGGAGGGTCGTCCGGTCGACTGATGTTCAACAAAATGGTCAAGTGTGTGAGCGAGTGAACTCGTGTATGCATGACCTTGCAGACACACACTCAACATGACTTGATGACAAGACATCTCGAACCAACAAGACAACATATGCTCAGTGTGACTGATGAAAGGGTGTGAGCGACAAGTTTGACACTTGAGATAGATCGTTGAATGACCGTGGCGACACTTTCATGAAATTTCATATCACTTTGTGTGTGAGTGTGACAAATGCTTACATAACGAAAACAACTTGTATACACAAAGACGAACCTTGAACATAGCAAAAAACAAGACTGCAAGTATGACATTGCAACCAATATGCTAAAAGACGACTGGTGAACGATCAAGCAAAGAGGGTGTAAGACTTGGCATGAGCTCATGGGGTGAGCTCGAGTGTTTGAAAACATCAAGGAAAAACCAAGGAAGGCTCTGAAATTGGATGCAAGCCAAAATTTTGGAGGGTGTTGCAGCTGCTACAATAAAGGGGCAGAGAGGGGGAGGGGGAGAGCCATAAACATCCTGGCTATTATTGGATTCTGGTTTCAGTGAACTCTCAGGCTGGGAGGGTGAATACTATGGAGTTACTTGGGGGTTATCAAGGTGAATTTCTTCTCCTTCACTTTCAGATCCACTCAAAAGAGGATTGTAATTAGTCTCTATAAAGGTCTTCAGATCTTGTCCATGAGATCTCTTTCTATTACATGTTCTATATCTCTTTCCACTTCGTGTTGTTCCAATATCTTTCTTACATTTATTCCCTCTTCTTCCAAACATAAGTAAACTAGCGATTTGATTACATCTGTAAAACTCCCTTTTCACACAGAAACATCTGAATCCAAAGTTTCAAAGATTTCAAATACTTATGTCATGGTACCTTGAAGCATCTTCATTCCACTTCACTATAGGACATAGTTGAGTCTACTGCAAACTCATTAATGAATCCTCCCAAGATACTATCAATCCAGAAATCGACAACCCTTGAAATCCTATTGTCAGTGTTATTGAGTCGTTGTATCAGTTCAGGAGTCCACACCGTAGGTTCTTTACCTTTAATATAGTCCTTTCTTTTGGTCCACCTTGATATCCATTCGTACAACTCAAGAGGAAACAAAGCGAAAAAAATTTCGTATTGGTCTGTAAAAATATACTTCTGTAACCAAGCTTCGACTATCAGACAAGGGCTTATGTTTTCTTGATCTGCAAATTATCGCTCTTTTCATTATATCCAGTCTTGAATTTATTTCTTCAATGAGTGTCACATCTACATATCCTTCAAACAAATCTCGGTCCAGACAATGGAACCATTTGTTGGCTTGGTTTGGGCTGACCCAGGTTTGATCTATACTGCACACCAATAAAACTAGCAATCACTGGCCCTTTCGGCAATGACCTGCAAGAAAATCGTAGTCTCACTCGAAGTGACCATGGGAGGATGAAGAACCAAGTTTCTGCAACCTTTAAGGATGTGAAGATGTGGTATTTTTATGTTTTCTTATTCTTATCATTCATAAATCACTTCATCACATTACATCAATCACTTAAACATGATATCTAAAACCATAAACTATCATTGTGATGAATTTAAATGTAACTGTAATAACTGCAACTCTAAAATAGATAATAAGAAAATATACATATGAAGACACCAAATTACCGTTGTTCACCCAAATGTGGGGATACATCCACAAGCTGTTGCTTAATATAATAAATATTGTACAACAAACGATTCTTGGCCTGTGCACTAAGTTGCAGGTTGTCTACACACTCAGTTGTAGACTCAGGCGTCTCCGCACTCATTGTAGAGCCTCACCCTCTCTACTAGATTACAGATCACAATAGTACAACCATAACACTGATATGGATCCAAATATAGATAGGATGATTTTCTTCTTATTATTTTACCCATATATACTATTACATCGGAGGGTTACATCGTTACAATACCACAGTCCAAATGCCATGGACTCCCCAAAACAAGAAACTATGGTCCAAAATGAATGACCCTTTATAAAAATAGTGCACTTTTACAAAAAGGAGGGGCTTCGACCCACCTCGAAGACCTTACACCGCATGGTATATTTAATTCTACTCCATTGTGCAGTCTAGTTTGTGTTCCACTGCTCTACTGCGCACTCCGCTGCACGCTCCACTATGTGCTCCACCCCACAAAATGCAGATTCTTTGCCAAAATCTAGGCCAAGTTGTGATGCGCCCAACAAGTCATTGGCACCGAAGCTTATGAGAGAGTCCAGGGTTTCATAGGCAGATCTGAAGGGATTGGTCCCCGAACGCTTGCACAAAGTCGTCCTGAGAGCGTCCCGGATGGCATGGATGCACACATAGCAACTAGAAGAGAGCGTCCAAGGGTTTTGGAGAAGATCTAGTGAGTTTGACCCCAGACATATGCAAAAAATGGTCTGGAAGCATCTGGGCTGCCATAGACACTGGCATATAGTTCACAGAGAGAATCCATATATGCTATAAACACTCGCACAGTTCCTCCTGCCTACGTTTAGGACTCAAAGATGAGATTTATGTATTCCAAATATTCTACATAGTGTTCGACAATGTTTGACACAGTGGTAGTAATACCCAATAGTTTTTTACAGTCAGTGACAACATATTACAGTGATCAGAATTAGGGTTTTTCTTTCATTCATGATTGGATTTGTTTCATGGATATCATAGTTGTTTTGTTGCATAGATAAAGTTATGTATCATTGTACTCTCTTTTTCTGAATCATTTGATGATGATCTAAGAAGAAGAAGATTTGCAAGGGTTTTCCCCATAGTGGATTTTTCCCTGGTCTCAGACCAATCCTGGTGTCTCTATGTGTGTGTATTCTTTTCTTCTAATGTTCCTTTATATTCCACTACATTGATGATGATGATGAGGTTGTCCTTTCTATATAATTGCATATGCTGATGAATAATGGTGTAGATTTGAATAATGTAATGATGATATGGTATGAACTTAATGTATTAATGAAGAAATGAAATTATAAAATCAAAGAACAATGTAGCCCTATGAAAAATTAACAACTTGAAAATATGGTTCCAAATCCTCTACAAAATATAAAACCTATCCTCTTCCTAATCCAGCATGGAAGGATCATAGAGTTTCAAATTCTCTACATTCATTGTTGAGTAAATGACATGTATGATGATAGATAGATTCCACGAGAATTATCTTCCACCTTTTCTAGTATCTCAAAGGAACCATGACACAGAGCCTTGATTTTGTTACTAGGACCCTGTAGCCTCTCCTTATTCAACTGTAACCATACCCTATCTCCCACCTTGAAGGACTTATCTTTTCTATGCTGTTAATGCCTAACATTATAATCTTCCCGTGAATTTTGTAGTGTCTCATGTACTTGTATATGGATTTTACTAATATTCTTAATTTTTTTTCTTCCCTTGATGGATCCCCTGTAATATCTCCCCTCCCTCCTCCTTGCTTCCCATATGCAATATCTAAAGGTGAATGTGTAAAATATTCAAAACAAGTTTCAAATGGAGATTTACCACTATAAGTGTGGACTGATTTGTTATAAGAGTGTTGTATACATACCAAATTTTCATCCTAAGTCTTTTGATGCTTCTAATTATAACCCATCAAAAGCTACACCAAAGTCCTGTTGACTACTTTTGTCTTCCCATCTATATATGGATAGAATGTTGTAGGCCTCTTCAACTTGGTGTCCATCTTCTCGCACAATAAAATCCAAAACACACTGAGAAATATTGTGTCCTTATTTGAAATTCTTTAGTGTTAGAAAGTGCACGCAAACTTATCCAAAGAATAGGTTCACTACTTCTTTGCCTATTGATGGCCTTTTTACAAGGCATTAAAACACACATCTTATTGAACCTATCAATTACCATGAATAGCTAGGCATGTCCCTTCGTGGTTGTTTGTAAACCTCACACAAATTCCTTGAAAATGCTTTCCCAAGGATGTGTGGGTACATGTAAGGGATGATATAAACCCTATTTCATATTACTAGGCTTGCTGCTACAACAAAATAACAACTTCCTCTTATGAACCTAGCTACCTGTTCTTGCATCTTGGGCAAATACACATATATATGCAAGTTGACAACTATCTTCCCTACACTAAAGTGCCCTACAATATTGGATGTTTTATTCTTTTGGTGAGCACATGGAGCTGGGTTATAATTTTTGGTGAAGCGATGGTGCATTCTGGTGAAAAAAGGATGCTCGATCGAGAAATTTTAAGCGCTTGATTGAGCAATTTTTAAGCACTTGATCGGGTTGTTTCGGTGATTAAAAATAACTTGATCTAGTGTTTAAACAAACCCTCGATCAAGCCCTTTTCTAACCTGAGTTAAAGGCTTGATTGAGAGTTATGGATCGATCGAGTTATATGGTTTTACTGAGCCTATGGCTCGATTGAGTGTTCTTTCTTATTAAAACCCCAACCGCGACCTGCACAAGTCATTTTGCTAAGACTGCGAGGAAAAAGGAGTTCAATGAAATATTTCTAAGCATGAATGAGATGGAGGAACTCAATCCAGCTACCCATCATCCCCACCAACAACCCAGAGGCTCAAGCCAAGGTAGGTTTCCTGTCATTTTTGTCTCTTTTATTTATTTATTTTTGCAAACTAAAATAAATTAATTTGGAAAAAAACTACCATATAAAAACTAAAAAAATGATCACAAAAACCACCATGAAATACACAAAAACCCACCAAGAAAACCACAAAAAAAAACCTAGAAAACCATCAAGAAAACCCTTGAAGACAAAAAACAACTGAGAACGCCACCAAGAAAACCCTTGAAACCACACAAAAAATTATAATTTAGGTTCTTTTTTCCTTGTATAAGTTATCTGCAATGGGAGCATGTTTATTATAAATATTTTCAATGACAAAAACTTTATTTTTTAATTATTTAAGGTTTTAAAGTTTTTTTTAGGAAATTAGTGAAAAAAAATGAATTTTTGTTGTTAAAAATGCACTTTAAATTTCAAACAAATTTGACTAAAAATATGCCCAATTTTTTTTCAAAACAGAAAACAATTAAACTATAACCAATATATAAATAAATTACGAGCTTTAGATTGACATAATGAATATGGTTGCTCATGATGAACCTCTATTAAATCGAATAAAAAAAATTATTTCATTTTTTATTTATTTTAAATTTAAATAAATTTATATTTTAAATATTTTTTAATAATAAATATAATAATTTGTTTTAAAAAATGATTTGTACTTAAATAAATTACTATCTAAATTAAGAGTCTAAAGCAATTTTTTTGTTATTTAGTTAAATTTTATTAAGTATATATATATATATATATATATATATAAAGTTGTAAAGTAGTTATGTATACAACATAACTATATATAACATAACATAGTATGTAAGATAACTATATAATTATATATAACATAGCTATAAGTATAACATCTCTTTCACACACATATATATATAACATTTAACATAGTTTTATAACTATTTAATATAATGTGCTCTTCATAATAACATAAAATGGGTGACCTTCAACAAATTTTTAAGACTCGAGTTGATTTGTAAACTATTTTTTTCCTTAAAATTTCCACTACTCATATTTGTAGAATTATTTAATATAATGACATGACAACTATATATCTCTTAGTTCCCACCCTTATTAAATTTATTAGTTGAGTAATGATTTTGTAACTTACACTTCTTATATTTTTATTTAGCTATATAACACAACATAACATAGCTATAATATATATGTGTGTATGTGTGTTTTCAAGTTTTAACAATGCATCATTGTTACATACATTAAATCCATGATCAGAAGTGCATTTAAAGTGAATATAAAAATATTTTGACATTTTTCTAATTTATACCATATTGTTTCATTATGTAGTGCGTTATAAACACTATCTTCATGTACTTGCACCTAATACATGTCATGTGTCAAAATCAAATTGTCTTATGAAATAATTAGTTCGCATGAAGTTTCATTTAGTTTGCAGATAGTTTTATTTCATATTATATATATATATATATATATATATATATATATATATATATATATAATTAATTTTCTTTCATCTATCACGTAATTAAAATAAAAAGATAAAGATAATATGATCTAAAAGAGTTATAAAAAAAAACCTAAAAAAATATAACCGTGAGAAAAAATAATAACGACTAGAAATTAATAATAATGAAATATTAAAAGTCAAATAATAATAAGTCAAATTAAAATACAAACAAAAAGGAAAAATCAAATAATAATAAGTCAAATTAAAATAGAAATAAAGAGAATAAAGTTAAAAATGAAATAATAGTAAATAAATAAAATAGTATACATATAGTAAGGAAATAAGAGGCCAAAATTCCAAATTAAACAAAAAAAACAATAACAAATAAATTAATAAAATAATACATTATTATTATAAACAAAATTAAGATTAAAATTATATATATATATATATATATATATATATATATATAAAATTACACATAAAAATAATACTAATAAAATATATAAATAACACACATTTTAACACAAAAGAATTATAAAAATCATGTATATAATAAAAGAGGTTACTTATAAAGATATCTAATAGAACATACATATAATAAGGAGTAAGGGGCAATTATGAAAATAAATAAATAATTATAATAAATAGTAATAATGAAAAATAAACAAATTCAATAAGCTTAATATATATATCTATATATATATATATATAAAATAAAAGCTAAAATAAGACTAGAAAAATAAAAATAAAAATAAAAGATAATAATAGGAATCAAAATGAAAAATATTAATATCTAGCTAAAAGAACAAAATAATAATAGTAGTAATAATAATAATAATGCATTATTTTTAAATGGGAAAGAGTGTAAGTTAGATTTTATCACATTTATAAAAATAAAAGATAATAATAGGAATCAAAATGAAAAATATTAATATCGAGCCAAAATAACAAAATAATAATAATAATAATGCATTATTTATAAATGGGAAAGAGTGTAAGTTAGATTTTATCACATTTTTCTACTTGAGTTTATAAGTGGCTTTCTTGTCAACATTCTTTCTATGTCAATATTTTTTCTTGGATTAATTTATATGTATTATATGTAATTTGCAGAGCCATCTCTCATACACCTTCTAACCACAACCCATCAGAGTGTTGGAGGATTTGTTATATATGTTTGGGCTAGATCATGTATAATTGTCGATCAAACAAGAAAATTACATAGTATCTGTTTTTTTGAGGTAAAAAAATGACTCGATTTTAAAAACTGGTGGTGATTCAGAATACACAATTTTTTTGGAGCATATTTTTGACATTTTAAATTTTCTTATGTATCAAGTATGAACATTCTTTTTAAATATTAGTGATTTTCATATTGATTTTGAAAAGTGTTGATGCAACATCAACACATTTTTTAGAAGGGTTATTTTTGACACTTTAAATTTTTTATGTACCAAGTATGAACAAATTTTTTTTGTTAGTAATTCATCTTGATTTTGAAAAGTGCTAATGTAATATCAACCCTTTTTGTTTAGAGGGATTATTATCCCTGCCGCAGGCATGGTATAGTGCATTCAATTTTGCCTTTGATTGGGTATTAGTTTGTCTTTGACTAAAAATTTATGACGCTTATACATAGTTTAATATTATGAATTCAATTTTTGTTATTTTATTATTATTATTTAAAATTATTTATTTGTAAGGTGATTGGTTGAGGTATTATTATGGATGGTTTAGTAACTTCCATTTTTATTAGTCACTGTTTTTTTGTTTTTATTTATTTTTTATTTAATTTTTTGATTTTTTTTTAATTTCTATTTTCGTGAATTATAATATTTTCACAATATTTTCAATTTAAAATGACTTTTTATTATATTAAAATAATATTTTAATAAATTTAATTATAAACAATCATATATATTAATACAAGTAAAAGACACACATAGATATATGTGTGTTAATATAACCAATATTAGTTAATTACATTTTTTAATTTTTATTGATGACATTTAACAATACAATATTTTATTAGTTGTTTTATTTTTGTGATAAATCTTTTTCTTTATTATTTTTTGTTTAATTAAGTTATATTTAAGCTAAGCGAGAGGTACTAGCTACTATATAGCCATTGTTTTTTACACTTTAAATTTTCTAATATGTTATATATATATATATATATATATATATATATATATATATATATATATATATATATATATATATATATATATATATATATTTCGTATTGATAATAAAACATAAAAAGTAAAATAAAAAAAATATGACAAAAAAATCAAATATAAACAAAAACAAAAAAAAATATAAATAAAAAACAAAAAAAATATCAAAAAATTCAAATATTAAGAAATATTAAAAAAAAAAAAAAAACAAAAAATAATGCAAAAGAAAACAAATTTTCAAATATTGAAAAAAAGTAAAAGCAATAAAACATAAAAACACAAAAAAATAATAATAACAAGTAATAAAACATAAAATAAAGGAGTTGTCTTTAGTGCGACTTTTTGGAGATTCCGGTGACGGAATCCGGTAGAAAAAATTGAGGTTAAATCTTGATTTGTATTATTTAAAATGGTTTTTTAACTGCATATTTGGATTCAACACCCTGAAAAACCCCTAAGACGTTTTGATTGTGCAGAAATTAGATATCAAACTTGCGATTTCAATAAATTGCTGCCGGATTTTCGAGAAATTTGACCGGAAAAACCTATCGGAAAAGTCTCCAAAAAGTCTCACTAAAGACAACTCCTAAAATAAAAGATAAAAAACATGACAAAAAAAATGAATTATAAAAAATATATAAAAAAAGACAAAAAAATCTATAAAATGTAAAAAAAATCAAACTTTACTTGTAAAATAAAAAATAAAAATAAAAATAAAAAAATAAATAGAAAATATTTCAAAAATACAACATAATTTAAGAAAAAAATAAAAAATTAACAAAAAAATAAAATAAAAAATAAATTATTTTGAAGTTAAAAAAATAAAATAAAATAAAAACAAAATAATTAAAAAAAAGAAAAAATAACCCAAAAAAAATTGAAAATTAAAAAAATAAAAATAAAAATGAAAATTAAACATTAAAATAAAAAATGTTAAAAGAACAATAATTAAAAAATGAAAAATTAAAATAAAACATTATAATATAAATCATTTAAAAAAAATAAAATTTGAAAAAAAAAAGGTCCTGGGGTGTAGGGGTTGATTCCTGAATTGAACCTACCCACCCCGCGACGGGGCTGATTCCTGGAATTGACCCCACCCACCCCCATGGCACAGCTGGCCAGGGTGGGAGGGGCTGCCCTGCAACCCCCTGGCTAGTTGGGCTGCAGGGGTGGACAGGGAGGGAGTTGCGTGATTTGACCCTTGCCATCCCCTAATCGACTGGGCTGCAGGTGGGGAGGGAGATTCACGCAACTCCCTCCCTGCCCACCCCCGCGACCCAACCAGGTTGGAGGGGGGGCAGGGGTCGATTCTCGATTTTTTCTAAACGATTTTTATTATAATGTTTTATTTTAATTTTATTATTTTAATTTTTTTAAATAGTTTTTATTTTAATGTTTAAATTTTTAATTTTTAGTTTTAGTTTTAATTTTGTTATTTTTGTTATTTTTTTACTTAGTTATTTTTTATTATTGTGTTTTAGTTTTATTTCATTTTTGTAACTTAAAAAAATTTGTTTTTGTTTTTTTCATTAATTTTTAATTTTTTTCTTAAATTATATATTTTTAAATATTTTCCCATTTTATTTGTTTAATTTTTTAAATTTTATAAGTTAATTTTGATTTTTTTTTATTTTTTATTTTTTTGTGTTTTTTTTTTGTCATTTTTTATATAGTTTATATATTTGAATTTTTTGTCATGTTTTTTATTTTTATTTTCTATGTTTTTTTATTTTTTTATTTTTTGTGTTTTTTTTTATTATTTTTATTTTTTTTTAATATTTGAAATTTTGTTTTCTTTTGTATTATTTTTTTTTGTTTTTTTATTATTATTTTTTTCAATATTTGAATTTTTTTTCTTTTGTATTTTTCATTTTTATTTATTTTATTTTTTTGTGGAGACCATGTCAATGCTCGTCTAGCTACCCAATCCCATTATGTACAATTTGGTAGTTGATTTTAAAATCTTCGATGTAATGAATCGAGTTTGTATCCATAATTTGTCAATTTTATGGTTGACCTCTAAATTTTCATTGTAATGGGTCTAGTTCACCTACATTGCGTGTCAATTTGATGATTGATTTTTAAATTTTTGTTGCAGCGTATCAAGTTGTCTTAGGCTTAGGTTTTAAAATTGCTATACATTTAGCATTTAAAAAGTAAATTACTCTTGGTATCATAACTCTTTCATTTAGGTGTTCATTTTTAAAGGGTTTTTAGTCATAATTTTTTTCCATAATGTCATGTTTGAAATATTTTGAAAACTTAAGATTTTTTTGTAGTCATAATCTTTGTTTTATATTCCATGGTTGAAAAATTGTCAAGATTTTAATGTTTTTCTAAGTCGTGATATTTTGTCTTTAATGCTATGGTTGAAAAAGGTTATAAGTATTTTTTCTGAAGTTTATGCTTGAAAATCGTTGGAAATTTAAATATTTTCGTAGTCATGATATTTTATTTTTAACGTCATTATTACAAAATGTTGAAAATTAACCCTAAAAAAACACGTTATTCCAGCATCAACACATTTTTTTTTCATGGTGTTTTTTGCACACAAAAATTTGGTTTTTACTGCCAGTTTTAAAAAATGTTGGGAATGTACCCCCCAAAAAATGTTATTCCAGTATCAACACTTTTCATTTTCAGCCTGTTTTTTCATGTTTTTTGCGGTTTTTGGGCTAGAGTGCTCGTTTTGAGGTAATAGTTCCCGTTTGATCAGTAACTATGTGTGTTCCACTCATGGATCCTCACTTTGAAGCCAATCGAAGTGTGAGAGGCTATGTTTCTGTCTCTGTTGATGATCTTTCAATGAATAGTGGACCTTCTTCACCTATTGTAGGTACACATTTTGCATTTTAAATTCTCTTTAAACTTTATGTGTTTATGTCTTGAAATTGTCTTTAATTTTTAAATCGTCTTCAATTGATGTGTTTGAATTTAATGCATACGTTACTATGCTTCTAGTTTGTTATATATATTAAATTATGCTTATGATTTGTATACCCTGAGTAGGGAAAAGATGGGGATCAAAGTGTAGTGTCAATCCCTTTGTGGAACGACACTATAACTAGTATCATAGTTGAGGATGTTAGGGCCCAACAGACATGGATCACATAAGAGATGTATAAAATCTTGGCTAGTTCACCTACTAAGTGTAGTTTGTCTTTGATGTTGGATAACCTCAACAGGTTGATCGAAACATACCAGAGAGCGGACCCACAAGGACACCTCATATATTCCATACATAGGATTAGGAGGCTAGAGGTTAGATGCCCACATACTTGGAAGGCGGTGAAAGATGCCACCTAGAACATTGATGTTCATAGTTATTTATTTGACATCCCTCTGGACTGTCGTGCTAGACATGCTTGTCCAATTCCGCTAAAATATTTTAAGAATGTTGATGCAACCCCTTTTGTTTATGATCGATTCATTGGAGCTTAGGGCTAGTTCCCCCACCATGACCAGGTCCCCATTTACTTTGCAAATCATATATATGCAAATTTTGTGCTACATATGAGGCTGGATTACACCAACATTGGATCTAAGTTTTATGGACCCGACTTGGGATGAAGTTATGAACGTATCAAAGCTCGTAGGTGTTATAAAATCGAAAAGGCAAAAATATTTTCTTATGTTGATAATTACTTATGATATATTTGTGCTCTTATTAACTTTCTTATGTTCTTATTTTATCTTTGTTTCATCAAACAATCATAAAAAAAAACATGAATATCAATGACACTAGATGTAGGTACTCAGTCAGGGCTAAAACCCCTCTATATGGGAAAACCCAATCAAATTCTTCCACTAGTAAATTCAAGTTGAGATAGACCAAGACCCTAAACCAAAAGACCTTCCTCCTCCACTAAATCAACCCTTCCTTCAAATGGATGATCTCACCAAAAGTCACTATGTGTCAACTTCTCAAATGAAACTTGAACCCAAAATTTTACTTCCCAACTTCAGAACTTCGACCCTAGCTTTAGAATTTCGGTCCAGCTTTAGGACTATAGTTTTGACCCTTCCAGCAGCTTAGCATCTTCACACCTGCGAGAGAAATAGAGAAAATTTTGACTCCTTGTTCTTGGTTAGGATATTCCGACACATAGGAAGTAGTTAAGTATAACTTGGTCTAGTGTAGAGTTAGGTAAAGTGTGTTTCTTTACTATGTACTTTTGTAACTTACAATCTGACGGTCACGATATGTTCTAGACATGAATTGATCCGATGGTTCATTATCTCCTCGGTATTACTGACACTTGATCCGTGGCTTAACACCCGATTGGTCCATGATCTCTATTTAAAGAGCATGGAGGGTCATTTGTAGGGTAACCATTCATGAGAGAAGCTCATGTAAATTTTCATTCTTTTATTAATAAATTGCCTGAAGTGGTCGCATTGGCTCAGGGCGTGGACTGTTTCCCTCTTTGAGGGTTTTAATCACGTCAAGAATACTGGTGTATTGATATGTGATCTGTTTGTGAGTGGTTTCCTTTGGTGTTCTACCTGAGGAACTTACCCTATAAATTCCTACATGGTATTAGACCGATTTGAGGGCTGCATCCATTGGTGATCCAAATCTGAAGCTGATACAACCTCATTCGACTGTCGTTTCCTAGATCTACTATTTCTGACTGCTTTCGGGCTGAGAGGATTACACTATTGTGTTAGGATCATCTGTTGCAGTGAGGAACCCCTTTCGTTTCATGCGAAAAGGTTTCCAGTAACCCTAGCTACGTTATTTTAAAGATCTGGATTTAGCTCTCTGTTTTTATTACCAGATCTATACCTTTCATTTCTGTGTATGCTCTTTGCCCCATGACTCTGTGCGACTTGGGAAAATCAGAAACAGAAGGGAAGGATTTTTCTCACGTGTATGCTCTTTTCCACCGCGCCTTAGTTTGATCTTGGAAAAGCGGAAACATTGAGGAAAATATTTATTTTTCGGGTAAAGCTAACTTCAAGCTGTAAGGTTTGTTTTTTTTTGTATGTCCGTGTTGTGTTTTGTGATTTTTGTTTTGTAGGCAAAAAAGAACCTTTTCAAGTAAGCATGCACCCCAAAACTTCAGTGACTAAAAAAAAAAAAAAACCTTCCTCTTTTCCAAAAATTACTAACCTTTTAAACTAGCTCACTTGGTCCAAAGTTACTTTATGAGAATAGAGGTCTTGAGTTCAAGTCTTTCATTTTGTTGAGTTACTTTTTCAAAAATCACACGTAACTTATGTTTTAAAGTTACTTTATGTAAAAGTGTTCTCACCCATTATAAAAAGTGAGTCATATATATATATATATATATATATATATATATATATAGATATATATATATATATATATATATATATATATATATTAAGTGAGCTAATTAGATTAAGTTTGGAAAGGGGGAGGATTTTTTTTTAAATATAACATTATCATTCATTTCCACACATTCACGCACTTCGTCAACATCTTCAACAACTTTTCTTCAAAAATCCATAACTTCTTCATCCGGAAGCTATTTTCAGAGACATTTTTTTTAATCAGCCTAATTTTTCAAGATATTTCCATTGGAACACTTAGTTTCAGAATCTATAGCTTTAGTTTCTATTAAAATGGAAAGTCCATGCCAAGTTATTCTTGACAACACCAACTACTTCTAGTGGTGGTCCTACAGTGTGGATTTACTTAGAAGTAAAGGTCTTTACAGAATAGACTCAGGCCAAGAAACCAAACCTCAAGATGAAGATAAGGCAGCCAAATGGGAAAATAGGCAAGATCAAGCACGTGGGTTGATAGGGATGTCTATTTCTCTAGACCTTAGATTCCATATCGCAGAATCAGATACTCCTAATGAAGCAATGAAACAACTCACTAAAGTTTTTGGAATAAAAATGAAATTAGAGCCCATCAACTTGAAAATGAGTTGCTTACATTGGAGCTCGATAATTTTTCTTCCATTGAATATTTTTTGTCCAAGTTCAAGACCCTTAGACTTCTCTTGGAAGGTGTTAAGGTTAAGAAAGAAGATAGTAGCCTTATCTATTCCATTCTTACTAAGTTGGGACCAGCCTACTTTATGTTTGTTTCCACCTTCCATTCTACTAGAGAAGCCCTTATTTCTCAACAACAAGACTACAAGTCCCCCTCTTTTGATGCCTTTTGATTCTTTAATAAGATAACAAGAAAAGCTCTTATATCTTGGTCTTCTTAATCTTGGAAACTCTTCTAAAAAAGCCTTAGCTGCCCATCAACAACCAAATTCAAAGAATCCTAAGAAGCAGTATCCTAAAAAGAATGGTTCTAAACCAAACAAGGGTCCTACGCAATTTTAGTCTCAAAATGAAAAATCATTTCAACAAAATGATAAGGTAAATAAAAACAAAGGGAAGAAGACTGATATACATTGCCAATTTTGTAATTGAGATGGCCACTTAGAATCCAAATGCTTTAAGAAGATAGAAGCCTTGGAAGCAGTAATGAAGAAGCATAACATCCATTTGGAGCACTCTTTAACTTCAACTTCATCTTCAGGAATAATACTTTATGCATGTGGTTGTCAAGCATCTCGGTCTGGTTATTCACTAAATGTATCTTCTTCTTCTCATTCTCATGAGTGGCTCATTGATTCTGGAGCTTCTTATCACATGGCAAAAAACAAAGCCATGTTTTCTTCTTTAAATGATTATAACACCAAAAATATATATGTTAGTGATGATAGATCTCTTAGATTTGTAGGGACTAGAACTGTTCATCTAGACGATGGTCAATTTAATGATGTATTATGTGTTCCAACCTTATCCTACAACCTTCTATCTGTATATTAGATAACTCATTAAGGTGAAGGTATAATCGTTGAATTTTCACCTCACGATGTTGTAATTAAGGACCTAAGAGATCCTAGATAGATTTTAGCTTGCTGATGATTCTACAAGGTTGTATAAGATTAACAACTTTGGGTCATCAAATATTCCCTCGGTATTTGTTGCTCATAATGATGAAGTGAGCAAACTTTGGCATGAGCGATTTGGTCACTTAAACTATCGCTCCCTTCATAATCTATGTAAAGAAAATATGGTGACAAGTCTTCCAATGGTATCTTGCATAGATGGTGTTCGTTCCAGATGTGCACTTGGAAAGCATCATTGGGATAGTTTTGAAAAACGTGCCTCTTGGCACGCCTCAGCCCCTTTAAAACTTGTGCATAGTGATTTATGTGGTCCACTTCCAGTTGTTTCATTCTCTAGCTACAAGTATTTCTTAACTTTCATTGATGATTTCTCTAGGCGCACTTGGGTAGACTTCTTAAAACTCAAGAGTGAAGTATTTAACATGTTCTTGGCCTTTAAGGCCTTTGTTGAAAAACAATCTGAACATAAAATTCTTAAGCTAAGATCTGATAATGGCAGAGAATATGTTAACAACAAATTCATCAACTTTTGCACTGAGAATGGAATTCAAATGCAACATACTGTTCCATATACTCCACAACAAAATGGTGTAGCTGAAAGGAAGAATCGCACCTTAAAGGAAATGACTAATTGTATGCTTCAATCTAAAGGACTTAGTCTTAATTTTTTGGCAGAAGTAATTAAATATGAAAATTACATAGTAAATCGCACTCCTACTAGGGTTTTAAAGAATATCACTCTAGAAGAAGCATGGAGATCAATTAAATTAGATGTAAGTTACTTTCGTGTTTTTGCAAGTGAAGAATGGGCCCATATTCTAGATGAGAAACATAAAGCTTTAGAACCTAAGAGTGAAAAATGTATTTTTATTGGATATTCTAAAGATGTCAAAGGATATAGACTTATTCCACTTAAGTCCAAAATTTTTATCATTAGAAGAGATGTAAAGTTTGCTGAAAATATATCGGCCTACGAGCCTAGTTCAGTGGATGTGCCACCTCTCTCTATCCCTTCTACTTATGAGAATATTTCTTCTTCAGATGATGAGAACGAGGATGACAATCCTCCCCCACCTTCTCAGGATCCTCCTTTAGCTCCTCAGCTTCCAAAATGGGTCCGTGCTACTCGGGATGCAGTATGTGCTCTTGCTAGTGATCATACAGATCAGCGACGTACACGTTCTTAGTTTGATAGAGCCTCTTCTTTAATGGCTCAAGCTTTAGTGAATTATGATCCTAACACCTTTGCAGAATCTTCAGGCCATCCAGATTGGAACGCAACTATGAATGAAGAATATTGTTCATTATTGGCAAATGATACATGGGATCTTGTTCCTCTTCCAAAGGGACGAAAACTTGTTAGATGCAAATGGGTTTATAGAACCAAGTATGGACCAGATGGAAAAGTTGATAAACATAAAGCTCGTCTTGTTGCTAAGGGTTTTTCACAAGTTGAAGGAAGTGACTATATTGAAACCTTCTCCCCTGTTGCCAAAATGAACTCTATCAACTTTGTTCTTTCCCTTGCCACCTCTTTCAAATGGGAAGTCCATTAGATGGATGTTAAATCTACCTTCTTGCATGGGGACTTGCATGAAGAAATATATATGGAACAACCTACTGGCTTTATACAAACAAACTCCAGCCTTGTATGTCGGCTTAAGAAATCTCTTTATGGTCTCAAGCAAGCCCCTCGGGCTTGGTATGCCAAAATTGATAGCTTTCTTTTAGTGGATTTTCTAGGTGTAATTCTGACAATACTATTTACACCAAGAAAGTGGGCAAGTCTCTTATCATTCTTGTTCTTTATGTTTATGATCTTATCCTTACTGGTAGTGATCCCAACCTTATAAAGCATGTGAAGTCCAACCTTAAAAAGAAGTCTGAAATGACAGACTTAGGACACTTGCATTATTTTCTTGGTCTTCAAGTCTTGCAATCCAAGGAAGGTATTTCCCTTTCCCAGTCCAAGGATGCCTGTGATCTTCTATGCCATTTTCACATGGAAGACTGTAAGCCAACCCCTTCTCCCTTTCAGTCTGGAGCCAAACTTTCAGTCACTTGTACTTCCCCTGAAGTTGATGCTACCTTATACCGTCAATTTGTAGGAAAACTTTTGTATCTGACCCATACTCGTCCTAACCTTTCCTTTGTTGTTGGCCTTATTGCTAGGTTTATGCAAAACCCGCATGAAAGCAGCTAAAATAATACTTCATTATGTTCGAGGTACAGTTCAGTTTGGGATTCATTACAGTGCAAAAGCATCTCCTTTATTGGTTAGTTTCACTAATTCCGATTGGGCTGGTAACCCTAATGATCAGATGTCTACTGCATGTTATGTGTTCACTCTTGGTTGAGCACATATTACATGGGCTTGCAAGAAACATAGTGCCATTTCTCTTTCTTCAGTAGAAGAAGAGTATCGTGGTGCCATAGAAGCTAGTAAGGAAGCCCTGTGGCTTCGTCAAATTCTGTCAGAGTTTGGCTTTCAGCAGTAGCATCCGACTACACTTTGGTGTGATAATCCAAGTGCCATTCAACTATGCAAAGGTCCAATCCAACATCAGTGCAGAAAACACATTGAATTGCACATGCACTTAATCAAAAATCTCATTCATGACCATGTTCTTGAAGTGCAATATTGTTCAGCAAATGATCAAGTTGTAGACATCTTTATAAAGGCTCTCACAGAGGCGAAGTTTACTAAACTTTGATTTATGGTTGGAGTTCAGAAAGTTGTCACTAAGGAAGGAATATGATCTAATGCCTCCTTCCTTCTCCTATTGTGTCATATTTGTACATCCTTCAATCCTATCCCAAGTTGTTTTTAAGGGGCGATGTTAGGATATTCCGACACATAGGAGATAGTTAAGTATAACTTGGTCTGGTGTAGAGTTAGGTAAAGTGTGTTTCTTTACTATGTACTTTTGTAATTTGCAATCCGACAGTCACGATATGTTCTAGACATGAATTGATCCAACGGTTCATTCTCTCCTTGGTATTACCAACACTTGATCTGTGACTTAACATCCGATTGGTCCATGAACTCTATTTAAAGAGAATGGAGGGTCATTTGTAGGGTAACCATTCATGAGAGAAGCTTATGTAAATTTTCATTCTTTTATTAATTAATTTCCTGAAGTGGCCACGTTGGCTCAGGCCATGGACTGTTTCCCTCTTTGAGGTTTTTAACCACGTCAAGAATACTGGTGTATTGATCTGTGATCTGTTTGTGAGCGGTGTCCTTTGGTGTTTTATCTGAGGAACTTACCCTGTAAATTCCTACAAACAAAGCCCTTTTTCGCTAGCCCTTTCCTCCTTGTTCCTTGAATTTTTCACTTTTTCTTGTCCCAAAAATCACAAATCAACTTGTTGAGTGAGTGCTCCAAATGAGTTCAAGTTGCTGCCTTTATATAGGATATTCTTCCACTCAATTAGGCCGACTTGACGGAGGAGGCCTAGAAGACGTGATTTACATCAAAATAAATTTGTTTCTTGATTGAAAATGCCCAAGAAGGGTCTATTACATTATGACATGGAAAAGGACACTTGACATAAACCCTAGAAGCCTACAATGGAGGCTTAGACCTATAAACCATCGACCCAAGCATGAAATCCATGCTTTAATAAGTCAATTTCTTTAGTAATGAAATTCATTTTTCTTTCTTTTGACAAATACATTACATCATGACTCAAATACAATTATGAAGACCGACACTATTACATTATTCAACACTCCCTCTTAACTAGGGATGTATTCATAATTACATACATATAAAGGTACATGGAAGATCTCAAAATGATATGAACTATGAAGAGTTTTAGCACACACAGTGATATAGATTAGATACCTGACCAAGGTACCCTAATTAGGTGGGACTAAGGTAAACTCAATATTTTTCCACTCTAGGTACCATCAAAATTTTAAACTCTATCACCAACCTAGGTATCTAGGTGTGTATCGAAGGTCAAAGCTCCATGACCAGCGCCACCCTCCCTACTTTGGGATCTAGACATCAACACATAGGCATGACATATGTTCTCCCAATCATCTTGGCATAAGATGCTTCACCTTTCCTTACCATGTATATATCCATCAATCCAAGCATGTTACAAATGTTTAATTTATTTATGGAGAGATCTTGCACAATCAAAACCCCAATCGATAATAAACTTTCAAATATTTATACAAGTAAACACAAACCTTCGGGGTCCTTAATCATCCTGATGCTACTTATATCATAATCAAGTTATCAAAATACAACTTGTTAGAAGTTTTCTTCTTCTTTCATTTCTTTAGCAACACCAAATAGTTTCAGTATTCTTTAAGTATTTTGCAAATCTAACTGTAGTACTTTCATTCAATCTTTGGTTTTATTATTTCTTCAAGGCATTCAATATGATTGTCATAATATTCCCTCCCTCTCAAGTAGGGAGATATATATTTTTCTTCTATCCAAGTTCCCTCTCAACTTAGGGATATTAACAAATTCATTAAATTAGATAAATTTCATCTTTTCAAGGCTTCATGGCATCAAGGTCATCTTGATCGTCATCATTCTTATAGATTCCTTAATCATGCTCATCATTATGAACATCTTCAACATCTTGAAGATCATGTACCTACAAAACTTTAATAGCAAGTATCACCAAATAAAAATTGAAGCATGAAGTTAACTATAACAAAATCATGGAAGCATCAAACCATTCATGATTTAGCAATAAAATACCTAAACCTAGTTAGGTTCATATTCAGCAAGAAACACATATTTGTACGTACTAGACTTTAACTTCTTGCTAGGGTTTTGTTATAAACCCTAGACTCCATCTTCAAGATACAAAGCCTTAGATATCAACAATTCAATCAAATAAAAAGTATACATCTAAGATTTCAAGAATATGCTTTTAGAATTACATGTAAAACTTTACAAGGGTTTACTGTAAATCCTATATCAAAGCTAAATCATATCAATATCATCATGCACTAGAATATCAATATTTACTAAGGTTTTTGTTACAAACCCTATATTTTACGAAGTAAAACATTAAATTAGCATACTAGAATATACATATCTATTTCACATCAATATCTATTAGGAAAACCCAAGATGAGTACATTGAATAATTTTGACCATGCTAGGGTTTCGATCAAACATATGGATATACACCTAGGGTTTCATTCATAGGATCTTACTTTAGTTATTACAATGGTTTTGTTCATAAAACCTAACCTTAAATATCTAGGGTTTCATTTAGACATTAACAACAAACCCTAAAGGATTGGGGATTTTATCATAACATTATCAAAACCCTAAACTTCAAAAGAATACATGATTTCATCATTGTATACTTTATCAAAAAACCCTTAAGAAGGCTAGGGTTTCATACCCTTAGCATCAAGAACCTAGGGTTTTACAGTGAACCCTAAAGGTTAGGGTTTCACAAGAGTGATCAAATGATAGTATAATGAGGGTAGGTTCAATCTAATGATTAATCACCCTAACAAGAATCTTTAAGATTCAAAACCCTAGACATAACGATGCTAGTAATGTAAAGCGAATTTTCAAAAGAGAATGAACATACCTTTTCAATGGAGATAACCTTGTAATAAAACTTGTAGTTTAAGACATACCTTGAATTGTTCTTTAACAAACCTTGTAGGAAATCAATTCTTGAAGGGATTCCTTTGCAACAAAATTTTTTCAATGCTTCAAGTCTCCTCCATAGCCTTTGTGTATTCTGCAATCTTTCCTATGAAGGAAAATATAAAGAAAATGTCATGAGCATACAATATAAAAAAATATTGACATGTGGAGGAAACCAAACATGAAAATATGAAACAAAGAACAAAATACTTATCTTTTGGTAAAATGGTGGAAGTTCCCTCTTAATTCAATCTTTCTGAGGGACTCCTACAACTTATCAAAATAATTCAAAAATATTCTAACATGACATGTTAGACCTACAAACTCTAGAAATAAAAACATAAAGGAAAATGATACAAAAATCAGAATAGAAGACTGAGAAGGATATGTAAGAGAGGAATTAGTAGTATAAATTTTTAACTACCGATTCTTTAGTCTTGTTCATCTTAGGTGGAGCTTCATCGATAATATTTTCTTGTTCCCTATCTCTCTTCTTATTCCTTGGATTCTCAGGACATTGATTTTTGTAATGACCCATCTTATAATAGTTGTAACATTCAATCTTGGATAGGTCAAATTTCTTCTTTGGTCCTTTGAATTTCTTGAAGGTTCCCTTCTTATTGTGATGAGAAAAATAGGCATTAGAGGTGTTATCTTCCTCATCCTCCCTCTTGTTTCTTATTAATGATATTTGAGTTTCTTCTTGATTGCATGCATTCCACTTTTGTTCAAAAGTTGGAGTACCCTTCCAACTGCTAATTCCTGATGCAAAAGAACTCCAAGATTTTGGTAGACCTAGAAGAGCGACAATTATGAGTTCTTTTTCTAGTACAAACTCATCTATTTCTTGGATTTCATCTCTTATTCTAGATATCCTTACAAAATATGATGACACAATATCATCTCTTGTCATCCTTATTTTCCTTAGTTCATTCTTGAGGCTAGCTATCTGAAAAATGTTCTTGATGGTGAATAACTTGGAAAGAGCTTCATGCATTTCTTGAGCAAACTCTATGTTGGATATGTATGGAATTAGATTATCCTTTACTCCATCTACTATCAAATTCATGGCTAAGATTTTAATTTCTCTGGACTTATCCTTCTTTGTATCATCTGTAGGCTTCTTGAGTTTTCCTTAAACAAGGTCCAAAACTTTGTGCTTAGCGAGGATAAGATCTATCCTCTTTTTCCATGCCCTGTAGTTGGAGGCTCCTTCTAGCTTGTTTTCTCCCTTCATTATAGTTGACATAGTTCCTATAGATAGTAGTCTCCTTGTATAGTCCTTTTCCTTAATGACCTTCCTTTGATCCCTTTTCTTCAATAGATCTTCAAGCTACCTTTTTCTTCCTTCTTCACCTTAGCTTTGATACCATGTTAGAAAATCAGAAAGGAAAAATGTTTTTCTTATGTTGATAATTACTTGTGATATCTTTGTGTTCTTATTAACTTTATTATGTTATTCTTTTATCTTTGTTTCATCAAGAAATCATAAAAAAAAAACATGAAGATCAATGACACTAGATGTAGGCACTCATCCAGGGCTAAAACCCATCTATAGGGGAAAACCCAGTCAAAATATTCCACTAGTAAATTCAAGTTGAGATAGACCAAGACCCTAGACCAAAAGACCTTCCTCCTCCACTAGGCCAACCCTTCCTTCCAATAGATGATCTCTCCCAAATTCACCAAGTGACGACTTCTCAAATGCAACTTCAACCCAAAATTTCGACTTCCCAGCTTCAAAACTTTGATCCCAACTTTAGGATTGCAATTTCGACCCTTCCAAAAACTCAACAAATTCACACGAGTGTGAGAGAAAGAGAGAAAATTTAAACTTCTTTTGCCTGACAAAGTCCTCCTCCTTTTTCGCTAGCCCTTTACTCCTTGTTCCTTGAATTTTGCACTTTTTATTGCCCCATAAATTGTAGATCAAACTTGTTGAGTGAGTGCTCTAAATGTGGTCAAGTTGCTGCCTTTATATAGGATATTTTTCCCCTCAATTAGGTTGAATTGTCCTGTTTGAAGTTGATTTGGTGGAGGATACCTAGAAGACCTAATTTACATCAAAATAATTTTCTTTCTTGATTGAAAATGCCCAAGAAGGGTCTATTACAGTATGACATGGACAAAGACACTTGGCATAAGCCCTAAAAGCCTACAATGGAGGCTTTGACCTATAAACCATTGACCCAAGCATGAAACCCATGCTTTATTAAGTTAATTTATTTAATAATAAAATTCCTTTTTCTTTCTTTTGACAAATAAATTACATCATGACTCAAATAAAATTATGAAGACTGACACTTGTTACGTTCTTCAACAGTAGGGACCCTGTGCATGTAGCACCACCTCCGAGATTATGGCTCAATTTCTTGAATTGCATGATATTCTTGTTCTCTCAATGTCTAACGTCTTTTTCTCATCCCTTTCTTTAGATTTTTCTCACTTTTCCTCTGTGGATAACATTTTCTTTCCTTTTCTAGATCCAAATCTCCAATTTCCCATGTTTGCTATGAATCCTTGTGTAATTTTCACGCTCTAATATTTCTCTATGAATGAATGTTTATTGTTTTTTTCTATATTCGAATTTAGAATATTATTTATTTATTTATTTAATTTTAATTTTTAATTTTTAAATTTTTTAAATTTTATTTATTTAATATATTTTTATTTATTATTATTATTATTATTATTATTATTATTCTTTTTATTTTTATTTTTATTTTTTTTGTTTATTTATTTATTTATTTTTGGGTTGACAGCAGAGGCTCAATCCAGCCCTTAATCCATATAATTTTACATAAATAACATTAATAATAGGTGGTTGGTGGTGGTTAACCTTTTAATGGCTCGATCAAGTCGTTGGTTAACCACCTGTACGACTCGATCGAGGGTTTCTTTAAAAATCGATCGAGAAATTTAAATTTTGAATTTAAGAACTCGATCGAGCATTTGAAGAGATCCTAAAAATCACAATTTCAACACCCCTTTTGTAGATTTCTCTGCAACCCCATTTTGTACCCTAGCGGATTTAGGTCGATATTTGTCCTTAAGTGGAAGAGTTGATCATGTTGGATTTGTGAAAGAATCCTATATCCAATGGAATATGAATTTGACACTTTTGAATTCATATGATATTTTTCATCTATTTTCTTTTAAACATAATGCATGAATTTTGTTTTGGACAGTTTCAAAAGTGGCTGAATAAAAAAACAATAACATAAAATATACACAACGAAATTTTTTCAAAAAATACCACTATCTTTGTTTACGAGTCCTATTCAAAAGGTAAATCTTGGTTTTTCAATTTATTTAAATAGTTGAAAAAAATATTATGCGAACATACGTGTCTCCAAAATGCAATTAAAATATTACTCTGCCAACTTCGAAAAATAATAAAAAATATAAATTTGCCTAAAAAAATTAAAATTTTAATATGAAAAACTCAGTTCTCTTCATGTATATCATGATCATATCTATATATGTATTACACATTTTAGACTAAGTTATGCTTCGCGAACACACACACATACCTCTTAAGATGTGTGAAATTTTGCAAGGAAAAGTATCGAATTTAATGGAAAATCGAGAGATTATACACCACTAAATTTTTTTGTACAAAATATCATTAGGACAACAACATAATTCTCTGCATATTGTATTTTTACTCTGAATCAAAATTCACAATTCTTGTATGGATCTTGAGGGTTGCAATTTGATAAAATAGGAAAAACTTGAAATTTTATCATCACATTTGGCCCAAAAGTGTAACCCATCATCATGCATTCACCCCTCTAATCAACTATAGTCACTTACCTTTAGGAACACATAAATTATCCAACTTATAGAGTAACTGGGCCTATAGATTGTAGTCAATTGTGTTCTCACCATCGTGTACATGAATATGGCTTTGAAACTTCTTAAACATGTCCTTGAAGTCTTCATCTCTAAATATGCCTCTTTGCATGCATCATGGGTGAATGGATCCATATGTATCAAAGTTCCCAAAGTTGTGTTCTTTAACGTAGGTGGTCTTGAAAGCATGTTATCCAACTTGTTTGTGTTTCCCTTCTTGTTCTTAATCACTAATTTAAATTGCTATAAAACCTCATGTCCACTTGTAATGCTTAGTCTACTGTAGCTTACTCTAGGCCTACAAGTATTGTAGTGGTTGGTGATATGTGTTGGATTACTATCTCCTTTCCCTTTAGATAATGTTTCCACTTCTTCATAGCTAGCACTAGGGCATAGAGCTTCTTGTCGTAACTAGGATACTTGAGAAATGCCCCATGAAATACTTTATAATGGTAGCATATAGGTCTTCACCCCTACATCGAGGCTGCTCCCATAACATACCCATTCACATATATCCCTACATCGAAGGGCTGTTGCAAGTTCTATAATGCCAAAACTAGTTCTTCTTGTTTAACTCCCCAAAGTCCCACCGTTGACTCTTTCCCCACTAGAAACTCTTTCCATTTGTTGTTACAATGTAGAGTGGTGCTGCTACTATTGAAAATGAGGTCGTGGATTTTCTTAGGTACTGTGCTATCACAACAAAAATTATAATCTTAGAAAAATTAGTAGGCATTGACCACTTCATGATGGCCTCCATCTTGATAGGATCTATCTTCACCTCTCCTCCACTTACCACATACTGCAAATACACTAAATAATGTTGTGCAAACTCACAATTCTTAATATTTTCCAATAGGTATTGCTTCTTTGATGTCTCTAGCACTTGCATCAAATGTGAGATGTGATCCTTCTAGGCAACATTGTATACCAATATATCATCCAAATAACATATGAATCTATAAAAAAATGTACTATATCATTCATTAACCTCATAAATGTAGCTGGTGCATTACATAGGCCAAACAACATGACTAACCACTCATACAACCATTGCCTAGTTTTGAAGGTGGTCTTCTATGTATCTTCTTCTCTAACTCAAACCTAGTGATATCCTTACTTTAATTCCACTTTAGTAAAGTATTTGACTTGTTGCAACTAATCCAAAATATCATCTATCCTAGGTAGGGGGTACCTATTCTTGAGTGTAATTTTTTAAGGCCCTATAATCGATAAACATTGGCCAAGTCCCATCCTTTTTTGGCACAATGATGATGGCCGACTCACAGGCAAGGTACTTTGTTGAATGACACTCTATTCCAGTAGTGGTTTCAATTGTTTCTTCACCTCACTTTCTTCTATAATGGATTGCTTGTACAACCCAATGTTTGGTAATGGGGAGAATGACAATAGCTGGATCTCGTGCTTCACTTACCTCTTAGGTGGTAGCCCTTTAGTGTCTAGGAGTTCATCCCTATATGCTTACATAAACTATTCCAATTGTTGTTTCTTTTTTTTAGTACACCCCTCTATGGATGGATTTTCTCTCACTAACCCTTCTATAAGATGGTTTTCTCTTGAAAATAATAAAACATATTTCTTGCTAGAACTGATCAATTTCTTGGCTTAGTTGGCACTTATCAATGAGTTCTTGTGCTTGTGCTTGAGTGCGTTTATGGTGAAGGATTTTCCATCCTTGATGAGGCAATACTAGTTGGATCTCCATATGAAGATTGCATCATGCATGTTCATATAGGGACTTCCAAACACCACTCCACATACATCAAGGGGAACAACATCTAGCTCTATTTCATCAATAAAAGCAACATTGATAGCATATATGATTTTGCATTATTTAGTTTCCTTTATTTCCACATCCTTATTTACCCATCCCAATGGATATGGGCTTCAATGATCGTGAACTTCTAATCACAATTTGTTGACAAACTCTATCGCAATGAGATTCATTTGTGATCCAGAGTCAAGTAGAGCATCGGTCTTTGTCTTATTGACCGATACCTTTATTTAGAAGAGTTTGTTCTTTTCGCTCTCTTCCTATTGTTGAAGGCTACTCAGATTCACCTCCTTCTACATTGATGTATAAACAATATTCTCATCCATGTCTAAGTTTTTCCACCTGGTTGCTCAAATTAGTGGCCATGACATTTTTCTTCTTTGCATCTTTCTTTTTGTTCTCTGGGTTAAGCTCTGGATGCGACTTCAAACAATTATCCTCTATATGATGGTCAATGTTATAATAGTTGTAGTGGTTGCTCAGATCTTTGCAATCATGTGTTGTGGTTTCTATCTTTTTCTTTTTCTTTTTCTTCCCCTCCTTTCCACTTTTTCTCCCCCTCCTTAGAAGTATTTTGTCACTTCTTTATGCTTTGATCCACTTGATTGGCCTTTCTTTTGGCTTGTGTTTCCTCTTATTTACAATTTTTCTCACCTCTATGTTTATTAGAACTTCTTCTCCCTTAGATGAACTCCATGCATGGGGCAGTGCTAAAGGAGAGTGTATTATCTCATTCTTTGCAACTTCTTGGTGAGATCTAAAGCCTTGTAATTTCATTTCAACCATCACTTTTTCTAGTAACAAGGCATTTTCACTTTTGATCGAATCTTCTTATATCTCAATTGGAACATAATATTCATATAAAGTGGTTTCCACCTCATCAATTGATTATCTTTTGACCTTATTCTCCACTAGGGTCCACCATCTCCACTACTTTCTCCTACTTCACCTCTTGTTTGAGCACATCTTTCCAATGACTCTTACTCTAACACATGTTACTCAAGTGTGGCCTCTCACTTAGTACTCCTCAACAGTGATTACCTTTTCCTTCTCCTCCCATCGCTACTACTCAAGATATCTTCTTGTTTCCTCAATCTATTCATTGAACATTCCAAACTACTTCCCTCAACACATTTCTTCTATCCCCAACCCTCCATTTCAAGGGCTTATGTTGCCATGGGATTAAGCTGCATCTACATAAACCCTTTTTCAACACAAACATCATTTTGATATACACAAATATATTATTCATAAAAATCTTTATTGACCTAGCTCAATGCTAAAATATACACAATGATCATAGAAAAATTCACAATAATTCTTCCATGATGCACTTAAACTATAAACCAATAGCATGGGTCCCCTTATTATCTAAAGTTTTAAAATTCTTTACCTTTTCTTAATCCAAATAATATTGTAAATATTAATCTCAAATTGTCTTTTGATCGTTTCACGTAGTAAACAAGAGAACTCAATAAAGAAATTCTCATGTTTTTTTAATAAATGTATTTGTCTTTCCACCATTCAAGGTCAACATGCAAGTTTTGAGTCTCTTTCTATGAAACACTCAACTTCTTTCTTAGTCATCTATTATGGGTCTCCTGCCCTATAACGTTTTCATGACATGCCATAGACTTGTTTATTTGATAGGGAATTAACTTTTTTACTTCTAAAACAAGTTTGGACAAAGTAAGTTTAAATCAATTTTTTAAAATATGTTTTAATAATAAATATTGAAGAAAACAATTTCATATTAGATAGAAATTTTATTCTTGCTGGATTCAGTTCGAATAAAGTATATATAGAGAGAGATATGCGGTAATAAATTGATAATTATTATATTTAATATATTATAAATAATAAATATATAACGAGGAGTTTTTAGGTTCAATTTGGAAAATAGTTGTTTTAAGAAAACAATACGTTTTTAGGTTCAATTTGAAAAATAGTTGTTTTAAGAAAACAATTCCATATTAAACGGTAGCTTTTATCACTTTTGGAAAAAGTTTAATAAAGTGATTTAATATCAATTCCTTTTATGATTTTTCAATAATACAATGAAAGAGTTAATAGAATAATGGATTCCTTTTATTTTTTTAATAGCTGTTTTAGGAAAATAATTCCATATTAAATGGTAGCTTTTATGGCTTTTGGAAAAAGTTTAATAAAGTGATTTAATATCCATTCTTTTATGATTTTTCAATAATATAAGGAAACTGTTAATAGAATAATGGTGTATTTTTTTAAATGATAATTAACATCTTTTAAGACAAAGACTAATGTGATCTATGATATGAAGAAGGAAAAAAAAGAATATAATTGTATTTTTTCAAAATCTTATTTTTATGATAAAAAAAGGCAAAGAAGTGTTGCAAGAGCATTATAGTTGTATTGTTGATTTAACAAGTCAAGAAGATTGTAAGTATGAAAAATGCTAGGGAAATGAGAGTGGATGTGAGTAAGAGCTAATCAATTTAAAAGAAAGTGATTTTCATCCTCCACCCTTTTTGTATCGCAAAGCTGACAAATTCTATCGTCCTAAGGGGTCCTGGGAGTTGTTAGGTCCCTATAATACTAGTGATTACCCCATTACTATTGTAGTTGTATCCCTTATTAACATTTTTGTGCCCTTATTGTCCCCATATTGTTATTACTGTGCCCCATAGAATTCCTCTATTGTTATTTTTGTGCCTTTATATTATTATTGTTAGGTCGGCTTGGTTAGACTCCTATATATACAAAGGAGGTTTTGTCATTTGAATCATCAAAGAATCATTCATTTGTGTAATGTAAAGGAGGTTGCCCCCTCGAAGAGGCTGAATTCTAAGGCATTGATCTATCTTTTCTATCTTTTTGTGAGTTGGTTTCATAACATTTGGTATCAGAGCTTTGGATTCTAGGGTTTCGCTGCTCCAAATAGGTCATCGTGGCATTTTCGCTATAACTTTTTTCGGCGACGTTTTAGAAGTGAAAAAAAAACCCATTTGAGACATAAATCGCACTAAACCTTGGGTTCAAATTTCAGAGCTTTTCTCGCTATATTTGCGAAGATATGATCTCAGGTAGTTGGTCTTTTTGCAAACTCTTGAATTACATTCCAAACAGGTGACTTGCGGAAAATCGTCATAACTTTCTCTCTGAGCATCGGATTGAAATTTCGTAAGAAGGTACAAAAATAGGACAGACTATAGTTTCTTGTATATATTTTTCAGAGCCAAAGGTTGAAACAGGGACACGTGGCACATCGTACAAGTTCACTCTTCTGAACTAGTCTATAATCAAGTCACTGTGGGATATTTGGCATAACTCTTCCTTGGAGAATCCAATTAGGATCAGACTGGTGGCATTAGAAATATGACACATAGGGCTACTACAGGTCGCAATTTTAGAATTGGATGATCCGAAATTACAGAGATACATCAGAGGCAATATCGAGCTCCTACAAAGTGAAAAAAGGTGTGTAGATTTTTTTAAATTTTTGCTTAAGCTTGGTTTGAAAAATTATTTTGAAGGAATTCAAAGGGCATAGTAGAGAATTATTATTGGTAATTGATTCCACGAGGAAGGAAAATGCAAACACCTAGTAAACAACCTGAAAGCTCTAGCATGACTCATGAAGAAGAGGAAGAAATGCTACATGATATATCAAAATTACAAGACCAAGTGCAACAAATTTCACTCTCACAAAAGCTAACATAAGCTAAGATAAATGGTGTGGAATCTAAGATAAAGGGTGTGGAAGCTAAGATTGACAATTTGAAGATAGATTTGAAGACAAATTTGACAAATTTTCTACAAGAAATACTTAATAATGGTGAAAGGGTAGTAAAGGAAACTCATGATGTGAACAAAAGAAATGTTAATAATGATTTCATAGACTCTAATGTTGGATTGAAGACCCACCATATTCCAAAAATCGATATGAGGAAGTTTGATGACAAGGATCCGACAACATGGATATTACAGATGGAGCAATTTTTCGATCTCAATAATGTGCAAAACACACAAAAGGTACGTATTGCAACTTTATATTTGGAACCAAATCAGTTTGTATGGTATCAATGACTTTGCTCTCGTAAACAAATTATCACTTGGGCAATTTTTATGGAAGAATTGATAGCACATTATGAGGATACAAAAAGCAACACTTTTTTTAGCCAATTGATAAGTCTCAAACAAAAGGGTTCAAAAATGGAGCACATTGAGGAGTTCCAAAAATTGAACGTAAGGGTAAAAAATATTCCAGAGGAGCATAGGATTGATGTTTTCATAGGGACTTTAAAGGATAATATTCAACATGATGTTCACCTTTGGGAACTTGATTCATTAGAGAAGGCATTCAGGTTAGCAAGAAAAATGGAAAGCAAAATTATGGCAACCAAGAAGCATACCACTCACAACTATAAAGATGGAAGTGTTGTTGCCCCTCGTCTTCCACAACCTATAAGGTTGACACCACAACAATTGGAAGAAAAAAGAGCAAAAGGGCTTTGTTACAGTTGTGATAGAAAATACACTAAAGGTCATAAGTGTGCTGAGAAGAAATTATTCTACATAGATTGTGAAGAGGAAGAAGAAAAGGAGCAAGAAAGGTCAAAAGAAGAGGATATACTCCAGGAACAAAGCCTAGATAAAGAATAAATGAATCCAACCATATCTTGTAATGCATTGGATAGAATTACCACTCCTCAAACCATCAAGATAGAAAGACAAATCAAGAAGAAAAAGGTAATAGTGTTGATTGATTCAGGAAGTACCCACAATTTTATTCATTGTAAGGTAGCAAAAGAATTGAATTGCTTTGTATATCCAGCACCAGAGTGTCAAGTGCTGGTTGCAAATGGAGGAACAATAAATTGCTTTGGAAAGTGCCATAATATCAAGCTATCCATGGGAGAATATGTATTGACTAGCCCAATGCTTTCCATTCCAATGGGAGGTGCTGATGTTGTACTAGGAGTCCAATGGCTACAATCCTTGGGTATAATAGCTTTTAATTTTCAAGAACTTTTCATGAAATTTTCTACGGAAGGAAATGAAGTTGAATTAAGGGGTATTGTAGGGAAATCGGGAAATATAATCAGCTCTAACAATATGAAAAAGCTTCTAAAAAAGGAACAAAGAGGTGTAATTGCACAATTATATTCGCTAGATGTTTCCACATTGAAATCATCTATTTCTCCAGATCTCCAAAAAGTCTTGGACAATCATTCCAAGGTATTTGAGACTCCCAAAGGTCTCCCAACTATAAGTGATCATGATCATGCTATTCATCTGATTCCAGGAAGTGTTCCTCCAAACGTCAGGCCGTACAGATATCCCTATGCCCAAAAGAGTGAAATTGAATGTATGGTTGCAGAAATGCTAGAGGCTGGTATAATTCAACCTAGTCAAAGTTCTTTCTCTGCTCCAGTAGTATTGGTGCACAAGAAGGATGGATCACGGTGCATGTGTCCAGATTATAGGGCACTCAGCAAGCTCACTATCAAAGATAAGTTTCCCATTCCTGTCATTGATGAATTACTGGATGAATTACATGGATCAACTTACTTCACCAAGTCGGATCTTCGTTCAAGATATCATCAAATCAGAATGAAGACTGAAGACATTCTGAAAACAACATTTAGAACTCATGAGGGTCATTATTAATTTTTGGTCATGCCTTTTGGCCTTACCAATGCACCTTCTACATTTCAAGGTTTGATGAATTCCATTTTCAAACCCTTCCTTAGAAAATTTGTGTTAGTATTTTTTGATGATATACTAATCTACAGCAAGTCTTGGAAGGATCATGTTGAACATGTTGATAGGGTGCTACAACTATTGGAGGAGAAACAATTATATGCAAAAAGATCCAAATGTTTCTTTGGAGTACAAGAGGTGGAATATTTGGGTCATATTGTATATCATGAAGGAGTTAAGGTATCCATAAAGCATCTGCGAGGATTTCTCGGGTTGATAGGGTATTATCGCAAGTTTGGTAAAAATTATGGGAGAATAGCAGCACCTCTAACAACATTATTGAAGAAAGATGCATTTTCATGGACTCCAGAAGCAACAAAGGCCTTTGAACATCTTAAAGAGGCAATGTGCCAAGCACCGGTCTTAGCTACACTGGACTTCACAAAAACCTTTATTGTGGAATGTGATGCTTCAACAAATGGAATTGGTGCTGTTTCAATGCAAGGTGAAAGACCCATTGCTTTTGAAAGTCGTCCAATCAAGGGAAAGTTTTTACACAAAGCTATTTATGAGAAGGAAATGTTGACAATACTACATGCACTTAAGAAATGGCGACCCTACCTAATGGGAAGACACTTCAAGGTAAAAATGGATCATGATAGCCTTAAATACTTTTTAAAACAAAGATTATCCTCTGAAGAGCAACAAAAGTGGGTCACAAAGATGTTGGGTTATGACTTTGAAATCATCTACAAAAAAGGGAAGCAAATTGTGGTGGAAGATGCACTCTCAAGAAAGGATGAGGATGTAGAAGCATTGTTGTGTGCCATTTCTATTATCCAACTAGATTGGATAAACGAAGCAAGGAAGGAATGGAAGAATGATGAAGAAGTGTGGGCACTTATTCAAAAGTTACAACAAGATTCCAGTACATCTAATACATTTAGCTAGAAAAATGATTCGTTATGGTACAAAGACCGCTTATACCTCTGCAAGAATTCCCAACTCAAACAAAAGATTCTTATGGAATTTCACACTTCTCCCTTAGGAGGGCACTCAAGATTTTTAAAAACTTACCACAGGGTTAAGAAGGAATTTTTTTGGGATGGCCTTAAATCAGATATTCAAAAGTTTGTGGCAGAATGTTTGGTTTTCCAACAAAATAAAGTCGAAACAATTAAGACACCAGGTCTATTACAACCTTCATCCATTCCAAGCCAGCGTTGGGAGGAGGTTTCAATGGATTTTATTACAGGTTTACCCAAGTCTGAGGGAAAGAGTGTCATCATGGTGGTAGTTGACAAAATTATCAAGTATGCACACTTTTGTGCATTATCACATCCATTTAAAGCCAATACAGTTTCTACTGCATTTATGGAAACAATTCAAAAGCTACATGGAAACCCAAAGATTATTGTAAGTGATAGAGATCCCATTTTCACTGGAACTTTTTGGACAGAATTATTTTCTTGTCTCAGTACTTAGTTAGCTCATAGCTCATCTTATCATCCTCAATTTGATGGCCAAACTGAGATAGTAAACAAATGTTTGGAAGGATATCTTCATTGCTTTGTATCTGATAAACAGACACAATGGGTCAAATGGTTGCCTCTAGCTGAATGGTGGTATAACACTTCCTTCCATATAGCAACAAAAATGACCCCATTTATGGCACTTTATGGATATCAGCCACCATCCATCACATCATATTTAAGAGAAAATTCTAAGGTTCAAGCAGTGGAACATCACATCGAGCATCACCAACAAGTCCTCCAACTCTTAAAGGATAACCTCGTGTTGGTGCAGAATAGAATGAAACAACAGGCAGATCAACATCGTAGCGAAAGAAGTTTTGATGTAGGTGATTGGGTATTCCTACGGCTACAACCATATAAAGAAATGTCCCTCAAGAAAGCTAAGAAGGATAATAAATTATCACCAAAGTATTATGGTCTGTACAAGGTGTTGCAAAAGATTGGTACTATGGCATACAGATTGGAGCTTCCTGCAGCTTCTCGAGTGCACCCAGTTTTCCATGTTTCATGTTTAAAGAAGGTTATAGGCAACAAGCTCCTAGTTCAAACAATATTTCCAGAACTTGACGAGGAAGGAAAAATTATATTGGAACTGGAAGCAGTCACAGAAACAAGAACTCGATGGCTATGAAATCGATCAATTTTGGAGTATCTCATCAAGTGGAAGAACTTATCCGCTGAAGATTCCACATGAGAGGATGAGAATTTTATATAGAAGCATCCAGAACTACTCAAGCGTTGAGGACAACACTTTTTTGAAGGAGAGGAGAATGTTAGGTCCCTATAATACTAGTGACTACCCCATTACTATTGTAGTTGCATCCCTTATTAACATTGTTGTGCCGCTATTGTCCCCATATTGTTATTACTGTGCCCCATAGAATCTCTCTATTGTTATTTTTGTGCCTTTATATTATTATTGTTAGGTCGGCTGGCTTAGACTCCTATATATAGAAAGGAGGTTTTGTCATTTGAATCATCAAAGAATCATTCATTTGTGTAATGTAAAGGAGGTTGCCCCCTCGAAGAGGCTGAATTCTAAGGTGTTGATCTATCTTTTCTATCTTTTTGTGCGCTGGTTTCATAACAGGAGTAGACCACCGATCAGTTTCACTTCAAACTTCCTGAGAATTAGTTTTTATCTTAGCGACGTTCATTTTTTCTTAGAGTTGGTCAAAACAGAAAGATAATTCTAGTTATCGAGAGTGGGGTTGATCACCTCCTAATAATATTAGCTTCTTTTTACCCTCCAACTCCTTATCGTCCTATAACTTATCCTTAAATTTGGAGGTGATAGTATCTTTGACACTATCCTTGCTTCCCCGGATGATCTCCTCATTTATCCCCCAATGGTTGAGCCAAAACTGAACATCCTTATGCCACCCATGCTTGAGGTGGAGGTGAGGGTTTTGACTAAATTTAGAAGCAATTTTAGAAAGCCTCTTGGATTCCATGTTGTAAAACTTCTTCTTATACATTAGATACTTAAACATAACCTTTCTTTCAATGGGGGAGATGCAAGATTTGATCAAAGAGATAAGATAGAGGGTATTTCCCTTAATCTTGAGATTATAGGTGATGAATTCCTTTTAAATTATCTCAATCTTTCTCTACAACTCTCTCGATATAATGCAACCCGAACCTTTACATCCGAATAAAAAAAACAATTTCATATGAGATAAGAATTTTATTAATTAAAACAAATTTAATATTAATTTATTTTTAAACCTTCAAAAATAAATACATAAGAGAAACAATTTCATATAGTTAGCAAAATGTTTTAACCTTACTATCTTCAATTTCAATAAGAGCAAAAACAAGAGGAAAATAAATAATTTTATATTAGATAACAATTTTTTTATAATTAAATATGTTTAAGTAAAAAATTAATATTAATTTTTAAAAATGTTATATTTAATTAATATTTTAAAACAATTTTATTTATATAAAAAGTTAATAAATTAGAAATTAATATATGAGATATGATTTTAAATAATAATAAAATATAATTATGTTCTTTTATTATGATGAAGATTATAAAATAATATATAAATATTTTTATTTTGTTTTGTAGGTCTTAGCTTAAGTACCGATAAATATTTTGGGGTTAGATTTATCTTTTTCTCTTGTAGTGGATCATAATAGAGGGATTTGAATGTAAGTCACAATAGAATGATATCTTTAGGGGCTAGATTTGTCCTTCTCTCTTGTAGCCTAGATCACAATAGAGGGATTTGAACATGAGTCACAATAAAAGGATTTGAATAAAGGTCTCTGGAGTTTCAAGGATTTCACATATCTGGGATTACCAACTAAATTGCCTTAGACAAAATAATATATAAATTTAAATAATAAAAAAATAAAATAACATACAAAATAATATATATGTATGAGAGATGAATAAAGCAGTTAATTAAATATTATAAAACAGATCTATTTTGATTAGGGATTTACCAATGCCCGAGAGGGATCAAATATGTTGAGGTGCAAACCTCTTTTAAAATGAAAAGATATTTTAATTATTAATTGAGTCAAAGTGTTTACATAATAGAATAGGGCATGCCACTACGACATCTCTTCCATAGTGTAGGGAGAGTACAATAATACATAAATTTAGATGATTAAAAAAAACCTATATATATATATATATATATATATATATATATATATATATGGCTCTATCAACTAAGTTAACCTAGAGTATATAATACATATATTTAGATGATTAAAAATAAAAACCAAAATTATATATATATATATATATATATATATATATAGAGGCTTCTCTCCAAGCTTTTTAAGCATGGGAATAAAATTATAAAATCAAACTAAATAACTTGTTTCTTTAGGTTTGATAGACCAAGTTTGCACTCAGTGAACGTTAACCATCATCATCATCATCAAAAGAGACTCTATCAAGTAAGTTAACCTAGAGTATATATATCTTAGGGTGGTTATCTTGAGTGGTTAGTTATCTTGGATGGTTGACTCAAATAATTGTTAATATATTAAATAGAATTTTAAATATTGAAAAATAGTAATTAATTTTGTTGAATTGAGGCTTTGTAATTAAACTTGCCCTAATGATGAACCACACTCTTTGGTTTGAAATGCATCCACAAATGTATTATCATGTGATTTACACCGAAAATTTCTTTCTCATGAAATAATTAATTTTTTTAGTCATGTATAAACATTATAAAATAATACGTAAATTTAAATGATAACAAATTAATTACAAAAATGATTAAATAAAATGATATATATGAGATAATTAATACACATATATTGATTTTAACAACGGAAGGATCAAAACTCTCTTGTGAGGTGAGGTGTAAACATCTTTTAAGATGAAAATAATACCACAGGGAAAAATTATGAGCCCAAAATTTTTATCTTTTTTATTTTATTTTTAATTTAATTTAATTTTGTTTTATGTTTGTTGAGTTAAAAATATAGTATTAGACTTAAAAACACATCTCATATTAAACTAGAACACACTTCTCACTATAAAGCCTTGAATTTTAACAATATAATTTATTTTATTACTAAAAACATTAATGTTAATAAATCTTTTAAAACAAAAAAATATTAATTTTTTATATATATAACCGGATAAGATAGTTGTAAAGTTGGGAAAAGATAGTTGTAAAGTTGGGAATTTCTGCCATTTATTTTTATTATTTAAATAAGAAATATTGGTAAATTTAAAAATTAAAACAGGATTATTCTAATTTAGTGAAAAAATGTTTTCGTTTTTCTTTATTAAAATTAAAAATATAAGAAATAAAAAATTTATTAAAATATGTATACTTATACTTTGATTTTTATGAAATAACAAGTAAATTAAAAATATTAATAAATTCAAAAAATTAAAACAATATATTTTGATTTTAATAAAATAAAAAATAAATTCAAAATATAAAGAAATTAAAATAAAATAAAATATGTATACTTGATTTTTACAACAAAGCAAAGATGGCGAGTAATGCCTCTTTTGTTGATAAAGTTTTTACAACATCACATTCAATTAATCGATGATGGCAAGCATTGCTGATACAATTTTTACAGGCATCAGCGACAACACACAGGGCACCTTATGAGCCCATTCTCATTACACTCGGGGCACCTCACGAAGAGCCCCCGAGGCTGACCCCCCTTGTCTTCTGTGAAAACCTTGCGGCTGCCATCACAGCTGGGACAGGGAATAAACCTCGCGTTACCACAGCCATGGCAGGGGCTCGCAGAAGTGTGCAGGGGGAAGCCACGGAGATACTTAGCCAATTCACCTACTTCATGCAGTTGCTGGATCTCCTCAACACCACCAATGTATTTCCCTGCAATAAACAAACTGGGTACCCTTATGGGCATCCCCAACAGATCCTGCAATTCTTGCCGAAATGGGGCATGCATTGAAATGTCCCTTTCATCCACCAAAACCCTAAAACCACCAAGAATCAGTTTCACAGCGTAGCAATTATCAAATGTTTTTCTGATTATTGTCAAGCTTGTAAAATACAGAACCACCTTATCCTCTCCCCCTGCTGGTGCCTTCCACCTCCGCTTACCCACCTGCTCCACATCTCTGAAATTTATAGTCTGAATATTGGAGATCCGGTCCACATATTTTCTATGGGCACCATTTCTTTCTTCCAGGAGACGTAAAACTTCCCTTGTATTCTTAATGCTCTCAGGCAGAAACACTTCCTCCAGGAGTCTGTTGCTCCTCTTTTTGGAACAGGCAAATTTACAGGAGAGTTTGTACTTGTCAACAAGACCCTTAACTCTGCACCATCTACACTTGGCATCATTTCTGGAACTTGAATGCCCACACTCATCTCCAGATCCATAGGAACTAACCTCTTTTCTCTCTGTCAGAAGATTGCCATGTACCAGAGCCTTCAAGCTCTCATCTCCATTCTTCTGGCCCTTAGAATTGGTAGCTCCCATTCTGCCTCTAGGCTCTTATAATGGCTTCTCACACAAATTTGACTCGATTTTTTTCAAAACAGAGACCTTACCATCATTGTTTTGATGCATGGATTTATGTTGGTACAATACAATTGCTGAACTTGTGTTGATTGCATTAAATTGCTGAAATTATCTTGATTGCACAATAAATTGCTAAACTTATATCGATTGCAGATTCCAATACAAAAATAACAAATACATAGAACAACCAGTCTGATTAACATCCCAAAAGAACACAATCATCCTCAAATCTCTGGCTTGAAGTCCAATCTAACAGTTGAAATATCTATCAAACACAATTTACTGTAACTTGACTTAACAGAAATGACATCAAAGTACTATTGCAGATCATAGAAATGCAGGAGGAACAGAAATATACTACTATTGCAGATCATAGAAATGCGGGAGGAACAGAAATATACTACTATTGCAGGTCATAGAAATGCAGGAGGAACAGACATATAATGGCAATGCTGTAACAGATCTGAGGTCTCATTTCAAGCCTCCCAGTAGCATGGATTTTGGCACCATGAACTCAGTAGATTCCCCCCCAAATCACCCCATAGAAGACTAGATTAGCCAATTCACATAGTCATATTTAATGGGTTCTTATTCCCCAGATTTTTAGTGATTTTATTGGATGAGATGATAAGAGTCGAGCCACTTGATTGCCTACCTTTGTGTTAGTCTTAAGTGTAACTCCCATAAATAGTATTATATTTTATTTGTGTACCTTAGTTTTAGCGATTAACCTATTTATCAGTCGTTCTGGACATGCAACTTGCATCAATTTTTGGATCCTATTTCTATGTTAAAGCAAGGAGTAATCAATTTATATAGATATATTCGCTTAGTCAGATAAATTTAACTATTTCTTAATATATTAATTTAATTATATAAATTAAATAATTACTAAATATATATATAAACATTAAGCTAAATAAATATAGGTCAATTTATGACACTATATAATAATAAATTATATATATAATATAATAATATGTATCTCATATTATTATATAAAAATATTAGTGCATGAATTATATATATAGAAAAGACAGGTAATAAGATTTTTCACTTGATTATGAAAATTTTTAACATATAAATAGGTTTTGTTATAATACCATGAGCTAATAACATGGCTTATTAATACCATGTTCTCAAAAAACTGTAATTTATTTCACAATTAAATTATATTATATATTTTATTTTAAATTAATTTTATAAGACTTTTTTATTAAATTGAAAAGCAAAAGCCCATAGGTTAGCTTATTTTGGAATATGGTTTTCAGAATTTTAATTTAATTATCAATGATTATCAAGTGGCTGGTAGAGATTTAATCTCCACACAATATTTTTAGTAGTATCCACAAATTAAAGGTTGAGATTTATCTTCAAAATAGTTATGCCCATTCTACCCATTTAATTAAATTGATTAATTAAAAAAAATGTCATATGAACAAGTATCATATGAAATAAACTATGGTTTTTTGGGCATGTAGTATTGATAAGCCATATTATTGGCCCATGGTATTCTAACAAAGCCTATTTACAGGTTAATAATCTCCATGTTAAAGTGGAAATGGTATATTAATTCATTTTATAATTAGTAATAATAATAATGGTAAATAAATAAATATATGATTTAGTTAATTTTTCTGATTTTTTTAATCTTAGCAATGTGAGATGTGTCATGAAGTAAGTGTTTTGTTATTTATTGTGAATTGATGTATGTGAGTATTTACTGACTATTTAATTTATATGGCTGCACTATTTAATTTAAATTCTAGAACTCCTATTCCAAAATAAACAGGACAATAAATTTTAACTAATAATTAGTTTGATATGAATTTATCTATTTTTTTTTAATTTACTTGATTGATGATAGATTCATATAAAAATCACTAAAATTCTGTTCTTGGGATTTTCACACTCATGGTTTCTTAATAGAAAAAATTATTAATTCTGTCCTAAAGCATTGGAATACGTGATCCATAGCAATAGATATTCTCATACTATACACAAGACATGCCTAGATCCCTTTTTAGATCTTATTTCCTAGTTGTCATAGTTTGTCTCTTAGAACTTGTTTCAATATTGTTTGTTTGCTTCTTGTTTCATGGATTGTGTAAGTCATACTAGTAATGGTGATTGTGGACAAAGCTCCTTAAAAGTCAGTGGTGATTTTGGACAAAGTTCCTTGAAAGTCCTTTTATTCTTTGGGATAGTGAAACTAGGCAAAAGCCCAATAAAGTGAAACCTTGAAGGATTCATAAAAACATAATCAATCTTCGAGATGTAGGATCAAAAGGAGGAGAATTTGCAACTCATGATGGTGGGATTGAATTTGTCATATTAATGTATATAGAATTTATTTATTTATTGCAACCACACATTGTTACTTAAATTTCCATTTACATCTAGTGACATCACTCTAGGCACTGGTTAAACACCTTAATATTCCTATTTAATTAAGGAAGATATGGGGTGTTGATATTAAAGGTGACCCATACTAATTTTAAAAATCATTGCCAAGAGTGATTATTAAACTTGGGATATTTATCACAAATGATGTAATGTGGGTGTCTATGGAACATATAGCCATGATTAAATAATAAATCAACAATCTTGCAAGCTACATACAATTGGAAGTTATGAGAATGAATGATCATACCTAGTTAAACGACCAACCACCACAAATATAAGATTATTATCTCTTTCCCTTATGGTTGGGGATGCAATTAGGATGCAAAACACTAAGAAAACGAAAAATTTACACCTTTTGCATTGGAAAGTGTCACATTTGACCACAAATTACTTGATGTTAGACTTTATTTTTCCCCAGGAATCTACTTTGCAAGTTGGAAGCTTTTCCAAGCTAAATGAAACTATACAAAATTGAATGAGAAGGACTTTGTATGGTTTATGATTTGTACAAATTTTAAAACTATGTATTGAGATTCCATTTCAAATTATACACAAATCATTCAACAACAAAGTCTTTGGTCAATAAACCCATTCTAAAGGGATGCATCTTTTGATGGATTATAATATTTCAAGAATTTTCTTTTGAAGTAGTTGTCTAATTGGGAAAGCACAAAATTAGGACAAATAATTTAAATCAAAAGAATTTTAAGGGTTGTTGGATTGGAGGATTTTGGGGGTATCTTCCAAAGTGGTCATATCAAATGATGGTTGACATTTCAAATCCTTATTTGGATCCATCCTCAAGACTATAAGATTAGTAGATGGTTGACTTCTAGAGGATAATATTTTATTATACTCTATGTCACATTTTCATGGGATGTCCTATATATAGGGAGGTGAGGGAGTCAACTAATGATTGAAAAGAACTACGTCACATGTTGTCTCTATTAGTTGGTTAAGCAAATACACAAGAAAGAAAATTTCTCCTGAACTTGTTCATATAGCTAATATTTCAACATTGTACACGTATATATTAGGCACACTTATTCCCTTGCTTTCAAAGGTACCAAAATATCATTAATTCTTGCATTTATAAAATATACAACCTTCCATACTTTCCTTATGAGCCCCACCTTTGTTTTAACCAACTTTGGTATTCATATGATTCCATAAGGACCTTAATTGGTCAAGGAGCTCCTGATATAAAGTCATACATCTCATCATACACCCCATACATCCATAATGTGTATCATTCAATCTTAAGAAGCTATTATTACCTACGTATAAGACATCACAATCTCCCTAACCACATAATAACATCACAAGACTGCACAATTGTGAAAGAGAAAAGACTAGCTCTATAGTATTAGAATACCAATTAATATTTGGAAAATTATATTAGCTTCGCACAAAGCATCATTTGATATTTTTTTCTCAACCACGAATGTCCTAGAATACTTTGGGAATTCCATAGTGGCATCATAAGAGGGAATTACAGTGGAAAGGGGAATACCAGGAAAATTCTGCTAGTAATATTATGGTGGTTGATGATCTTCAAAGATGCCAAGGAACAGGAAAAAGTTTTATGAAGTTTTCTAATGAGTGGGAACTCTATCATCAATGGATCAAATATCATTACACCCAGTAATATCCCTTCAATCATTTGAAAAATGGGATGCTAATATTATAAGGTCTATTAATCCTAAATTGGTTGACACTCAAGGACTCAATATATAATCACAAACACTAATTCCATTGCCATATGGGAATAAGTTGGACCAACGATGGATTGTTAAATGGATACATTTACTAGATTCATTTTCATGCACATCATAACAAGGTTCAATTGTATTAGAATCTTGACAAGTGATCAAGGTAGACACTTCTTGAACAAAATGGTTGTATTGTTGACCTAGTGTTCTTAACAAATCATCACACAATCACTTCTTATAATCCACAAGAAAATGGAATGGTAGAATCCTTCATCAAAGATTCTAAACAATAGGCTTACAAATATTTGTGCTTTTAATCAGAATGACTAGGATGAACTAAAGTTAAGAACATTACCAAGCATACCTTATTTTGCAGTGGCATGATCCAGATTATCCACAGTTTCATTCATATTCTATCTAATTTAAGTCCTGATGATGGACCCCCTTTGTGGTTTGAAATGTCAACAGAAGGAACACAAAACTGTGGATAATTCGAATCATGCCACTGCGAAAAGCTACCACAGAAGCTTAAAATCTAACATACCTAATTTAATTTGATATATGGGAAATATGAATTGCTAGCCATAGAGTTCCTTGTCCCTATCATGTTGATCACAACCACAACCAAGATGATAGAGGATGGATCTATATAAGAGAGGCTATCAAAACTTTTCAATTAGAGGAGCATAATTTTTTTATCTCAATTCTACCAAACAATTAAAGAGGCCAAAGAACATCTTTTGGTATGATTGACATATTAAGTGAAACATATTTGACAAGGGGAATTGATACTTATATATAAAAATAAGTACGTGAAATATCTAGGTAACCATAAATACACTATTGATATTCTTTATTGATCATATAAGTATGAAAATTAGGAGCTATCCATGGATGTTAAAGGAAGGGTGGGTGTGTGGTACACACTTGAAACTTATAACTCCCCCACAATAATACATTGCACCTACTAGAATAGTAGTATTAATCCAAATTGGATCTCTGTCAAACCTTCTTGTAAATTTGTAATAAAAACATAATGCTTGTTTTTATTTTATTATGTATTTTCTTGGAAAATTTGAAGGGGAAACAAATCATTGTGATGGTTGGGCTTCCAAAGGTATCCAATTAAATGAAATGACGGATATGGTAAGGGGGATTTAAGGAGAATTGGTGGACAACAGTGGCAGAAATGGAATCTTGAAGAAATCAACCTACTTGAAGTTCAATGGATGGAGGAGTTGAGAGGCCTATCCACACTAAGTGAAGGTGTCTCTGAGCCATGGTGATGTAGGTGCATCATTAGTGATATATGTATTTCTTATTTGTTGTTCTGTCATAAGTATTATATACTTTTGGATTCATACACATGTGGAGGAATTGGTTTAAACTCTTACATGTCCACAACTTAATGTCACATAATGATTCAATAAATAAAATCAACTTGTTTGAGCATATATCTATAAGGTTAGAGTAAGAATAGGAGTTGTTTTTATTTTTCTAGTAATCGAAGATATGGGAAAGCCTAATGAGTATTAATTCATCTTCATCATTGTGTATAAAACAATTATAAGCATTGTTTCTATTAGGTCCCTATAATACGAGTGGAGCTCCCCATATTTTAATTGTTGTGCCCCATGTAGCCACCATGTTGTTATTGTTGTGCCCATAGAAGCCCACTATTGTTACTGTTGTGCCCTTACCTTATTATTATTATGTACGCCTTGATTATATTGTGACCCTTTAGACTCCTATATATACCGAGGATGTCTTTTCATTTGTATCATTCAATAATTGTTCATTTATGTGATGTAAAAGGAGGGTGCCATCCAAAAGGCTTATTTTCAAGTCATTGATCTATATTTTCTTCTATTTTCTAGTCTTGTTACCTAATATTTGGTATAAAAGCTTTGGATCCTAGGTTTTGGCTGCTTCAAACAGGTCATCTTGGTATTTTCGATATAATTTTTAAATTATTTATTTATTTATTTATTTTTGCGAGGCTTTTGAAGCTAAAATTTTTATCACGCAGAGTCTAAATATTTTTAAATTTCATGTAAAACTTTCAAATCTTGGTTCAAAATATTTTCAAAGATATGGTCCAGGTAATTTAGGGTTTCTAAATGCTCCAGAATTTAGTCTCAAACATCTGACCTAGGGAAAATCGTCATAAATTTCTCTTCGAGAATCAGATTTGAATTCTGTAAAAAGTGACTAAAAGTGCACAATATTATTATTATTATTATTATTATTTGAAGCTAAATTTTTTATCATGCAGAGTCTAAATATTTTTAAATGTCATGTAAAACTTTCAAATCTTGGTTCAAAATATTTTCGGAGATATGGTCCAGGTAATTTAGGGTTTCTAAATGCTCCAGAATTTAGTCTCAAACATCTGACCTAGGGAAAATCGTCATAACTTTCTCTTCGAGAATCAGATTTTAATTCTGTAAAAAGTGACTAAAAGTGCATAGACTTTATTTTCTTGAAGATTAATTTCAAGGCCAAAGGTCAAAATAGTGACAAATGTCAGTCTGTACAAGTTCACTATATTGAACCAGTCCATAATCAAGTCATTGTGTGAAATTTGACATAACTTTGTCTTGAAGAATCCAATTTCAGTCTAAATTATGGGGTTGGAAATAAGACACATAAAGCTACCTTAGAACAAAGTTTCAACACTTGGGAGTTCGATATTACAAAGATATAATAGTTTCAAGATCAAGCTTCTAAAAGTAAGAAAAAGGTGTGTACTTTTTAAAAATTTGCATGAATTTTGTTTAAAAAATCAATTTGAAGTGATTCGAAGGGCATACTGAAGCATATATATTATTATTTGGTTCTAAAATGGCTTGAAACAAAAAAATTGATACACCCAGTAAGCCAACATAAATCTCTACTATGATGCATGAAGAAGGGGAAGCATTGCAACATGATATATCAAAACTACGAGACCAAGTGCAACATATTTCGACGCAAAGAGTAACCAAAAATGAATTGGAAGTGATGATGAATGTTAAGATGGATGGTTTAAAAGGAAACATGGATTTTTTAGAAGAAAAATAAAAAGGGACATGGAAGGTTTGAAGGATGGTTCAAAAACAGAAATGGAAGGTTTGACAAAATTGCTACAAGAAATGCTTTCTAATGGTGACAAGGTATTCCATGAAACTCTCGATGAAAACAAAATGAATGTGAATAATTATTTTAGATACTCTAAATTTGGGTTGAAGACCAACCACATTCCAAAGATCGGTATGAGGAAGTTTGATGACAAGGATTTGGTAACATGGATACTACAAATGGAGCAATTCTTTGATCAACACTATGTGCAACACACACAAAAGGTACACAATCAATATTTATATTTAGAACCCAATAAATTTGTATGGTATCGATGAATTTTTTATTGTAAAGTACTAGGCTCTTGGACAATTTTTACGGAAGAATTGATTACACATTATGACGATACAAAGAGTAATACCTTCTTTAGCCAATTGGTAAATCTCAAACAAAAGGGTTCAATTGGATAGCACATTGAGGAATTTCAAATATTGAATATCAAGGTAAATGATATTCCAAAGGAGCATCTGATTGATGTCTTCATAGGAACTTTAAAGGATAGCACCCAAAATGAGGTTTATCTTTGGGAACCTAAGTCATTGGAGAATGCATTCAGGGTGGCAAGAAAAGTTGAAAGAAAATTATGGTAATAAGGAGGTCTATCATTCACAACTATAAAGATGGAAGTGTTGCTACTCCTACACTCCCACAAACTACAAGGTTGACACCAAAATAACTAGAGGAAAAGAAAGAAAAAGGGTTTTGTTTCAGTGGTGATAGAAAATACACTAAAGGTCAAAAGTGTGTTGAGAATAAATTATTTTACATAGATTGTGAAGAGGAGGAAGAAAAGGAACAAGAAACATGAAAAGAAGATGATATACACCAGGAACCAACCCCAAAGAAAGAATAAATGAATTCGACCATATCTTATAATGCGTTGGCAAGAATTACCACTCCTCAAACTCTCAAGATAAAAGGATACATCAAGAAGAAAAGGGTAATAGTGCTGATTGATTCGGGTAGTACCCATAATTTTATTCATTGTAAGATAACCAAGGAATTGAATTGCTTTCTATATCTAGCACCACAATGTCAAGTGATGGTTGCAAATGGAGGAACTATTACTTGTTCAGGGTTGTGCCATAATACCAAGATAAACTTGGGGGAATATATATTGATTAGTCCAATGTTTTCCATTATAATGGGTGGTGTTGATGTTGTATTAAGAGTCCAATGGTTACAATATTTAGGGATGATAACTTTTAATTTTCAAGAAATTTTCTTGAAATGTTTCTAGGAAGGAAAGGAAATTGAATTAAGTGGTATTGCAAGGAAACCAATGAGGATAATCAACTCCAATGACATGAAAAATCCCCCCTATGATCCAAAGATACATTACAACAGATACCAAGTTCATCCCTGAACTTAGTAAATTTTATTCTGCCAAGCGGTTTCGTGAAAATGTCAGAGATCTGATCTTCGGAAGGACAATAAACTGGATTGAGGACATCTTTGGCAATGAGAGATCTGATATGACGATACTTGGTGTCCACATACTTTGTCTTTGAATGAAAAACTGGGTTCTTGACAAGTTTGATGGCTGACTGGCTGTCAGTGAATAATGATGTAGCTTCTGCCGAGAAATGCCCAAGTCCTGCAAAATTCGGCGCAACCAAACAATTTCACATGCTGCTTCCCATGCTGAAATGTACTCTGCTTCTGCTGAAGAAGTGGCCACTGTAGCTTGTTTCTTACAATTCCAAGATACTGCTGCTGACCCCATGTTCATTAAATAACCTGATGTTGATGCTCGATCATCAATACTCCCAGCAAAGTCGGCATCAGAATATCCACCAAGTACAAAATTTTTAGTCTTTGTGTAAAGAAGACCAAAATCTTTTGTTCCTTGGATATATCGAAGAACTCTTTTGGTTGCATTCCAGTGGCTGTCTCGTGGTTCTTGCATAAAACGTGAAAGAATACTGACTGCATAAGATAGATCAGGACAAGTATTTGTCAAATAAATCAAGCTGCCAATCAACTGTCTGTAAGTTGTACTGTCCACCTTTTCCCCCCCTTCAAATTTTGAAAGTTTCAAGTTTTTCTCCATGGGGGTAAGAACGGGCTTGCAATCCTGCATGCCAAATTGCTGAAGAACCTCTACTGCATACTTACTCTGAGAAATGAAAATATGATGTGGACGTTGGAAGACTTCAACTCCAAGATAGTAGTGAAGTAATCCCAAATCTGTCATCTTAAAACCTGCATGTAACTCCTTTTTCACCTGCGCAATATGATCATCATGGTTGCCAGTAATGATCAAATCATCTACATACATAACAAGAATTACCAGATATTTTCCCTGTTGTCGCACATACAAAGTATCATCAGATTCACTTCGTTGAAAACCAACTTTCTTAAGGTAGTCATCCATCTTTGCATACCAAGCTCGGGGAGCTTGTTTTAATCCATATAAAGCCTTAATCAATTTGCAGACTTTATGTTCTTGTCCTTCAATTTCAAAAACCTGGTGGTCGGGTCATATACACTTCCTCCTGTAAATCTCCGTTGAGAAAAGCACTTTTCACATCCATTTGATGAACTTTCCATCCTTTCTGAGCGGCCAATGCAAGTGTTAATTGGATGGTGTTCCATTTAGCTGTAGGAGCAAAATTTTCCTCATAATCAATGCCTTCCTGCTACGCAAAACCTTTTGTGACAAGTCGTGCTTTATACTTTTCAAGTTCTCCCTTTTGATTATACTTAATTTTGTAAACCCATTTGCATCCTATGGGTTTAACATTTGCTAGACAATCAACAAGTTTCCAAGTGTTGTTATCAATTACTGCTTGATATTCTTCAACCATAGCCTGTTGCCATTCTTTATGTTTTACTTCTTCTTTGTATGTGGAAGGTTCAGTAAAATCATTTGCTATCAAGGCAAAATTGCCTTCACTTCTATGTGCCCTTCTGGTGCCTGTTTTATTCTGTTCATCAGGCTTTACATCTTTCAAAAGTTGAACTACCCATTTCGGAAGTTGGTGCTCACTTATTTGCACTTCTGTAAAGTCCCCATCATTGTAAAGAGGATTAATATAAACTGATGTTCGTCATTCAGGTGAAGAATGTGGAGAATCACTGTCAGAAGAACTGCTGCTGCTTGGAGATGCGGATGAACTACTAGAAGACCCAGATGATGTTGTTGATGTAGATGGACTGGATGAATCATCTTCAGAGGAAGGAAAATCAAGTTCATACCAATTTGGTGAAGTTGCTTGACTTTGCATTTTTCCATTTCTTTTACTTCCTTTAGTTTCTAACTTGTGAAGAATATTTTCAATTTCTTCATCACTCTTACTCTCAGTTTCATCAAAAATGACATCCCTGCTTACAATAAATTTCCCATTGGTCAAAAGACGATACCCTTTCTTCTCATCAGAATAGCCAATCATTGTGCATTTTAAACTTCTTGAGTCAAGCTTAGTTCGTTTTTCTTTCGGAACTAAGGCATAACACACTGACCCAAAAACTCTAAGATGTTTAACTCGAGGTTTGAAACCAAACCAAGCTTCATAAGGTGTGATTCCGTCTAAAGAAGTAGTTGGAGATTTGTTTCTTAAGTAGACAGCTGTATGTATTGCTTCTTCCCAATATGTTGCACTTAACCTCTTGAAAGTTAACATGGATCTCGCCATTCCTAACAAAGTGCGATTCATTCTTTCGACTACTCCATTTTGCTGTGGAGTGTAAACATTAGTAAGATGTCGTCTTATGCCATTTTCACTGCAATAAGTTTTGAATTCATTTGAAGTGAATTATCCCCCATTATCTGTCCTGAGAGTACCTATCTTTTCTTTGACTTCATTTTCAACAAGTTGGCGAAAAATTTTAAATTTATCAAATGCTTCTGACTTGTTCTTTAAAAAGTAAACCCAAGTCATTTTGCTGAAATCATCAATGAATAGTAAGAAATATTTGCATCCACCAAAGAAAGTTTGTAGTGGTCCACAAACATCACTGTGAACTAGTTGTAGCCGCCTGTTTGCACGCCATGAACTTGTTGGAAAACTTTCTCAACTTTGTTTGCCATAAATGCAAGCTTCACATTTTGCATTTTCCCTTTTGAATGTGGGAAGTCCTTTAACCATTCCTTGTTTCTGCAATTGAGAAAGACTCTCAAAATTCAAATGTCCATATCTTACATGCCATAGTCTTATAGGTGAAATACCTGTAGTCACTGCTCCTGCAAAATCAGAATGCCTTGGAATAACTGTCCCTTTCATCCGTAATAGTTTTCCATCTTCATAACCTGTCATGACTATTTTCAAGTTCTGTTTGACTGAATTAATCTTGACTAAACCATCTTCCATAATCACCTGATGTCCTGCTTGTCGAATCGTGACTAAAGAGAGAAAATTTTTCTTAAATGTTGGTACATACCATACATTGGAAATCATTTTTTCTCCAATGCCAGGGAGAAAAACTTTTACTGCTCCTTTGCCATAAGGAGTATGTTTTGTATCATCAACAAGAAAAATGGAATTAAGTTGGCAATCTTGAAAATTCCAGAAAAAATCAGGTCGACAAGTCATGTGCTGAGTTGCCCCGGAATCCAAGATCCAGGCATCTTCATAGTCACTTCTAAGATGGGATGAAAGTTGTGATGTTGGTGAGGAAGTAAAAACATATTCTGAGTTATCATCATCTTGATCATTTGCAAATTGCGCTGAATGCTGCTGAAACTTGGGAATTTTATTAAGTGAAGTTCGACAATCTTCAGCATAATGGCCAACTTTGTTACATATTCGACACACAATTTGACTTAAGTCTCTTTCTCTTCCTGAAGATTGTCCTCTGCCTCTGCTTTGACTTCTATTTTGAGATTGTCCTCTACCTTGATTATTATATCCTTGTCCTTGAAAATTGCCTCTTCCTTGGTTGTTTCCTCTACCTTGAAAATTATTCCTTCCTCCTCTGTTAAAATTGTTTCCTCTGCTTTGACTTCGACCTCGATTATGTGCTGCTTGATTCTGATTCCATCTGCCTCTGCCTCGAGAACTGTCTGCTGATGACTTACTAGTGCTGGCCTCTGTGAGAAAAACATCTTCACCAACTTTCTTCTTCTTCCCAAAAGTTTTATCATGTTGAGTTAACATTTCACAGAGTTCATCAAACTTTAGTTTCTCTAATTTCCCAGTTACTTGTAGTGTCTCCAAAAAATGCGTGTAGGAAGAAGGAAGTCCAGTACTTACAATTGTGACCATAAAGCTATCATCAATTGCGGGAAAACCAGCATTAATAATTTCTTGCCTAATATTCTTAAGTCTTGAGATATATTCAAGAACATCACCGCCTTCAGTTAATTTTTGTTGCAACAATTTTAATTGTAGATCAACTTTCTTTGATTCAGGCTGAGTATCAAAGAGGTCTTTAAAAGTTTTCAAGGCAGACCATGCATCTGTAGCATTTTCTATATGGACATACATTTCATCATTCACAGAAGATTTAATAAGAGCTAAGGCTTTAGCATTCTTGATTTCCCATTTTGCTAGTGCAGCTGCATCTGTGGGTTTATTTGGCTTAACATCTCCATCACATATTCCCTGCCATAATTCATTGTAAATGAGTGTGCTTTCGATGAGATGATGCCATGTTTTATAAGATTTGGTGCCTTCAAGTTTGTCAGAATCAGAAAACAAATTAATCAACTTAGACATTGTAGTGTTAAGACTTCACACCATGAATCAAGCTCCAAAAAAACTCAAGATGCGCAACACAACAGCAACACACGACGCAAAAAATGAACTATCGGGGCTTGGCCTTGACCCTCGAATAGTCGTCAAAACAGGAGAAAATTGACTGAGCTTTGCACTTGGCTCTAGTCAATTTCTCAAATTTTTACAAGGCAACTTTCAAAATTTGATTTTTACAATGGTGCTTTTGCACAATCTGGTAAAAAAATTACCCCCCCCAAAGTAAAATTACTTTGAGTTACAATGTGATGATCCCAATTAAAAAATAACTTCTTGAAAACAAATTACCCAACACACCTTATCTCTCCAATTTACAAATTACAAATAAAAATCTCCTTATTACTTCAACAAAAATACAAACCACCTTATTGCTCCAAATATTTACAAAATCCTTATTACTCCAATTACATAAAATTATATAGCGTATCTCACCAAATTACAAATTACAAAAAACTTATCTCTCCAAATTACAAATTATTAAAAAACTTCATAATTCACCTTATTTCCCCTTTACAAAAAACTTTCTTATCCAACTTATCATTACTCTCTTTTCTTTTTTAAAAACCCCATTAAAAAAAAAATTGAATGTTACGTGAACTTTAAAAAGTGAATAAATCTACTTTTAAAGCATGTATTAAGCCTTTTTAAAAAAAAGCACATCCTAACTCACGCTGGCTTTTAAAAATCCAGGCAGGCTGGCAACGCTGGCTGGCTTGTTGCTGGTTTCAGTTGGTTTTTAAAAATCCACAAAGGCTGGCAACGCTGGCTGGCAGGCTGGCTTGTTGCTGGTTTCAGGTGGTTTTTAAAAACAATACTGCAAAACAAATCGATTCGCAGAGCCTACACACTGAATTTCAGATCTGTGGAGAGTTTTGTTTGCGCTTCAAAATGAATGGAACAATACCAAACAAAACGTTATTCTTGATGTTTGTATTGGTGGGTTTGTTAAATGCTTGTATGTCAGCTGAAAGCAGGGATTAGACAGCGACGCTTTCCAGGTACCCACAGGTTACAATGCTCCTCAACAGGTTCATAACACTAAAGACTATGAACTGCAACACATTAAAATTCAAAGAAGCCGTCCAAAATCTCTGTGGCAGAGGAAATGTCAAAGACGGTGCTCAGCATACCACTCACCCTCTTCATAATTCTCTACAACTCTGGCACCGCGATTTGTTTTTGCAAGTCTGACATCTGAATTGTTGATCAAGTTTCGGCCAAGTTGAAACACGCAAATACTACTTTTCACTTCTGGGTTGTTTCCTCAGTTCTTTCACAACGTTGTTATAGATTTCTTTCTTGAACTGCTCCAGCCAATTACAAAGTAAAAGCTTTACCAGAGCAATGACGCGTTGGGTGAAACCAGAGGTATATCCATTGATGGTAGGAATGAGACTGGACTGAAGGGAAATGATTTTTGGGAGCCTGCAAACTTTTCAGGTAGACTGCTTATGTACTCAACAAAAAATAAACACATGTTGCAAACAATGTTCCCATAAATAAATGCCACTGTTGAATAACAAAAATAAAACATGAGTGGGGTATGCCAATTTTGCGGGGCATGGATTCGCTTCTATAAACATAAATCTTCGTATTTCCTACCGCATCTCAAGAATTTACCGAAACAATTCAAACGAATTGAAACATCAGATCCAAGAACCCACGCAAGATTTTAAATTGTCCGTTGCCAGGCCAGAAATCGCAGTACAAAACTCTTATTTCTTCCGAATGGGCTGTTCAATCATTAATAAAATTTTGTTCCTATTAATCAAAGGAAAAAAATTTGACAAATGCCATACCAATCATTTGCTGATCAATTCAAGGAGTTGAGTTTTCCACGATCTGATAGAGCTGGAATCTCCTCCTCAAATCAACTGCAACATTACTGGAGCTCTGATACCACAATAATGGCAGAAGTGTCCTCAGACACATAATTTTATTAATCAGAAAAAAACAATTACATAATATGATTTTGCAAGAGTTTACACCCGAACAACACAAACACTCTTGCAATGAGCTATTTATAAGCTCCATGTCCTAACTACCTCTAATTATGGATCACTTATTAAATAACAAGTGTCCATTTACAATAAATGCTATAAAAACCAACTAGCTAACAAATCTCCTAAAATAGAGCCTAAGATACAACACATTTGGAGAGTCATATCTAGTTACAACAATATGCTAATTCTAAAATTCTCCATTAAATAATTAAACATTCTAGAATAATAATTATTAATTTAAGAAGAACAATAAGGCACAATTGCACAATTATGCTCATTAGATGTTCAAACATTGAAATCATCCATTTCTCCAGATATCCAAAGAGTCTTGGGAAGTCGTTTGAGACTCTGTTGTAGAGGCTACAAACACGCTCCAAAATTTTTCATTAGCTTCATTTTGGAGCCTCCTTACCAATCATCCTTAGCAGCATGTCTTGCACTATCAAGAATATAGGCTTCAGTTGTTTCTCAGTGCCTTGTCAACCTATGCATGTCAGTTTGCTTCACTCCCCTCACAGGTTGTCTTTCCGAACTTAGACCATGTGCTGGCCAAGCATCTCCCCTATAAATTTACGTAATTCTGGAGAGGAACTAGCTTTCCCTATAGAAATTGCACAAATCAACTGGCCAGCCTGCTGAGCTCAAGAATTTCGCAAATCAATCTGTCAGGCTTCCCTTAGAAAATTGTGCAATTCTAGAGGGGAACTAGCCTTCCCTTGAGAAATTGTGCAAATCATCCTGGTAGCTAGCTGGGCTCCAGAATTGCGCAGAGCAGTCAGACAATCTTCCTCCAGAAAACTGCGCAATCTGACCAAGCACTACTTCTCAGCCCAGAAATTACACAATTTTGCGAGGCAGTCACCTGCTGACCCTAGAAATTACGCAATCTGTCTGGGATAGCTAGCCCAGCTTAGCCCAGGAACTGCACAAATTTTCATCCCAAGCTCGTAGATTGTTGCATGTGCCTTCAGATTGATCGGTTCCCTCTAGGACCGAGCGAAAATGATTTGCATGCAACAAATGCAAGAAGAGGGTTGTTGGTAGCGTAGAGGCGGAACACAGTTGCAAGCTCAAGTAGATCCACTTATGATGAAAGCAGCTTTGGAGATTGAGGCTATGAGACAAAGAAGCGACAAGAGGATCACGTGAAAGTAGAGAGAGAAACAAAGAAGGAGTTGCAGGTTCTGAAGCAACAACTCAAGGAAGAACAGGAGTTGCACAGACAAGAGAAGGAGTTGCAGTGGGAACAGGCACAACAGGAGGTGCAACATACACAAACTGATGAAACTGCGCCCATACAGGTTATGGACCCATCCAACAGTTGGCATGGAGCAAACAGGGTGAGTAGTGTTGTCAATCACATGCAAGGGTATTCAAGAGCATGGATGTCATTGTGTGCATGCATGTGATCCCACCCATTTGGCACACTCACTGAGGTGAAGACAAGAAGCAAGTCCAACTGGAGTTGAACATGTATTTTGACAAGTTGATGTGCATGGTCACCATCACACACTTGGAGATCAGCATAGACACTATGCATCAGTATCTTGCTAGTTTAATTGCACTCGGGATGATGATGCGCATGTTATCAGACGAGTTGGACAAAGTTCATTTTTAGCAAGATGTCACCATTGAGCGCATGAACACCATCACAGATGACCAAGCTTGGCATGAGTTCACCATCATCGATCATCGCAAGGATGTTAAAGAGTTGGTCTCACTAAAATTATCCGAGTGTTAGTGATAGCTTGCATGGATTTCTCAAGCTTATTTTGTCTCACATGGGTACATGTGTAGATTGTATGTAACGCCTTGTCAAGTGGAAGTTCAAGTGTCGATAGTTGAATGTAACAGTCATAGAGTAGTTGAAGAGTCATGAGGGTTGATGAATAGTCATAAAGGGGAATGTCAGGGGTCACCCCACCCTTTGCTATATGTAGTCCCTCATAACTCATTGTAGAGGCTTTTAGTCAGCCAAGCTTCTGATAGGAATATCTTAGAGAAAGCTTGGAGAGTATTGTAACGAGCCTTGGCTTCTCCACAATGCAGAGCTAGTACATCTCTTTGGAGGAGCAGGCGATAGTGACTATAACGTTCCACTATCGGGACTAGTGGTCAGTCATGGTTATAATGTATGATTGGAACTTTCAATTCTTAATATAACAGAGCCAACATGTTTCATGCATATGTCATATTGTATTTCAGCTATCTTGTTTACTCTAAATGATATATGTATATGTTTTCTTGTGCATGTGTGTATAGACTCTTTCTGTATATGTATGTATGAATCTTACTGAAACGTGTTGTTGGTTTAACCATCACTTTGGATTGTCAGCTTACATTCCTTCCAGTTTGTGATGCATCCTTACTTGTGTGTTCCCTTCTTAACCACGTGCTTTCACAAGTTTCTAAGGGGCACACTCACATCACCCTCTGTGTATTAGAACCATTCATACATCTTCCTTGGCTTGATGTGCATGTCACACCCTTTCTACCAATAGGGACATCTTACTTGCCTCTGCGCGCAACTGTGGTCAAGGCGATACCGTATGACCCATTGTTGGGAATCCTACACCAAACAGTCTGAGGTCTAGTTGGGACTTCTTACCAGGGAGATCCCCTGACATGTTGGCAGGTCTAGCAATGTCAACGGACTCGCAAAGGTTTTGTTTCATTTAACAGATAGCCACATCTTATCCCAATCATAATCGCCATGATTTGGTCTCCCGCACTATCGGGACTATTCCTTACAGTATTTTTGCCTCCACACTTTAGAATTAGAGCCACCCTTTTTTTTTTTATCAGCGCTTTTAATACTATCGGAAGCCATCGCCAAACCACGTTCACACATACACCCAACACAAGCATTACAATATATGCCTTAAGGCTTAAACCCACAGCCATATATATATATATGGGAAACATTATAAAACCCCCTTTGAACCTTCGGTCACATATACATTAATACACGGGAACCCATGTAATCCTGCTCAAATGAACATTTGCGGATTTCAAATCTTATCTGCCCGCCTTTATAATTATCGGCGGGTCCGGATTTCAGCAATCACAATAAATCCCTTAACTCCAACCTCCGACGCCCTCGCGGACCCGACATTACTTTATGCTCCCTTTTTCTTAATGATTTCGGGTCCGCCTATCGGCGATTCTTCGTCGGCGGTTCTGTAATGTCATGGGTCTGCGCACCTGACGACCCATTAAGCTGTTCTCGATATTGTTTCGGCTCCGGTCAGTGTTATAGACATTTTTGTGCCTTACAGCTCTAAGCATGAAATGTCCATAAACCAAGGGATCCTAAGTCCCTAAAAGTGTTGTTCCTACCCCTAGAGGAACAAGGTCAACCAATTACAGCTTCTCCCAGAAGTTCTCCACCAGAAACTGCTCGGAATCAGTCAATTCAGGATCATTTCAGCTGCTCCACTAGCTAGCTACGTTGCATAGTGCCCAAGTACACTAGCTAGGTGCATTGCAACGCACCTAAATGCACTACCAGGGTGCGCTGAGAGGGAAATGACAAATGGCAGTGTCATTCCGCGAGGTGGACAGACAATGGAAGCTTCCAGAATCTTCCCCAATGACACTTGCCTCACTGAGTTCGACTAAGGATGAGTAAGAGGCTCTCAGTCTCCAAGTGGAAGCAAGAACTGACAGAGAGAAGCCACTAGTCAAATCATAAGCTGACTCATCCTCTTTGCATACATCTATATATGGATCCCTCATCCCAGAGATCCAGAGGCTGGAATTTTGTACATTGCAGAGAATTGCTGTTGGTTTTGAGATAGAGATCAGTGTATTGGGTGATTTATGCTTTGTTGGAGGTGAAGAGGGGATTCCTTTGCTAGGGGGTTGATGCTGGATTAGGAATCATTGGTTGTAACTCCTCCTGGACCTTCTTGTTATATCAATAAAACTATTTGAGTTTCTCCTACATGCTTGTGTATCAATTGTTTTGTTATATTTGCATGTTTAGCTTAAATCTGATCCTAAGCTGTTTATGAATATAAATCCATGTCTTTGTGTAGTTTTCCTCTTCTTTGATCTTGCAAGAACTTGGTGAAGCTGGGCAAGTAAGGGAGCAGGTAACTGGAAGCTGTCAAAGAGGAGAGAGATTGGATCAAAGGACTAGCGCAAGACACAGGTTGGTTCATCCTATTCCTCTTCATTTATAGTTCATAAAGAAGAATACGAAAGTAGTTTTCCTTGTTTGTTTCTAAGGTACTGTCACACCTTAGTGGGATAGGGGCATTCTGAGTAGACACTTTTCCCGTTAACAAAATGGCGACTCTGCTGGGGATCGTGTCTAGTTAGTTTGTTTGTGTTTCTCTTCTTGTTTGTTTCATAAACACAGAAGTAGCAATCGAACTGCATTTGCCATTATCAAATGCAAAGTAGACACCTGCTACTTCAATCCATTCACTGGATTTGTTTATGATTTGAATAGTTGATTCACAAATGATCTGATTACCCTTTGTGATAGCTCTTAGACCTCCTTTAAATCCACCCTCTGATTGTGCATTACTGATTGCTTTTACTCGGCCAAAAACCATAGATTAAACTGCAAACCGTGACCCAGAACCCGGAAGGAATTCTCGTTTCTGCCCCAGCGCAGGCTCTGTGAAGAGATTCTGCATTTCAACGCAGTTCCTGAGAGGGCTACCTACGCTGCAATCCAGTTTCTCTGTGTAACAGGTGCGCTGATCAGCCTAGCCCTGTGCAGCTGAGGTTCTTTGCTTCATTTTTTTCAGTTTTGTCTCTGATTTTTGCAGCCTGTGATCAGTGTATGTCTGTTGAAAAACCCCTTTTCTTTGCCTTAATTCCGCCTCCTTTGTACAAAAAGACTGTAGATGTTCTTTGTGTGTTTGTTACATCATTTACAGTTTTCCATTGAAAGAGTAGAATAGTCATATTGTCGTCCTTGGATTTAGATCTGTCGTAAGTGTCGATTTTGATCTTAGGAGAAAGTTTATTTGCTGTTGACAGTCGATTATGCTTTTACTTTTGCCTTTGGTTTGAATTTTTCACTTTCTAGTGTCGAAACGAGTGTTTATTTCAAAATCATAAAGTGTCGTAATCTTCTCTACCTTTTGATTTCGAAAAGAAGCTTGTTTGTGTTTGTCGCTTGAAAGCAAATTCAGATTTGTACATCAACTTTCTTTTTAGGCATCAATATTAAGAAAGTGAAAACAAATACATGCATATGTGCATCTGCATATTGATAGTCTGTTTGGCTTGATTTAGGAAAAGTGCATTTACAGTGTGCTCTTTGCTCTTTGAGAAAAGATTGTGTCTTTCTTTTCCCCTTGTAGCTAGGATTTTCATTGCTGAAAAGAGATAAAAACTTGCTTATCATCTTTAGATTGCATTTTAGGAATTACATCTACATCTCGTGGTGATCCCAAAAGGCAAACTTCTAAGAAAGATCAACTTAAAATAAATTGAATGAATCTAACAACGCTTTGGAACTTAACGCACAACATTTAGAGGTCTAGGCTAGAGACGTATTTCGGCGTCGTAAAGCCTAGTAACTGTTGTCCTCACTGATGGTTGGGTGATTCCTCCACTTTGAGACGATAAGTGCCAGTACGAACTTGTGCTCCCACGTACTGTCGAGTATATATTGGGAGACCCCTATAGGCTTAAAACCTTTTATCCATAGGAAGACGTGTCGGCCGCCCTACTGATTGCAATGCACCGAACATAGCATTCGAAAAGATTGACTGCCGTACCGTAAAAAGTATTATGTAGTTTTGCGATTGGTTTGGTACTCCCTCTACCTAGATCTCTAAAGCAGTCCCTTTCGTTCCTTTTCAGACTCCTTAATTTAAAAGGTCCATCTAAGCACTTGTCACTTCAGGCTCATTAAAAATTGAAGGAGACTAGAGTCATCTTTTGTTTTTTCTCAACTCTTTAAAATTGAAAAAACAAGTTGTGTCAAAGCGTCTTAAAATTTATTTTAAACGGAATATTCACCCCCTTTTCCTACGTTGATCTTAGGTTGAGAAAATGGAGTCTACCAACCAAGGAATTCCCCTTGGTGGAAATCCTAGTCCCTTCTCCTCTTGGGGAGATGTTGGTGCACCCCATATGGCCACATTGTCGCTTCCAGGACTGACAATTGGCTTGCCAGTCTGGCTCTTCTCAACCAATGTCGTTCAGAACACCACTATTCCTGAACAATCGAATCAGCAATTAGACGAGTCCACAGTTGCCCACCAACCTTCTACTTCCTCTAATTCTTCCTCTCCTCCTTCCTCTTCGCTTGATGGGGCTAGCAAAGCCAAAAGTCAAGTTCCTAAGGAGAAGAAGGAGAAGAAGAAGAAAGAGAAGAAGAAGAAGGAGCCAAAGGCGAATGGGGGAAACGAGTGTCGTCTAACGAAAATCCACACACTGCACCGACCAGGCCTAAATCGCCATGTGTCATTTGCAAAGGAGACCACTTTCACAGAGATTGTCCTTGCATCCCTCAGATACTAAGGGACTGGTCTCCTCGTTTGCACAATCCGGTGTCATCAACCTCTGACGATCATGTTGAAAGCACACCGTCAACTAGCGAAAGTGAAGCCCCAGGACAAAAAGGGAAAGCTAGATTTCCCTGTAAACTGTGCGAAGGCAATCATGCCGTCCACCGCTGTCCCTTCTTAGATGAAGCGAAAAGAGTTTTGGATGATCGTCCGGTTTCACCGTTACGACTTCCTCCTGGATATAAAAAACTCTTGCCGAGTCCATCGCTAGTTGAGAATCCAGCTGGCCCACTCAAGTGGTCGGCTGAAGTGCCTATCATCGAAGATAAACCATCTAAATCCATACCAGACGAAAGTCAAAAGGTCAAGGTGGCAGTTGACCCAGTCTTGCCTTCAGAGGTTTTATCTTCGGATGATACAGTCACTGAAGAGAAAAAGGATGACACCGTCCAAATTCTCTTTATCAACACAGACTCCGATGAACATGGGGGCAATCAACCCATTCCCTTACCGCAGGAGGGAAGTTCGTCAGAGCCGTACCCGGCCGTCTACTCGGTCCCACCTCCAAGCAACCTAGTTGTCTCCTTCGACTAGAATCAACTAGGCAGACCCCGTTTACCAGCAAGCATACCATTCCGAATTATTGTTCAAATATATAGAATGGTTATGGCTGGTACCATCATAGATGAGGGGGCTTCTATGAGTATCCTTTCCTCTACTGCTTGGAAAGTGCTTGGTTCGCCATCGCTTTTTCCTGAGATGAGAAATCTGACAGGCTTTGATAAAGGAACCAGTCGACCTTTAGGGATCCTTCCCGATGTGCCCATAACATTGAGAAGGAAGACAGTTCAAATGAACGTAATGGTTGTTCAAGGACCCTTGGATTATAACCTACTCCTTGGACGAGACTATATTTATTGCATGGGAGCCATCGTCTCCTCACTCTTTAGAGTAATGTGTTTTCCGCATGAAGGAAGAGTGGTCAAGCTCGTGGACCAGCTTTCATTTCCCGGATCACGCATAGCAAATAGTCATATACCATCCCTAAATGGTCTCTTCTCGCAAGAAATGTCTCAATCCCCAGTCCGTCCTCCCGATGAGCGCGAGTAATTCGGAGGGATATGACTGAAACCCAGGGGGCATGCGTCCTGGTTTGCTTCGGCAGGAAAACTTCGGGTATAGAGTAGGTTTCCGCGGAAGAATATGACTAGTCTGTACCCCGTCCGTGATTGGAAGAGGGGTTATTCTAGAATAAGATTCTTTTGTCAAAGTTATGTGAGTTGGCGTGCATCGTCGCTCACTTTTGTTTATCTCGGTAGACATCGCCGAAGAAGTGTTTTGTTTACGCCGTAAATAGAACAATCTTTGGGTAACCTGTAAGAGGTAGTACCCTTCCTGATAAAACGAATGTTTTTTCAGCTCGAATAAAGGGTGACCCTTCCTGATAAAACGAATGTTTTGTCAGCTCGAATAGAGGGAGACCTCGAAACTCTGTTTTATACCTGGGGGCATGCAAACCTTTTGGAGTGAAAGCGAGGGGCGGCTATTTATTTTTTAAATTTTTAGGACCTCTAACCCTTTAAAATCGTAGGATTAGTCGTCACCTAACTTGCATAAAGAAAGGATGTGGGGCAAAAATCTAAAAGTTGCCGTTTTATATGAGACATTCTTATCATATGACTGGATTAATCGAGCAGTTTTAGCACATAGTTCAAGCTCGTTAAAAAATAAACATAAGACATGAGCAAGTGTTTCCACCCGCGTTTAAGCTCATTAAAAAATGAACTATTCCCCGGTAAATAACCACCGTGAATGAAGCTTTTCAACCATTAAAGCCTTGGTCATGTTTGCACCGTCACCTCCACTTTTCCATTGGCCGATCATTCACCTCCATTTGATTGTTTACCCATTTTGAGGAATAGCTGCGAAGAGTGATTTCACTAGCCATCCTTGTGACACTGCCGTGATTGGAAAATTCCAACCCTTACCTGGAATCAGCTGCTACCCATTTTATCACTCGTTCCTCAAAAGACGAGTTTTCTTTAAGCTCTTTTCAACTGACTCGTAAAATATGAAAAGATGGCCGAGTTTTGGCCTTCCAACTCGTTAAAGTGACCGGAAGTGCTATCCCTCCTCTAGATTTTAATCTTTTTGGACCTGAGGGATTATTGCACAAAAATATCGAGCGCTTGTTTTGTTCGGCTCGTTAAAACTATCGAAAATTCATCCCTTCTGTATTGTTTTATACTTTTTCGGACTTAAGGGATTAGATGACGAAAAAGGAATTTCGGAGTTACCTTTACGTACCTTTTCAGACTCTCTAAAAATGAAAAGGACCGAGTTATCTTTGTCGTTAAACTTGTTAAAAAGATTAATAGCGACAAACTTGTCTTTAGACGAGAACGAGTTTCGCTATCGCTAGGCTCGTTAAAACATAGCGATGGGTTTGCCCGAAGGGCAAATTATAGAACAAGAATATGTTATCCTCCTCAAGCTTGACAAAAATAAAGAGGTACTGGTCAGTAATGACTGGGAAAAAATTGGGAAAAAACTTAAAGAATCTTTATTGGTAGCAAGTCGCTCTTGAACATGACACTTCCACTCCATGCCTGAGTCGGGTTGGGTTGTTTCATTCACCGGTCACATCACCATGGTCACGCCATACCATCCACATTTGGGGTAAATGCTACCAATCCATCACATAAGTGTCGCCGACATGTTCAAGAGAAGTCATTCAGAAAAGTCACCCGTGTCCCATCCACTACCATACATTACACTTCATTCTTTCATGACCGCCATCCTGAACCATATATCATCAGATCGTTTTCACCTCCATCAAAATCATTTGCTCCGTTCCGTGTCATTGATGTGGGATTCATCAAGGCCCTCCTTTGATGGATCACTTCTTGTCGACATCAGCTCATTATCCAAGAAGTTGATCTAGGAACACCCCATTCAGTACTTTGAAGCTTGCATGCCTCAATGGCAAGTTTCTCACTTCCGGCGACAGGTATACATCAATGACCTTCGATCGAAAGATTTTGCGTGGTGTTCGACGCCAAGTCCTTTATTCACACCACGTGAATTGTACTGTAGTACCTTGAGGGTCATCATCATTATCAGTGATTCCTCTCGCGCTTGTTAACAGTTTACATCATCAATTGGTAATCAAGCGATGTCTTTCCATGTTCGACTTCAAAACATTTCTCACATGGATCGACTTGTACTTCGAGTGAAGATCGGACGAGATTGAAGACCCCGGATCTAGTTTCATCCATCCGGGCTGCGATATATATTCAAGAAAAATAAAGACATTGACATGTACAGCATTGCAGCACAGATAATCATCCTACCAAAATGATGATGGCTTCATCAGAATCATCAGTCTACCATCAGACGATTGTCTGTCCTGTGTACATAAAAATGAATTTATAAAGCTGAGCATGGGAATGCCCGCCTCAGCTAGATCATGAAAACAGTATGAAGATAATGTATTGTATTGTATCTTATTACAGGTCTCCTCCCAGCATTGAAAGAAATTCGGATCCTCCTAATAAAGCATTTCACCCGATAAACGGCCTCATACTTTAGGGGGCAACTGTTATAGACATTTTTGTGCCTTACAGCTCTAAGCATGAAATGTCCATAAACCAAGGGATCCTAAGTCCCTAAAAGTGTTGTTCCTACCCCTAGAGGAACAAGGTCAACCAATTACAGCTTCTCCCAGAAGTTCTCCACCAGAAACTGCTCGGAATCAGTCAAATCAGGATCATTTCAGCTGCTCCACTAGCTAGCTGCGTTACATAGCACCCAAGTACACTAGCTAGGTGCGTTGCAACGCACCTAAATGCACTACCAGGGTGCGCTGAGAGGGAAATGACAAATGGCAGTGTCATTCCACGAGGTGGACAGACAATGGAAGCTTCCAAAATCTTCCCCAATGACACTTGCCTCACTGAGTTCGACCAAGGATGAGTAAGAGGCTCTCAGTCTCCAAGTGGAAGCAAGAACTGACAGAGAGAAGCCACTAGTCAAATCATAAGTTGACTCATCCTCTTTGCATACATCTATATATGGATCCCTCATCCCAGAGATCTAGAGGCTGGAATTTTGTACATTGCAGAGAATTGCTGTTGGTTTTGAGATAGAGATTAGTGTATTGGGTGATTTATGCTTTGTTGGAGGTGAAGAGGGGATTCCTTTGCTGGGGGGTTGATGCTGGATCAGGAATCATCGGTTGTAACTCCTTCTGGACCTTCTTGTTATATCAATAAAACTATTTGAGTTTCTCCTACATGCTTGTGTATCAATTGTTTTGTTATATTTGCATGTTTAGCTTAAATCTGATCCTAAGCTGTTTATGAATATAAATCCATGTCTTTGTGTATTTTTCCTCTTCTGTGATCTTGCAGGAACTTGGTGAAGCTGGGCAAGTAAGGGAGCAGGTAACTGGAAGCTGTCAAAGAGGAGAGAGATTGGATCAAAGGATTAGCGCAAGACACAGGTTGGTTCATCCTATTCCTCTTCGTTTATAGTTCATAAAGAAGAATACGAAAGTAGTTTTCCTTGTTTGTTTCTAAGGTACTGTCACACCTTAGTGGGATAGGGGCATTCTGAGTAGACACTTTTCCCGTTAACAGTCAGTCGCTCTCCCACTTCGCAAGGTTGAAGGTTCATTCCGGACACGAAACCGCTATATGCCGCAATTTATAATATTCCGGCTCCGATGTATCGGAGCTTAAACATTCCGCAGTTACAAAGACCCTCTCCGATGCAATATTGGTTTCGGACCCGATATGGGTCTGGACCAATATTAATAATATTTCGCGTCCGCTACACTGTTTCTCCGTTCTCCGACTGCCGACTGCCCAATCACCAATTAGATCGGGACCGTCGATTCGGATTAGTGATCGGACGGCTCATAGCTCATCGCACTATTCCCATGGCAATTGCTCCTTGGTTAGTTCCGATAACATCCAAGGTTCTCGCTGGTGTAACAAAGATTCTCCGCTCCTCTGCGACTTCATCTGGACCGTTGATCTGGAAGATCAAACGGCTCCTATGTATGCTCTCGTCGTTCTGATGGAAAGTCTGGGCTTTAAACACAGTTCTGCCATATTGCATATATATATATTAGTAGTTCATTTGATCGCCATCACACATGGGTTTTACAAGCCTGATGACATATCTATATGAGTTCTGCTCCCGATGGCTCCCGATAGCTATGTTTGCTGCGTCCCATGGATATATGGCTCCCGATAGGCTGTTAAATGAATGCATATATATGTCTGTTCTACTTTGGCATATATATATATTGCATATATATATGGATCCCATGGTTATTAATTGCATGCATTTTTCCTCTGATGACCCTGTGTGCTCCTCTCATCTCCATTGTGGCTCCTCAGGCTTATTTGCATGCATATAACCCTAGTGTGGCATACATTGCTCTCGATAGCTCTGTCTACTTCCTCTGTGGCTCTGTCTCATCCTCGATAACTCTGTGTGCTCCTCTTGCAGCTCCTCTAACTCTGTTCGCATATATATATATATATATATATATATATATATATATATATATATATATATATATATATATATATATATATGTGTGTGTGTGTGTGTGTGTGTGTGTGTGTGTGGCTCCTCTTGTAGCTCTGTCTACTCCTCTTGTCTCCATCTGCTCCTCTTGAGCTCCTTCGATGGCTCTGTTTGCTCCTCTCATCTCCATCTGCTCCTCCTCTATATATTGCTCCTCTTGGCTCCTCTTGGCTCCTCTCGGTCCGATAAGTCTGTCTGCTCCATTTGCTCCTCTTCTTTGGCTCCGATATGCCTCCTTGCTCTGATATGCCTGTTTTGGCATATATATTACAGGCAGCGTTCCTCTTGCTCTGGTATGGCTTTCCTTGCTGTGAATGCCTCTCTTGCTCTAATATCTTGTAGTGTGCTTTGATATGCCTCCTTAGGTAGCTCCTCTTTGCTTATGGCTTGGCTTTCCTGATGGCCTTGCTCCTGTCTCTTCATGAATCTGCTCTGCATCCCCTAGGCTTCATGTCATCCTCTAGTATCCAGAATATTGCCATATTGACATCAATGACAACCTAGGTCAACACTCTTCTCCAGTAGTATTGGTGCACAAGAAGGATGGATCATGGCATGTGTCCAAATTATAGAGAGCTCAATAAGGTCACTATTAAAGATAAATTTTTCATTCCGGTCATGATGAATTGTTGGATAAATTACATGGAGAAATTTACTTCACCAAGATGGATCTTCATTCTGGATATCATCAAATTAGAATGAAGACAATAAAATTTCAAAAAAAACATTCATAACTCATGAATGTCATTATGAATATTTGGTCATGCCTTTTGGCCTTACTAATACACCTTCCACATTTCAAGGTTTGATGAATTCAACTTTCAAACCTTTTATTAGAAAATTTGTGTTAGTATTTTTTAATGATACACTACTCTACAACAAGTATTGGAAAGATCATGTTCAACATGTTGTCAGGGTGCTTAAACTATTAGAGGAGAAACAATTATATACAAAACCCTCCAAATGTTTCTTTGGGGCACAAGAGGTGGAATATTTGGGTCATATTGTATCTCATGAGGGTTTTAAGGTAGACCCTAACAAAATTAAAGCCATTAAGAAATGGAAAATACCCACAACCCTAAAGCACCTTCAAGGATTTCTTGGGTTGACAGGGTGTTATTGTAAGTCTGTTAAGAATTATGGGAAGATAACAACACCTCTAACACCATTACTGAAGAAAGATGCATTTTTTTGGACTTTAGAAGAAAATAAGGCATTTGAATATCTTGAAGAGGAAATGTGCCAAGCTCCAGTCTTAGCTACACCAGATTTGACTAAAACCTTTATTGTGGAATGGATGCCTCAAGAAAAGTAATTAGTGTCATTTTAATGCAAGGAATACCCATTGATTTTGAAATTCGTCCAATCAAGGGAAAATATTTACATAAACCTATTTATGATAAGGAAATGTTGGAAATACTACATGCCCTGAAGCAATGGTGCCCTTACCTAATGGGAAGACACTTGACGGTAAAAAAATGATTATGGTAGTCTTAAATACTTTTTGGAAGAAATATTATCTCTAGAAGAGAAATAAATATGGTTCACAAAGATGTTGGGTTATTACTTTGAAATCATATACAAAAAATACATTCAACAAAATGTTTTTGTAGATGCACGCTCAAGAAGGGATGAGGATGTGGAAGCATTGCTTTTTGCCATTTCTATTATCCAACCTGATTGGATAACTAAAGGAAGGGATGAATGGAATAATGATGAAGAGGTGTGGACACTTATTCAAAAGTTGCAACAAGATCTTAGTACATATGATACATTTATCTAGAAAAATGATTCATTATGGTACAAAGATCATTTATATATATGTAAGAACTCTCAAATAAAAAATAATATTCATTTGGAATTGCACACCTTTTTCTTATGCGAGCACTCAATATTTTTAAAAACTTACCACATGTTCAAGAAGGAATTTTTTGGTATGGACTTAAATCTAATATTCAAAAGTTTGTGGTAGAATGTTTGTTTTGCCAACAAAATAAAGTTGATACAATTAAGACCCTAGGTCTGTTACAACATTTAGCCATTCCAAGTCAGCGTTGGGAGTAGCCTCAATGGATTTTATCATAGGTTTACCCAATTCTGAAGGAAAGAGTGTCATCATGGTGGTAGGTGATAAACTTACCAAGTATGCACACTTTTATTCACCATCTCATCCTTTCAAAACCAGTACAATCACCACTGCATTTATGGAAATAATTCAAAAGCTACATGGAAACCCAAATAGTATTATAAGTGAAAGAGATCCCATTTTCATTGGAAATTTTTGGAAAAAACATTTTCTTGTCTTGGTACTCAATTAGCTCATATCTCATCTAGTCATCCTCAATCTGACAGGCAAACTGAGATACTGAACAAATGTTTGGAAGGTTATCTTCGTTTCTTTGTATATGATAAACAAACACATTGGGTTCAGTGGTTACCTCTGGAAGAATGGTGGTATAAAAATTCCTTCCATACCACAACAAAAATGACCCCATTTATGGAACTTTATGGATGTCATCCATCATCCATCAGATTGCCTTTAAGAGAACATTCTAATGTTCAAGCAGTGGAATATCACATCGAGCATCAACAACAATTTCTACAACTCTTAAAGGATAACTTTATTGGTATTGACGTCAACAAGGTCATGTCGCTACTTGTTAAATGCCTCATGTCAACTTGACGATATTAGTCATCCTCATGATGTGTGATGAGTTTTTTTATTGATGGTCTTGTTAGTCAGAATTAATGTCAAGACACTTATGACATGACTTAGTGGAGGTGACTTGGGGTCTGAGTAGAGATGGTTGCAAGGCATGTTATGATTGGCTTTTCATATGATGTTGTTGCTGCAGGTGGTTGGAGTGTTGTTATAGGTGTTGCATATGCTTCTACATGTGTTGGAATCATTGGATATGTTGCTACATATGTTGGATGTGATTCTACTAGTGTCAGAGGTAGTTGGATGACATGATGTTGTTGTTGCAAGAGTTGGAGATGTTGCTATAGGAGTTAGAGATGTTGCTACAGGTGCTGAAGGTTCTTAGACAAGTTGTCATTGCTGCTTGAGGAGATGGAGATGTTGATCTTCGTGATGAGGTTGGAAGACTAAGGGATGCTTGTCAGTGACTTGTTGCAAAAGTTATTGGCCTATGTCATCAGTTGCAGACCTGTTACAAAGGCTTGGAGGTGTGTCTAAGAGTTTATGAAGGTGTCTAAGAAGGTTGGTTAGGTTCTTAGCTGAGGGAAGATGGTTTTATTTCATCCTATGCCCCAATCGCATGGATGATGGGTCATCAGAGTGATTGAAAATTTACAGTCGCTAGTAGGCAGGTCTGTGGGAGCGACTGAGGATCTCCAGTAGAGTTTGTGCAGTGTTGTGCTTGTGATCGGGCCTTTTCACAAGTTTTTATATGTATTCCTCATGCAACTCAACTAATTTTCATATTATAGCGACATTCTTGATAAAAAATTCCGTCATATGGTTAAAAAACTTAGCAGGGCATCTATAAGCTAATCAAAGTTGAAAATATCAAGAGGCAAGTGGAGTTAGCAGTTTGATCAAGTCACTGAGTTGAATCCGGATCAAATCAAGCATATGAACAAGAGTTTGTGGAGCTCATTAGTTCTTGGTAATTGTTGAGTTGAGAAACTTTGTTCATCTATATATTGGAGGAATATCAATGTAGTATGGTTGATTTTCTCAGTGTTGAGAGAATATGATCCTGGAGGATTGTGTGCAAGCTGTGTGAGTTGTGTGATGAAAAATTTCTAAAGTAGTTTGCAGGTGTTGCAACAGATAATAGAGTATGTTTCAACCAACATTTTGTATAGTGAGTGAGGAGAATAAATAATGTTCGATTGCAGTTTGTGGAGCATTTGTTGTTGCAGTTTGTGGTGTATTTGAAGATGTGGATTTAGTTTTTTATTGTGTGCCGTGATGAATCGTGGTTGTAGTGCTCATGTTTAGCAATTCTCAGTTCTAGTCTGAAATATTTTGAAACGAGAACCACATAGAGAAGTGGAGTTGGAGGAGTCCAACGAAATCAATATAAGTGAGCAGTTTTCTCAATCCAATGGTGGTTGGATAGTTCAGAAGAAATTGGGTGAGGCTCATTGGTCGTGGTGGCTTCCAACAGATCAGAGTCTATAGAGTTGATTGATAGTTCAGGAGTAACTAGGCGAGGATTGTTGATCATGGTGGCCTTCAACGAATGGTAGTCCATAGATCTGCATGAGAAAGAGTCTCCATTTGATAGTAGCCATTTGAATCTCTATGTAAATAATTGTTTTACATAATAGAATATTTGAGCAACGCAACAACATCGGGTGGTTTTTTGCCTTGGAGATGGTTTTCCACTAGAAATATCTGTGTCCATTGTGTTGATAGCTTTCATGGATTCATGTTTATATTTGACGCTCTAATCTATGCTTTTGTGTTTCAATTTATGCATGATTAAAGAATATTCATAAGGAGAAAAATTTATAAGTGCCTTCACTACTGATTCAACCCCCCCCCCCACACACCCTCTCAGTAGTGATCTAGTTTCCAACAATTGGTATCAGAGCGGGGCTCTCGGTTGCAGATTGATCGCTGGAGAGTGGATCTTGGAGTTTTTGGAATAATTTTGCAAATTTTTTGAAATTCATCAAGAAGGAATTCCATTGCTTCATGTAGGTAAATTTGCAACTTGGAAGATGAAATTGGAGTCATAATTTTTATCTCTTGATGAAAATATTTTGATATTAGTTGAATCTGGAGTTAAATATGAATCTAATGATTTGGCTAACTTTTTTTTTTTGCATAGTGTTTCAAAATAAGATAGCATGTATGTGAGACACTACAAGACTACAAAAGAGATGTTGGGAAAGTTGTAAAGTTTGTATCTTGGAGGAAAATTGCAGATTTCAAAGATGGAGAAAAATGCAAAGGATTCTACTCTTATTGTAGTGAAAAATCAAGCCTCCTCATAAGAAGAAGATGAAGTCACTAGTGAACAACAAGAAGAGATTAGGAGCAAGAATGATGAGCAATCCAAGATAATGGCACTAGAAGTAGAGATTCAAAGGCTCATGGATGAAAATAAAGATCAACGAATGTTGTTGCAAATGGTTGATGAAAAAGAGTGTGCTTACAAAGAAGAAATTTAAGATTTCAAAACTTAGATGGAAGAAGGAATGAAGATTGAAATTGGAATGAGAAAGAAATACAATGAGTTGGAGGATGAATTCCAAAAATTGAAGCTGAAGTAATTTCTGCAAGAAAAGAATTAGAGCAATTTATATCTAGTGCTCAAGCATCGACAAGAAGATATGAAAATGTTGGAGTAGCTAGTGGTGGAAAGAAAATGGATAATCATCAGCAAAATTACCAGCCATGCAAGAAGCAGAAAATAAGCGAAGAAGGCAAATGAAGAAGAATAGAATTGGAAGATGTTATAACTGTGGAGTTTGTGGACATATAGCAACAATTTGCATTAATGAAGAAATCAAACTCTCTCATCAAAAGGAGCAGCCAAAGGAGAAGCTACATCAAGCCTACATGCAAAGAATATCTCCATCTGTCAGGTATTATAGTCCTTTTTATGGTTACTGTTACTCATGTAATGATTTTGGCCATAGGGCTATTGACTGCAGGGCACATGCAAGAAATAAAAATTAGATCAACAGAATATATCAAGATATTCCTTAGTTACTTGGTCACATAATATGTTTTGTGTGTGACAATATTGGACATAAGGCCAAGGATTGCAAACTTCCCATGTGTTACAGGAGATCCAATCAGAAAGAGGAGAATATGCAAGGATAATTGCCCAAGAAGAAGAAGGATCAACAATTAAAGTATGGAGGGGAAAATATCAACAAGGAACTCCCATAAAAAACTAAGGCCTGCATGGTCTCAGGGGGTGCATATGGTTGCATCATGAATTTCATGAATATTTTTGGATGTGCAGCCATATCTTGAAGAGTGAATGAAGAAAAATCTGCATTTTTAGAGATGCATGTGTTCAGGGGGAGTTCAATAGGTTTGAAGTATTGATTTTCATTTATGATCTATTTCTATTCCATTTTTTTTTAGTTGGAACAACCATGTACATTTGTTGATAATTTTTGGAGAAGCTATATGTTTTGGTTTCTATTGATGCTAATGATGATAAGGAAACCATCATTATTGGTTCCTAATGGACCCACAGATTATTTGCACCATGCTCGCTATTGAGGAGCTCATTGTGCATATATTTGAAATTGATTCGATGAAGGGTGATTTTTATTGTTGTTGCCACATTTTACTAGTTGGATGAGATAGTACAGTTGCATGGAAAAATTGGCATGCTATATGTTGTGCTTCCTAATGGACCCGCAGATTATTGGCACCATGCTCGCTATTGAGGAGCTCATTGTGCATATATTTGAAATTGATTCGATGAAGGGTGATTTTTATTGTTGTTGCCACATTTTACTAGTTGGATGAGATAGTACAGTTGCATGGAAAAATTGGCATGCTACTAGTGTTCTCATCGCTATACCATAGTTATGACATGTTTTATTATATTTGTTGTTGTTATGCAGATTAGATGTATGCACTTTATTACTTATATTTCCTTTCTAGATGTATCATGTTGTTGTTGATATATATCTTGTTGTTGCATTGAGAGAGCATGGTGCTTCTTAGGTGTTTTAATATCATGTATGTTGCTAATGAGATATTTTGCACTCATGTGGATGAGTCATGATGATTTATATTACTACCCATATATGGAGTATACATGTTGTTTTTGGTGATGTTTTTATGCTCATTGATTTGATGTTTATGCCTCATTGATAATATGTTGCTCACCTATGATGAGGAGATGATGAGTTTAGTGTTGAATATAGTGCTATAATACCATATCTTATGCTATTGTTATTGTTGCTACCTGTTGATTTACTTCTCATGATTTGAGTTGATGACATATTATGTTGATGGTTGATGAGCCTCATGATGATGAGGATATGTATTTTCTACTTCCTTATGACATATTGCTATGTTGCTGCTACCAGTTGATCTTGTTGTTGATGCATGTGGAGCATGGTGGTCGTTGCTAGTGGTTATCACGATTTTGTTGTAGGATCTTCATTATAGAGATGGTGGTGGAAAATGTGTTTAGTGGCCATGGACTAGCATGTGGTTTGGATAGTATTTTTATTGTTGTTGTTGCATATTGAGAGCTTATATCATTGCTCATGGAGGCCTTATGTTTTGATGCACATGCCATGTATTGCATTTTTATTGCTGTTTTTATATGGAGTATATATATTTTCTCATTGATGCCATGTACTCATGTTATTTCATATTTTGGGCATGCATAGAGGAGAGAACAATTATGTGCATATGTAAAATCAATGTACTTTTATTGTTCCATCTTGTTGGCTTATTTCTCATGGAGAGACCCATGGTTTCTAGTATGTCTTTTCATTAGCTATGTATGGGTAAATGGAAGTCCAAGTCATGTATTATTTTGTATATCATTGATGTAGGCCCACTACATTGGGTGCATGATGTAAACTTGGGTCAATAAAAGTATTGGTTGGTGATAGGAGAGTTTCTTAAGGATTCGTACATCAGTCTTGTTAACATTGTAAATCCCTTTAGGCCGAGGAAAGGGCCACAGAGGTAACCACAAGACTTCTTTGGACTAGAAACTGGTCATTTCTAGCTTGAGGGGGCCCCCTCACTCAAATATAAAGATAGAGGACTCTAAAGGTCATAATTTGACAGAGATCAGATCTGAAGAAGATTTGTAAAATTTAGTGGAAACTTGGTGGAGGAATATGGGACATTAGTGCATGTGACCATAAATATTATTAACTCATTATACTAGTAAATGTGTCAACGAATTACAGAAACATAGGCTTGTCAAGTACATACTTCGAATTGATAATGATTGCAGTACATTGGGAAATAAAACATATAACAAGTCCTATGTATTTTTCACAACCATGTATTTTCTCCATGAAGCATTGTATATGTATTGTACTTCATTGTATATCATTGCTCAAAGTCAGTTAGAGTCATGGTTCATGAGGAGTAGTCTCTTGCTTTTGGAAAGGATGCTTATTGTAGTGAAGAGGATGTGTTGCTTCAACAACAAAGAGCGTGTGATTGTAGATACATTACATGCTTAGGGGGAGCATGTTAAATTTTAGAGATGGCATGAAATTGGCAAAGACATGATTGGAGGCTGAGCTTCTTGGTTTATGTGTACATTCTTGGTCTACATCAGCCTTGCATCAACATGATATTGTGTATGACAGGGGGAGTCCTACTCTGATCGGAAATTATTGGCATTGTCTTCAGTGTTGGTATGTCCCTCTGCCATTGATGTTAAAGAGGGAGAGAATTTGGATGGATAGGGATCAACTTCAAAGTTTTAGCTTCAATGTTGGACAATGTATGGAGATCAACCTCATATGTTGGAGATCAGTTTGAGGTTGACATCAATGCAAAAGGGGGGGCTTATTTGCATTGTAGTGTTGGCATTGATGTCAAAAAGGTCATGTTGTTTCTTGTTACATGCCTCATGTAAACTTGATGATATTAGTCCTCCTCATGATGTGTGTTGAGTGTGATGAGTATTTGGCTTGATGGTCTTGTTGGTTGGCATTGATGTCAACATACTTATGACATGACTTAGTGGAGGTGATTTGGAGTCTGAGTAGAGATGGCTACAAGGCATGTTATGATTGGCTTGTTATATGATGCTGCCACTGGAGGTGGTTGGAGTGATGCCACAAGTATTGCATATGCTTCTACATGTGTTGGAAGCATTGGATATGTTGCTACATATGTTAGAGGTGCTTCTACTAGTGTCAGAGGAAGTTGGATGACAAGATGTTACTGATGTAGGAGTTGGAGATTCTACTACAGGAGTTAGATATGTTTCTACAGGTGTCAGAGGTGTTGAGATAGGTTGTCATTGTTGCTTGAGGAGCTGGAGGTGTTGATCTTAGTGATGAGGTTGGCATACTAGGCGCTGCTTGTCATTTACTTGTTGTGGAAGTTATTGGCCTATGTCATCAGTTGCATACTTGTTACAGTGGCTTGGAGGTGTGTCCCAGAGTTGATGAAGGTGTCCAAGAAGGTTGGGCGGGTTCTTAGCTGAGGGAAGATGATTTTCTTTCATCCTCTGTCCCAGTTGCATGGATGATGGGTCATCATAGCGACTGGAACTTTATAGTCATTGGTAGGTAGGCCTGGGGGAGAGATTGAGAAGCTCCAGTCAATTTTGTGCAGTGTTCTGTGTGTGACCGAGCCTTTTCACAAATTTTTCTCTGCAATCCTTGTGTAACTCAGCTAATTTTTATATTATAGTGACATTCTTGATTGGAAATTTTTGGCATATGGTTGGAAAAGTTAGTGGGGCCTACATAAGCTAATCAAAGTTGAAAATATCAAGAGGCAAGTGAGGTTAGTGGTTTGATCAAGTCAATGAGCTGAATCTGAATCCAATCGAGTGTATTTATGGAGCTTAGTATTTCTTGGTAATTACTCAGTTGAGCAACTCAGTTCATCTATATATTGGAGGAAGCTCAATGTTAGTATGGTTAATTTTATTAGTGTGTTGAGAGAGTATGATTATGGAGGATTGTGTGCAAGTTGTGTGAGTTTTGTGATGTAGAATTGCTAAAGCAGTTTGCAGGTGTTACAACAGATGATAGAGAATGTTTTAGCCAACGTTTTGTATAGTGAGTGAGGAGAAGAAATAATGTTTGATTTCAGTGTGTGGAGAGTTTGGTGTTACCATTTGTGGTGTATTTGAAGATGTGGATTTAGCTTTTGATTTTGTTCCTTGATGATACAATGTTGTAGTGCTCATGTTGAGAAATTATAATTTCCAGTTTGAAATATTTTGAAACGAGAACCACATAGAGAAGTGGAGTTGGAGGACTTCGAAAAAATCAATATAGGTGAATTTTTTTTAATCCAATGGTGGTTGTATAGTTTCGAAGAAACTGAGAGAGGTCTATTGGTCATGGTGGCTTATAGTAGATTGAAGTATTTAGAGTCGATTGATAGTTCAAGAGTAACCAGGCGAGGATCGTTGATTGCGGTGGCCTTCAACGAATGGTAGTTTGCAGATCCACATGAGAAAGAGTATCCATTTTATAGTAGCCATTTGAATCTCTACGTAAATAATTATTTGACATAACAAAATATTTGAGCAGTGCAGTAGTAGCAGGTGGTTTTTTTCCCTGGAGAGGGTTTTCCACAAAAAAAAATTGTGTCCATTGTGTTCATTTCTTTCATGGTTTCATGTTTATATTTGATGCTCTGATCTATGATTTTGTGTTTCAGTTTATGTATGATTAAATAATATTCATTTGGATAAAAAATTTATAAGTGCCTTCACTACTTATTCATCCCCCCAACTTAGTAGTGATCTAGATTCTAACAAAATTGAATTTAGTGCAAAATCAAATAAAACAATAGGCAAATTTGCATTGCAGTGAAAGAAGTTTTGAAGTAGGCAATTGGGTATTTTTATAGATACAACCATATAAACAAATTTCCCTCAAGAAATTTAATAAGGATAATAAATTTTCACCCAAGTACTATGGTCCTTACAAGGTGTGGCAAAAGATTGGTACTATGGCATACAAATTGGAGCTACTTGCATCTTCTCAAGTACACCCAATTTTTCATGTTTTATTATTAAATAAGGCTATAGGTGGCAAGCTCTCAGTTCAAACAATATTTCCAAAACTTGATGAGGAAGAAAAAATCATATTGGAGCCTGAAGCGGTCATAGAAACAAGAAACAAACACCTACAGAATCGATAAATTTTAGAGTATCTCATTAAGTGGAAGAACTACCTTGTTGAAGTTTCCACATGGGGGTGATGAGTATTTTATACATAACCATCTAGAACTACTTAAGCATTGTGGACAACACTTTTTTAAAGGAGAGGGGCATGTTAGGTCCATTTAATACTAGTGTAGCCCCCATATTTTTATTGTTATGCCCCATGTAGTCCCTGTTGAAATGTGTAACTAGGTTCGATATTCATAAATATTAAATGTACTTTTGATTCTTGTATATTGTAAAAAGAAAGAAAATTTATTATGGTTATTTTTGTAGCATGGGTTTCATGCTCAAGGTATTTTATTTAGAGGTCAAGCACCCATTGAGTGCTTCTATAGTTTGTCCTAGGGTCAAGAAGTCAAAATAGTCATTGTCATATGAAGAAGACCCCATCAGGCTCATTGTAACTTGTAAAAAAGATTTATTTTTGTATTTAAAAGTATCAAAATACCCTCTAAGGCCAAGTCATCCTGATAGCTAAGAAGTCAGCCTCATTAGGGAATGTTGTCCTCCTTGGAAGCTATATATAGGAGGGAATTCGACCTCTTATGGACACTCACTCATATTATCATCATCTAAGTGAAGGAGAAGAAAAATAAGGCTAGCGAAGAAGGAAGAAGGACAGGGGACAAAAATCTGTTTTATTTCTCTCTCTCTCTCTCTCATGTGCAAATAAGGAAGGCTAGGGTTTCGATGTTGCAAGATTGAACTTGAGAAAACTATAGAAAGAAGGTTGAAGGAAGCTCTATTAGGTCACCTGCAAGCCCTAGAAGAAGGAGAAAGCCAATCGAAGGTCAAAGGAATCCTTGGAAGCCTTGAAACTTCTCATGTTAGAAAATTATATATTATAGAGCAATGGAACACATAGAATATTGCATAAATATAAACACAAAAAATGCATAAAACCAGAGAGACACAGATATACGTGGTTCACCCAGTTTGGGCTACGTCCACCCCGAACAACTAGTCCTTCCTTTCTATTATCTAGCAAAATGAAGAGACACAACCTACAACAGATCTGCTGTAATATCCTCTATTTTCTCTCACAGTCTCACCTCTTCATTTCTTGCTCGGAGAATACACATCTATTACACAACCTCAATACAATGCCCTCATACAAAGAGAGGGGTTTCCTTCTAGGGAAAAAAACCCTAAACTAAACATAAGTTCTACCGTCAGATCATCCGCCTAATGAACGACCTAGATTGACTAGAAATTACTATACTTTTACAAGGCGATTTTACATCTGTTTCTAACTTCGGGGGTGCTGCCCCCGAAACCCCTGCCGGGGGACCGCTAGCCCCTGGACCCCCTAGCCAGGGGGGATCGCCCCCCAAAACCCCCGCGGGGGGGACAAATCCCCCCTGCACCCCCCCGCGTGGAGGGGTGTACAAACTTCCTGGGGTATACATCCGGCTGAAACAAAGACCTCTAAATAATCATGCTCCACACCCAACATCTCACATGTGTGAAAGCAACAATTGTTGCAAAGGCCAGAAATTTCAGACCTACAGTGGAGGCTGAAATTTTTTAGCTAGGGGTTGAAGTTTTGTAGATGGAAGAGATTTGACTAGGTTTGACTTGGGCAAGGGAAGCACAATATCAATAAGTTTTGAATTTTTATTGGAAGGGTATTGGTCTTGGTCTAGAGGTCTTGGAAGTCATGATTTGAAGAATCTGTAAAAAGAGAATATATTTGTGGGTTTTCCTCTCAAGTGGAAAGGTTTTGGCCCTCGATTGAAACCTACATCCTTTGTTCTTGTATTGTTGATCTTCTTGTTTTTGGTATACATTTTATGATAATAAAAACATAATAATAAGAGAAGAGGCTAATAATAAAAAAAAATAAAAATAAAAAATACATCACAAACAGTTATCAATTTTAAGATAAATCATCCTGGTTTCAATGTTATAGATTGCTCAACATGGTATGAGATCTAAGGTTGGCTAAGGACATGATGAATATCACTACTGTTATGCAACCAGATCACAAAATAGAAGAAAATATAGATCAACAACTTCAAAATCAGCCTCTTCGAGGGGACAACCTCCTTTACATTACAAAAATGAACAATTCTTGGATAATACAAATGAAAAGACCTACTTTCTATATATAGGAGTATAAGGGGTCACAATATAGTCAAATCCGACATAAAAATAATAATGTAAGAGTTCAACAATAACAATAGTGGGCTTCTATGGGGCACAATAGTAACAATATGGGGACAACATGGGCACAAAAATAACAATAAAGGGCTACAATGACAATAATAATAAGAGAATACACTAGTATTATAGGGGCCTAACATGCCCCTCACCTTCAGAAAAGTTTTGTTCTCAATGCTTGAGTAGTTATCGATGCTTTTATATAAAATTATCATCCTCCCATGTGGAATCTTCAGTAGGTAAGTTCTTCCACTTGATGAGATACTCTGAAATTGATCGATTTTGTAGCTATCGAGTTCTTGTTTCTATGACTACTTTAGGTTCCAATATGATTTTTCCTTCCTTGTCAAGTTCTGGAAATATTGTTTGAACTAGGAGCTTGTCACCTATAACCTTCTTTAAGCATGAAACATGGAAAATTGGGTGCACTCGGGAAGTTGTAGGAAGCTCCAATTTGTATGACATAGTACCAATCTTTTGCAACACCTTGTATGGACCATAATACTTTGTTGATAATTTATTATCCTTCTTAGCTTGCTTGAGGGACATTTGTTTGTATGGTTGTAGCTGTAGAAATACCCAGTCGACTACATCAAAACTTTTTTCACTGCGATGTTGATCTACTTGTTGTTTCATTATATTTTGGGCCAAAGTGAGGTTATCCTTTAAGTGTTGGAGAACTTGCTGTTGATGCTTGATGTGATCTTCCACTGCTTGAACCTTAGAATTTTCTCTTAACTATGATGTGATGGATGGTGGATGATATCCATAAAGTGCCATAAATGGGGTCATTTTTGCTGTAGTATGGAAGGAAGTGTTATACCACCATTCAACCAAAGGCAACCATTAATTGACCCATTGATCCGAATTGGATCCTCAAACACTCTTATAGTTTCCTGAACTCTGTAAAACTCATACCAAAGTTTCAAAGTGCCATGGATGTCGAGCTTATCAGAAATAACCTCTAAACAATGGAAATTTGTGGTCAGCACGGAGCAACGAGGACCCTCGGTCAAAGCGCGCAGACTATTGGCCCATGGTAACCGCGTGCTGGCGCAAACTGGCAAAACGGGAAGTCAGATCCAGAAACGAAGGTAGTTTCTGATATGCGATTAGCACTAATCACGTATCGCAAGGCGTCCCCCTCAGTGAAGGAAAGCCCCGAGCGCTTGGTCATGGGGAAAAGCATAGAACCGCACAAAAATCACCGATTCCGTCAGAAGGCGGGCCCCGCGCTAAAACTGGCAGGATATCAGAAGGCCCTCAAGCGGTAAGCGGGTTCGACCGAGTCCCACCTGATTCCATACAACGGGTGACACACATCCAACAGATGAGAGAGAAAACCGCTCTCATCGCACGGGTAAAGGTCATGCTACTTACCCGCGTGATATGGACGGAGACCGTAGGATCTGGAGGCCCTAGATCAATGGCAGAGAAGCAATCCGATGGGTGATTGGATTCGACAGGGAAATAGACTGAGGTGGATAAGATTTGAGATTCGGCATGATCGACGAGTTGGTAGAGGAATCAGTTTTGCGGGAAATCTTGGTGCAATGGAAATAATGACCATTCAAAAAGAACTGACACTCAGTTCGTGAGGAAACAGGTCGCCACCTCTCTGTGAAGCATTATAGTGATGATGACGTAGAGCAGGGGAATTCTAGCAGACAGAGGCAGGAGATCCAGAGAGTCGGGAAGCAGAAACGAATAGTCAGGGGGCAGATTAGCTTTAAGCCACGAATAGACAGAGAAAGCAGAGAGAGGGAGAAGCAGGAAAAGAGAAAAAAGAAGAAGTAAAGTAAATTGCAGAGAACAGAGAAGCTGAGCTGACCTGCAGAGCAAAGGCAACATTGAGCAGACAGAGACAGAGAGAGTCTGAGAATCTGTGAACTCCAAAGAAGGCTTGAGAGGTTCAAGCAACTCCTTTGTGTATACCTGTCAGGTATTGAGTACCAAATTGGACTCATACCACCGAGACCAGTCAAGGTCAAGTTTCAGTAAGGGGAGTCTGTGTACTCTAGAGACTTGGGGGATCCAAGTACAACCCTATTGATCATTATCTGTTAAGTGAGACTCAATTTGAGCTCACTATTGTAAAACTCTATTTTTTTAGACATAATAGAAAGGCCACCACTGAAGGCTGGACCAGGAGACATAGCCCAGGAGGATTGGGTGAACTCCTTATTAAATTTGTTGTGTTTATGTGCTTGCTTACTGTGTTCTTTTATTGTTTCAGTGTTTGTGTATTTCGCAATATTATCGATCCGTTGCATAAAATAGCATAGACACTCCCTACCACATAAGTTTGTAATACCTTGATTAATTAACTGAGATCATTCACAAGTGCTTTCAGATCAAGTGGTATCAGAGCTTCTAGGTTGTTTAAGGTTAGACAAGCTTGTGCTAGATTTTTTTGTTGAATGTTAACTAAATCAAAGCTTAAATTAGGAGAACGAGAGTTGGTCGAAACTAACCCAGAAATTGGAAGAGTCTGTCCTAAGAAGAAAATGTCAGAAGAAAGTCCCTTGGGACCAGAACCCCAATTTATAGATAGTTTCCTGGCCATGAGGTCCATGGTAGAGGAAATGTGTAGGGATTTTAGGAAACATAAATATGAAGATTCATCAGGCTCCAAACACGATAAAGGAGAAGAAGAGTCTCTCCTCCATGACCACTCAAAAGGAAAAGGGAAAGAAGAAAACTTTCTCACACCTCCTAATAGCCCTGAACATAAAAGGAAGACATCTTTGATTAAATTAGATGTTAAATTTGATTTACCAATATATGATGGAGAGTTGAATGCAGAGAAGCTGGATAATTGGATCAGACAAATTGATGTTTATTGCAGAGTGCAGAGTATCGACTCAGACAAGAGTAAGATTCAACTGGCTAGCCTACGCCTTGGAGGCACTGCCTTGGTATGGTGGGAAGGCAAGACACAAGCTGACATGAAGAAACATGGTAAGATTCTTTCTGTCTAGAGTGAATTTGTTTCTGCAATTAAAAAGCAGTTATATCCACTAGCTTACATGCAGCAAGCCATGATGAGCTGGCAAACTCTTTGCCAATTGAAAGGGAAAAGTGTACAAGGTTACACCAAAGAATTTAGGAAGAGAGCTTGATTCTAGGAATTTCATTAGACTCACCCAAGACTCTATTGAAGTACATAGGTGGTCTATACAGCTACATGAGGCACACTATCCTCATGTTTAATCCCACTAGTATAGATGAGGTATCTGTTCAAGCTACACATCTAGAAGCTAGAGGAAAGAATGGGAACCCAGAATTTGGAGGATCATCCAAGCCCATTGCAAGCAAGAATAAGGAGAAAAGAAAACAGAAATGGAAAGAGAGGAAGGCCAACACTGCACAGAAGAGCAAGTCTTCATGCACTCATTGTAAGAAGGATGGGCATGATGATGAGCACTGTTGGATTCTACATCCGGAGCTGAGACCTAAGAAGCTCAAGGGCAAGAAAGAGAAGACTGCTGCAGCTATTCAGAAAGATTTGGGGTCGGACTCAGGAGATGAAACAACCATTGCAGCCAAAGGTATAAAAGGTAAAAATTCTGAAGTTTCTACTAGTAAGTCTGCACAATCTATTAATGATGAAGAAAATGAGAGAAAAAGACATGAGCTTTTCCATATTCGAGTTATTTCCAAGCATCAAAAGATTGATACTTTGTTTTATAGTGGCTCACAAGTAAATTTAATTTCTGAAGCAATAGTAAAGAAGTTGGGATTACTAACTACACCTCACAAGAAACCATATCCATTAGGTTGGTTAAGTGATAAAGCACAACTACAAGTGACTAGAGATGTAAACTTAAGTTTTCTTTTGGGTCAACATTTGTAGATGAGGTTGAGTTACATATAGTTCCTTTGGATATATGTGGAATTTTTTTGGGAAGTCCCTACTTGTATGGTAGAAAAGCTATTTTCTATAGAGCTGAGAATAAGTATCTACTCATTAAAGATGGAATCAAATACTTTGTAAGGGCTCATAAGCTCAAGAATAATTATACTCTCATAAACTCAGGGCAGATGAAACGAATTGTAAATTCATGGAAACAGTTTTTACTGATGGTTGTAAAGGAAAATAAACCTAATAAAGCCAATGTATTTGAGGGTTGTGATGCTAAACAACAAGCTGATTTAGAAAAAGTTGTTTCAGAATATGATATCTTGTTTCAAGAACCTAAAGGTCTGCCACCCAAAAAGGAAATAGTGCATGATATTAATTTGCAGCAAGATGCTCCATTGCCTAACATCGAAATGTATAGGTTGTCCGCTTTAGAGAATGCAGAAATCAAGAAGCAGGTGCAGGAGTTGCTCGAGAAGGGGTTCATCAGACCTAGCACATCACCATGTGGGTCTCCAATCGTTTTGGTGAGAAAGAAAGATGGCTCGTGGAGAATGTGCATTGATTACCGAGCACTGAATAAGATAGCGATAAAATTTTTTTATCCCCTTCCTCGCATAGATGATCTATTAGATCAATTGAAAGAAGCTGTTTATTTTTCCAAGTTAGACTTGGATAGTGGATATCATCATGTCAGAGTTGCAGAACAAGATGCATGGAAGATTGCTTTCAAAACAAAGTAGGGATTGCATGAGTCGCTGGTTATGCCTTTTGGCTTAACTAATGCTCCTGCTACTTTCATGAGAATAATGAATGATGTACTCAGACCTTTTCTTGATGATTTTGTTATTGTATATCTAGATGACATTCTTATATTTAGAAAAATGTGGGAAGAACATTTAAAGCATGTTAAGCAAACACTAGATGTTTTGAAAAGAGAAAAAATTTATGTTAAACTCTCAAAATGTGAATTTGGCAAAACATCTTTGAATTATTTGGGACATATAGTAGGGGGTGGTGAATTGAAGATAGATCCCTCTAAGGTGGCAGTCATTGTAAACTGGCCTAAACCCAAATCTGCTACAGAAGTTAGAAGCTTCTTAGGAGCAACACAATATTGGAGAAGGTTCATTTCTAACTTTTCCTTAATTGCAGCTCCCTTACATGCTTTAACATGATTGAACAAGGTGTTTCAATGGGGAGGCAAACAACAGGAAGCCTTTGACACCTTGAAAGAAAATATTAGTACAACCCCAGTACTAGCACTGCCTGATCTTCAAAGACTGTTTGAGATCCAAACAGATGCCAGTGACTATGCCATGGGAGCAGTGTTGATACAACATGGTAAACCCATATGTTATCATTCTGAGACATTTAATTCTGCAGTAGCTAACTATCCCACATATGATAAAGAATTGTATGCATTAGTATAGAGTGTGAAAAGGTGGAAACATTACTTAATGGGAAAAGAGACAGTTATACATACTGATCATCAACCACTTCAATATCTACACTCCCAAACTAAGTTGCAGCAATCAAGACACTATAGATGGATGGGTTTTCTACAACAGTTTCATTTAGTCATCAGATATAAAAAGGGCATACACAATAAAGTTGTAGATATGTTATCTAGACCAATTATAAATGCATCCACTATACTTAAGCATAATTCAGTACTGCATGAGAGCTACATTGAACAATATGCTCAAGATATATATTTTAGAGGTGTATATGCAACTTTAAGTCAAGGAAAACGAGTAGAAAAATTGGATTATCACATTAAGGACCAACTCTTGTATCATTGTGGGAAGCTATGCATTCCACAAACTAAAAGAGTAAAGATAATTCGAGAAGCACACACTTCTCTAATATCAGGTCACTTTGGGGTAAGTAAAATGGTTGTGCAGCTGCAAATATTTTGTTATTGGCCAAAAATGAATGAGACAGTTTCTAGATATGTAAGAGGGTGTACCATGTGTGCTAAAAGCAAGCCCAGAAATAGAAAACTAGGCTTTTACACCCCACTACCAGTTCCTTCTCATTCTTGGGAAAGTGTTTCCATGGACTTTGTTGGAGGACTGCCTAAATCTAGGAAAGGTCATGACTATTTATATGTTTTTGTGGATAGGTTCAGAAAAATGTGTATTTTGATGCCTTGTAATAAACAGATTACAGCTGAACAAACTACATAGTTGTTCTTTCAGCATGTATGGGTTCATTTTGGATTACCCACTTCCATTGTATCTGATCGAGACACCTGATTTGTTGGGAAGTTTTGGTCGAGTCTGTGGGGACTGATGGACACCAAACTGAAGAAAAGCACAGCCTTTCATCCACAAACAAATGGCCAGACAAAAGTGGTCAATAGGACAGTGATCCAGTTACTCAGAGGCTATTGCAGCAAGAATCCCAAACTTTGGGATGAGCATTTGTGTTATGTTCAGCATGCTTACAATCGAGAAAAACATTCTTCTGCATAAAGATCTCCTTTTGAGACCTGTTTTGGTTTCACACCAAGGTCTCCCTTGGATTTTGTATTTGGTAAAGACATAGCAGTTGATGGACACAGTGATGTGGACAAGGCAACCAAGTTCATTGAAAAAGTTCAAGAGATTCTCCAGGCAGTACATGAACAGTTGCAAAAGAGTCAAGACAAATACAAGGCAAGGCATGACAAGCATTGGATGGAGCATAATTTCCAAGTTGGTGATCAAGTTTGGCTGTGTATCAGTAAAGATAGAATGCAAGGTGAAGGTAAAAAGCTAAAGCCAATAAGGTATGGACCTTTCAAGATACTTGAGAAAATTGGTGAGAATGCTTTTCGCCTTGATTTACCAGCTTACATGCACATCTACTCAGTCATTAATGCAGACAGCTTGAGACTATTTGAACCTTCATTAATTGAAGACCCCAAAGAGCAGAGTCAATTTCCTTCTATTGATGATTTTTTACCTGCATATCTCAATGAATTGCAGGAAGACACAGTTCTAGACAGGAAGGTGAGGACGACACGTAGGGGAGATGTTGAGTACCTCAGGATTGGACTTAAGGGTTCAAAGCCAAGTAGTGCAAAATGGATAGAGATTGGACAAGTGAGATAGCTATACCCTCACTTAGTCGATGCTTGAAACCAAACTTTTGGTGGTCCAAAAGCTTTTTCAGTGCGAAGGCCGTGATCCGAATTGGATCCTCAAATACTCTTACAGTTTCCTGAACTTTGTAAAACTCATACCAAAGTTTCAAAGTGTTATAGATGTCGAGCTTATCAGAAATAACCTCTGAACAATGGTAATTTGTGGTCAGCACAGAGCAACGAGGACCCTCGGTTAAAGTGCACAGACCATTGGCCCATGGTAAGTGTGTGTTGGCGTAAACTGGCAAAACGGGAAGTCAGATCCAGAAACGGAAGCAGTTTCTGATACGCGATTAGCGCTAAGCACTAATCGCGTATCGTAGGGCATCCCCCTCAGTGAAGGAAAGCCCCGAGCGCTTGGTCACGAGGAAAAGCATAGAACCGCATGGAAATCGCCGATTCCATCAAAAGGTGGGCCCCGTGCTAAAACCGGAAGGATATCGGAAGGCCCTCAAGCGGTAAGCGGGTTTGACCAAGTCCCACCCAATTCCATACAATGGGTGACACGCATCCAGTGGATGAGAGAGAAAACCACTCTCATCACATGGGTAAAGGTCATGCTACTTACCCGCGCGATATGGACGGAGACTGTAGGATCTGGAGGCCCCAAATCAACGACGGAGAAGCAATTCGATGGGTGACCGGATTCGACAGGGAAATAGACTAAGGTGGATACGTTTTGAGATCTGGCATGACCGATGAGTTGGCAGAGGAATCAGTTTCACGGGCAATCTTGGAGAAACGGAAATAACAACCATTCAAAAAGAACTGGCACTCAGTTCATGAGGAAACAGGTGGCCACCTCTCTGTGAAGCATTACAGTGATGATGACGCAGAGCAGGGGAATTCTAGCGGACAGAGGCAGGAGATCCAGAGAGCCGGGAAGTAGAAACGAACAGTCAGGGAGCATATTGGCTTTAAGCTATGAACAGACAGAGAAAATAGAGAGAGGGAGAAACAGGAAAAGAGAAAAAAGAAGAAGTAAAGCAAATTGTAGAGAACAGAGAAGTCGAGCTAACTTGCAGAGCAAAGGCAGCATCGAGCAAACAGAGACAGAGAGAGTATGAGAGTCTATGAACTCTAGAGAAGGATTGAAAGGTTCAAGTAACTCGTCTATGTATACCTATTAGGTATTGAGTACCAAATTGGATTCATACCACTGAGACCAATCGAGGTCGAGTTTCAGTAAGGGGAGTTTGTGTACTCTAGAGACTTAGGGGATTCAAGTACAGCCCTACTAATCATTATCTATTAAGTGAGACTCAATTTGAGCTCACTGTTGTAAAACTCTATTTTTTTAGACACAATAGAAAGGCCACCACTGAAGGCTGGACTAGGAGACATAGCCCAGGAGGATTGGGTGAACTCCTTATTAAATTTGTTGTGTTTATGTGCTTGCTTACTATGTTCTCTTATCGTTTCAGTGTCTGTGTATTTCGCAATTTGTATTTCGCAATTTTATCGATCCGTTGCATAAAATAGCATAGACACCCCCTAGCACATAAATATGTAATACCTTCATTAATTAACTGAGATCATTCATTGTGTCTGTTTATTAGATACAAAGCAATGAAGATATCCTTCCAAATTTTTGTCCACTATCTCATTTTTCCCACCAGATTGAGGATGATACAATGAGCTATGAGCTAACTGAGTACCCAAACAAGAAAATAATTCTATCCAAAAATTTCCAGTGAAAATGGGATCTCTTTCACTTACAACAATCTTTGGGTTTCCATGTAGCTTTTTAATTGTTTCCATAAATACAGTAGCAATTGTATTGGCTTTAAAGGGATGAGAAAATGCAAAAAATTGTGTATACTTGGTAATTTTATCAACTACCACCATGATGACACTCTTTCCTTTGAACTTGGGTAAAGTTGTGATAAAATCCATTGAAACCTCCTCCCAACGTTGACTTGGAATGGATAAAGGTTGTAATAGACCTGGGGTCTTAATTGTTTCAACTTTATTTTTTTGAAAAACCAAACATTCCGCCAAAAACCTTTGAATATTAGATTTAAGGCCATACCAAAAAAATTATTTCTTAACCCTATGGTAAGTTTTTAAAAATCCTGAGTGCCCTCCTAAGGGAGAGGTGTGCAATTCCATAAGAATCTTTTGCTTGAGTTGGGAATTCTTATAGAGGTATAAGCAATCTTTGTACCATAATGAATCCTTTTTCCAGCTAAATGTGTCATATGTACTGGGGTCTTGTTGTAACTTCTGAATGAGTTCCCACACTTCTTCTTCATTCTTCCATTCATCCCTTGCTTTGTTTATCCAATTTGGTTGGATAATAGAAATGGCGCAAAGAAATTCTTCCACATCCTCATCCTTTCTTGAGAGTGCATCTGCAACAAAATTTTTCTTCCCTTTTTTGTAGATGATTTCAAAGTCACGACCCAACATCTTTGTGACCCATTTTTGTTGCTCTTCTGAAGATAATATTTGTTCTAAAAAGTATTTAAGACTATCATGATCTGTTTTTACCTTGTAGTGTCTTTCGATTAGGTAAGGTTTCCATTTCTTAAGTGCATGTAGTATTGCCAGCATTTCCTTCTCATAAATAGATTTGTGTAAATACTTTCCTTTGATTGGATGACTTTCGAAAGTAATGGGTCTTACTTATTACATTGAAACAACACTAATTCCATTTCCTGAGGCATCACATTCCACAATAAAGGTTTTTGTGAAGTTTGGCATAGCTAAGACCGGTGCTTAGCACATTTCCTTTTTAAGATGTTCAAAGGCTTTCATTGCTTTTGGAGTCGAAGAAAATGCATCTTTCTTAAGTAATGTTGTTAGAGGTGCTGCTATTCTCCCATAATTCTTAACAATCTTGCAATAATACCTTGTCAACCTGAGAAATCCTTGCATATGCTTTATGGATGCGGGGATTTACCATTCCTTAATGGATTTAATTTTGCTAGGGTCTACCTTAACACCTTCATGAGATACAATATGACCCAAATATTCCACGTCTTGTACTCCAAAGAAACATTTGGATGTTTTTGCATATAATGATCCTTCCAAGACTTGCTGTAGATTAGTATATCATCAAAAAATAATAACACAAATTTTCTAACGAAGGGTTAGAAAATGGAATTCATCAACCTTGAAATGTAGAAGGTGCATTGGTAAGGCCAAAAGGCATGACCAAAAATTCATAATGACCCTTGTTGGCTTAAGGGGGCCTAACCCAGGTTTAGAGTTGTTCACGCTAGCCAAAAAAACCCTAACTGTTGGCCCTTTTAGAAACAACCTGTGTAACGCAGACTGTAGTCTCACCTAAAGCAGTATTGGGGAATGCTAGAACCAAGTTTATGCATCCAGAGACATGTGATAAGTGGTTCTTAAGCTCCTATAGCTCAGATCTGCCTTCGCACAGACCAGTATCCTTCTAGGGATTGTTACTATAACTTGGTTAAACAAGCTTCTAGACCTTCGCGAAGGTCTATGACCAGTCTCTGCGGACCTTAAACAAACAAGTTACCTACTTTCTTGCATCAATAAATAACCCTAGCTCTGATTTCACGTAGATCTATCCAATTCATTAGAAATCATAGTAGAATCAACCCTTAACTTCACAAACACAGATAATTACTTAAAACATGCATAAATAAGATATATTCAATAGTTTCGTGCAACATTCATACATTATTTCATGAAAACATATCATTGAGCAAGAAAATATAACATAAACATAAATGCTCAGATTGCACAGTAATTATTCAAAATAAGTCTTTATTGATCTTCAATGTTCAGATTACAAACTCTTCTACCCTGCGCACTCAGTTGCAGGGGTCCGTGCACTTCTTGACTTTCTTAGGTGGAGGCCTTAGTGAAGTTCTTCTTGGCTTCCATGAAAGTCTCTTTAGCTCGAGTGAGATAAAAAGTGACATCTTTCTCAGTCGCATTTCACACCCATCCATCTTCCTCAGTCTACTTACCTTTATCTGCACCAATTGTCATACCACTTCTTAATATAATGTTTATGCTATGATCCTCTTCCCGGGGCTCATCCCTCATCATCTAAATGTTTTTCATAGGATGTTGGGTCTGTGCCTTCTTCTCTTGCATATTTTCCATAAGGATCGGACATTCCTCTATGAAATGGTTAAACTGTCGACAATACTGACATGAGGGATGCGTGGGCTTTGTACAATCTCACGCGAAGTGCCCTGCTTCGCTGCAGTTATAGCAGATTACATGCCTACACCCTCGACCTGGTCCAACGCCTCTTCCTTGTCCTCAGCTTTGGAATCCTCCATGCGCTGGTCCTCCACCTTGATCTTGAGGTCGGTTCTTTACCTACATTCTGTAGGTATGGGTTCTATCCATCATCATCTCATAAATCCTATAATGGCTTTCATCGTGTCCTACAGACGTACAAAAATTGGAAAATAACTGTTGAGGGGTCTATACAAACTTTTGCAATAGATGGTAGTTATCATTAGCATGTTGTTCTGCAACTTGAAAAATAGTGCACCACATCGTAGCTCCCACACTTGTCCCCACATTATTCTATGGTTTCAAGGGTACATGCCCTCCCCTATAATATAATTCTTAAAGACAGGGCAATGATCCTTATCATGTACATGTCTCTTACATTTCAAACACCAGATCTCAACATGCACCTCCGGCTGAGCTTCCCTTCCTTTCTTCAGGCTCTACAATTCCAAGTGCAGGCTCTCTAGCTGTGAATGAATTTGTTGCACTCCCAAGTTTGTATCTTGAATAGGTGATGCATCCACCCTCATCGCGATTTCCAAGGCTTTTGCTTGCGTTTCTATTTTCTGTTGTGACAGAGGTATTCTTAAATGCAGCAAGAGCGATGCTATAAACCAATGACAATGTTGAGAATATGATATTTCCATATTAGCTTGCTTGATGAGGCATGTCAACCTTTGTTGAAAATAATACTGAGAGGGGGGGTGAATCAGTATTATCAGATTAATCAAACTTTTCAAATGCCCAAAACATATACGCTACTTCAGTTAAGTGAACCAGCGTGTACACGCTACTGTGACGAAGTAAAACAACGTATAAGCAGAAAACTCACAATTTAGTTGGCTTATTCTTCAATTAAGTGCATCAGGACATTATTCATCATATTAACAGTAAACATGTGCAGTATAACAGAACAGATAAAAAGCCACACACATGAACACCAAGATATAAGGTGGAAACCCAATGTGGGTGAAAACCACCTGCTGCAAGTTGTCTCTATCTTTCTTAATATGAAACTTCAGTTTACAATCTTTTGTACTGGTGCAGCCTTATACCAGTACGCAGGCTACAACCTGCAGAAGGCTTCAACCTTCTCTCGTTCTCCAAACTTCCTTGGAAGGGAGCTCCAACCCCCTTTTGCTTTTGTACTAGCCAAGATACTAGTACGTAGGTGCTGACCTACAATCTTCCTTCTTCCAGGTATCACTTTTCATACATTTTCAGACTTGGATATTCCTGAAGCACAACATTACAATCTGAAGACCACAATTCATTCAATTTTCACAACAGATCATTGAAGCATAAAACAACCAACTTTGAATCACTGAACCACTGAACCCTGTCAATCACCAGTTACCAGAACACAGAGCAGACTACAGAACTCTGTAATAACAGTCAGATCCCACTGTAAACCCAAATCAAGCTTCAAAAGATATACGCTACTTTAATGAGCAGAAACCGCGTATACACGCGCTTTTACCGAAGCCAACCTGCGTACAGATCTAAAAATAAACTTTCTCAACTTGCAGCTGTACCAGATATTAGTTAGACTCAGAACGTAACATTGCGACAATATGCAGATCTAGAAATACGCATAATCAACCATAACATGATAGTGCATTTCAAACCATTTGATCCCGATCTCTCCTTAGATCTAGTTCTCCATCAACCGATGAGATCTCTCCTTAGCTCAGATCAACCAACTCAGAACCTGCATATCAGATCTCTTTCTCTCTTAGATATTCATGCCTTGTCGAAAGATGATCTTTGCCTAATGATCTTCTTCTCCTTATATAGCCTTAGGCCTTTCTCAATACCAAGAGCCAAAACCATAGTAACACAATACCATCAACTTTAAAACTAGGGATCGACACGCCCGTCGAGACATAATGGTCCGAAATCATAGGCACAACTTCCAAGGTCTAACCACCATGAACCAAAGGAACCTTTCCACATACACGCGCTTTTTCTGAATCTAACTTGCGTGTACACGCGACTTGGGCTTAACGAAAGAGCGTGTATGAGCTTTCTTGCCATGCTGTACTGAGATCTATCTTCTGATTGAGTTGCCATCACCTGTACTAACCTTTGAGCACCTGTACCATCCACTGAGTGAGTTGCCATCAAGGACAACACTTGAACCATAATGCCAACAATCTCCCCCTTTGGACTTGATGGCAACCACCACACCAAGTCACTCTCCCCCTTTGACATCAAGGGCAAAGGGAGGACCAAGATATTCTCTTCCTTGGTAATCCTTCTGCTGTCCATACTGCTGTCCATACTCCCCTGAGTACATGCTGAAATCTCCAAGTGTGCTCCCCCTTTGTGAATGCCAAAGAGTACCAATCTATCCATCCTGCTCACCAAGTGCTGTTCATGCTCCCCTTGACTGTAGGCAAGATCTGCAAAAGATGTTCTTCAAGAAGAACATGACTCTATACATCATAAAAGACCTTCCTATCACCAAAGACTCATACATACATCCATTTCTCAACTAAGTGAGGATATTCAAAAAAAATGACTCATCCACCCAACCAAGTGGGGATACATCAATATTGACTCATCCACCTAACCATGATAATACATGAACATTTCATCATTCATCCCAGGCATAGTGGGGAAACCAACAAAGGCCGTTACATGACCTTGACACCATAAAAGAGACAAGAGAGATACATGACATAGAGACAACAGATCTAGACCAAGACTTAGGAAAGACATCAGCAGCATCTGATAAACATCTTGTTAGATCAGCAACTAGAATTTCTTTCTGAGCTCCTTCTCCTGAAACCAACAACCAAAAACATCTGAATGCCAACAATGCTTTATGAGACTTTTGAGCTGCTCCCCCTGAACCTGTGCCTGTTGCACTCCCTGAAACTGTGCCTGAATAATTCTGACATTCCTATTGCTGTTCAGAACTTCAGAGTTTTCCCTTGCTGTTCAGAACTTCATATACGCGTTTTCTCCTGTATAAAACAGCGTATGTACGCGGATATTCTTTCTGCAACAAGCGTCCAGCATACACGCGACTTTCCCACCATGAATCCGCGTGTATACGCTAATATTACTTCCGTAACCTGCGTATACCAACTTTTCTGTAGAACAAACAAATTTCAACAACAGGATGAAGCATTAACTACTCCCAGCTTTTGTCTGAGATATTCAAAAGTTTCCCTGGGCAGTGGTTTTGTGAGAATATCAGCAACTTGCTCCTTAGAAGGAACATACTCCAACTTGACCTTCTGCTCAAGCACTTGTTCCCGAAGAAAATGGTACTTGATTGGTATGTGCTTGGTCTTTGAGTGCATGACTGGATTCTTTGAAATGCTGATTGCACTTGTATTATCACATAAGATAGAGACAGGTGGAGTGCAAGTGATTTGAAAGTCCTGCAAGGTCTGCATCATCCAAAGAAGTTGTGTACAACAAGATGCTGCAGCTACATATTCTGCTTCAGCTGTAGATAAGGCAATCGAACTTTGTTTCTTGCTGAACCAAGATACTAATCTGGAACCCATGAAGAAAGCACCTCCACTTGTGCTTTTCCTATCATCCACACTTCCAGCCCAATCTGCATCTGTGTAAGCATGAAGAGTGAGATCAGTATTTCTAGGATACCATAAGCCATAGTTTTGGGTCCCTTGAAGATATTTGAAGATTCTTTTGACTGCCTGAAGATGAGTTTCCTTTGGGTTGGCTTGAAATCTTCCAACCATTCCTACTGCATGTGTAATATCTGGTCGAGTACCTGTCAAATAAAGCAAACTCCCAATCATGGATCTATAAGTGGGTTGGTGGACTGCTGCTGATTCATCATTTGCACTGAGGCTGCATCCTGTAACCATGGGTGTACATACTGGTTTTGACTCTTCCATGCCATACTTCTTCAAGATCTGCTTGAGGTATTTGGTTTGAGACAAGAAGATACCTCCTTCATTTTGTTGGATTTGCAATCCAAGAAAATATGTCAATTCTCCAAGAAGTGACATTTCGAATTCTTTCTGCATAACCAAGGCAAAGTTTTGACTCATAGTCTCTTCATTGCTGCCAAAAATAATATCATCTACATAAACAACAAGAATTAGCAATTTGTTATTTTCAACTTTTATATAGAGATTGCTATCTGCTGATCCTTTTGAAAAGCCTTGTTGGTGAAGATATTTGTCCAACCGATAGTACCAAGCCCTTGGAGCTTGTTTGAGCCCATAGAGAGCCTTTTTCAATCTGCATACAAGGTTTGGATCATTCCCAAGAATGAACCCATCTGGCTGCTCAATATATACTTCTTCTTCTAAGTCTCCATTCAGGAAGGCTGATTTCACGTCCATTTGAAATACCTTGAAGTTTTGAAAGCTTGAGAGAGCAAGGAACATTCGGATGGCCTCTAGTCTTGCCACAGGAGCAAAGGTCTCTTCAAAATCTATTCCTTCTTGCTGTGCATACCCTTTACAAACAAGTCTGGCCTTGTTTCTAATTACTTCTCCATTTTCATTTAACTTATTCTTGAAGACCCATTTTGTTCCTATTACATTCTTATCTTTTGGTCTAGGAACCAATTCCCAAGTGTTGTTCCTTTCGATTTGCTCAAGTTCTTCATCCATTGCTTTGACCCAACATTCATCTTTGCATGCTTCTTTCACATTTTGTGGTTCAATGGAGGAGAGTAGAGCCAAGTAGCTTGAAGCTTCTGCAAGTGTCCTTCTTGTTTGTACTCCTGCTTCTTTCTGCCCCACAATCTGAGTTTCTGGATGATTCTTTTGGACATATCTGGATGGAGTCTTTCTTCTATTCTTGTCTGCTCCTCTGGTTCTTCTTGAGATTCTTCTTCTTCTTGAGGTTCTTCTTCTTCATCATTTCGCCTTTGAGAGTAACCTTCATCTTCTTCATGATGAACTTGCCTAGGAATATATCCCTTCTCATCAACCACTATATCAATACTGTCAACAATTCTGCCAAGTCTTTTATTGTAGCACTTGTATGCTTTGCTATGTGGAGAATAACCAAGAAGAATGCCCTCATCTGCTCTAGGTTCAAGTTTGCCAAGTTGCTCATCAGTGTTCTTAATATAACATTTGCTCCCAAAGATTTTGAAATGCTTCACGGAAGGAGTTTTACCACTCCAAAGCTCATGAGGTGTTTGAGTGCTGTTTACTCGGACATTTGTTTTGTTAAGAATGATAACAGCAGCATGTGCGGCTTCTCCCCAGAAGGTTGCAGGAGTACCTGATTCATCGAGCATAGCACGAGCCATTTGTTGGATAGTTCTGTTCATTCTTTCCACAACCCCATTTTGCTGAGGAGTTCTAGCTGTAGAGAATTCTCTTCTTATCCCATGTTCATCGCAGAAATCAAAAAATTCATTTGATGTGAACTCCCCACCTCTGTCAGATCTGAGGCACTTGATTTTGTGTCCTGATTCATTTTCGGCCAATGCTTTGAAGGATTTGAATTTTTCGAATGCTTCATCTTTGTGCTTCATAAGCCCTAACCAAACAAACCTTGAGAAATCATCAATGAATAATATCAGATATTCTTCTCCTCGAGGTGACCTTTTTCTAAATGGACCACATACATCTGTATGGACTAGCTCAAGAGGCAAGCTAGCTGACCTTCCTTCTCTGGAAAGTTAGTTCTGGTCTGCTTTCCAAACTGACAAGATTTGCATATGGTGTTGTCTGGAATTTTGATATCTGGAAGATCGCGAACTGCCTGATATTTGCATGCTTTCCTTATTTGTGAGAAGCTTAGATGTCCCAACCTTCGATGCCATAACCAGTGCTCTTCATCCTTGCTAAGATAGCATTGTTGTTGTTCTTCTTCAAATATGTACAGATTATTTGGAGTTCTTTTGCCTTTGAGAACTGTTTTACCTGTATCAAGATCACGAACAAGACATCCATTCGATCTGAAAATAACCTCTGTTTTTTGATCACACATCTGGCTGACACTTAGAAGATTATGTTTCAATCCATCAACATACAAAACATTTCCAGCCTTGACCTTTTCTTTTAAAGGAGCAATACCTTTTCCTTTTATAGTAGCAGGAGTATCATTTCCAAAAGAGACTTTCTTTCCCTTTTCTAAAGTAGAATAAGATTCAAGTTTTTCTTTATCACCTGTCATATGTTTCGAACATCCACTGTCAATGTACCATAGATTTTCCTGTCCTTCTGCATAAAATGCTATCCCACATCTTTCTGTTTGAGGTTCCTTTATTCTCCATGTTTTGGTGCTTGTGGCTTGTTCCTTTTTCTCCTGAAACCTGCTCCTGCATTCAGAGTCTTTATGACCAAAATTATTGCAAATAGAACATTCAACTTCATTTTCAAGCACCGAAAAGTTGTTATAGGTCCTTTTTGTAATCCCTGTCATACTTCTTTGTTTTTGAGCTTCCCTAGTCATGATTGTTTTATATGCAACACATTGAGCTGCTCTGTGACCAAAGTTGTGGCAAGAAAAGCATTGTCCATTGAAGAAGCTTCTGCGGTTATTGAATCTACCAGCCAACTGATTGTAATTTCTATTTTCATCTATTCTTGAGCCAAACTGAGAAGATTTTACCTGTGGTTGGTTGTAGCTTTTGTTCATCCTTAAGGAGGATTGTCCCTGATAGTTTCTGTTTGTAACTCGTCCCTGCTTTACCTGATTATCTTCATTGTTCTTCCGCTCATTTCCTCTTGCTGCATCAAGATAACTTTTTGAGGTGGATGCTTGAGAGGTTTCTCCATTATAGCCCAAACCTGTTTTGTTTAGAGGAGACCGCTGCACACTAATAATCTCATCCAAGGTTTCAGATCCTTTGACAAATTTAAGATTAATAGTTTTTGTTTTCTCAATTTCTTTTCTGAGACCAACAATTTCACCTTCTAGTTTTTCAAGATGTTTTTCCTTTTCATCAATTTGAAATTGCAAAGTATCAATAATCACATTCCTTTCTTCTATGCTTCTCTTGAGTCTAGTGATTTCATTATAGAGATTATCCACATCTATAGCATCCTCATAATCATCATCTTCAAATGCCATTAACAGCTTATATTTATTACCTTGTTCATCTTCATCACTGTTTGATAAGCCATCACTATCTTCATGGGTGTAGTAGCTTTTCCTATTTGCACTTTGTTTCTTGTTCCATCTAGCAGGTTCTTTTCCTTTATCCTTATAAGGACATTTTGCAGCATAATGACCTACTTTCCCACAAGCAAAACATTTGAAAGGTAGCTTACCTCTGAACCTTCCAGAACCCCTTTGAAGATTTCTGACAAAATTTGATTCTTCTTCCTCTTCTTCTGGAACATGGCTTGCTTCATAGTAATCTTCTTTTCCTGATGCCTTAAAAGCAGCTTCCCTTCTGTCAGATGGACCTCCCTTTCTCATTTCATAAGCGGTTAGAATTCCATGTAGCTGAGACATAGTGAGAACACGGAGATTTTCTTTTTCTTCTATTGCAGATACTTTAGATTCAAACTTGGGGGATAAAGATCTTAGAACCTTTTGAACTACTATAGTTTCTCTTATTTCTTCACCCAAGTTTTTCATACAATTAACAATCTCATCTACCCGGAGAAAATAATTAGCCACACTTTCATCATTATACATCCTGAGAGTCTCATATTGAATCCTGAGTGTTTGAAGTTTAGCTTCCTTTACCTGTTCATCTCCTTCATAGCTAGTGATCATTTTGTCCCATATTTCTTTTGCTGATTTGAAGTGCATGACCTTCATGAATTCTGTTTGAGATATACTTCCTAATAGGGTAGCGACTGCTTTTGCATTTGTTTCATATGCCTTTTTTTCATCTGGATCTGTAGGAGTAGCTGAAGGAAAAGCATAGCCTTTTTCTACAATGTCCCAAACTTCTGTACCAAGAGATTGAAGATATGCAGTAACTCTTACCTTCCAATAATTGAAATTTGTTCCATCAAAAACCGGTGGCCTGATTGATGCTTCTTTCTCGTAGTTGCTCATGATGAATGATCTTCCTTCAAGCGATCAAGCTTTTCTGAAGGACCTGCTCCGATACCAATTGTTGAAAATAATACTGAGAGGGGGGGTGAATCAGTATTATCAGATTAATCAAACTTTTCAAATGCCCAAAACATATACGCTACTTCAGTTAAGTGAACCAGCGTGTACACGCTACTGTGACGAAGTAAAACAACGTATAAGCAGAAAACTCACAATTTAGTTGGCTTATTCTTCAATTAAGTGCATCAGGACATTATTCATCATATTAACAGTAAACATGTGCAGTATAACAGAACAGATAAAAAGCCACACACATGAACACCAAGATATAAGGTGGAAACCCAATGTGGGTGAAAACCACCTGCTGCAAGTTGTCTCTATCTTTCTTAATATGAAACTTCAGTTTACAATCTTTTGTACTGGTGCAGCCTTATACCAGTACGCAGGCTACAACCTGCAGAAGGCTTCAACCTTCTCTCGTTCTCCAAACTTCCTTGGAAGGGAGCTCCAACCCCCTTTTGCTTTTGTACTAGCCAAGATACTAGTACGTAGGTGCTGACCTACAATCTTCCTTCTTCCAGGTATCACTTTTCATACATTTTCAGACTTGGATATTCCTGAAGCACAACATTACAATCTGAAGACCACAATTCATTCAATTTTCACAACAGATCATTGAAGCATAAAACAACCAACTTTGAATCACTGAACCACTGAACCCTGTCAATCACCAGTTACCAGAACACAGAGCAGACTACAGAACTCTGTAATAACAGTCAGATCCCACTGTAAACCCAAATCAAGCTTCAAAAGATATACGCTACTTTAATGAGCAGAAACCGCGTATACACGCGCTTTTACCGAAGCCAACCTGCGTACAGATCTAAAAATAAACTTTCTCAACTTGCAGCTGTACCAGATATTAGTTAGACTCAGAACGTAACATTGCGACAATATGCAGATCTAGAAATACGCATAATCAACCATAACATGATAGTGCATTTCAAACCATTTGATCCCGATCTCTCCTTAGATCTAGTTCTCCATCAACCGATGAGATCTCTCCTTAGCTCAGATCAACCAACTCAGAACCTGCATATCAGATCTCTTTCTCTCTTAGATATTCATGCCTTGTCGAAAGATGATCTTTGCCTAATGATCTTCTTCTCCTTATATAGCCTTAGGCCTTTCTCAATACCAAGAGCCAAAACCATAGTAACACAATACCATCAACTTTAAAACTAGGGATCGACACGCCCGTCGAGACATAATGGTCCGAAATCATAGGCACAACTTCCAAGGTCTAACCACCATGAACCAAAGGAACCTTTCCACATACACGCGCTTTTTCTGAATCTAACTTGCGTGTACACGCGACTTGGGCTTAACGAAAGAGCGTGTATGAGCTTTCTTGCCATGCTGTACTGAGATCTGTCTTCTGATTGAGTTGCCATCACCTGTACTAACCTTTGAGCACCTGTACCATCCACTGAGTGAGTTGCCATCAAGGACAACACTTGAACCATAATGCCAACAACCTTTGATAAAATTCCCAAGGTGTCTCATCAACCTTCAGTCAGCTTTCCTTAAATTCAATTACTCACTGCGCCTCTGACTTAGGCTTACTGAACTCCTTGTTCAAAGATAGATGGGTATCTACCAATGACGTGTTGGGGTTATCAGGGCAATACTTTCTATACCATGTTAATGCGCAGTCCTATAAGGCTGTAACCAACTGTGCTTTCTTAATATTATCATTCATGATCTACTGTGTTGTCTAAACAAAATTTGCGACAAACCAAAACTGTTTTGGGTCTTCAGTCCCTGTTCCTTTAAAAATTGACATCTTCATCATGTTTTCCATGTTAAAAGGAGGGGGTGGAGGTGGAGGTGGAGGTGGTGAAGGTATAGGTGTATGAGGCGGAGGTGGAGGTGGAGGTGGAGTGGATGGATGAGATATATGCAGAATACCCTGTGTAATTAACTGAACCGCACTTCGCGGTTTAGTCAACACTATCTCTCTATCGTCGCTTGAAGGGGGTTTAATGAGTAGACTATATTCTCTGCTAGATCCTCCATTTCTTCTAAAGAATCTCCTACTTCACGTAGCCTCAAACATCAAGGTAACTGCATAACCCTCTTTTCACATCACAACATTTTAATACAAGTCTTCAGTGAGTTCAATTAATTACCTTGCGGTCCTTTAAAAATTCTTCATTCCACTTTGTTATAGCTGATGTTTCTGTCAATCACGAAATAAGTCACAAAGCTTCCCAATGCACAATCAATCTAATGGTACATAGCCTACGCGATATTGCTTTCTGATGCTTCCAGACGCACCAGTTTAGGACTCCACACTATAGGGCCTTCGAGCCTCCACGTCCCTTGACTATCGAGTAATTTAGACAACCACTCGTATAATCTGTCTCGTCCGTGTACAAAAATATCTGCAACCACTTCTCCTTGGATAATCTAGGGCTCCTGTTTTCCTGAGCTACGAATGTGTGCTATTTTTTAACAATCCACTTATCAAGCTCTTTCTTCATAGGAAACCATTTATTTCACATCTCTCAAATAGATCCTGGTCTTATAAACAAAACCATTTGTTGGCTTAAGGGGGCTTAACCCAGGTTCAAAGTTGTTCACGCCAACCAAAAAAACCCTAACAGCTGGCCCTTTTGGCAATAACCTGTGTATCACAGGCTGCAGTCTCACTCGAATCAGTATTGGGGGATGCTAGAACCAGGTTTCTACATCCAGGGTCATCTGATAATTGGTTCTTAAGCTCCTATAAATCAGATATGCCTTCGGGCAGACCAATATACTTCTAGGGCTTGTTACTATAAGTCATTTAAACTGGATTCTAGACCTTCACGAAGTTCTACGATCAGTATCTGTAGACCTTAAACAGATAGGTTACCTGCTTTCACGCATCAATAAATAACCCTAGATATGATTTCGTGCAGATCTATCCAATTCATTAGAAAGCATAGCAGAATCAACCCTTAACTTTGTGAACACAAATAATTACTTAAAGAATGCATAAATAAGATAGATTCTATAGTTTTGCACAACATTCATACAATATTTCATGAAAACATAATATCATTGAGCGACAAAATATAACATAAACATAAATGCTCAGATTGCACAATGATTCTTCAAAATCAGCCTTTATTGATATTCAATGTTTAGATTACAAACTCTTCTACCCTGCACACTCAACTGCAAGGGTTTGCGCACTCAGCTGCAGACTTACCAAGGCCTCCTGTGCACTCAGCTACAGGAGCCCTCCTTCTTTCCTAAGTACAGGAAGCAAAGCCTTCCTACCTTAACACTTGCCCAAAACATTCTCTATATTTCCTTAGCTTACTTAGTTACCTCTTCTAGACTCACTATGACTCAAATATATAGCATTCTCAATACAATAACATGGTCTGCAGAGCATGGGTGAGTCTCAAAACGACCTATTTACTTATCCAAACAAGGGGCTAAGACCCCTTTGACTCCTATCTACCTGCGCGCTCCGCATCCACATTTCGTGGAGACTTTACATATTTTACAAAAATTTATACAAAACTTGGGTTAACTAACCCCAAAACTAACCATAAGGACCCTATCCCAACAACCCTCATGAGTTCCAAATGTTGTTTTCAGAATTTATTCAGTCTTCATTCTGATTTGATGATATCCTAAACGAAGGTCCAACTTGGTGAAGTAAATTTCTCCATGCAATTCATCCAATAATTCATCAATGATAGGAATGGGAAATTTATCTTTGATAGTGAGCTTGTTGAGCTCCCTATAATCTGGACACATGTGCCATGATCCATCCTTCTTGTGCACCAATACTATTGGAGTGGAGAAAGAAGTTTGACTAGGTTGAATTATACTAGCCTCTAGAATTTCTACAACCATACGTTCAATTTCACTCTTTTGGGCATAGGGATATCTGTAAGGCCTGACGTTGGGAGGAACACTTCCTGGAATCATGAATAGCATGATCATGCTCACAAATAGGTGGGAGGCCTTTGGGAGTCTCAAATACCTTGGAATGATTGTCCAAGAATTTTTGGAGATCTGGAGAAATAGATGATTTCGACGTGGGGATCTCTAGCAAACATAATTATTCAATTATGCCACATTGTTCTTTATTTAGAATCTTTTTCATGCCGTTAGAGATAATTATATTTCTTGGTTTCCCTGTGATACCCCTTAATTCAACTTCCTTTTCTTCCGAAAAAAATTCAAGAAAATCTCTTGAAAATTAAAAGCTATCGTACCCAAAGATTGTATCCATTGGACTCTTAGTACAACATCAGCACCACCCATTGGAATGGAAAGCATTGGACTATTCAACACATATTCTCCCATGGATAGGTTGCTATTATGGCACTTTCCAGAGAAATTTATGGTTCTTCCATTTGCAACCATCACTTGACACTCTGGTGCTGGATATAGGAATCAATTCAATTGCTTTGCTATCTTACAATGAATAAAATTATGGGTACTGTCTAAATCAATCAACACTATTACCTTTTTCTTCTTGACATGTCCTTCTATCTTGATAGTTTGAGGAGTGGTTATTACGGCCATTGAATTACAAGATATGGTCGGATTCATTTCATCTTTCTCTAGGCTTTGTTCCTGGTGTGTATCCTCTTCTTTTGATGTTTCTTGCCTCTTCTTTTGATGTTTCTTATTCCTTTTCTTGTTCCTCTTCACAATCTATGTAAAATAATTTTTTCTCAGCACACTTCTGACCTCTAGTGTATTTACTATCACAACTCTAACAAAGCCCTTTTGCTATTTTTTCTTCCAATTGGTGTGGTGTCAACCTTGTAGGTTGTGGAAGGCTAGGGGCAACAACACTTCTATCTTTATAGTTATTATTGGTAGGCTTCCTTGTTGCCATAATTTTTCTTCCATTTTTCTTGCCAACTTGAATGCCTTCTCCAATGAATCAGGTTCCCAAATGTGAAACTCATGCTGGATGTTATCCTTTAATGTCCCTATGAACACATCATCCTATGCTCCTCTGGAATATATTTTACCCTTATATTCAATTTTTGGAAGTCCTCAATGTGCTCCACCAATGAACCTTTTTGTTTGAGATTTATCAATTGGCTAAAAAAGGTGTTGCTTTTTGTATCCTCATAATGTTCTATCATTTCTTCTGTAAAAATTTCCCAAGTGACAATTTGTTTATGAGAGAAAAGCCATTGATACCATACAAACTGATTGGGTTCCAAACATAAAGTTGCAATGTGTACCTTCTGTGTGTTTTTCACATTATGGAGGTTGAAATATTGCTCCATCTGTAGTATCCATATTACGGGATCCTTGCCATCAAACTTCCTCATATCGATCTTTGTAACATGGTGGGTATTCAATCCAATGTTAGAGTCTATGAAATCATGATTAACATTTATTTTGTTCTCATCATGAGTTTCCTTTACTACCCTTTCGCCATTAGTAAGCATTTTTTGTAGCAACTTTCTCAAATATGTCTTCAAATCTTCCATGTTGCCTTTAATTTTTGCTTCTATACCATCCATCTTAGCTTCCATGTCATCCATCTTAGATTCCATGCCATTCATATAAGCTTCCACGACATTCTTTAAACCATCCATCTTAGCTACCACGCCTTTCTTTAAACCATCCATCTTATCTTCTGTTACTTTTTGTGAGAGTGAAATTTGTTGCACTTGGTCTCGTAATTTTGATATATCATGTTGCATTTCTTCCTCTTCCTCATGAATCATGCTAGAGCTTTCATGTTTCTTACTAGGTGTTTCCATTTTCTTTCTTTGGGGAATCAATTAATGATAATTATGCTTCATTATGTCATTTGAATTTCTTCAAAATAATTTTTCAAACCAAACTTATGAAACATTATAAAAAGACTACACACCTTTTTTGGCTTTATAGGAGCTCGATAATGAATTAGTTGTATTTTGTAATTGTGGATCTCCAACGTCTGCAATTGTGTCCTTTGGTATCCCTCTGAGTCCTTGTTCCAATCCCACAAGTCTGATCAAGATTGGATTCTCAAAGAAAGAGTTATTCCAAATCTCCCACGCTGACTTGATTATACATTGGTTTAGTAGAGCAAACTTGTACGAAGTGTCACGTGTCACTGTTTCGACCTTCAACCTTCAGACCTAAATTCAATATGAAATATCTAGGGCTAATGCACTATTATTTGGGGTTGGAAGTTTGGCAAGGACCCGATGAGATTTATCTAGGTCAAGGAAAGTATGTGATTGAGATGTTGAAAAGGTTTAAAACCTATGATAACCCTTATGATCACAAGCTTGAAGAGGCTAAGAAGTTCCTAATCGATCCTTTTGGATCCGACAAGGTATAGAAAATTGGTTGAATCATTGATGTATTTGGTAAATAATCGACCAAACATTTTTTTTGCAGTGAATATTATCAGTTAGTTCCAGGTAGATCCCAAGCATGATCATTGGATAACAACAAAGCATATATTGAGATGTCTACAAGGAAAAATGCACTACTTCCTGAAGTATGTTAAAAGGAATGATGTCCACTTGATTGGATATACAAATTCTGACTGGGGAGGTAGTGATATGGATGGGAGAAGCATTCTAGAGGATGTTTTATTTTGGGATCCTCCATGATATTTTAGATGATTAGAAAGAAAAAATTAGTTGCTTTGAGTAGTGCTGAGGTTGAATACATTGTAGCCTATGAATTAAGTAGATAAGTTGTCTAGTTGAGGAAGTTGTTGTCCGACTTGTTTGAAGGACTGATGGACCCTACGATGATACATTGTGACAACACAAACTGTATAAGTTTGTATGAAGACCCAATGGTCAAAGGAAAGAAAAATGATATAAATAATAAGTATCACTACATACGAAAGTCAGTGCACGATGAAGTGTTGCAACTATAGTATATATCCACTGATGAATATGTAGCTGACATATTGAAAAAATATCTTCCTAATAAGAAGCTTGTGTATTTAACAGACAAGATTGGATAGGTTGATATGTCCTCCCTAGTTGAGAGGGAGAGATAGACACATCATTATTTTCTTAACTTCGTCAAGAAAGAATGGAGGATTGGGTAAGAATATGATTTTTGATACTCTTTGAGGATGAGGTAGGGCATCCAAAGTAAGAGTAGTCAAAGAGGAAATTCCTTGAGGATGTGTTATTATAATATAGGAATCATCCTAAAAGGAAATACCCTATGAACACCCAGGTGGGGTATGTGTCTTGAGAGACAATGATGATGGTGTCTATCATTCATTGGTCTCACTAGCATTGTGCTCTGATATTATGGAGAGATAGAGCTATTATTCAAGGCCTTGCTATGTGACAATTCTGGGTGGTATGATGCAAAGAGATAAGATGAAATGATAGCTCATGAGATGGCTTACGAATCTGAATCTTCTTATGAGATCTCTTAAGTTTGAGAATTTCCATGTATCATTATGAATACCTCCCTAGTTAGGAGGGAGTGTTGAAATGTGTAACTAGGTTTTATCTTCATAAATATGAAATGTACTTTTGATTCTTATATATTATAAAAAGAAAGAAAATTTATTATTGTTATTTTTGTAGCATGGGTTTCATGCTCAAGGTATTTTATTTAGAGGTCAAGCACCCATTGAGTACTTCTAGGGTTTGTCCTAGGGTCAAGAAGTCAAAAGACTCATTGTCATATGAAGAAAACCCCATTGGGCACATTGTAACGTGTAAAAATAAATATTTTTGTATTTAAAAGTGTCAAAATACCCTCCAAGACAAAGTACGCCTCAAAACTAAGAAGTTGGCCTCATTAGGGCATGTCATCCTCCTTGGAAGCCTATATATAGGAAGGAACTCAAACTCCTATGGACACTCATTCATCTTCTCATCATCTATGCAAAGGAGAAGCAAAAGAAGGATAGTGAAGAATGAAGAAGGACAAAGGATGAAAGTTTGGGTTATTTCTCTCTCTCTCTCTCTCTCTCTCTCTCTCTCACACACACACACGTGTGAAGAAGAAACGCTAGGGTTTCGATGCTATAAGATCAAACCTAAGAAAATTGCAGAAATAAGGTCGAAGGAAGGTCTAGTAGGTCACCTACAATCCCTAGAAGACGAAGAAACCAAAGAAAAGGTGAAAGGAGTCCTTGGAAGCCTTGAAACTTCTCACACATGTGGAAGCAACAACTGTTACAGGGGCCACAAATTTCAGACCTGCAGTGGAGATTGAAATTCTATAGCTGGGGGTCGAAGTTGTGCAACTAGAAGATATTTAACTGGGTTTGACTTGGAAAAGGGAAAAACATCATCAAGAATCTCTGACTTGGTCTTGGAAGGGTATTGGTAGTGGTCTAGAGGTCTTGGAATTCATCATTTGGTGAATCTATAAGAAGAGAAGATATTTGTGGGTTTTCATCTCAAATGTTGAGATTTGGGCCATGACTTACAACCTATTACCTGTGTTCTTATGTATTATTGATCTTCTTGTTTTTGGTAGTTGTTTGATGATAAGAACAACATAATAATAAGAGAAGAGACTAATAATCAAGAAAAAAAATACGTCACAAGCAATTATCAAGTTTAAGAGAAATCATCCTAGTTGCAACCTTATATATTTCTCAATAGCCCCCATATCATTATTGTTATGCCCCATAGAAGTCCACTATTGTTATTGTTGTGCCCTTAAATTATTATTTTTATGCAGCCCCTAATTATATTGTGACCCTTTAGACTCCTATATATACCACACTACTAAATCTTGAGCCAATTTTTGATGGCTCTTTGTCATTCTTGCAATGGTTATTCATAGTTATAACAACGAAAAGACATTTTTAGGAAACACTTTTTATTTTAGAATCAAATTTTCTATGTGCCCTTGATTGTCATAATTTCAACAAAAATCATTGTCGCAATTCTTGGGGTGAAAATTTCAATAGAAATCATCATCACAATTCGTGGGGTCAAAGTTTTGATGGAAATTATCATTGTATATCATTTGAAGAAACCTATTTATTTCATCAAAATATAGACATAAAATTGAAAAATTTGAGACATCTAAGCATGGGAATTGCAACGTTTTTTGTAAAGGAATTGCGACATATAGGCATGGAAAAGGAAATCACAAGTCACATCGCAGTTCCAATAGTCAGTCATGCAATGTTATGGTGTGGGTATTGTGACATTTTAGGTGAGGGAATTGCGACATCTAGGTGTGGGAAATTTTATCGTAAATCACGTCTCAATTATGATAGTTAGTTGTGTAACATTTAGGCATAGAAAGTGTCACTTTCTATTGTGGGAATTGCGAGATTTTAGTCTAGGGAATTGCAACGTTGAGGTGTGGGAATTGCAACATTTAGGCGTAGGAAGACCGATGACCCTAGGTAGTGAGATGGTTATACGTTTGTCACAATACCTACGGAGTTGGAAATTTAAGAAAATAAAAGTAAATTCACCTCCTAAACATGCTACCACCCAAATATGCAAAATGCAAGCTTCCCATTTTGATGTATCCCATGATATGTAAGTACTTGATAGTTGGATGCTTGACATGGAACTTGGTTTTCTTATATTATGATATTGGAAGATGATAAGGTTTCCTTAAGGAATTAATTGATTTAAGATAAGAAGATTATTTCCTTTGCTTGTTCTTTTATACATGATAACTTATAAGTCTTTTTCCATTTTATGATGTCTCTACTTTTTTTGAGTCATGAGAGATTTGATGCATTTTCCTCCCCAGTATTATGGCGTGGAATTTTCAATATGGATATCCTTGGAATTTGAATCATCTTTGGAAGCTATTTCACCATCAATTCATTATTTAAGATTTTCTAATGTCCCTTACCCAATCATTACTTGGATTGCCTCATTTTCTCCTTTCTTTTCCATAACATTAGTGCCATATAAAAAATTGTGTTAAATTCATCTATGGCTAGTAATAATATATACCAATGTTGAAAATTAAAATAATATCACAGTATATGGTTGATATTCTCATTGTTTCTTTTTCTAGCAACCTTCTAATTGGCTTGGGTCAAAACCCTCACATTGAAGAAATTAATGATAATAAAACTATCTCTCGATACATGTTTTATTCTTATACTTATTAATATATTGGAGTGTTTTCTTCTAGGTAGTGCATCTTCCATTTAGTTCAACAATTTTTGGCTAAGTGTTGAAGAAAAAATGCAATCAAGACTTGGGATAGTTCATTGCAATTGCTTATAGGTATCAACGGGGTCTAGTAGGTAAAGAGCACCAACGAAAGGAGGAATAACGATCCACCGATCGCCGATATTGCATATTGGCAGGCGGCGGGTTTGGGCGCATCATTTATCTCATATCGACCATCGACAAGATCCTTGGGGCATAGAAATATGGTTGTCGGTGGTTCTCGACACTGAAGGCCAATATCACAGTCCCTCAGTCCCACGATATCAGCGATCAGCGGGGTTCTGAAACTTAAAAGACTTGTAAACTGTTGATCTTGCGATATAGTGGTGCATCACCGGGGAGGCTGAGAAATGATTTATAAAGGAATTTCATGGAAAAACAAAGGTCGGGCTGCCCCCTTCTCTCTCTTCCACATGGCAGTATGGAGGTATGGCGATCAATGGTCCGTGGCTTTGGGTTCTCGGCTATCAACGATCGGTGGGGTCACAACTCCAAAACATGGTAAATCGTCGATACTGCGGTTTAGTGCAAAGTAGCCAGGGAGGCTGAAAAATCATTTACAAAGGAAATTTATACAAAAATAGGGCCAAGCAGGCCTTTTTATCTCTCTTCCAGGGGGCCACGTGGTGGCCCCTGATTAGTCCTCAGAGCATACATGGTAGCTAACGTCATCAATGATGTGGCAATATAGAGGGTGATGTGGTAGTACGAAGGGTGATGTGTCCGTACGGGGGACACATGTCACCTAGTTTCAGCATTTTCAAGGGTGAGATGGGGCCATTCCAGGTGCCACATGTCACCACTCATAGGGTGACACATGGTAGTGGTGACGTCACCCCACAAATTGGTGATCGCAATAGTTAATGGGAAAAGCTAAAAACGAAGGAGCCAACGTTTGCGATATGCGGGACTCCTCCCTGACTGTGATTGTGATAAGGAAGAAGCCCCCAGATGTGATAAATTATTACTACAAGGTCTATAAATATCTCACGTTTGGTGGCCCACTCCAAAAAGAAAAGGTAAAGAGTCCCCCCCAATTCTAGTTGCGATTGCGATATCTTTTTGTGGGCTCGACCCCGCAGATCGGTGATCATAAGGATAAAGGGAAGTGCCATAGGCAAAACACAATAACACACCAAAGTGCGGGATTTCATAATAAAAAAGGAAAGAAGCCAATAGACAGGAGCTTGAAGGCCTTAGCGCCCGAGGGCTAAGCCCCTAGTCGTAGCACTTGGTCATATGATAAGAAAAACATAAAGGGGTTGAAAGAATAGGGGGCTGAAGGGGAAATTAAAAGTGTCTGCCTGTTCATTTTTTTTAAACATTAAGGACCCATGGCCATGGTGCTCTGATAATGTTCTACAAAAGTTTCAAAGGACGTATGGGTCGGAAGCTCCGATATTGAATGAAGCAGGGGGCAGTGTATAAATGACAGTATGGGAGGCCTCTACAGAGACTTAATGCCTCGGCATGGAGTCTCCACTACAAGAAAAAAGGTCATTGGTGAGGGTCATGCTTGTGACGGACCTTTAAGGTCCATCACCAATGTCGCATATGGTGACGGTCTTTAAAAAAGCATTGTTTTAAGTGTATATAATGATGGTCCTTTACGGTTTGTAACCAAAGCCATTTTCAATGACACTTTTGGTGAGGGTTGTTAAAGGCCCGTCACTAATTATCTCTTTGGTGACACTTTTGGTGAGGGTCATTGAAGGCCCATCACTAATTATCTCTTTGGTGACACTTCTAGTGACGATCTTTTATTGACCGTCACCAATGATCTTTTTGGTTACTTTTGGTGACGGTTAATAAATGTTCGTCATCATTTATCATTCCAATGAGTTTTGGATGACACTTCATGCTTGTGACGGACCTTTAAGGTCCATCACTAATGTCGCATATGGTGACGGTCTTTAAAAAATCATTGTTGTAAGTGTATATAGTGACGGTCCTTTAAGGTTTGTCACCAAAGCCATTTTCAATGACACTTTTGGTGAGGGTCGTTAATTGCCCATCACTAATTCTCTCTTTGGTGACACTTTTGGTGAGGGTCGTTAAAGGCCCATCACTAATTCTCTCTTTGGTGACACTTTGAGTGATGATCTTTTATTGACCCTCACCAATGATATTTTTGGTTACTTTTGGTGATGGTCAAAAAAATTTCGTCATCATTGATCATTCCAATGAGTTTTTGATGACACTATGTACCTGTTACTATATTTTTTTGTCAAAATTTAATGATTTAAGACCATTGTTGTGGAGTCTATTTCATTACGTGTCCAAGGTCATAGTGGTTATAATAGCTAGTCATTTGTTAAGAAGTAATTAGTGTGTATCATTTCCCTCAAGTCATAAGAATATAGTCTTCCTATGAGTCAACACATGATTCATTTGTATTAGGTTTATTATCTAGCAAATTTTTTTAAATAAAGTTCCACTAGTGTGTGTAGGAACTATATTATTTAATACATAATCAAGCTCTCCCAATTCTATTAATGAGAGAGACCTAGCACTCCTCAACACTCATGGTACACCTTAACATGCTTTGGAACAATACACTAACATTCCTTGGCACCTCGCATGCCTTGGAACATCTTTGTACCTGGAACATCTTTTTACCTAGAACATCTTCCCATGAGTAGGAAGCCAAAGAACATGTTGGCATGCCATAGCATAGCATAGCACTCCCCTATCATGTGTTGGCATTCCCTGTAGTCCCTAGCATGCCCTGGAACTCCTTGGCATAATATTGCATTGACAAAAATTAGCACTTGGCACACATTGGTACTTGGAATGTATTGGAACATATTATTAGTGTGCATAGCATGCCCATTTTGAAAAATATAAAGTCCCGACTTATTAACCCTCTTATGTGTTCATTTCCTTTCATTTTAGCTTGGTTATTCCTTTTGTTTCCTTGAAACTCCTTGACGCATATTGGCATAATTTGGCACCCTGCACATCCTAGCATGTCTTAGCACCTGGAATGCCTTGGCACTATTTGGTACATGTTAGCACACCCCGGAACTACCTAGCACACTCTAGCACTTCTTGACATTCCCTGATATTCCTTGGTATGCCTTACCCGTTCTTAGCATATTGTTATGAAACCAGCTCACAAAAAGATAGAAAAGAGAGATCCACGCCTTATAATTCAACCTCTTCGAGGGGGAAACCTCCTTTACATTACATAAATGAACAATTCTTGGATGATACAAATGACAAAACCTCCTTTCTATATATAGGAGTCTAAGGAGTCACAATATAATCCAGCCGACCTAACAATAATAATATAAAGCCACAAAAATAATAATAGAGGGATTCTATGGGGCACAGAAATAACAATATGTGGGTAATAGGGGCACAAAAATATAAATAAGGGGTATAACTACAATAGTAATGGGGTAATCACTAGTATTATAGGGACCCAACATGCCCCTCTCCTTCAAAAAAGTGTTGTCCTCAACGTTTGAGCAGTTCTGGATACTTCTGCATAAAATTCTCATCCTCCCATGTGGAATCTTCAGCGGATAAGTTCTTCCACTTGATAAGATACTCTGAAATTGATCGATTTCGTAGCTGTCGAGTTCTTGTTTCTTTGACTGCTTTCGGTTCCAATATAATTTTTCCTTCCTCGTCAAGTTCTGGCAATATTGTTTGAACTGGGAGCTTGTCGCCTATAACCTTCTTTAAACATGAAACATGGAAAACTGGGTGCAATCGAGAAGTTGCAGGAAGCTCCAATTTGTATGCCATAGTACCAATCTTTTCCAACACCTTGTACGGACCATAATACTTTGGTGATAATTTATTATCCTTCTTAGCTTGCTTTAGGGACATTTTCTTATATGGTTGTAGCCGTAGGAATACCCAATCACCTACATCAAAACTTCTTTCACTGCGATGTTGATCTGCCTGTTGTTTCATTCTATTTTGTGCCAACACGAGGTTATCCTTTAAGAGTTGGAGGACTTGTTGTTGATGTTCGATGTGATGTTCCACTGCCTGAACCTTAGAATTTTCTCTTAAATATGATGTGATTGATGGTGGTTGGTACCCATAAAGTGCAATAAATGGGGTCATTTTTGTTGCTGTATGGAAGGAAGTGTTATACCACCATTCAGCCAGAGGCAACCATTTGACCCATTGTGTCTGTTTATCAGATACAAAGCAACGAAGATATCCTTCCAAACATTTGTTTACTATCTCAGTTTTCCCATCAGATTGAGGATGATAAGATGAGCTATGAGCTAACTGAGTACCAAGACAAGAAAATAATTCTGTCCAAAAATTTCCAGTGAAAATGGGATCTCTGTCACTTACAATAATCTTTGGGTTTCCATGTAGCTTTTGAACTGTTTCCATAAATGCAGTAGAAACTGTACTGGCTTTAAATGGATGTGATAATGCACAAAAGTGTGCATACTTGGTAAGTCTGTCAACTACCACCATGATGACACTCTTTCCCTCAGACTTGGGTAAACCTGTGATAAAATCCATTGAAACCTCCTCCCAACGTTGGCTTGGAATGGATAAAGGTTGTAATAGACCCGGTGTCTTAATTGTTTCAACTTTATTTTGTTGGCAAACCAAACATTCCACCACAAACTTTTGAATATCTGATTTAAGGCCATCCCAAAAAAATTCCTTCTTAACCCTGTGGTAAGTTTTTAAAAATCCTGAGTGCCCTCCTAAGGGAGAAGTGTGCAATTCCATAAGAATCTTTTGTTTTAGCTGGGAATTCTTACAGAGGTATAAGCGATCTTTGTACCATAACGAATCATTTTTCCAGCTAAATGTATCAGAAGTACTTGAATCTTGTTGTAGCTTTCGAATAAGTGCCCACACTTCTTCGTCATTCTTCCATTCCTCCTTTGCTTCATTTATCCAATCTGGTTGGATAATAGAAATGGCACACAACAATGCTTCCATATCCTCATCCTTTCTTGAGAGTGCATCTGCCACCACATTTTGCTTCCCTTTTTTGTAGATGATTTCAAAGTCATAACCCAACATCTTTGTGACCCACTTTTGTTGCTCTTCAGAGGATAATCTTTGTTCTAAAAAGTATTTAAGGCTATCATGATCTGTTTTTACCTTGAAGTGTCTTCCCATTAGGTAGGGTCGCCATTTCTTAAGTGCATGGAGTATTGCCAACATTTCCTTCTCATAAATAGCTTTGCTTAAAAACTTTCCCTTGATTGGACGACTTTCAAAAGCAATGGGTCTTTCATCTTGCATTAGAACAGCACCAATTCCATTTCCTGAAGCATCACATTCCACAATAAAGGTTTTTGTGAAGTCCGGTGTAGCTAAGACTGGTGCTTGGCACATTGCCTCTTTAAGATGTTTAAAGGCCTTTGTTGCTTCCGGAGTCCATGAAAATGAATCTTTCTTCAATAATGTTGTTAGAGGTGCTGCTATTCTCCCATAATTCTTAACAAACTTGCGATAATACCCTGTCAACCCAAGAAATCCTCGCAGATGCTTTATGGATGTGGGGATTTTCCATTCCTTAATGGCTTTAATTTTGCTAGGGTCTACCTTAACTCCTTCATGAGATACAATATGACCCAAATATTCCACCTCCTGGACTCCAAAGAAACATTTGGATCTTTTTGCATATAATTGTTTCTCCTCCAATAGTTGTAGCACCTTGTCAACATGTTCAACATGATCCTTCCAAGACTTGCTGTAGATTAGTATATCATCAAAAAATACTAACACAAATTTTCTAAGGAATGGTTTGAAAATTGAATTCATCAAACCTTGAAATGTTGAAGGTGCATTGGTAAGGCCAAAAGGCATGACCAAAAATTCATAATGACCCTCATGAGTTCTAAATGCCGTTTTCGAAATGTCTTCAATCTTCATTCTGATTTGATGATATCCCGAACGAAGATCCAACTTGGTGAAGTAAATTGATCCATGCAATTCATCCAGTAATTCATCAATGACAGGAATGGGGAACTTATCTTTAATAGTGAGCTTGTTGAGCTCCCTATAATCTGGACACATGCGCCATGATCCATCCTTCTTGTGCACCAATACTACTGGAGCTGAGAAAGAACTTTGACTCGGTTGAATTATACCAGCCTCTAGCATTTCTGCAACCATACGTTCAATTTCACTTTTTTGGACATATGGATATCTGTACGGCCTGATGTTTGGAGGAACACTTCCTGGAATCAGATGAATAGCATGATCATGATCACGCATAGGTGGGAGACCTTTGGGAGTCTCAAATACCTTGGAATGATTGTCCAGGACTTTTTGGAGATCTGGAGAAATAGATGATTCCAATGTGGAAACATCTAGCGAACATAATTGTGCAATTACACCTCTTTGCTCCTTTTTTAGAAGCTTTTTCATGCCATTAGAGCTGATTATCTTTCCTGGTTTCCCTGCAATACCCCTTAATTCAACTTCCTTTCCTTCCACAGAAAATTTCATGAAAAGTTCTTGAAAATTAAAAGCTATTGTACCCAAGGATTGTAGCCATTGGACTCCTAGTACAACATCAGCACCTCCCATTGGAATGGAAAGCATTGGGCTAGTCAATACATATTCTCCCATGGATAGCTTGATATTATGGCACTTTCCAGAATAATTTATTGTTCCTCCATTTGCAATCATCACTTGACACTCTGGTGCTGGATATAGGAAGCAATTCAATTCTTTTGCTACCCTACAATGAATAAAATTGTGGGTGCTTCCTGAATCAATCAACACTATTACCTTTTTCTTCTTGATTTGTCCTTCTATCTTGATGGTTTGAGGAGTGGTAATTCCTACCAATGCATTACAAGATATGGTCGGATTTATTTGTTCTTCATCTAGGCTTTGTTCCTGGAATATATCCTCTTCTTTTGACCTTTCTTGCTCCTTTTCTTCTTCCTCTTCACAATCTATGTAGAATAATTTCTTCTCAGCACACTTATGACCTTTTGTGTATTTGCTATCACAATTGTAACAAAGCCCTTTTGCTCTTTTTTCTTCCAATTGTTGTGGTGTCAACCTTGTAGGTTGTGGAAGACTATGGGCAACAACACTTCCGTCTTTATAGTTGTGAATGGTATGCTTCCTAGTTGCCATAATTTTTCTTTCCATTTTTCTTGCTAACCTGAATGCCTTCTCTAATGAATCAGGTTCCCAAAGGCGCACATCATGTTGGATATTATCCTTTAAAGACCTATGAACACATCAATCCTATGCTCCTCTGGAATATCTTTTACCCTTATGTTCAATTTTTGGAACTCCTCAATGTGCTCCATTATTGAACCCTTTTGTTTGAGACTTATCAATTGGCTAAAAAAAGTGTTGCTTTTTGTATCCTCATAATGTGCTATCAATTCTTCCGTAAAAATTGCCCAAGTGATAAACTGTTTATGAGAACAAAGCCATTGATACCATACAAACTGATTTGGTTCCAAATATAAAGTTGCCATACGTACCTTTTGTGTGTTTTGCACATTATTGAGATCGAAGAATTGCTCCATCTGTAATATCCATGTGGCGGGATCCTTGCCATCAAACTTCCTCATATCGATTTTTGGAACATGGTGAGTCTTCGATCCAACATTAGAGTCTATGGAATCATGATTAACATTTCTTTTGTTCTCATCATGAGTTTCCTTTAGTACTCTTTCACCCTTAGTGACTATTTCTTGTAGCAACTTATCCATCTTATCATCCCTGCCATCAATTTTAGCGTCCATGCCATTCACCTTAGCTTCCATGCCATCCATCTTAGCTTCTATACCTTTCTTTAAACCATCCATCTTAGCTTCTACATCTTTCCTTAAACCATCCATTTTAGATTTTGTTGCTTTTTGTGCAAGTGACACTCGTTGCACTTGTTCTTGTAATTTTGATATATCATATAGCATTTCTTCTTCTTCTTCATGAGTCATGCTAGAGCTTTCAGGCTCCTTACTAGGTGTTTGCATTTTCTTTCCTCGGGGCATCAGTTACCGATAATAATTCTCTAATATGCCCTTTGAATTCCTTCAAAATAAATTTTCAAACCAAGCTTAAGCAAAAATTAAAGAAAATCTACACACCTTTTTTTCACTTTGTAGGAGCTCGATATTGCCTCCGATGTATCTCTGTACTTTCTGATTATCTAGTTCTGAATTTGTGACCTGTAGTAGCCCTCTGTGTCCTCTTTCCAATGCCACAAGTCTGACCCAAATTGGATTCTCCAAGGAAGAGTTATGCGAAATCTCCCACAGTGACTTGATTATAGACTAGTTCAGTAGAGTGAACTTGTACGACGTGCCACGTGTCACTGTTTCAACCTTTGACTATGAAAAATATATAAAAGAAAACTACAGTCCGTCCTCTTTCTGTACCTTCTTACAAAATTTCAATCCGATGCTCAGAAAGAAAGTTATGACGATTTTCCCCATGTCACCTGTTTTAAGTGTAATTCAGGAGTCTGCAAAAAGACCAACTTCCTCAGATCATATCTCCGAAAATATCGCGTGAAAAAATCTGAAATTCGGACCCAAGGTTCAGCGCGATTTCTTCTCAAATGGGTTTTCTTTGCGACTTCTGAAACATCACAGAAAAAACGTTATAGCGAAAATTCCACGATGACCTGTTTGGAGCAGCGAAACCCTAGAATCCAAAGCTCTGATACCAAATGTTATGAAACCAGCTCACAAAAAGATAGAAAAGAGAGATCCACGCCTTATAATTCAGCCTCTTCGAGGGGGCAACCTCCTTTACATTACATAAATGAACAATTCTTGGATGATACAAATGACAAAACCTCCTTTCTATATATAGGAGTCTAAGGAGTCACAATATAATCCATCCGACCTAACAATAATAATATAAAGCCACAAAAATAATAATAGAGGGATTCTATGGGGCACAGAAATAACAATATGTGGGTAATAGGGGCACAAAAATATAAATAAGGGGTATAACTACAATAGTAATGGGGTAATCACTAGTATTATAGGGACCCAACACATACCTTGTCACTCCCTCCTTGGCATGACAACTAGCATTGATTGACACTCCCCAACACACCCTCATATTCATTCACTTCCATGCATTTTGACCTAGTGCTCCCTTGTGTTTTCTGAGTACTCCCTAACACTCCTCAGCATGCATTGGCACTCTCTAGCACACCTTAGCACTCATAAGTGAAGAATGAAACTTGTAAGCAATGTTATCAGACTCGGAATAAACAATAAATTGGTAAGGCAAAAGAGCTAAGAGTTTTAATCATATTGGGGAAAAATCAGAAAAACATCGGGAAAAACTCAGTGAATTGAATAAATAAAAATATACACATATATTGAATTAAAAAAAAACATTTTTCATTGATATTCAGTAAAGCCATGTCCAAACAATTCATAATATCAATAGATGTCCAAAATATCATGAATGAATAAGCATCTCATATATGTTATGAGTCCAAACATGATCCGAAGTACCGAGTCATGACTCCTAACTAGTGACTACATAGAACTAGAAGCAACTGCTTCTAAAAGTTTACAAACAAATGCATACTAATTAGAAAAAATAAGTAACTAAGAGTCTAAGACTCTTAAGAGTGAGAACTAGAAGCGATTCCTCCCACTCCTCCGCTTGCTTGACTCTCAAAGTTCTTCAAGTCATGTAGGATTAAAATAGGAGCCTCCTCTAATTGGACCCAATCTGCTGTATTTGTAGTTTGCAAATCTATCTCTTCAAGGTCTATTGGTGAATGATCTAAACCTATCATTATCATGAGACATTGAAATGTGAAGTTTATTTTGACTTTGAACTTTAAAGTTTAAACTTTAAATTCCAAATCGGATTATGAAACCTTCAAATTCAAGTTCTCACCTAGTATTTTCTTGTTGCGAAGTTGTAGATTGTAATGGAAAAATACAAGGTCATTTAAGCACTTTTGTGTCAATCGGTTGCGCTTCTTAGAATGTATTTTCTCAAACATGATCCAGTTGCACTCACAACTTGAAGCACTGCATGCTTGGTTTAAGATTTGAATGGAAAATCTCTTCAAATCTAGCATATCACTACAAAAGTTTTGCCACCAAAGACCTAGAAAGTGGCAAGGGTTCGTGAGTACTAAATACTATATATTAAAAACTTAAAAAGAAAACAAAATTTAATAAAACATTTAATATACAAAATATAGTTTAAACAAATTTAATGAACTGATAAACCCTTCAAGCCTCAAAGGGTACTTAGCAACACCTTAGACCTTTCTTGTATAACACTGGTATAGGAAAATAATTTAGGTGGTGCTCTATAATCCTATAGTTGGGAAAATACACGAATTTGAAATTCTAGATCAGGGAAGCAGCTTTCCATGCATGTCATAAGTCCTTTGTGAACCTCCCTATCCTCATTAAATTTTCTCTTATCATAAAAATACTATGGGTTTAAGAAGTACCTAGCAGCATGTAAGGGGGAATGCAATTTCCTATCCCAATGTGCATCAATAATGTCCCAAAGAGGCATATACTTTTCCTCCTCATCCCCATATCTTCTTTTGGTGGCCTCCTTTGCAAGATCCAGCACCTCATAAATGTAACCCATAGCAGGTTTGTCACCATCAACCATCTTGAAAGTTCAAGATTTCAAATTTAAATTAATATGAAACATTGAAAATAAAAAGAAGCTTGAAATGAAATTTAAAACATGAAAAAGTTAAAAGACTTGAAGTACCTGAGAACTCTAACAAGGGACTCCATCACGTCATTAATCTCTTCGACATTTTCTAGAAACCGTCATCAAACACAAGTGCAACAAATTCAATGCCTTCAAGGGTCTTGGAATGTTTAGATGCCATCCACTTAGGTCCCAAGGACATCCTCTTCAGATTTATCTTTTGCTCAACCACAAATTGCAAAGATATGAAATTTGTTGCAAATCTAGTCACTGCAGGTCGAACAATTTCTTTACCTTCAGTGTATTTTCTCATGGTGTTTAGGACAATAATGTGGTTGTATAGGTATTTGGTTATGGATTTTTCCTTCTCCACAACCTCATGTATCCAATGAAGCTTACCATTGTCCTCAAGCATTAAACCTATACAATGGGCAACACAATAGGTCCCAAAAATAGTGGGGTGCATAATCTCAAAAAGTCTACCAGCAGTCATATAATTAGCTGCATTGTTGGTGACAATTTGTACAACATGTTCTTCTACCACTTCTTGAACGACTTCCTCCATCATTTCACAAATAAGTTGTGCAGTCTTAACCTTGTCTGAGGCATCCACTGATTTGAGAAACAATGTACCTACTGGACAAGATACAAGGAGATTTATTAAAGTTCTATTCCTCTGATCTGTCCATCCATCACTCGTGATCATGCACCCTGTTTCTACCCATGATGAACGAAACTCAAATAGCACAAGCATGGCATCTTCAACACTTTCTAATAGTAAATTTGTCCTAATGATCTCTAATGAAGGAGCTTTGAACCCTAGACCTACAACAACAACTGCATGAATCATAGCTTGCTAATAAAGACTTATGGCACAATGGAAAGGTATGTTAGAATAGTACCAAAAGTTAGCAATGGCCTTCCTTGCCTAACTATGGATTTTTTTTTTCCAACCAATGGTATCCAAGGTAGGTTGGGAACCGGGTTTTGTGCGGGGAGAAAAAAAGGTGTTTATGTTTCCACCTCCAATGTTGAATGCAGGAGGATTCATTTGGCCTTGAGTTTGACTTGGACTTGGAGGCATGTGTGGGAAACTTGGGAACTGCATTGAGGATTCAACAGAGGGAGATGACAATGGGGTAGTGGAATTGTCAACTCCAGGAGTTCCTATTTAAATTTTTTGCTTTTCTTTCTTTGCATTATGTTGACTCAACGTATCAATGGCCAAGGTTTCTTGGTGTTTGACATTTTCGTCAACGTTTTTGTAGAGACCTATATCATTGTCGGGTATTTGTGCAGGGTGGTACTTGAATATATAAATGGCTCCACTACATTTTTCTTTTCAAAATTTACAAAGGAGCTTAGGGTCTCCAAGAATCCTGCCACAAAAAGCCCAAGAAAAGTCCTTCTCCCTCGGCATTGTTGTTGTTTTGGACTTGTGTTTAAATTGTAGCTTCTGTTTAGATTTGGAGTTGTGCCTTCTATTTAGTCTGGCTCCAGTAAAATATAATAAAAAATTAGAATTAAAAATTCCATATATAACTTCGCAGAAAAGAGGGTTGGTTTTAAAGGATATGAGGTTTTGTTAAGGATCAAAGAGGAGTCTTTCCAGCAATACAAGCACATTTCAACCTAATATATCATTATGACCTTGAAACACAATTAGGTATATATGAGGAAATGCTACCTAAAGGAAATATTATCAACATATATTGCATTGTAATCTTGAATTTGGAAGTTCATTTAGCATAAGACAACTGAGCCAATACATCAATAATAGATTCTAGAAGAACAAAAATACCCAAAGTTGTGAATGCATGGTTAAAGCATTTGAAGTTGGCAAGACATCGACCAAGGAAGGAATTCTTGATGACTTGGTCGATGGTTGGTATGAAACCATTTCTTAGTGCATTTTAAAAATCTATGTAAGCCCCATTTATAGGGTTGAGAAGCCATAACCAAAGGAATACGCCGAACATTCGATTGCTGAACAGTGAAACTTGAAACTTGCCATTGAAAACGACATTGAAAATTCAATATAATAATATACCTATTATTTAAGCCAAGTGCCAATGTACCTGTTGGCATTATGATTCAGGTGTTGTCCTTGATGGCAAACCCATTCAGGTGATAAATCAAGAAGGACGCAGGAAATATGTTCAGCAAGTGCGTCCCCGCAGGTATACCATACAGAACCCGCGTCCAGGGACGCCGACCAGCCGTTCAGGAGGTGCGTCCGCCCAGTGCACACATTTCAAGGCAGAGAAAAGCACGTGGGGGTTTCTTGCGTGGTATCTAGCCGACGGTTTTGTGTTTCTATGGTGTCGGCTCGTGGTATTGTTCCATGTTTTGGGGAGAAGCTTGCCTATATAAAGCAAAGGAGTTCATTTGGATTAAGCATCATCTTGGTTGAATATCTTTTGGTGAGATCTAGTCCAGATCTATGAGGGCGAATCTTCTAATGGACTGTGATCTCTATGGCGCATGATCAGATCTGTGGATCTGAGTGTTTGGGTTGGTTCTGAAGTCCTCATATCTTTTATATCTGAAGGGACGCAGGTTCAGTGAAGGACAAGTGCGCCGGGACGCAGTACAGTAAAGGCTCAGGGGCGTCTCTGAAGCAAAAGACGCGGCGCGATAGTGTTTCGGGGTGCGCCGGTCGCAGCAAAGCATAGAGGAACAGTGCGTCTGCACGCAGAACAACGGAGGGTAGACTGCGTCCAGTCGCAGGCCACAGAAAGAAAATATGCGTCCCTGTCTTAAGATGATCTGTTGACTGTATATTTCTGTTCATAAAGTGTTCTGGGTTATTTCTGTAATTACTGATCTGATATCTGTAGTGGACTGTATCTGTTATATACTTGTTGATCATTTGATTCTTCATGAAAAGAAGTAGGGGGTTGTAGCTCCCTTCCAGGAGAAACTGGAAAACGAGAGAGAGTTGTAGCTCTCTGCAGGTTGCAGCCTGCGTGCTGGTAAAGGACTGCACCAGTACAAAATCATTGTAAAAGAATTTCTTGAAAGAAGATAGAGACATATTGCAGCAGGTGGTTTTCTCCCGCATTGGGTTTCCACCTTACATCTTGTGTTCTTTGGTGTGACTGTCTATTTTCTTTATTCAAGCTCATTATTTTATGGTACTGATATGCAAGAATAATTCAAAAGATCAAATAAGGAAGATTTGGTAAATTGCTTAATAATACTGATTCACCCCCCCTCTCAGTATTATTTCCAACAGTACCTAGATTTTTGAATAGTGAAACGGCTAAGCGTAAAGGTAACAAACGCTGAAGGTGACGCGTGACTGCCCAAGTGTCAATATGGAGTATGGATAGAGCACAAATTGGCGATTGCCCGATATGGAGTCTAGACTTAGGCTCACCTTGGTGGTTCCCCGGTATTGAGTCCAGACTTTGTAATAGTGAGTAGTGATTGATTACTGAAGGTCTCAACGTATGAGTTTTGGGCTTGAGAAATGAGAAATAAATTTTGGAATGACTGATGTTTAGTTTTTAGCAATGCGGCATACCTAAACTTGAAAAACTCACGCTCGTCGAGTCAAGGCTGAAAATTGAATAAATTGGAATCAATCGCAGGAATTTGCTTTAATCAGCAAGTCTCAAGTCAAAATTACATTGACCATGAGTTAAACTTGGTCAACGTGAGTTTGAATCGCAAATATTTAGATCAGATCATTTGGAGAGCGAGCAGATTCTGACTCATGATTAATCTCGATTGATTGGTGAGTCCTGTTTCACTACTTGTAACTGATTTTTGAACTGAAAATAGGAGATATTACAATTGAAACTAATTGTGAATTTTCTAAACTGAAATTGGCCCATCGGCATCATTTCAATTTGCGGTTGGGCGCGTCAACGGAAGAGATTCATATTAAATAAGGTTCATGGAGAAAATATTTTATGGAAGATGTTTTTTTTATGTCGAGGAATACATAGTAATATTTTTTATTAAATTTGAATAACAATAGTATCTACTCTGTATCTCCTGTATCTCATTATTTTTATCTCCTATAACTCATACATAAAGTGGGGTAATAGTGAACATGTAGCATCAAGCTCCACTCCTTTTAATCCAAAGTTCTGAATGCAAAACTTTGTGTCACTTGCGTTGCAAAGCCTTCGCTGTAGAATGTGGAGTTAACACCTACCTTTGCACGACAAAAGATACACATACATTTTGACTTGGTTTTTTCACCTTTTGTCCATTCTTTGTTTGGTGTCTGGGACAACAATCTCCACATAATTTTTTTCTGTACCTATATGTGAGTGTAACTTTGCACATTTTCTTTGCTTCAACCAATATCAAAAGAATTTGTGAGCTTCTTTCAAGGCATGAATACATGCTTCAATCATGGGAATTAGCAAAGTTTCTAAAGAAAAAAATAACCATGGAGTTATCCTTTTCCATTTTAAATATGTTAGGATTCTATTCAGAGTTTTTTAGAGATAATTATTAATTGGCCCTCTACTTTTCCCTTTTCCTTAATATAAATTGCATCTCTTATTACATTTCTAATCAAGAGATTTACATCAAATATTGGATCAAAGGGCCAAGGAATTTTCATAAATGCTTCCTTGTCCAGTAGAAGAATAAATGGTCAACATGTCAACTTGGCTCCAAGGTATTGGGAATTAATAATTATTTTGAAAAATGACTACTCTTGTTTGAATCTAGAACTATGTTTAAGCTTTGAAAATGGATTTTCCTACAAATTGATCTTGGAAAGTTCCTTATTAAAGGCTTCTCTATATCTACTCCACTAGAATGAAGGGCTTGTATGTTGTAAAGTATAGCATAACTCCCTTCTGAAAAGCCTAATCATCCCATTGTCACCAAGAGCTCCTCTTTTTCCCCAAATTGGACCCAAAACAACATTGAGTACTTAATTATGATCCAACCTGAGAATTTTTTATTGACACTGCAACTCAAGAGCTATTAAATTTAAAGTGTGCTAATATGATTCGTCATTATTTTATTGAATAAGTATATTTTTTTTGAATTTTTCATTTGTGCTTGTAGTATGTGGTACTGACCTTGTTTCACTTGAAAGGGTTTTTATTCTTGGACTATGACAATGCTAGTAAGGTTTAGGCCTTTTGTAGTATTTGTACCCCATGATCACTTTTGCAAGATGTATGTCCTATGTGGAAAGAAATAAGCATTTAGTTATTACCTCCTAAAATAAAGCACTGTTTCTTTTATTAGGTACCATGTAATGTCCTCTACAAATTGAGGACGAATGGGATGTAATATCCTATCCATCCTCGTAGACTATAGTCCTCCATAAAGGGGAAAAATCCCCAAAATACCCATTGTTGGGCAATTTTTGGGGAAACTGGGCTTAAAAAACCCAAATTTGCGGTTTGGAGTAAGGTTTACTCAATCACTTAAGAATATGAAACCCCTATGGAAAATCTATAAATAAAGAAGGATTGAATTCATTTTGGATCACCAAGTGTGGATTAATTCATTTGTTCTTGAGCATTACGTTTGATAGTTTGTGACCCCTTCTATCTCTTGCCAGTTTCGGTGGTGAAATATTCCACCATAGTTGTCATTCCCTTAATATCTCACTGTTTGAGCACAAGGGTCTCTAGCTGGTTAGCGGATTCTGTTGGATATTGGTCTCTTGTCTTTTTCTGGGCACAAGATTTCTATTAAAGGTGAATGAATTTGGAGGATAGTGCATGATAGATTAGTTCTCTTTGGCATACACCTCTCTTGAAGGAAGCAACAAAGTTTTTGAGTCCTTAATATCTTGTTCCGGGCAAAGAACTTACCTTAGGTAGTGGATTCGTTTCTGGCACCTAGAGTAGCGAAACTTTTTACTTTATTTAGTTTTTGCAAGCACAGTTAAAAGGATCACTTCCTTAGTTATTAATTCTTAGCCTTAGCTAGGGAAGCATGTTGCATATCTCATATCATATTCACTAGTGGCATAATTTAATTGTCTTATATATCCATGCAAGGAAGGTGCATTATGATTAGGAGTTACGAAAGTTGAGACATTGTTGTACATGTTTCTAGATTCATTTTATCTTCTAGACTAAAGGAAAAGTGAACAATAGTGTTTGAAATTTTTAGTTATTTCTTGTTTCAAAGAGTAATAAATAGTGATGTGACTTGAGTTTCAAATCTGTGTACTTGTTGTTACTTTCTTTAGTGGCATGTGCTTCCCTGTTCAGAACAAGCGGTTTTTCTGCAGTATCTAGCCTCCAAAGCTTCTTCAATGCAAACTAAATATCAAATCATGCCCTCATACTCCAAATCATCTAAGGCATCACCATAGAGAAGTTCCAAAGTATACCAATGAGCTTTGATAGGCCAACTCCAACGCCATGTCACTATATAAGTGTTGACATCATTGCTACAAAAATTATTCTGAAGTGTTGCATCCTACACCAATTCCTAAGATGGATGCCCAAAGGGGTTCTAGAACGAGGCTCAACCTTCATTACCACATTTAAGACTTTTCAAAGGGATCAGTCCCTTTAAACCATACCAATTTTTACACTTTCACAATTTGGCCATGTTCCTATCAATTTATATTTTGTATTGAAAAGTCAATCCTATTTTACATGTTTATTAAATTTAGGAACAATTATAGGTCAGCTCCAACAAAATGTCAACAAATTTGTGGGTTAGGTTGGCATTTCTCCAAATACTATCACACATGTATATATAATCACACATTTTCCTTTTTATATCTTGATTGGTTAAACAAAAAGGTTTGCTACCTATGTAATTTTGTCCCATACCTCCACATCAGCACTCATAGATAACAATATTCTTAATCCTTCATTTGTGTGCATAGTAAGGTCCCTTTTGGTTTCTATTTTTGATGGAGTAGCCTCTGACAGTACACATTTTACCACAGAGATTTTGTTGTTGGCTGGAAATCTCTAGAGGAGTCTTACACCAGACATAAATGGATAATGTATATCACAACAATAAGCATTAACATATGAAGATGTGCAAACCCTAAACTATGTGCATTCAATCCATTACTTTTCCTTTCATGGCATATTTTGTTATACATAGTAGATGTGTTGTTTCACTTGAGTGTGTTTGCATAAAAAATTCTAAGACCAAACCCAGATTCTCATGTGTCATGGAAATTCAACATATGCCTTGTTCACCTAAGAACTACTTGTAACTCATCTTAGGGTACTTATGTACAATCTCACTCATCCCACTTAACAAGTTACCAAGACAAGGCTCATCACATCCAACCTTGGTCTAAAACAATTAAGCAACACAATTTACATCTTAACATGCCATAGCACCTGACATGTCTTAGAATGTCTTGGCACTATGTGGCATGCGTTAACATCCCCTACATTCTTTGGCATGGTTTTACACTCCCTAGCACACTGTGGCACTTCCTGACATGCCTTGGTAGTTTAGCATACCTTGGAATTGCCTAGCATATAACCTTGTCACTTCCTCCTTAACACACCTAAAAGTCATTGAAACTCCCTCTCACACACTCTTATTCATTAATTTCCATGCATTTTGAACTAGTGCTTCCTTATGCTTCGTTGACACCCCCTAACACTCCCTAGCTCACCTTAGCACCTGACACATCTTGGCCTACCACCTTAACACTCTAGCATTCCTTGGCACTACATAGTATACCTTGTCACTCTCTCCTTAACACACCTAGACATCGCTGACACTCTTGGTCACAAACTCTTATTCATTCATTTCCATGCATTTTTACCTAGTTCTCCCTTGTGTTTCCCTAGCACTCCTTATCACTCCTTGACACGTGTTGTTACACCTTAACATCTATGACATATTGGCATGTCACCCTAGCCTCTAGCATGCCTTAACACTGCCTAGCATACCTTGTCAATTTGTCCTTAGCACACTTAGAAATCATTGAAACTTCTAATCACAAACTCTTATTTGTTCATTTCCATTCATTTTGACATAGTTCTCCCTTATGTTTCCCTGGCACTCCCAGCTAACACTTCCTTACACGCGTTGGCACATCTTGGCCACATGTCGCCCTAGAACTCTAGCATTCCTTAGCATTGCCAAGCTTGCCTTGTAACTCCTCCTTAACGCACTTGGAACTCACTAAAACTCCATGCCACAATCTCTTATTCCTTGATTTCCATGCATTATGACCTAGTGCTCCCTTGTGTTTCCCTAACACTCCCTAACACTCCTTGGCACACATTGGCACACCATGGCACTTTTCACATCTTAGTAGGATTTCCTAGCACTCTATCGTCTATTGGCACTGCTTATCATACATTGTCACTCCCTCCTTAGCACACCTATAACTTTTTAACACTCCCTATCAAAAATGCACATTAATTCATTTACATGTAATTGAAAAGAGTCCTCCCTTGTGTTTCCTTGGCAATCCCTAGCATGTGTTGGCCCACATCCTAGAACCTAGCACACATGGCATGCCTTAGCACTTGGCATGTCTTGACATGCCTAACATTCCTTAGAACTTTATAACATGTGTTAGCACTTCCTGAAATTCCCTGCACACCTTGGCACTCCCTAGTTTTCATGCCCTCATAGATAACCTTACTTTTTTTGTGACTTGGGAACCCAACCAAGTCATTGAAAAAATAGTGTTGTTCCTAGACCTAATATCACAATCGTAGGCTTTCCTCCTACACAATCGTAGGCTTTTTCCATCCTCTTATCACAATTGTAGGCTTTCCTCTTACAAGTCCTAATATGAAATTCTCCTAACAAACTTCGTCCATGGGACACCTAGAATTCACTGACACTCCCTGGCATAATATCTTATTCATTCATTTCCATGCACTTTGACCTAGTTCTCCCTTATGATTCCTTGACACTCCCAAACACTCCTTCACATGCATTGACACTATCTGGCATATGTCAACATGCCTTTTCGTTCCTTGGCATGCCATGGCACTCCTTAATTATCATTCCCTCATAACTACCCTTATTTTCTTTTAGACTTAGGAACCCAACCAAGTCCTGCCTTGCTACAACAACTTTACCAAGTTACATTTACTACAACTAGACTATGCCTTGTTCCCCTAATGGACTATAAATCATCTTAGGCTTCTCATGTCCAATATTAACTCATTCCACTTAACAAGTTACCAAGTCAATGCTCACATCCAACAATTCCCATAAAACAACTAAGCAACATAGTTTACATCTTCACATGCCATAACATTTGACACATATAACAATCCATTAGCACTACATGGCACACATTATCATCCCCTGCATTCCTTGGCATGATTTTCCACTCCCTAACAGACCCTACCACTCCCTAACATGCCTTGACACTCTAGCATGCCTTGACACTGCCTAGCATATACCCTTCTCACTCCCTCCTTAACACAATTGGAACTTGCTGACACTCCCTATCACACACTCTTATCTATTCATTTCCATGCAATTTGAACTAGTTCTCCCTTGTTTCCTCATGGAACTCCCTGACACACATTGGCACACCCTAGGACTTGGCACATCTTGGCATGTCGCCCTGACACTCTAGCATTCCTTGGAACTACCTAGCATACCTTGTCACTCCCTCCTTAGCACACCTAGAATTCGCTGACAATCCCTATCACGCACTCTTATTCATTCATTTCCATGCATTTGAAGCTAGTGCTCCCTTGTTTTTCCCTGACACTCCATAACTCTCCCTGGCATGCATTGGCACACCTTAGCACCTAGCACATCTTGTCATGTTTCCCGGGCCTCTAGAATGCCTTAGCACTGCCTAGCATACCTTGTCACTCCCTCCTTTGCACACCCTGAAATCATTGACACTTCTTGTCACAAAATCTTAATCATTCATTTGCATGCATGATTTTCACCTATTGCTCCCTTGTGTTTCCCTGACGCTCCCTAACACTTCCTAAAACTATTTGGCACACCTTGGCACCTAGCACATATTGGCTGGATGTCGCTCTAGCATGCTAGAATGACTTAGCACTACTTAGCATACCATGTCACTCCCCTCTTACCACACCTGGAACTCATTGACACTCCCTGTCACACAGTCGTATCCATTCATTTCCATGCATTTTGACCTAGTGCTCCCTTGTGTTTCCCTAGCACTCACTAACACTCACCACACATTGGCACACCTAACTGCAATGAGTTTCACTAACAGTCAATCCAAAAACCCTTCCAGAGTCTAGCTAGTTACTTGTTCTTCACTAAGATATTAGGGTTAAGTTTATTCTATAATGTTCAGTGTGAAAATATTACTAGGTGTTTTTATCGCATAGAGTAATTATGATCTTCCCCATGTACACAAGGATAGATGAGAAGTGTTTCCCATAATCATGCAAGTGGAACTTCAACATGTACATCAGGGTAACCATAAAATATTTATCATATTTACACAATGCAAGGTGATAGGAAAATATTTACATTATATATGTGAATGTACTAAGATTAGGACCATTAGAATCATATCTACATATTTACCACAAGACAAGGGCCATTACAACCCCTTAAAAATAGCCATAAGGCCTTCCTCTTTTGTAGCTCCTTGACCACAAGGGTTTAATTGAAAAACACATAGTTCCTTTAAAGATTTGTAGGTTGAGGTAGTCACTTCAAGCCCTTGAACTTAAAGATAATAAAATATTTGCAATTTGTTACAATAATAAGTCCATTATGCACACTCCTCATCTTAGAGTTGGGTAGAGGGAGAATACTTGATTGATGCCAACCTTGTAAATGAAAAACTTTTCCTACTCATTGGTTGGACACTCCACCACTAGTTGACACCACTAACACACACCAAAATTCCAAGATACCCATAATATGTGCCCTACACCCAAGGGCTTAGACTACACCTCCATAAAATGTACCTTCAACTTTAGATAACCCAAAACAATAATATCCTAACCCTAGCCTATTTGTTAGATTTTTGTAACTTTGTCCTTAACTAACATTTGTTTTTAACTATTTAATCCACTTACCATATACTCTCTCTTGTTTGCACCCACCTAGTATACAAGAACACTTATGTTTTTAATACAACCAAGTTAAGAGGGCATGTTTCTTTCTTACACTTAAATGTTTTCAATACAACCAAGTTAAGAGCACGTGTTTCCTTTTCAAATTCCAAAAGTATAACATGTCTATCTCTATAAACTAACAACAAAATCATTGCATAAAAAAGGTAAGCTTAAAATTAAATTAAAATTAGATTATTATTATTATGATAAATACACCAAATATGGAAAAATTGTTTTCAAACACAACCATAAAAAAAGTGTTAGTTTATCAAATACAACTACAAACTTATTAAGCCAGCCTAGATCCATCTTAACCCGGATCTATCAAGCACTGAGAGGGATCCAATCTCTCGATGTGAAAACCTCTTTTTTGGCGCTTGGTAGATCCAGGTTAAGATGGATCTAGGCTAGTTATATAATACTATATAATATCTATATTTGTATCTATGTGTCTCTTTCTTATTCCCTCTCTCTATCTCACCCCCCAAAACATACACACTCTCTCTCCATATCTATCTCTCTTTCCTTCCCTCTTCCTCTCTGCCTCTCTCTCATCCCTATATCTCTCCTCTCTCCATCACTCCCTTGTCACTCCCTCTCTCTCTCTACCTTTCTCCCTCTATGTCTTTCTTCTTCCTTCCCTCTCTCTCCCCCTCTAACTTCATCTCTCTCTCCTCTCTCTTAGTCCTCTCTCTCCCTTTCTCTCTCACCTCCCTCTATCCCCCCCATCACTCTCTCTCTCTCTCCCCCCTCCATCTTTGTGCCTCCCTCTCTCTCTCTTTCCCTTCTCTCCCTATCTTTATCCCCACCTATTCTCTCTCTCCCCTCCTCTCTTCTCTCCCTCTCTCTCTATCCATCTATCCCTTGTCACTCCCTCTCTCTCTCCACCTCTATCTCCCTATGCCTTAGTTCTTTCCTCCCTCTCTCTCCACCTCTATCTCCCTATGCCTTAGTTCTTTCCTCCCTCTCTCTCCACCTCTATCTCCCTATGCCTTAGTTCTTTCCTCCCTCTCTCTCCCCCTCCAACTCCATATCTCTCTCCCCCACTCTCTTCTTCTCTCTCTTCCTACCTCCTTCTCTCTATCTCCCCCCATCACTCAATCTCTCTCTCTCTCTCTCTCTCTCTCTCTCTCCCCATCTTTGTCACTATCTCCCTCCCCCTCTCTTCCCTTCACTTTGCTTGCTATCATCACTTGGATCCTTAGTTAAGATAGATCTATGTTGGTTCTTACTAATATTTGTATTATATAAATTCGACATATTTAAATAGAAAAGTATTCTCATTTTTAATTTTATTAAAACCTTAATTTAATTTATATGGGAATAATTTTAGTAGTTGTGAGGATAGAGGGTTTATATATATCTCAAAACTAATTACAACCTTTTTCCTATTAGCTTCAAATAAAAAATGTTATAAAATTAAATTAAATTAAAATATTTTTATTGTGAAATAAGTTATGGTTTTTGGGCATGTGGTATTGATAAGGCATGATATTTGCCCATGGTATTGTAACAAAGCCTATTTACAAGTTAATAATATCCATGGTAAAGTGGGGGTGAATATTGATGGTTAAGAATCTTGTCATATTGTTATAAAATATTTAGATTGTGAAATAAGATATGATTTTTTGGCATGTGGTATTGATAAGCCATGGTATTAGCCCATGCTATTGTAACAAAGCCTATTCACAAGTTCATAATATCAATGAAAAAGCCATAGCATTGGCCCATGGTATTATAACAAAACCAATTTTTACAAGTTAATAATATCCACTGTAAAGTGGGGGGTGAATATCCATGGTTAAGAATCTTGTCATATTGTTATAAAATATTTTGGTTGTGAAATAAGTTATGGTTTTTAGGCTTGAGGTATTGATAAGCCATGGTATTGGCTCATGGTATTGTAACAAAACCTATTCACAAGTTAATAACAAAATCAAAATACAGCCCCAAGAGTTAGCTCAATCGGTCAAATCAAGTGCCTCGCCAATGGGAGGTCACAGGGTCGAATCCCGAAAGCTCTTGGGGTTAGGTTAGTAAATAGGCCGAGGGGTGTTGATGCCCTTCGGGTGGCGTCCACTCAGTGTTTAAAACCCTGGACGTAGCGGCTACCCACTGACCCGGGTATCCGTGAACCAGTAAGTGAAAAAAAAAAAAACAAAATCAAAATATAACAAATTGAATTTTATTATTTTTATTATTAATTGAGCCAACATTTAGATTTTTTCACTCATCCCCATACTTTTGACTTTTATTATTATTATTACTATTATTCTTTAACTAATCCCATATTTAGAATTGTTTACATACTTACATTACACCTACACATCTATTCTATACTCTATAAATATTGTATTTATTGTTTTTTAGGGAGGGAAATTTTAACATTTTTGAAAAAATTCAGCCTTAATTCTGATGTAACAAAGCCCTCCTAATTCCAATCTTCATTTATTTTCTAAAACAAGTAGTATATTTTCACTTTTCATAGGGCAGAGGGAAAACTAGTAGATATTTTCACTTTTCACAGGGCGGGAGGGAAAACGAGATTGAAGCCCTACGAGATTGAAGCCCTCCTAATTCCAATCTTCATTTATTTTCTAAAACAAGTAGTATATTTTCACTTTTCATAGGGCGGAGGGAAAACTAGTAGATATTTTCACTTTTCACAGGGTGGGAGGGAAAACGAGATTGAAGAGAGTTGTGAATTAAGGTTTTACCAGTAGCAAATTGATATTGAACCCCACCATTAGATATTCAATCCATTAATGGTGATCAGGTATGTTTCATTTCTAACCACCTATATTTACACCCCACTTTTAGTCTTCTTCCACATAGGGAGGAGTACACACACCTTAGATCTCTGGTTCAAAATTCACTATTTTTTTCGTCGTTGCTTTTAAGTTTATGAGTAGCATATTTTCACTTTTCACAGGGCAGGAGGGAAAACAAGATTGAAGAGAGTTGTGAAGCAGACTAATATCAAACCCCACCATTGGATCTTCAATCCATTAATGGCCCCTAGGTATGTTTCATTTCTAACCTTGCTGCATTTCCACCCCACTTTTAGTCTTCTTCCACACAAGGAGGACTGGTTCAAAATTCACTATTTTTTTCATCCTTTCTTTTAAGTTTAAGAGTAACATATTTTCACTTTTCACAGGGTGGGAGGGAAAATGAGATTGAAGAGTGTTGTGAATTAAGGTTTTACCAGTAGCAGACTGATATCGAACCCCACCATTGGATCTTTAATCCATTAATGGTGCCCAGGCATGTTTCATTTCTAACCTTTAGTCTTCTTCCACACAGGGAGGAGTACACACACATCAGATCCCCCACCATTGGATCTTCAATCCATTAATGGCACCCAGGTATGTTTCATTTCTAACCTCGCTGCATTTACACCCCACTTTTAGTCTTCTTCCACACACCTTAGATCGCTGGTTCAAAATTCACTATTTTTTTCATCCTTGCTTGTAAATTTACGAGTAACATATTTTCACTTTTCACAGGGCGGGAGGGAAAACGAGATTGAAGAGAGTTGTGAGTTAAGGTTTTACCTCTTCAATCCATTAATGGTGCCCAGGTATGTTTCATTTCTAACCTCGGTGCATTTCCACCCCACTTTTAGTTTTCTTCCACACAAGGAGGACTGGTTCAAAATTCACTATTTTTTTCATCCTTTATTTTAAGTTTAAGAGTAGAATATTTTCACTTTTCACAGGGTGGGAGGGAAAACGAGGGAACATAGGTAAAAGAATATGTATTTTTCCTTCTTTTATGGTTTGTCTCTATAGAGTTGATTTTACTCGGTGTACACTGTATGCATCTCAAAATATCTCTTTCGGAAATCCTATTTTTATTCTTTCCAAGAAAAACTCTCTAGGGAATCCCAATGGATGTTTCCCCACATTCATCGATGGCATCCTTGGTAAACCCATTGTAATTGACTAGAGCACCTTACCCAATGGATTTCTAACAAGGCACCTGCCAGCACAGAACTAGCCCAATACCCAGTAACATTAATGACATTCGGTTGGGCTAACCCCTTGGGCTCAATAAATCATAATCAACTACACTATTTTCCATATTAACGTATTGATCCTATTTAACATTTTGTTAGAGTAACCATAACAATCCAAGCCTGTTCCTATTTTTATTTTGGTTTTTAACTCCTTCTTTGGTGTGGTGACAACTTTATATGACTATATAGATGTTTATTTTTTTCAGAGTATATGTTGAAAAGTAGATGCTCTCTGCATTCTACCTTGTCTGTTATGTATTGATGAAGTTTAGTTCATTAGTTGTGACCAAAGCACTGTGTCAGGCATGTATACAAGGATTCTTGTATCACTATTTATAAACTGAACATTGTCCTTAAACAAGAAAAGTAGATCCTTAATGCTACATGTTTGTATCTCACGGAACATCCAATCCTAATAAATGAGGTGAAATTTAAGTGTTTGCAGAATCCAAATCTCAGGTTTTGTGAATTCACTTATATATGGTCCTAGAAAAGTGAAGTGAAATTTAATTATTAATCTTAAGTTCTGTGAATTCACTCATATTTGGTGCTGGAATATTTTGAGCAAACGAGAAGAATTTATTTTAGTTGCATTCAAATTTTCCAAAAATAATACTAAATTTCTCTCTGACTAAAATTCTCCCTGAAATGGCTTTGGAATTGAAAATTTTGTAAATATTTTAAGGGAAACAACCCAAAATACTGTTTCCATATTAGAGTTTTATAACACTAGGTACTAAAACAATCTTCTATTTTCTGCTGCAAATGTCTAATAGAGTCTTCCCAGAAACGGATCAGAAAATTAGGTAGATGCACTGGACGGACTAAATAATTTTTAATGAATAATCACTTAACATAAATGATATATTAGGTTGCATAAATATATAAATTAGAAGCATGAAATGAAGAAGAAATCTCAACGAGATTGACATATTCTTAATTGAGTTGAATGAGGCCAGGAATAACTTTGACTAGAGCGTGTTGAAAATGGCATAATTTTGTTATGGTTGGATAGATTTAGAACTAAAAATCAACAGTTTTCTTGCTTGCATAACTTGGGAAGATTTTTGTATCTCAAGTCTCAAACTTATTGAATAATATGATTTATGCCTTGCAATGTTGAGATATGTTGTGATACCACTTGCTAGTAACCTAAACACTTTGGATGAAAATTTAGTTGTGAATTTTACTTGCAAAAGATATAAGTGAAAATATAGATTAATTGTCCCTTGTATAGAATTTCCTTGAAATTCTGCTACTTCTTGAATGAATAAATCTGAAACTAATTATTGCATGAAGACAAAAAATATCTCTACCAATTTGTAGTGGAATAGAATAGAAATAAAACAAAGTCACACTATAGCAAAAAAAACAAAATTTTCTAGGGAACCCAACTGGGAAAACCCTTTGCTAGCTGTAGAAATTTAAAATACTATCCATATTAGACTTTGAGACACCTTCTTCAAGACCAGGTTCATCGATGCTTATTGCTTTACATATTCATTTTCATAAGCATTAGGGTTGTTGTCTATCAAATCAAAGTAGACAGAAAGTGTCTCTTTGATTTCAGAAAGCAGATTAGGATCAAATTCATCCAAGAATCCCCTAGAAGACTCATCAGTAGCAAGAAGAAAGGTATTTTTTCATTTTATTTCATAACATGCATCCATCATAATCACTGATTTGTCTTCATTTCTTTCACAATCATTTTCAATGTTAGATGCAAAAGGTAATTTAGTATGATATAATCCTTAGGTAACCAACCTCAGACATATTGTTGGTTAATTTATGTTGTTTGAAGTTTATTGAGTTTGAGTTTTATCATGAAACTACTAGAAGCGTACTAGAATGGGTGAGTTGATTATCTTGATAACAATGTTATTGTTTGATCTAGTCCTTGAAAGGAACTTATAGTTGATGGTCAAAATTTCACATTCCTTTCATCTTTTTATCTTCACATATAACAAATATCTTTATGTTATAGCCTCTAGCTAGATATATACAGTAATTGCCACTCAGAAGTTGGATGCCATCATTTTGGAGCTTGAGCTTATTCAACTTACCTTTGTTTGACTTGAAAATGTCATTAGATCTCATTATATCGTCTATTGCAGAGCATGAATCCAATTTACCTTTGTTTCAGTTAAAAATGTAATTAGATCTTGCTATGTCATCTTTTGTAGAGAATGAATCCAATTTCTCATAGTCCATTTGCTTGAGGTATAACAAAGCTACCTTAATTCATTAAACTTACTTTTCATATTCTATTTGTTGATTGTGATTCTACAGGCCACATCTGCATTGGAAAAGGGGCATATTTAATGAGGTGTGGAAGAAGAGGGAAGCTTCAGTTATGTCCTTTCAAACTTTCTAAGGTATGTAATAGAATTTTAAAAAAATTCTCCATAGAATGTTGTGCTTTAACTTTTTCTTTTGATAATGGATTATTTATGTGACCTCCCTTCTCTTACACACAACCAGAGTCTATACATACATGGTTTTTTGGGATTGTTGGGTGTAGGAATTACACTTAAGCAAACTCATCAACACTTAATTGTTAACTCAGGGGATTCGTAAACTTAGAGATGAAGCACAAGCAATGCCAGAGATGGTATGAATTTTTCTGATAGAAATTCCTACTTTATTAAAGAAAAGCTTGCAGAATTGAAAGAGTAAAAGATAACTGAATCATCAAAGTAATCTAGTGCTGGAACAAGAAAGAATGCATTTGCAAAGGAATCAAAATAAAAAGGCAATCACTCCAACTGATCAATGTTTAATTACTGAGTATGCACTATGTTTTTTTTTAGCAGAGGCACTTGGCAGTCTCATAGAATGGGCCCTTAAACTTGCTTCTTTAGAGATTTCCTTCTTGCACTAATCTATCCTGCACTATCGCAGTCTGCTTGCACTAGTGTAGGAACAGAGGTTTATGCAGGAGGTATAAATGGTGTCTTTACCAAAGGCTTTTTACTTCATGCAAGGGCTCGAACTTCTAGGGTTCAGAGCACTCAGATCCTATGACAAGAAACTAGTTCTTTCACCTGATCAGAACTTCTTGCACTTAGCTATTAATTCTTAAAATGAGTGCTTAATTATTACAAGTGTCAAATTAAATTGCACACATAAAAAGTGAACGTTCCCGATCTTAACGGAATGCAATAATGAAGAAACAATCAATAAACATTTATCCTGTCATAAGCATTTAATGAAAGAAAAGAAGATTGCGGGAAGTAAGCTAAAAAGTCTTGCTGCAACACACCAATGTGCACTGGTGTAGGTTCATTTCTCCTGCTTGGAACATGCAAGGAAAACCAATCAAATGGAATTGCAGAAAAGGAAATATCACACCAACGTGCACTGGTGCAGGGCCATTTCTCCTGCTTGGACCAGACAGGGAAAACCAATCAAACGGAATTGCAGAAAAGGAAATATCACACCAACGTGCACTGGTGCAGGGTCATTTCTCCTACTTGGACCAGGCGGAGGAAAACTAATCTGAAATCAAGTGCAGGAAAGGAAATTGCAGGAAAAGGAAATTTATCTACTTCACACAACGGATACATTCACACTTTGATAGGAATGCATGTGCATGGAAATAGAATTCAATTAAATCACACTTAACAATATAAACACATAAATTAATACAAAATCAAAATAGGGTAAACGAGTTGGGTTGGCTAGGCCCTAGCCAACCAGTGCATTTCCCTTCTAAGAAAAGATGCTGCTCAGTAACTAAGATCAGACTCATTTGTTTAAAGGAACAAATAAGATTCGAAAAGCATGAGGTGGAGCTCCTTATTCCTATTAATTCACAAAGGCAAAGTACATCATGAAATACAAAGTCCAACCTAGATTTGGGCGATAACAAAAGGTACAATCTCCCGTTTAGAAACACAGTCCTGTTACCGCCTCCACCCTAACGTGCATAATTTCTCCTCCTTTTATAATATTTTTACATGATAATTAATCGTATCCTTTGTAAAAAATCATGGGTATTTCATCCCAACTAATTCTAATTAAATAGAATATCATTACAACTATTCCCCTATTAAAAAATAGAGATTTAATACGAATTTTCCAAATCTGGGCATTTTCTATATTTCTGGAAAAATTGGTGTTTTTAACAAACTACCTCCAAAGACCTCTTCGTATCTCCTCAACCATTACGCATTTTGGAAAACGGCTTGCATCTTACTCAATTTCCTACAATAGGAAAATAACCCATGTTTCAGAATTTTGAGATTCGCAATGATCGGCGTGGAAATTGAGGAGTAAATCAGCTATTGGGAAACTGTTGCGAATTCGGGTGGAAGTTGTAAAATCTGAACTGGAGTAGGAATGTGTGGTGCAGGAACTTCGCCTCTATCAGAATAGGCATATAACCAAATTTGTAAACCTGCAAACACACAAACTATTATTAAATATGCCTTTAATGTTTAAATCTCATTAAAACAAAGGAATAGCAAATACTTACTTATTATCTTCGAGAATGCACACTACTATGACAATGACTAGACAAGCTAAACAAAAGCATGAGTTATTTCGAGTAAAAGGTGATATAAAGCAAGGCAAAATAGAGGCCCAACATCCCCCCATGCTGACCTTCTTGCATGTCCTCATGCAAGGAAATCAATTGTCGCGTTGTAGTTCCCTTGCAAAAAGAAATATTAAAAACATTTATGGGCATTCGTAATGATGTTTCCTGCAATTCTATGTGATCACATTTCCTACGCTAGATAAAGCTTGTTTCAAGAACAGAGTGTTTGCTGGACTCTTTGATTATTTATACTAATTTCAAGAAAATCTATCACAAGGACTACAATAAAAATACCAAATTGCAAGGATGGTGCGTGCTTGCACTGATCTGCTTACACCGCCTAAACTGCGCTGCTTTGCTGGCACTTTTCTGCTTGCACTACTGTATATTACAACATGATTGCACTAGTGCAAGCATAAAATCTGTTAAAAAAACAGGGAATTTTGGTAAAACGTGGGCTGGACTTTAACATGACTTCCTCAATCATACGGAAGGTTTGCTTCGCCATTTCTTTGATGCTTCTGAGCATATCCTTTTGCTCTTTCTCCAGTAGATCCTGCAATAAGTTCATGGGGGAACAAAGAAGTGGGAAAAGGGAAAAATTCAAAATGGGAAGGAAGTTTATTACAGGGATTCCAGGAACAGTACCATCAAGAGGGCGTAAACAAAAGTGGGATAGGAAAAAGAAAATTCAAGGGGTAAAGTGGGATTTACAAAACGGATGGGAAGGTAATCATTCTGGGATTGAAGAAGAAAACTGATGGGGAATTACGAAAATGGGATATGAAGAAAGGCAGAAAATTTTCTGGAAGGTCTGCCTGCTAGCCATGTTACAGTTCTAATGACAATATAAATTGTAAGAATGCAATAAGATTAGGTACAAAAAGTAGAAATTATAGTCAAAAGAGTATGGTACATACCTGTTACCTTGTCCCAAATGAATTCTTTGTTTTGTTTTTGCCCAAATTCTTATAATGAAAATCAAATTTTGTTAAAAAGGCGCAATCTCAAAATAACTACCACAAGTTCATGCACCTACTATAGCAATCTTGTACCTAGATTATGTAGCGCATATTTAGAGGCAACCACCATCAATACACATTATTTCCAACCAGCATCTTGTGAGCAGTCATCATTGAGTAATTCATCACTCTAAATACCATGAAATTCAAAATGAGTTGTGATACCAATTAGCAACCTCTTTATTGAACACTCTAAATTCTGTTGTCATCCAGATTCAAACTGAATTTCCTCTTAATATAGAACAAAGAATAACCTTTACTAAGGGTACCACATCCTTAAATATTCTTGATCTTTTAAAGATATAACTCAAAGCATCATGTTCAAATTGCCTTTAAAAACATTGTCCAAAAAGAAGGATAAGTTTAGGGGAAGAGAAACATAGCCAAGCAAATCATAGTATGCAATTAACTTTAATACCACAGACATAGCCCTGCTGCTCGCAGGTGTCCATAAGCTCGATAGGGGTGTCTTTTGACCCATTGAAATGTCTGTGTCCCACTTACTAGGCATGGATTCAAAGTTATCTTATTTTAATTTTAGATGAAGGCCACTGTTCTGGCTTGGTAACCAACTAATGGCAGTGCCACTCACAAGAAGTAACATGGATGAACAGGTCGGTTCGTGATGAGACCTCCTGTCTTCCAACTGTTCGGTTGAAAGCCATTACTCTGGCTTTGATCTGAAAATGGAAGTACTTGAAAATGTGTGCAAGGTATCCATCTTCATTAATTTAAATGTGTGCAAAATACTTCTTGTCTTGCGGAATAAACAAGGTGATTTTTGGTAACTGTTATGAATTTATGTGTGAGGTCAATTAGCTTACTATTCTAAATGTCCCATCAGCAAATATGGAGTGTGTATAACATATGTTGGAAGTTTCAAAAGAAACCAATATGTTTCAGGAGGTTAAACAGTGTTTTTAATTGCAGGTGCAAACAGGCGCAAATATGTATTTTTATTGTTTAACATATCAAATCAGATTTGTTCAGCAAGATATCTTTAGCATAAAATGACATAGATGTTTGATGAGCAGTTCACCCCTCCTGGGCTATGTTTGCTGGATCAAGCCTCCCAAAATGAGCTTGTCCTCTTGTATTAAAATGCTTCAAAATGCTAATACAAGCATAAAAGTGCCTCAATAGGCAAATCTGAATGCAAAAACAGATTCAAAAGACATGAAAAAGCTAAGAATGCCTTTCCAAAATCACTAAACAGTGAAAGATTACCCAATACAGTGCCTTCTCCAAATGGCCCTACAGGCTCTGAAAACTCTCCTGAAGCTTTTTGGGCTCTGAAAGTCTTCAAACAGATCTGAAACCTCTTCCAATAGGTTCAAAAGGTCAAAAATAGTAGGAAATGATCTTTGGTTCACCTCAAACAGAGAGGTACAAATCAAAACAACTCCATTTCCCAAATGGCCCAGATGGCTCAAAAAGCTTCCCTAAAGCTAAAATGGTTGTAGAACATCTCCTCTAGAACCTATCCCAATAGCTCTGGAATGCTGAAAATAGTTGAAAATGACTATTGGTTCACTTCAAATGGTTAAGCATAGCCTAACACAGCTCCAACTCCCTCTTGGCCCTGATGGTTCTCTTGGTTTCCCTGAAGCAAACGGGGCTGAAGATGAACTACAATGGCTCTGTAACCTATACCAATGTCTCCAAAATGATGAGAAGATACAAAATAAAAAAAAAAAAATTCTTCCAAAAAGGTTCTCCCTGTCAAAATTTATGACCAACTGAAGTTTTGTCAAGTTTCACCTAAAAAAACTCCACCAAATTTGGTCAAACTGCAGCTAGGCGCGCTAAAGTTGGCATAAACACCAAAAATGGCGGACTCCGCCAGATTTGACCGCGTGGTTAGGATGGTAATAAATGTTATGGGTGTAGTGGTCACATGGACCGACTACCCCATCGCCGGCAGAACCATGGGCCAACGGTTATGAAAGACCATGGCATTTAATGCTAGTGCAACCTCTGCCAGTTCCATGTGACAGCTTCGCATAACTTAACCGTTAGGTGTCGTAGTTTTATCTGCCGGTAAGCCTGTGGTTTTGAGTGCCCAGGTCATATTGATAAGGGGGCTGGCCCCTTTTCCACCCAAATGAAACCTCATCAAACATTAAATAGGATATGCGACCATTGTTTATTAAGATCCAATGTACAAGCGGGCTGGATGAGCCTGTGGGCTGGCAGCCACCTGACCCAGGGTTGATTCCTGTGAGCTCAATATAACACACCTTGTAGACTTGGGGCCACATGGTAGCCTCCGAGCAGGCCACGTGTTAGCTCTCGATTGGCCTTCCAGAATAGAATATTCCTGTGAATATTTTGGGGAATATTCCAAGGAATATTCCTTGGAATATTCTCTTTTTTTTTTTTAAATTTCCAAAATTCAAATTTTGCAAGTTATTGGGCATTTTCAAAATGTGATAAATCCTCCATACGATGTCAGATTTGAGTGTCATTCACAGCTACAGGATCATATCGACGAGGCCTATCCAGTCGTTCTAGTTTCAACCAATTCTCAGAAATTCAAAATTTGAGCTTTTTCCCTAGCTCAGACTTGAGCTCCTAATCACACCTCCCAAATGAGAAGCTTTTGGACCCCAAAAGCTCACTGAAATGCTGAAACTGAACTGTATAGAAAATGAGAGAATAACAACATCCTCTTCTCTTCATCCTTAAAAAAAAAAATTCCCGACTTGCCAACTGTCCTCATGGCAATTTTTTGCTGAATGAGCCATATACTTGTGTCGAATTCCGGCCAAGTTTTCTCGCCATACCAATCTGCCATTCTGAAACCAGCAGTGACCCTTGCTAAAATTTGTGCCCTCTTTGCTTGCATGCTTTTCCATCTCATGGAATCTTGCACCGCTTTGCACCGACACTTCGTTCTTTGCACCAATCGACACCAAAGGCACCTTGTGCAACATACAATATCAACAAAAAGTTGACCTGAAATGTGCTATACAATTGACAAAACCATCAATGTAAAAAGTGTGCACACAATCGACACAAGTATATAAACAACAAGATACATCTTTACAAACACATGTGTATGTATCATGTACAATGAACTATATATAGTTCGCTAATTACACATACAACCTCTATGTACATGTGCAACTTCAACTCTTCTTTTCAAATGCCAACAAGTAGATCATCCCAAAAACATGTGGGTGACTAAGAGCTGAACCAAAATGACATTGCTGCAATATAAGTGAGTATCACACCCATCTTTTACAACTCCATGGTGAACTTTTGCAACAACAAGGAAAATTCAATTGAAGGAATTTCAACTAAAACTACTTTCACATGCAATCTTGCATCAAACTTTTCAACTGAAATACATGCATACCAATCTGAAATTTGCATGTACAAAATGAGTATGACTTACTATAATAAGAAGTTAATCCACTTCCTACCAAGCCAACTCCATGGCATCTTTTGTTGCAGCAGCAGTTCTTCATGTGAATCTTCCACATTGATAATGGAATCCATAGATCCACTTGCGCCAATCTTTTTGTCCTCAAGCTCTATGTGCTTTGGATGACTTGTTGGATGCAAGGTCCAACAATGAGAAACATGATGTCACTGCTTTTGACAAAATGTGCAACTTTTAAGAACTTTCTGAGAAAGCTTTCTTTGCCTCTTCTACTTCCTGTGTGCTTTTTTTTTTTAACCAGCATCTTGAAGCAACATGGTTAAATCCACCACAAAATGTGAAACAAAACTTCCTTTCATTTGAACAAGAAAAATGATCATTCTTTGTTGAAACATAATCAAATTGAGCATGTGAATAATTATACCTCTTTTGCTGCATAAAATGTCCATCCTTTTTGTCTTCGAGAGATGATGAACTAGTAGAGGAGACAGCTTTCCTTTTCAGACTTTCATCACTGTGCTTGTCTTGAATACTGTTTACATTTAAATGCTCGCCATAAGCGACATGTTTACCCTCTACTTGCTGTAGTGATGGCTTAAAACAATGACAATCATCCTTAAAACAATTTTGACATATATGCATTTGAGAACTTGGGATAAAGGTTCTCTTTAAATTTGCATCACATGCATTCAAGGATTTGAATTCTTCGCCATTAAATTGTTCATATCCAAGACCAACATTCTTGGGACGCTCCATCACCGAAATAGGGTCAACCATGCCTTATGCATGCTTTCCCAAACCTTTGCCTTCATAATAGCCCATCTTAAACATTAATTTGGACCCTATACCCCTTGTATGTTTTTCAAAAGAACCAACACACTTTTCAATTGAGGAAATTGAAGACAAGTTTCAATGATTTACCTCATCCTCAGGCATTTTCTTGGCTTCTTGAGCTTGAAGGAGTTGTTTCTCCATGTCATGCAGTCTTTGGAGAATTGTTTCCTTCTCATCCTTCATAGCCAAAAATTGTGCATGAAGCTTAACACGTTCTCTTTGATCCTCAATGAGAATCTGTACCATGTCCTTCACCTTAATGAACTCATTCTTCATGTCCTCGTTGAAGAATTTCATGAAGGAGGAAACTTCACTTGTGGAAGAAGTTGACATTATGTAAATGGTCAATTAACAAAAGGAATTTTCAACTAAAATTTCTCAAAGCTTTCAAAAAAATGACAAGCTTTTGACCAAATGTCTTTACAGCCATACTCTTATTCAAGCAGCCATAAAACACAAACTCCAATAGCTTTTGTAGCAAACACAAATCAAATGGGTTTGCTTTCCAAAGATAATCTTGAGGTAAATTGTGGTAAGGAAAATAGTCTTCAACCCTTTCCAAGACTTAGCTAACATCAACTATCCTTTCAACTCAAGCAAACTCATACAATCAAAGATTTTGCAAACAATAAAACAATGAATATCTTACACTGCTTTAACACCTTTTGCAAAAACAAATGCTCAACCTGAGCTCTAATACCATCTGATCTAAAAATGGAAGTACTTGAAAATGTGTGCAAGGTATCCATCTTCATTAATTAAATGTGTGCAAAATCCTTCTTGTCTTGTGGAATAAACAAGGTGATTTTTGGTAACTATTATGAATTTATGTGTGAGGTCAATTAGCTTGCTGTTCTAAATGTCCCATCAACAAATATGGAGTGTGTAAAACATATGTTGGAAGTTTCAAAAGAAACCAATATGTTTCAGGAGGTTAAATAGTGTTTTTAATTGTAGGTGCAAAAAGGCGCAAATATGTATTTTTACTGTTTAACATATCAAATCAGATTTGTTCAACAAGATATCTTCAGCATAAAATGACACAGATATTTGATGAGCAGTTCACCCCTCCTCGGCTACATCTGCTGGATCAAGCCTCCGAAAATGAGCTTGTCGTCTTGTATTAAAATGCTTCAAAATGCTAATAAAAGCATAAAAGTGCCTCAATAGGAAAATCTAAATGCAAAAACAGATTCAGAAGACATGAAAAAGCTAAGAATTCCTTTCCAAAATCACTAAACAGTGAAATATTACCCAATACAGTGCCTTCTCCAAATGGCCCTACAGGCTTTGAAAACTCTCCTGAAACTTTTCAGGCTTTGAAAGTCTTCAAACAGATCTGAAACCTCTTCCAATAGGTTCAGAAGGTTGAAAATAGTAGGAAATGATCTTTGGTTCACCTCAAACAGAGAGGTACAACTCAAAACAACTCCATTTCCCAAATGGCCTTGATGGCTCAAAAAGATTCCCTGAAGCTAAAATGGTTGTAGAACACCTCTACTACCTCTGGAACCTATCCCAATAGCTCTAGAATGCTGAAAATATCTGAAAATGACTATTGGTTCACTTCAAATGGTTAAGCATAGCCTAACACAGCTCCAACTCCCTCTTGGCCCTAATGGCTCTCTTGGCTTCCCTAAAGCAAAATGGGCTAAAGATGAACTCTAATGGCTCTGCAACCTATACCAATGGCTCCATAAAGATGAGAAGATACGAAATCAAAAAACAATTTGTCCAAAAAGGTTCTCACTGTCAAAAGTTATGACCAATTGAAGTTTTGTCCAGTTTCACCTAAAACAACTCCACCAAATTTGGTGAAATTGCAGTTAGGCGCACTAAAGTTGGCATAAATGCCTAAAATGGTGGACTCCGCTAGATTTAATTGCAATATTAGGGTGTTAATAAATGTTAGGGGTGTATTGGTCACATCAACCGACTACCCAACCGCCGACAGAACCATGGGCCAAGGGTTATGAAAGACCGTGGCATTTAATGCTAGCGCATCCTCCGCCGGTTCCATGTGACAGCTCCACATAACTTAACCATTTGGTGTCGTAGTTTTATCCACCGGTAAGCCTGTGGTTCTGAGCACCCAGGTCATATTGATAAGGGGGCTGGCCCCTTTTCCGCCGAAATGAAATATCATCAAACATTAAATAGGATATGCGACCATTGTTTATTAAGATCCAATGTGCAGATGGGTTGGTCGGGCCTGTGGGCTGGTAGCCACCCGACCCGGGGTTGATTCCTGTGAGCTCCATAAAATTTTGCCGAACCACACCTTGTAGACTTCGGGCCACGTGGCGGCCTCTGGGCAGGCCACCTGTCAGCTCCCGATTGGCCATCCAGAACAAAATATTCCTGTGAATATTTTGGGGAATATCCAAGGAATATTCCTTGGAATATTCTTTTTTTTTAATTTTTTATTTTTTCCAAAATTCAAATTTTGCAAGTTATTGGACATTTTCAAAATGCGATAAATCCTCCATACGATGTCGGATTTGAGTGTTGTTCATGGCTACATGATCGTATCAACGAGGCCTATCGGGTCATTCTAGTTTCAACCAATTATGAGAAATTCAAAATTTGAGCTTTTTCCCTAGCTCAGACTTGAGCTCCTGATCACACCTCCCAAATGAGAAGCTTTTGGACCCCAAAAGCTCACTGAAATGCTGAAACTGAATTGTATAGAAAATGAGAGAATAACAACATCCTCTTCTCTTTAGCCTTAAAAAAAAAATTTCCTGACTTGCCAATTGTCCTCATGGCGATTTTTTGCTGAATGAGCCATATACTTGTGTCGAATCTCGGCCAAGTTTTCTCGCCATACCAATCTACCATTCTGAAACCAGCAGTGACCCTTGCTGAAATTTGTGCCCTCTTTGCTTGCATGCTTTTCCATCTCATGGAATCTTGCACCGCTTTGCACCGACACTTCGTTCTCTGCACCAATCGACACCAAAGGCATGTTGTGCAACATACAATATCAACAACATGTTGACCTAAAATGTGCTATACAATTGACACAACCATCAATGTAAAAAGTGTGCACACAATCGACACAAGTTGACAAACAACAAGATACATCTTTACAAACACATGTGTATGTATCATGTACAATGAACTATATACAGTTCACTAATTACACATACAACCTCTATGTACATGTGCAACTTCAACTCTTCTTTTCAAATACCAACAAGTACATCATCCCAAAAACATGTGGGTGACTAAGAGCTGAACCAAAATGACATTTCTGCAATATAAGTGAGTATCATACCCATCTTTTACACCTCCATGGTGAACTTTTGCAACAACAAGGAAAATTCAATTGAAGGAATTTCAACTGAAACTGCTTTCACATGCAATCTTGCATCAAACTTTTCAATTGAAATACATGCATACCAATCTGAAATTTGCATGTATAAAATAAGTATGACTTTCTGCAATAAGAAGTTAATCCACTTCCTACCAAGCCAACTCCATGGTGTCTTTTGTTGCAGCAGCAGTTCTTCATGTGAATCTTCCACATCGATAATGGAATCCATAGATCCACTTGCACCAATCTTTTTGTCCTCAAGCTGCATGTGCTTTGGACAACTTGTTGGATGCAAGGTCCAACAATGATAAACATGATGTCCCTTCTTTTGACAAAATGTGCAACTTTTAAGAACTTTCTGAGAAAGCTTTCTTTGCCTCTTCTACTTCTTGTCTTCTTTCTTTTTTAACCAACATCTTGAAGCAACATGGTTAAATCCACCACAAAATGTGAAAAAAAACTTCCTTTCATTTGAACAAGAAAAATGATCATTCTTTGCTGAAACATAATCAAATTGAGCATGTGAATAATTATACCTCTTTTGCTGCATAGAATGTCCATCCTTTTTGTCTTCGAGAGACGATGAACTAGTAGAGGAGACAACTTTCCTTTTCAGACTTTCATCACTGTGCTTGTCTTGAAAATTATTTACATTTGCATGCTCGCCATAAGCGACATGTTTACCCTCTACTTGCTGCAATGATGGCTTAAAACAATGACAATCATTGTTAAAACAATTTTGACATATATGCATTTGAGAACTTGGGATAAAGGTTCTCTTTAAATTTGCATCACATGCATTCAAGGATTTGAATTCTTCGCCATTAAATTGTTCATATCCAAGACCAACATTCTTGGGACACTCCACCACCGAAATAGGGTCAACCATGCCTTGTGCATGCTTGCCCAAACCTTTGCCTTCATAATAACCCATCTTAAACATTAATTTTGACCCTATACCCCTTGTATGTTTTTCAAAAGAGCCAACACACTTTTCAATTGAGGAAATTGAAGACAAGTTTGAATGATTTACCTCATCCTCAGGCATTTTCTTGGACAAAGCTTCTTGAGCTTGAAGGAGTTGTTTCTCCATGTCATGCAATCCTTGGAGAATTGTTTCCTTCTCATCCTTCATAGCCAACAATTGTGCATGAAGCTTAACACTTTCTCTTTGATCCTTAATGAGAATCTGCACCATGTCCTTCACCTTAATGAACCCATTCTTCATGTCCTCGTTGAAGAATTTCATGAAGGAGGAAACTTCACTTGTGGAAGAAGTCGACATTATGTAAATGCTCAATTAACAAAAGGAACTTTCAACTAAAAGTTCTCAAAGCTTTCAAAAAAATGACAAGCTTTTGACCAAATGTCTTTACAACTATACTCTTATTCAAGTAGCCATAAAACACAAACTCCAATATATTTTGTAGCAAACACAAATCAAATGGGTTTGTTTTCCAAAGATAATCTTGAGGTAAATTGTGGTAAGGAAAATAGTCTTCAACCCTTTCCAAGACTTAGCTAACATCATCTATCCTTTCAACTCAAGCAAACTCATACAATCAACCATTTTGCAAACAATAAAACAGTGAATCTCTTACACTGCTTTAACACCTTTTTGCACAAACAAATGCTCAACCCGAGCTTTGATACCATCTGATCTGAAAATGGAAGTACTTGAAAATGTGTGCAAGGTATCCATCTTCATTAATTTAAATGTGTGCAAAATCCTTCTTGTCTTGTGGAATAAACAAGGTGATTTTGGTAACTGTTAGGAATTTATGTGTGAGCTCAATTAGCTTGCTGTTCTAAATGTCCCATTAGCAAATATGGAGTGTGTATAACATATGCTGGAAGTTTCAAAAGAAACCAATATGTTTCAGGAGGTTAAACAGTGTTTTTAATTGCAGGTGCAAATAGGTGCAAATATGTATTTTTACTGTTTAACATATCAAATCAGATTTGTTCAGCAAGATATCTTCAGCATAAAATGACACATATATTTGATGAGAAGTTCACCCCTCCTGGGCTACATCTGCTAGATCAAGTCTCCCAAAATGAGCTTGTCCTCTTCAACTAAAATGCTTCAAAATGCTAATACAAGAATAAAAGTGCCTTAATAGGAAAATCTGAATGCAAAAACAGACTCAGAAGACATGAAAAAGCTAAGAATTCCTTTCCAAAATCACTAAACAATGAAAGATTACCCAATACAGTGCCTTCTCCAAATGGCCCTACAGGCTTTGAAAACTCTCCTAAAGCTTTTTAGGCTTTGAAAGTCTTAAAATAGATCTGAAACCTCTTCCAATAGGTTTAGAAGGTTGAAAATAGCAGGAAATGATCTTTGGTTCACCTCAAACAGAGAGGTACAACTCAAAACAACTCCATTTCCCAAATGGCCCTGATGGCTCAAAAAGCTTCCCTGAAGCTAAAATGGTTGTAGAACACCTCTACTGCCTCTAGAACCTATCCCAATAGCTCTGGAATGCTGAAAATAACTGAAAATGACTATTGGTTCACTTCAAATGGTTAAGCATAGCCTAACACAGCTCCAACTCCCTCTTGGCCCTAATGGCTCTCTTAGCTTCCCTGAAGCAAACAGGGCTGAAGATGAACTCCAATGGCTCTAAAACTTGTACAAATGGCTCCATAATGATGAGAAGAAACGAAGTCAAAAAAAATTTCATCCAAAAAGGTTCTCCCTGTCAAAAGTTATGATCAACTGAAGTTTTCCAGTTTGACCTAAAAAAGTCCACCAAATTTGGTGAAGCTGCAGTTAGGCACACTAAAGTTGGCATAAACGCCTAAAATGGTGGACTCTACCAGATTTGACCGCGCGGTTAGGGTGGTAATAAATGTTAGGGGTGTAGTGGTCACATGGACCGACTACCCCACCGCCGGCAGATCCATGGGCCAATGGTAATGAAAGACTGTGGCATTTAATGCTAGTGCAACATCTGCCGGTTCCATTTGATTGCTCTGCATAACTTAACCATTTGGTGTCGTAGTTTTATCCATTGGTAAGCCTATGGTTCTGAGCGCCCAGGTCATATTGATAAGGGGGTTGGTCCCTTTTCCGCCCAAATGAAACCTCATCAAACATTAAATAGGATATGTGACCATTGTTTATTAAGATCCAATGTGCAAGCAGGTTGGTTGGGCCTGTGGGTTGGCAGCCACCCGACCTGGGGTCAATTCTTGTGAGCTCCATAAAATTTTGCTGAACCACACCTTGTAGACTTGGGGCCACGTGGCGGCCTCTAAGTAGGCCATGTGTCAGCTACCCATTGACCATCCAAAACAGAATATTCCCGTGAATATTTTGGGGAATATTCCAAGGAATATTCCAAGGAATATTCCAAGGAATATTTCAAGGAATATTCCTCAATATATATATATTTTTATATTTTTTCCAAAATTCAAAATTTGTAAGTTATTGGGCATTTTCAAAATGTGATAACGCCTCCATACGATGTCGGATTTGAGTGTCGTCTGCGGCTACAAGATCATATCGATGAGGCCTATTCGGTCATTCTAGTTTCAACTAATTCTGAGAAATTCAAAATTTGAGCTTTTTCCCTAGCTAAAACTTGAGCTCGTGATCAGGCTTGGTGACCAGAAGCAGTAATGCCATGCATGCTAGGTCTCATAATTGTGGTAGGTCGGCTCATCACGAGACCTCCTATCCTCCCCTAAATCTTTTTTATACTCTGATTATGATTAACTTAAAAGGTTACTTAATAAGCGGGGAGACAAATATACTCCTTAAGAGTATGGGATGGCTTGAAAAGTTTTTAATGACTAATCATTACTGACTAGTTTCTCTACCCCAAAGACTTATTAAAGATATCCCAGATAATGACTAAAAGAATCCTTGAATTAAGAATTCTACTGTTCTCATGAATAGCTTATTATGATCTTAACAAGAGTAGTCCTCCATAGGGGGTTTCCAATAGTACCTTCTAAGGGAAACTGAAATCATATATATGAGATGACAACTTCTTAAAGTGATTAGTCATGGTTACTTTGAAAAATCACGAGGTATTAGAGTGAATCATACTCAACAAGATGTGTGTGTTAACAACCAATTCGGATCAAAAGTAGTTTTAGTGACTACACTTTAAAAATCAAAAACCCTAATAGCATCATAACAACTTTATTCACCTACGCTGCTTTATCTAAGAGGTGGAAGACTTCCTTTTATGTATAGGAGTACTTCCAATGAAGCCATGTGCGGATCAGGTGAAAATATATATTCATACTCAAATTTATCATACAAACTTGAAAGCGTGCATGAGCATGAAAAATCAACGAATGTAAATGATATGACAACAAGCGTTTTAGAAGAGGAGAAAGTTGCTTTGCTTGAGTAGTTGTTTGGAACCAATGTTCGATGTAATCATGGTAGCCTTTGTCAATTTCTTGATTTGGCCCATGCTGCACATCTTCTTCTTCTTGTCATGCTGATTGTCCTCCTTAGGGCGGTTAGTCTCTTGATCACATTCTAGATTTGCTGATAGACATGTCAAGAACTTTTCCTTCTCAAGTTCCAATGGATATCCTTCATTGATTATAGTGCATGATTCATTCGTCTCCTCAAAAGAGACTTCTAAATCCTCTTGTGATGGTGGAGAAATGGACAAGTCCTTGACTATTGTCAAGAAGTTTTCTTCCTGAGAGGTAGAGATCAAGATCCTAGCAGTTGCTAGGGCTTGAGAGAGAACCTTCATACTTGTTATCATCTTTAAGTCCATCTGGTTGATTGATAGTCCCTGTCTCCACACACATATTAGTAATGGGGGTTCTTACAACACCCCAAAAATGATATAACGTTAAATATTAGGATCTGAAGATAATTGATTTTAAAAGTTATTGGCTAAAATAAAGCTCACCACACTTGCATAAAAAATACAAAAAGATAAAGGCAGATGTACCCCTATTGCATCAACAGAAAATTCTTACCAAACCAAATCGCCTCCCCGGAAACGGCGCCAAAATGTTGGGTGTAGGAATTACACTTAAGCAAACTCCTCAACACTTAATTGTCAACCCGGGGGATTCGTAAACTTAGAGATGAATCACAGGTAATGCCAGAGATGGTATGAATTTTTTTGATAGAAATTCCTACTTTCTTAAAGAAAAGCTTGTAGAATCGAAAGAGTAAAAGATAACTGAATCGTCAAAGTAATCTAGTGCTGGAACAAGAAAGAATGCATTTGCAAAGGAATCAAAATAAAAAGTGCAATCACTCCAACCGATCAATGTTTAATTACTGAGTATGCACTATGCTTTTCTTTAGCAGAGACACTTGGCAGTATTGTAGAATGGGCCCCTAAACCTGCTTCTTTAGAGATTTCCTTCTTGCACTAATCTGTTCTGCACTATCGCAGTCTGCTTGCACTAGTGCAGGAACAAAGGTTTATGCAAGAGGTATAAATGGTGTCCTTACCAAAGGACTTTTACTTCATGCAAGGGCTCGAATTTACAAGGTTCATAGCACTCAGTTCCTATGACAAGAAACTAGTTCTTGCACCTGATCAGAGCTTCCTGCACCTAGCTATTAATTCTTAAAATGAGTGCTTAATTATCGCAAGTGTCAAATTAAATTGCACACATAAAAAGTGAATGTTCTTGATCTTAACAGAATGCAATAATGAAGAAACAATCAATATACATTTATCCTATCATAAGAATTTAATGAAAGAAAATAAGATTGCAGGAAGTAAGCTAAAAAGTCTTGCTGCAACACACCAACGTGCACTGGTGCAGTTTCATTTCTCCTGCTTGGACTAGGATGGGAAAACCAATCAAACGGAATTGCAGAAAAGGAAATATCACACGAACGTGCATTGGTGCAGGGTCATTTCTCCTGCTTGGACCAGGCAGGGAAAACTAATCAAATGGAATTGCAGAAAAGGAAATATCACACCAACATGCACTGGTGCAGGGTCTGTTAGAGTCGGTCTAGTAGCCCTCCACCAGAGATCAAAGCTCTTTTCATTTCATGATTAGGTGTCCCATCAGTGTGATCATGTTGCATTCCGTTAGGCATGCCATAATCCTGGTGGAGGGAGTTTGTGTCTTTTATTCCCCTTTTGTTTGGCACTGCTGGTTCAGGTTTGTATAAGTAAATAAAATCTTCAAAGGGTCATTCATCTTGCTTTATGTTTTGAGGTCTTAGGTCTAGGGTTGAGTCCATTTTTGTCTTGAGAGGTCATAAAGGACCAGCAGGCCAGAGGGATGTCCTTCATTAAACATCATTTCAATAATTCTCACTATTGTACAGCTAAACTTTCACCTTGTTTTCAAAAACTCTGTTTTTGAAAAACAAGGGTCATTATCTCATTTTTTGTAAAAATTCTCAAAATTTCAAATTCTTCAAATGTCGAAGTGCGGCCTTGGTCTCCTTTGCCAAAGCACCTCAGAAGCTATCCCTGCAAAAATTTTCAGAAGAAATCATCATTTCAACCAATTTTTCAAAGAAAAGAAACCAAAAGTCAGAGCCAATTAATTCAAAAAGTGTCAACACTCAAAACATTATAAAGTAGGTTTTGGGCAAATGAAAATCTAAAGGAAGCCTATAAAAGCACATCACTCTTCATTAGCAACTCATTTGCCTCTCACAAGCTAAGTGAATCCTTGCAAAGGTGATTTTAGGAGTTCTTGAGCAAATTGGGCAGTTTCAGAGGCGCGCTACGCGTCAGGGAGGGCGCGCTACGCGTCAGGGGCGCGCTACGCATCAGGCTGCCTTTCTCAGTGTTATTTTGCATGTGTGCTATGCGTCAGAGGTGCGCTACGCGTTGGGAAAGGCGTGCTACGCGTTGGGTTTTCAGCTCAACAAACTGCCAGCAAGCTATCAAATCGACTTTTCTCTCAAGCACATTGCAGGTAGGCCTCTCCTTCATGGTTAGATTTGGTTTTGCAAGATGAAAGAGAAAATTAATATGCTCAAATGCTATGAAAATGATAAATCAAAACCCTACACTGTTGTGGAAGATTTAAATTCTCAATGGTGCTAGGGTTTCAAGTTTTTTTTGCTGTCCAAGGTTTCCCATTTGTAATCCCTCTTTTCCCTTATTTCCATCAACATTCTCCTTCAAAGTTTCCCATAAAATTTCATAATTTTCCTCTCTAAAATCCCTAAAACTTACTAAATTCCCAAACCCCATTTCCACCTTAAAGTCCCACAATATTATGATTTCTCATGTTTCTTTCCCTAAATTCCTTATTTTTGTTTATTCTTCCTAATTCCCTCATGTTCCCCTTCCCCTAACAATCCCCTTGTATTTATGTCCCCTTGGTGACAACATTTGAAAGGGTCAAACAACAGTTAATTGAGTGCAAAGTCAGCATTACATTTCAGCCATCTGGCCTTCAAAACCATGTCAGAAACCGAATCAGATTATCAGCAGAGTTATGACAGTGAATCAACACCGGAGGTAGAAGTGCCAAGGAGGCATCACAAGGCTGGTAAGGGTGGTCGGCATGTCAGGGAGGAGCCCACTTCTCTGGCTCATTTGCAAGCTTGTCCACTTGCAATGACATGTTTTCAGTATCAATCATGCCTTGGATATTGTGAGAGGATCTTACAAATTCAACACCACAGAGAACTAGTCCGCTTGTTTGTCCTACATTTGCACAATGGTCATGTGAACCTTGCAGGAGTGGATTTCACCCTATCACTTGAAATTGTTGCTCAAGCTACCGTGATACCAAATGTTGGGGAGGAGTGGACCAAGCGCAAGCAGCTAGACAGATATCATTATCAACCATACATCAAACCCGGATGCATGAGACACCTAACTTCTGTTTTTCCTTTTAGATTCCTAAGGGATGAGTATGCACCCTTAATGAGGCTCATTATGCGCTATTTCACTTGTGAGGGTAGATTTTCACATTTATATTCGTACCATATCCGTTTGTTGATGCATTTCACCCGGGTACGAATGATGAACATTCCATTTTTCATGTGCCAAAATATAGAGAAGATGGTGCCCGTAGTGCAAAGGAAGAACCCCGCACAGCAACACAAGAGTATATATCATTATGCACTGATCGAGATCATAGTGATGCATTAGTTGGCATAGCAGGGTATTGCTTGGGAGGATTTCATTTCTCGCGACTTCTTCATGGTGCCACAGCCACCTCCTGAGATTGTCCATGATGAGGGGGGGCCTTCACAACAGTTTCACATTCCAGAGCCCGAGCATGTCAGCACTCCAGCATGTGTTACATACCAGAGAGGCCACAGGGCCTTATTTGCATCTGCACGACGAGTATTATCTCCACACTAGGTGGAAGGGGTCTCGCCTTCTTCATCAGCACAACGAGTGTTATCTCCACATCAGGTGGAAGGGGCCTCGCTTTCAACAGTAGCACAGGTACAAGAGAGAGGCAAGCAGCCCATGATTGTTGAGGGGCCATCAGGTGATCCGGACATAGACATTGTTGACCTTGACATCAGTTCTCCTAGCTCGGAGCCAAAGGAGATCATTCAGCAACTAAAGGCTGAAAATCACTTGTTGTAGCAAAAGTTGGAAATGGCAAATTGGACAATCACATACTTAGAGCAGTGCAACAAGCAATTAGAGGATGAACACACTCTTGATGAGTTACAGAGGATCCGAGAAGACCGGAACTTAGCTCGCAAGAGACCCGGTGATTTGACACCTATTGAGCAAGGGTCTATGCTCATTCGGGTGAACACTCATTTAGAGAGGTTGATAGCCAAGGCAAACAGGGACAAAGATATGCTCTGCCACATGAAAAATCATTATTGGGCCCGCATGCATGTGTGCAAAGCAAAAATGAAGGTACTCAAAAGACGATTGGCCAAGGCACTAAAACAGAGGAAAAAGCCCAATCCACTTTAGATTTTGGTTGAAGCTACCTTGAAGGAGCATGGTGCTCAATGATACACCCCCAGCTCAAAATTCAGAAAATTTGGAGCAATTTTGGTCAATTTTGAATTTTTTTTGCTAAAAACAGGTTTTTGCCCTCAACGCGTAGCGCGCCGCACGCTACCCTTAAGTTGGGGAGGTCCATTTCACAAAAACTCAGCATTTTTGGATTTTTCATGACAAAATACACTTGCTCAGCCACTGCCAAGACATTTCATGGAGATTTGAGCCCCCAAAAGGTCAAAAAACAAGCAAAAAATGACCTTCTACCACTTTTTGGACACACAGGAAGCAGTCTTGGGAGATTGCATTTTTGGAGGGGCAAATGGCCACCGAATTAAGAAATTCGACTTGGGCTTGAGAGTAGACATCCATACCTTTCCAAAAAGCCCACTTTTGCCTCATTTGGATGCCGGGAAGTGCCCCAAAAGTGGGCTGAAAGGTGCGCTACGCATCAGGGAAATTTGCCAGTTTTGCACCTTCAACTCAGGAAAACGCAGCGTTTGACCAGTTTTGACTTTTTGGTGGGATTTTTCATCCTCCTTGATGTAATTGATGTAATTTTATGTTGACATGACACTTTTTTACCTATTCTAGAAGATTCATTCATAAAATGGCAAAAAATTAATGAATGAATTGGTTTCCTAGCTTATAGAGGCAAGTTGTTTTGATTGCCTAGTTTGTAGTGCTCAGTTTAGAATTGGTTGAAATAGCTCCTAGGATGATGAGATCGAACCCTAGAGGCAAGGGAATGTGTTAGCTTGCCTATATTATGTATTTTATTAGTCATTTTCATGGTTGGATTCTTGAGGGATAAGCTTAGATTGTATTACTCTTTGTATCTCTGCAATTTTGGCAAAGGAAGGACCAGGGTTTTGCAACACTATTTTGGATTCTTGTGGTGTTTTGTATTGATGGTGTGCTTCTATCATGTACTTGTAAGTTTTTTATGTGTATCATTTTCCTACTCCTCTCTTCTGCAAATTAAGTAAATGAAGTGTTAAGGTAGAATTCATGGTTTCTATGCTCTGCCTTTAAGTTTGCTTAATATCTATGTTTTCATCTGTTTAAGGAGAACTCTCGATGGTTTCTTGCTCTCCTTAGCTCCTCATCGGTCATATCTATCCATTCAATTATTTCAAAGGCATCAAGACAATATCCTACCTTGCCCCAAAAATACCTCTGCAAAAACTGTGTCTCATCCCCGCACCCAAAATTGTTGTGCTCAGTTTTCCAACAAAACCCTAAAAATTTAAAATCAAACTTTCCCTATCAGTTTACTAGCCTAAAATCAGTGTTCTTTATTGGTCATCTCAGCCCTTTGAAGACCTTTTGCCGAGATAGACCCGGAGAGAGCCCTCTCCTGTCCCCGTAGGGCTAGCTACGAGGCTAAGTGGTTTGATGTTGCCTTGGATTTTGTCTTTTTCAGCCTGAGGCCAAATTCAAGTGCTAACATATTGGCGACCATACTGGGGAGAACATTCGACTTGTTGATTGTCTTGTCCCAGTACATGAAATCAAATTGCAGATCTGATGCTGATGGTGGACAACAGTCAGACACATATGCAGGCTGAACCATTCACTTGACGACTCCAATTCGATCCAGACATTCCAGTGCTTGTTGATCCACTCATGCAATGGTAGGGTATGTGGCAAACCCTGCACATTGTGAAGCTATAAAAGAGGTTAGAAATGAGTTAGCAGATTCTGAATTCGATGAAGAATTTTTCAGTGTCATACTTCATTGGTTGAAATCTCCAAAGTTCCCTTTTGAAACTAAAACTAGATTTTGTGAGTTAGTTGTTGAAAGAATTGAGAAGGAGATTCAGTGTCTAGATGAGCAGATTCAGTCATATGATTTCCAAGACCCTAAAAAGTTCTTGGAAATCCTTCCTCCATTGAAACAAGAAATCATAGAATTGCCTACAGATGTTTGCAGTGACAGTGTGCAGCTAGAGGTATGTATTGCAGAATTGGGGTAGCCAACAGAGTCCGGCTTCCGTGATCCAATGGAGACATACATGGAAATGTTTTTCAGTTTGACTAATAGATCAGGCTGTATTCTACGTGACCAGGCTCATTACATGTATGAAGGACTGCCAGCAATTACATCTGTGTCCTGGTGGAAGCATTATCAACCGGCACCATTCTCAGATTTACTTGAATGGTTAATCTGGCATTTTAGTATTACCTGATCTAGTGTTTTTACAGCAAAGTAGGGTAGATTTTGTAAATAAATAAGCAGCCATAAGGCAGCATTTTGTTCCAGTTTCATTATAGTTTTAGTGTGAGGTTTGCTGAGTCAGTTTTTCAGTCTTTTCAGTCAAGTTTCAGTCCATAAATGAGTCGGAAGTCTCATGTTGTCTGTTGAAATCATGACTCCATTGCCCAATGGATGGAGGCGCTGTCTGCTCTCCCAAAGATCTGCAGTTCTTGGCACCTCCAAGAAGCGGCAGTTGCCATCCCTAGTGGAGCCGATGTTAGACTCCATCTTGTCAAGTCAAATGTGAGATTGATTCTTCTTCAAAACCCTGTTTTGAAGAATAAATCATTAAATGTGTTTTTTTTAGAATATGTAATTTGTCAAATGTTCCAAAGCTCTACAGCTCTTCAAATGGTAGCAGTTTCATCAGCTCCTATCTCTGCATTCAAACAAAACAAAAAGTTGGCATTACATAAAGGGCTTATAGATGCATGACAGTAACATGTATACATGTGGGTACTTAAAACTATGGGCACAAGAAAAGATTTACATGAACCAACCACAAGCATGCTACGCAGCTTGCACTTGCAGGCAATACAGCAGGAGACCAAGACATTTGCATTACAACAATTTTATACCATTGCCATGGTCTGAAACAACTAGAAACATGCCATGTACCTGCCAATGGGGAATAATCAACAAGCAAGGCCTCTTTAAATCCTTCTTCTCCTTGATGATTCATTGGTGAACAGGATGCAATCAGTTTGGTAGAGTAAGAGCAGTCATTGGCTTCGAAGGCAGCACTATTGATTAATCAGTTACTGGTCAAGAAGCACTTTACACAGGGGAAGCGTTGACAGAGTCTACACCTATAGGAGGTCTGAGCTAAAAAATGCTGGCCAACTAAAGGCCTGAGAATGGGACTAAAAGACCTTTCAAGAATTTCATCTATCTTGCAGTTTCATATTGTGGATGGACATATGCAAGGGACATTTAACCCGTTGTGATTATTCTAATTGTAATGCCAATATAGCCTCAAGATTCTTATGTCAGTAACTCCAAGTAACACTCTCAATTTGTGGACAATATGACTCCATTTTAGAGCAGAACTATGAATTTGTTGACTTATTTGATAACATGACATTATCTAGATGTTGGAAAATTTCTATAGTTGCTGGGTGGGAGTCACTGGAAATTCCCTCTTTCTCTACTTTACTTGAGGCTGGGAGCTTCAACTTTCCACTGCATATCCAGTGTTGAGACTTGGGATTTGCGATGGGACTACTTGAGTGCGTGGTCATGATGTTCTAGTCTCTAGATGGGTATCAGAGAACAAGGGTAAGGCCTATTAATAGTAAAACTGAATATCGGAGGATATCTTATTTCTGAGCTACCACAGGTGACCACTTTTGATAAGTGCATTTTACTTGTCCATGTGCTTAGAAACAATATTTTGTTCATGAAGTTTTGTTGTTGGCAACTATGGGTAAATAATTCAAATAGCACAGATTGTCTACAAGGTACTCTTTCAACGGTGTTTACATATGGCATATACTCAACAGCAGTTCCGCTGATAATAACAAATAGTGTCATCACCAAGTACATTTATTCATTGTTCTGGGGTTTTCAGCAAATCAGCACTCTGGCTGGCAATCAAGTCCCAAGTCTTTTTGTGTGGGAAGTGTTGTTTTCAATGGGAATTATTGGACTGGGCCTATTGCTCTTTGCTCTGCTTATTGGAAATATGCAAAATTTTCTCCAATCTCTTGGCCGCAGGAGATTAGAAATGCAGTTGAGACAGCGTGATGTGGAACTGTGGATGGATCGTCGTCGATTGCCAGTATCTGTGCGAAGGCGAGTGAGGCAATCTGAACGGTTCAAGTGGGCAGCAAATCGGGGCGTTAATGAAGAACAGTTGCTGGAGGATTTACCTGAGGACTTACAAAGGGAAATTCGAAGCCATCTTTGTTTAGATCTTGTCAAGAAGGTGCACATTTTTACTGTTATAGATGATCAAGTACTGGATGCTATTTGTGAACGGTTAAGGCAGCGCCTTTACATAGGTGGAAGTGAAATTCTAAGGATAGGCTATCCTATAGATAAAATGATCTTTATTGTGCGAGGAAACTTGGAAAGCACTGGCAAAGATGGCTCAGTTAATCTTTCTGGAGGAGACATATGTGGTGAAGAACTGCTTACGTGGTGCCTCGAGCATACTCCACTACAGAATAACAGCAAGAGGTTCAGACGAACTGGCCAAAGAGCAATTTCTAGTAGAACAGTCCGTGTGCAGCGGCAGTGATTTGGGTAGCAACAGCTGGCTCATGAATATGGCCCAAGAGCGCTATTCAAACGGAGCCAAAATACTTTAGATTGGAACGAAGATATACATCACAGCAGAAGACATAGGATTCGATTCCTATTTCAAGACTTCAATTAACGATTGAAAGGGATCTGCGCTCCAACATTTATCTCTTAATTGGCCATCAGAGGAATTCAAGGGAAACGATGCTCTGTTTTTAGAAAAAATGGTTTTTCATCGACCTGTAGGGGAAGGTTCTTGGTCCATTTACTGTATGTAAAAATGGTTTTGTTTCAAATAGTAACGTGGCTTGATTTTGCAATGCGCTTGTCAAAAAGGCGACCTCCACATTCCACATGCCATTTTGGTCTAACAGCAAGAGGAAATGGAAAGTATAACGTGGCAGTCCAGGTCGAAAACAAAATTAGAACGAAGACATCGATCCTGAGCAGAAAAATAGGGACAGATTGCCTATCCTAGTCTTCAGTTATGATTTGGAGGGTTCACACTACAGCGTCCGCCTTTGTATTGGTCACAGATATGTATGCGCTGATCTTTAGGAACCGATGAGTGGCTTTTTACTATTTTTCATAGTGCCAGTCGAAACAGTTCCATCTTTTCATGGATCGGTTTTCTTCTGAGCTGTTTATGATATTAAAAAACATTTTGTAAGGAGTTAGAAAAAGAGAGGGGAGAGTATTCTGAGAGGTGTGCATGTAAGAGAGAACAGAGCTTTCATTGTACAGATTTTGACAGAGATTTTAATTAAAAAATGCAGCTCTGACCCCTGAGATTCCTGTGGTATGAAACTTAACATTTGTGTCCTCTTTTGTTTCATATGTAGCCTTTTATGTGTTTATGTCATTTCATGATCGTTTCCATTTGAACAAATGAAGTGTTAAGGTAGAATTCATAATTTGTATGCTCTGCCTTTAAGTTTGTTCATATTTAATGTTTTCTTCTGTTTGACAAGGATTCATCCTCTATGCCCTTGTCAGCTCCTCAGCAGTCTTGTCATTCCATTTAATCTCAATTTGATGTTAAACTTTCTTGCCTACCTTGCCTCATGAGACAATCTGTGTTTTTGATTACATTTCTCTGTTCAAGCTGTTTCTTTGCCCCATGCAGCCCAGAAAAACCCCATTATTTTATTAAAAACCCCTTTTTATCAATTTACTAGCCTAAAATCAGTTTCTTTTAAAGTCATCTCAGCCCCTTTAGAAAACTTTTTGCCGAGATAGACCCGGAGAGAGCCCTCTCCTGTCCTCGTAGGGCTAGCTACAAGGCTAAGTGGTTTGATGTTGCCTTGGATTTTGCCTTCTTCAGCCTGAGGCCAAATTCGAGCGCTAACAGGGTCATTTCTCTTGCTCAGATTAGGCGGAGGAAAACCAATATGAATCAAGTGCAGGAAAGGAAATTTATCTACTTCACACAACGGATTTGTTCACACTTTGACGGGAATGCATGTGAATGGAAATAGAATTCAATTAAATCACACTTAACAATATAAACACATAAATTAATACAAAATCAAAATAGGGTAAACGAGCTGGGTTGACTGGGCCCTAGCCAACCAACGCGTTTCCCTTCTAAGAAAAGACGTTGCTCGGTAACTCAGATCAGACTCATTTGTTTAAAGGAATAAATAAGATTCGAAAAGCATGAAGTATAGACATATTTGGGCACATCAACCCCAAACTCATATGTCAATAATATTAGGGCTCATCAACCCCTAAAATGGTTGTCTTATACCCTAAAGAAGCTTAGTCATCTGAATGCTTCATTCCACAAAAGTTCCATCTGAGAAATCATCTAGAAAAGTGCCAAAACTGAACCATATCAGAAAGCCCTGTGTTAGGGTGAGATGCATACTGACTGCTGCACTAGCTAAGTGTGATGCATCACACTTTGGCCCTTTAGTAGGTGCGATGGGCAAGGTTAGACAAAGTTCTAGGATAGTTTGTTAGTTGGTTTCTCATGGAATCTTCTAGAAACTTCTCCTATGCTACTTGCCTCTCTGAATTTGCCCAAGGATGACCAAGAGAACTAGGAAACCATCTCCAATTTCCCTCTCTTGTGGAACCAATCTCAACAAATGGAATCACTCACCAATTCCCATGGATGACTCACACCCTTGCAAAGATCTATAAAAGGATCTCCCATCCAAGAGATCAGGAGGCTGAATGATTCTGAGTTGTAAGGAAGTGTTGCTAGTTTTAGTATTGAGGTGAGAGCATTGTGTCATTGTTGGTGTGTTCTTGCTGATTCATGAGGTGAAGAAGGCTTGAAGCTGGGAGGATGGCACTGGATCAGACTTCTTATGGGTTGTAATTCTCCTTGATATTAATAAAGTTCTTCAATATTTTTCCCAATTGATTGTGTTAACTGTAAATGCATTCATTTGTTTATCGTATTTCTAATTCTATGATGTTTATGATGTGATGGATCATTATGCTTTGACAGGTCTTTGTTTCTGTAGCTGTGCAGGTACTCTCCAAGCGTGTTAAGTACAGGGAGGAGCTACGAGATCAGCCAAAGGAGAGGGAGATCAAGTGAGGATTCAAGCGAAAGTTATAGGTTGGTCCCTCATAGTCTCTTTCTTATCTGCCACTCGTAGGAAAGATATTGAATTGCTTTGACTGTTGTTTCTAGGTTAGCTACCAAACCTAGAGGGTTAGTCGTTTGACAAGACACTAATTTTCCCAGAAACAATGAGGTAGAGCTCCTTCTTCCTATTAATTCACAAAGGCAAAGTACATCATGAAATATAGAGTCCAGCCCATATTTTGGTGATAACAAAAGGTACAATCTCCTGTTTAGAAACACAGTCCTGTTACCGCCTCCCCCCCAACGTGCATAATCACTCCTCCTTTTATAATATGTTTACATGATAATTAATTGTATCATTTGTAAACAATCATGGGGATTTCATCCCAAATAATTATAATTAAATAGAATATCAGTACAACCATTCCCCTATTAAAAAATAGAGATTTAATACGATTTTGCCAAATCTGGGCATTTCTAGATTTCTGGAAAAATTGGTATTTTTAACAAAATGCCTCCAAAGACCTCTTCATATCTCCTCAACCATTATGCATTTTGGAAAACGACCCACATATTACTCAATTTCCTATACTAGGAAAAAAACCCATGTTTCAGAATTTGGATATTCGCAACGATTGGCATGAAAATCGAGGAGTAAATCGGCTGTCGTGAAACTACTGCGAATTCGGGTGGAAGTTGTAAAATCTGAACTAGTGCAAGAATGTGTGGTGCAGGAACTTCACCTCTATCAGAATAGGCATATAACCAACTTTTTAAACCTGCAAACACACAAACTATTATTAAATATGCCTTTAATGTTTAAATCTCATTAAAACAAAGGAATAGCAAATACTTACTTATTATCTCCAAGAATGCACAAAACTATGACAATGACTAGTCAAGCTAAACAGAGGCCCAATAGGGATATGTGGACAATGGGCAGATTTATGCTAACCATTTATCTAGAAATTTACACTGTAGAAGATCAAACATTTACTGTCGAATATTTCCTTGCTACTAAATTAGAGTTGAAGAGTCGAACTCCTATTTTTTAGGCATATACCTTACTTTTAAATCAATTTATTGCCGAATCTGTATAGACCTTCCATGGGAGGGCACAGAGTGATCACTACCATTGCTTAATATTTCTACAGACCAAGTAAAGATTCCAAATGTGTATAAATTAGTGGCTCCTTGGAGAATCCCAAGAGTGGCGCTATTGTAGCAACAAGAAATTAATTTATTTTGAGCTCTTCATTAGTGCATTGATAGTTTTTTGTTTATTCCATAGAATACCTCAACAGTGTATGATCAAATTATAGTTAAGCTTGTCATAATATTTTTGACTTAACCTCATTTAGAGGGAAACTAGAGTGTGTGTCAAGCTTGCACATCACAATTGTATCATGCAAAGTTTACTTGGGATAATTTTTGTGGATCTAAGCAGCAAGATACCTGTTGGAATTCAAGAGGCAACAATACTACAATTTGGGAAAGAGGTTTCACAGAGAACTTGGATTTCACATTATGGTTGCAGTGATTTTGTTGGCAAGATGTTGGATACCCCAAATTCCTTTTTATGACTGAGTGAAAGATTGAATCCTTCGACATATTCCTCGCTCAGTTGTCATTAAGTGATGGGTTTTCTCAGAAGTGTTGCACACCTATAAACTTTACTAGAGTTGTTCTTGAGTCTTTGGAGGTGGTTAGCTTTTCAAAGAACACACGCACAAGAAGAGGAGAAATAATATGCCCGGCTAATTTGAAGCTATCTACCTATGAATAGGGTGTTCCCATTCATAAACCTGACAACTCGCTCTACTTCTTTCTAGTGAACAACTTTAAGGCTTGCCATGAATCATGAGACAATTCCAACCCCATAACTATAAATTTCTTATTTAAATCTATACCCAATAGATTAGAATCTGCACAAGGATAACTCCATTCTTGTTTCGAAAGAACCTACAATCGACTTGTACCATGCTATTTAATCTTTTCTATATTTATTTGCATCCTTGGTCCGTGACATATAGATGCAACAAGCTACCTTGAATTTTCTATACTAACACTCCTAAAAAATAATAAAGTATGCCCAAATCTATCATTTCAAATTATCGAAGTTGTTACCTATATTGATGAGAACTTATACAACCGATACCACAGTGACAATATATATTATATTTTTATCCGTGTTTCTTTGAAGGTGTTTCTCCTTCAGTATAGCAACAATACATTGTAGCTTCCATTTAGGGGAGAAGTGTACCCAGTAGCAACCTTGGCCTGTGTGCAGATGGGTTGAATGAACATTAAACTCTATCTGTTGTTTTGAAGGTGTTTCTCCTTCAATAATACTTCATCTTAGCACATACTTTCGATCTGCACCTTTAGTAGATGCATGCAGCCTTGGGATACATATTGTAGATTATAGTTTTCTTATGAGGTTGTAGCAGCGATGAAAGAAGTGCATCGATTTTAGGCATATTTAGTATGCTTTTATAGTTTGACTTAGATGCTCACTTTTCTTAATTTAGGTGTTTTTCTTAGTTCTGTTTTATGCACATATTTATCTTTAAGAAAAGTGCACAGCAGAGAAGGGTTCTATATTTTGAGCAGGGGACACACTTTTAGGTAGGAGGTACTCTATTCTAGGAAGCTTTTGCCATGCAGGTTAGGTGCTTTATCTGAGAATCCCAAGAGGCATTATTGTAGCAATAAGAAATTCATTTATTTTTAGTTCTTCATTAGTGCATTGATAGTATATTGTTTATTCCATGCAATACTTCAATATTGTATACAACCATACTTAGTATGCTTTTATAGTTTGACTTAGATGCTCACTTTTCTTAATTTAGGTGTTTTTCTTAGTTTTGTTTTGTGCACAAATTTATCTTTAAGAAAAGTGCACAGTAGAGAAGGGTTCTATATTTTGAGCAGGGGACACACTTCTAGGTAGGAGGTACTCTATTCTAGGAAGCTTTTGCCATGCAGGTTAGGTGCTTTATCCGAGAATCCCAAGAGGCGCTATTGTAGCAATAAGAAATTCGTCTATTTTGAGTTCTTCATTAGTGCATTGATAATATATTGTTGATTCCATGCAATACCTCAATATTGTATGATCAAATTACAGTTAATATTGTCATAATATTTTGACTTACCCTCTTTTAGAGGGAAACTAGAGTGTGTGTCAAGCTTGCACGTCACAACTATATCATGAAGAGTTTACCTGGCATGAGTTTTGTGGATCTAAGCAGCCAGATACCTGTTGGAATACAAGAGGGAACAATACTACAAAGTGGGAAAGAGGTTTCGTAGTTAACATGCCTTTCACATTATGGTTGGAGTTGGTTTGTTGGCAAGATGCTAGATACCCCAACTTCCTTTTTATTACTGAGTGCAAGATTGAATCCTTCGACATATTCCTCGCTAAATTGTCATTAAGTGAAGGGTTTTCTCAGAAGTGCTTCACATCTATAAATTGTTATAGCTCCAAATCTCACTCTTGATGTTTATGATGCTGCACTCATGGCCTAGGGAAACCCCTCCTTCCAGACTTGGTCCAAATACATAAAAAAAAGTGTTTTACTCCCTATATGCGACATTGCACTGAGCTAAACGCGTGTGCATGCGGGTCTGTGTATACCCAACCCATGTATATGTCTTAAAAAACTTAAAAAAAATAAATCTCCTTCATTTCGGGTGGAGGTCACGGGTTTGACCTGTTGATTACCTATTAGTGCCCGTGGCCCAACTGTTCCCAACGAATTCCCAACTAAAAAACTACTTTGGGAGAAGTATAAAAGGCTTCAATGGGAAGGCCTAAGGGAGGGGAGAATAGAGAGAAAAATCACTCTGTTGAGATTATCCCAGATTAGGTCTGAAGATCCTTGTGCTTCCAGCACTTCCCCCCATTACAGGAAACCCTTGTTTCCTTGAGTTATGATGTCTTTTTGTTGAAATATCCTTGAGTTAGTTATGGAAGGACCTTGTTGAAGGCTTGAGATTGGACGAATCTGGAGGATGGTTCCGCTTGGAGCCTACGAGAGGAAGACCAAGGTGAAATCATTCCTTTCTGTATTTTAGTTATCTATATAAGAAAAGAAACACTTGTCTTGTTCCTGATATGAATCTTCTTCATGTTTATGATATCAATGTCATGATTTACATATGAATGGTTGTTTTAATTGTATAACTAACTACCTTTCAATATGCTATGAATTTGATTTATTTATGATGTTTAGTCCATATACTGCTGTACTTTCTTGAATTAATTGTTTCGCAGGTTGAAGGAGCAAAAGGAACTCCAAGAGGGTTTGGACCCTAGCTGGATCTTCCTAAACGAAGGACCCCTAGGTGCACCCCTCTTCGTGTAGTTTGTTTGTATTAGCATTATGGCTGTGTGGAATGCTTGTTTTTCTTTATAGATAACCCCTGCTCTGCTAGGGTATTAACCCAAGACCCTAGGGGACATTCTCCCTTAACATAAACTTTACCAGAGTTGTTATTGAGTCTTTGGATGTGGTTATCTTTTCAAAGCACACATGTACAAGAAGATGAGAAATAATATGCCCGACTAATTTCAAGTTATCTTCCTACGAATAGGGTGTTCCCTTCCATAAACCCGACAACTTGCTCTACTTCTTTCTAGTGAAAAAATTTGGGACTTTTCATGAATTGTGAGACAATTTCAACCCCATAACTATCAGTTTCTTATTTAAAGTTAACCCACTAGATTAGAACCCACACAAGGAGAATTTCATTCTTGTTTCAAAATAACCCGCAATCAACTTATACCATGCTATTTAATATTTTGTGTATTTCTTCGCATCCTTGGCCTGTGACATAAAGACACAACAAGTTACCTTGCATTTTCTATACTAACACTCCTAAACAATAATAAAGTATGCCCAAATCTGTCATTTCAAATGATCTATGCATCTCACCTTTTGGTTTTTCAATTATCGAAGTTGTTACCTATATTGATGAGATCATCGACAATCGAGGGCACAGTGACAATATCTATTAGAGTTTTATCCGTGTTGCACTAAAGGTGTTTTTCCTTCAGCAGCACTACAATACATTGTAGTTTCCATTCAGCGGAGAAGTGTACCCAGTAGCAGCCTTGGTTTGTGTGCAAATGGGTTGAATTCACAATAGACTTTATCTATTGTTTTGAAGGTGTTTCTCCTTCAATAGTACTTCATCTCAGCAGATCCTTTCAATCTACACCTTCAGCAAATGCATACAGCCTTGGGGTACATGCTATAGATTCTAGTTTTGTTGTGAGGGTATAGCAACGATGAAAGAATCACATCGATTTTAGGCATCTTATTGTTGTTGTATGAAAGCATGCTTGTCTAGTGTTTCCCAAACTTATATAGAGCCATATTTATTATACTTTTATAGTTTGACTTAGATGCTCACTTTTCTTAATTTAGGTGTTTTTCTTAGTACTATTTTATGCACAGATTTATCTTTAAGAAAAGTGCACAGTAGAGAAGGGTTCTATATTTTGAGCAGGGGACACTCTTCTAGGTAGGAGGTACTCTATTCTAGGGAGCTTCTATCATGCATGTTAGGTGCTTTATCCTAGACAGAGTTCCAAGTCCTTGCCTCCTTGACAAAGTCCCTGCTAGACAAGACACTGGTGGATAGAGTTCCAAGTCCCTAAATTTTCCAAAATCCCACCTGACCCTAGCTATCTATCCTAAAATCCTTTACATTCCAATCATCTCTTGGCTGTGATTTCATAGAGAGAGCCCTCTCTAGTTTTGTAGGGCTAGCTACCAAACTAAAAGCTTGGTTTGTGGTTACCTCCATCGATCTCTTCATCAGCCTGGGACATTATGGAGGATAATAGAGGGCATGACAACTAGGGAGTGCCAAGGTGTTCTAGTGAATGTAAGGTTCCCAAGTCATGGAAAAGTGCAATGATAGTTGTGAGGTCATGACTACCAAGGTGTGTTAGGGAATGCTAGAGCATGCTAAGATGTACTAGATAGTATGAATACATGTCAAACAAGCTAAGATGTGCCACGTTCTAAGACATGCCAAGATGTACAAGGGTTCCAAGTCCCTACCTCCTCTTCTTCCATATAATATCCACTTATGACATTTCCTTTACAATATTTGGTGCATTTGATAGTTATAGGTCATTTATAGGTTATAAATGTCTTTAGAGTTTCACTTCTAATTGAGTATTCAACTAAACATATTGATTCTATTATACATAACTATTTATTCCTCCACCCAATTTTCATAAGTTCAATAAGCATTAGGTAGGGACCTACATCTTCAATGTTGCTTTGCTTGTTTAGTAAAATATTGCTGAGACTTTAATTTATTGAAAGTTGTATAATTTAAAATTTATGAAGTTTCAAGGTCTAATTTTGAAAAATATAATTCTTTAAAGGGTGCTAACTCAATGGAAGAGCACCTGCTTTACAAGCAGGAGGTTGGTGGTTTGATTCCATTGTGCCCTGACATCCATATGGAATGGCGACAATCAATTTTTGGTGATAGAGGCTCTTTTGACCATCACCAATGAGCTTTGGTGACATTTTTCGACCCTCACAAAAAGTATGAAATGGTGACGGTCAATGAATGACACCATATAAATGCATCAATAGTGACGACCCTCGAAGGTCTGTAACCATAAATTGTTGTTGTTGATATGAAATGGTGACGGTCATTGTCCGTCATTATAGTGATTATTCGTGATGGACATTGAATGTCACCACAACACCTATACTTCTAGAAATGCGGCTTTTGGTGACGGTCAATGAACGTCACCATATATATGCACCAATAGTGATGGCCATTAAAGATCCATCACAATAAATCATTATTGTTCATATGAAATGGTGACAGTCACTATCCATCATTATAATCAATATTCATGATGGACCTTGAATGTCACCATAACACCTATACTTTTGGCGACACCACCTTTGGTGAAGTTCAATTTTTGGTGACCAAGGCTATGGTCCGTCACCATTGCTCATATGCAATGGTGACGATCACTATTTGTCATTATAAATCATTATAGGTGATGAACTTTGAATGTCACTAGAACATCTATACTTTTGGTGACGCCACCTTTGGTGACATTCAGTTTTTGGTGATGGAGGCTATGGTCCATCACCATTACTCATATGAAATGGTGATGGTCGTTATCTGTCATTATAAATCATTATTGGTGATAGACATTGTATGTCACTACAACACCTATACTTTTGGCGATGCCACCTTTGGTGATGTTTAGTTTTTGGTGACGAATGCTCTTTTGACCATCACCAATGAGCTTATGGTGACATTTTTTGCCCCTCACCAATGTCCTTTTTTCTTGTAGTGCTTGCTCCTCTCTACAGCACAAGACTACCCAGAAACACTCCATCACTTCTCCACGGAACATCTCACTCACGAAGTTAAGGCAAAATTGACATAAGCTAGTTGATGCAACAATAAACTGCCTCAAAAGCAGAGAGAAGAATGACAATAGTAGGGAAGTGGCTCCATCCAAGGCATCCACTGAAGTAGCAAGGAGACACCTCTTCCTTCCTCTCTTGACTTTCTTTCTTTGAGCATTTACTTCTGTATTTTTCCAAGAAAGGGATTCGATCCTTGTTGTAATCTTAGGTAGGTGATAGTAAAGCCTGAAAGAGTTGAGACATCTATTCTAGCATGAAATTTGGGGCTCAAGCTCAGACATTTTGATTATAATTCAAATCTCTCCACCTCTTCATGTAAATAGGGGGATGAAACATAATACAAACGTTCCAGATTCTTAGACCCGCGAGGGCTGAACTTTGTGTTTCCATTTTGGTTCAATATGTTTTTATGGGACTTCACTTATATCATGGGTGAGTGTATGGACTAATTATTGTGCCCTTTGGGATAAATGGTATTTCCCTGTTGATTCCAAGCATGATTAATGTGCAACAATTTCCTCTTGGTAATCTCATTTCACCTGTGTTTTTCTTTCTTTGAAGTAGTATAATGAACGTAGTTGGTTCCTCTTCAATCTATGGATTTATATTTGCTGCTTTGGCAGAGAATGATACCCATGTTATGTTTGATCTGAAACCTTCTTTTGCTCCTATATTTCTATCATCTCATTGGAAAACCATGGCTTAGGATTATGTCTTTCTTACAACCCTATCCATTTAATTCCCCTTTCTACTGGAACATTGCTGCCTAGGATTCTGTTTGTTACAACCTTATGCATCTATTTATGTCCTTCCTGTCCTCCTCTCACCATCAATACAAATTTAGTTTAAGCTGTCTCATTTTCACGTGTTGGTCACCAGAAGGAGAAGTCGTTTCTCTTTATGATTGCCCAAATACCCCCAAACATTTGGATCCATAAGTTGGCCTGAATCTTCCTCTTTGAAAGCTGAATGGACCAAGCCCCTGATACCTTTTTACATGACAATTGGAGTGCTACAACCCCCTCACATATAACCTTAAAAGAACTCTTCTATTTAAGATTTCCTAGGTGTTAACACCCAGGTTGTTCCCTATGACTCCCAAGGGAATACGGCCGGGGTAACCACTAACCAATCTTTTGATCACTGTTTCTAGCCAAACTGTGATCAGAGAGGGCTCTCTCTTTATGATTTGTATATGTTATGATAGTGTTTTAGGCTAGGTATTATGCACAGGTTTTGTTTATGTTTTGGTTGAAGATTTTCTTTCAGGTCTTGTGATATAATGTTCAAAGAGTCAAATATCATTGGGCAATGGAGTCTATGGCTGTAGGTGTCTAGAAACCTTGAGGTGAATTGGTGAAACTTACAGGGCCATTTGGATACTTCATACAACAAAATTTTTGATTTATAACACAAACAGGTGAAAAAACCAGTGAAAGCAATTAAGAATTTTCACTAAAGTATTTAAGTATTTCCACCAAACTAGGTATGAGGAACGGATAGATGTCTCAGGAGCAAACTTGAATCCCTGGGAATGTCTATCACTGTGAAAGATATAGTATTAAAGTGCAGCAATTAAGAATTACACTTCATTCACTGTATCTGAAGAAAACATGGATAATAGCTCAGATTGAGTTCAGGGTAATCAGTGATTAAATCCTGGAACTATTCTTCTACTTTGCTATTAAGTGTACAACATTTAAACAATAAAAGAGAACAAAAGACTCGAAAACATGTAACACAGAGATTTAAGAAAGACTTATTGTTTTATGAAACACTCTGGAATCCTGCAACATTCACCATTCATCACAATGCATCAAGGTACGCCAAGCTTTGGAAATTCCATTCACCCTTTGTATTATTTCTCTGAGAATTTTACAGCAAGTGAGATCTCCCGAAATGAAAATAACAACAACCCCTTAAGCTTTAGTGAGGGGCGAATATATACATACGATTTTACAAAAATATCTGAGTTCTAAGTTATCTCAGACTTAATGTTCTCACCAACTTTTGAGATATTATTATCAGAAATTTATTACAGCATTGAATACAAAATAAAGGCGTCTTGATGTTCTGTCAGAAGATATTTTGGCCTTTGGGAGCTGCTAAGTCGGTTGGGATACTTTGATCAAATGCTGGAGAACCCGACTTTATGGCTCGTGCGCTGTATTTTGGGTCTGCCACCTGTGATTGTGATTGCTGCTGTGGTGAGTAAATAGCCCTGCTGAGTTGGCTCAGCATCTGTCTTTTCCTTGTGGAGTTATCCACCAAAATTCTGCCTGTGCATGACTGTTCATAAACTGGAGAAAATTAACGCTACAGGTTCTGGCCTGATAAGATTATCTATGTCAAATTCCTCCATACTTCCTGTGTGGTCAATTGGTGTTTTATGATTGCCTGCATAGTTTCATCTGCTTCTGTATACTTAAAGAAATTTGGTGGTGTATCAAACAGGTGATCAATTTCATTCATGATAAAAAACAGGTTATCCACCCTATCATACAGATTCTGCCCTGATGCTGGCCCTGTTTCTGCTGAGGTACTGGGCTGTTTTGCAATTTGTGCTGCAGCATGGGCATCAACCCTTTTGATGTAATTTTCCAGGGTAAGCAGTCTTCCTACACTGCTTAATATGCTGGGGAGGCCTCTGTTCTGTAATGCCAGGAATCTGTCCAGGAATTTGTTGATCTCGGTCTGCATATCCTGTGTTCTCCTCTCCAGCGTTCCAATTAGGCTTCTTAGTGTCAGGACTCTTTTAACTACTGAGATTGTTTCAGTCCTGTTGGTAATTCCTATTGTGGCCAGCTGAGAGCTTGTCTTGTTATTTAAAATATTGATCATTCTGCTGGCAGCATCTGGCATGTGGCCAAGGCTTGCTCTTGCTCTGTGTATTTCCTTGTTTGCCTTTGTGATGAGTACTATTTGCTCATCCATAGTCTCAATATACTGCCACTGATTGGTGATGGATCGACCAATGTTTCCCCAGAGGACTGCTTTTAATTCTGCTGTTACTTTTTCTAGTGCAAGCTCCTTTTCTAGTTCAGCTATTCTCTTTTTTAGAACTTTTATTTCTCTTTCCTTTGCTGCCTCATTCTGCTTGCTTTTGTCAAATCTTTCATTCACCTTAGTCAAAGACCTTTTGACTTCATCAAGCTCTTTCATTTGGGATTCAAGAACTTGGATCTCAGCTTGCAGCTTCTGCATATCCAGACTAGGAGTCTGCTCTGTTGTTGGCGTAGTTGTTGCTGTAGTTGGTGCTGTAGTTCCTGTCTGCTGAGGAGGAAGAGTAGTTGTTGGAGGAGCTTCTTCAAGATTGATTACTTCCGGAGGGGGCTGGGAAGTTTGGCCCTCTTCTCTCTGTTTCAATGCTGTCTGTAATGCTGCCTTTGCAGCTTCTGATTGTCCTAGCTGGTCTTGAGTCCGAACCAGCTCCTTGTATAAGGATATCATCAAATCCGTAGCATCCTTTTCTAGCCTTTGCTGAGCAACTTCATTTGTTTGAGGATGGATGGTGGCTGGGAGCTTGATTTTCCTCCTTAAGGCAGCCATGTCTTGATCCCTTATCTTCAACAGTTCTTGGATACCTTTAACATCTTTAGGATCATGTCCTATTTCTATGATTACATCCTCCAAGGACTTGATTCTGTTGTCCTTGGCTTGTGATGAAGCCCTCTCCAATTCTAGCTGAGAGGCTGTATTATCCAGGCTGCTCTTCAATTTATAATTTTCCAATGTCTCATCTGCCAAGGAGGCATAGACCATCTCACCGGTTTGTTTATGTAGCTCTATTTTATCCATAGGGTGTATATCTTTGGCCAGAACCTCCATGTTGGTTCTCAGGTAATCCGAGGCAGATTGGGGATGCAGAGCTGTGGGCATGAAATGACTCATGATCATTTTTCCTTCACTTACATCAAAGGCAGACATGAGTCTTTGCTGATTGGTGGGAGCCAGGTTCAGCAAATGATTGTACAGCTGTATTTTAATAGGATCACTCCTCCTTTTAATGTCGATAAATTGCTGTTTGATGCTTACTTGTCCTTCTTGGTGCTGGCTGGAGGAACTGACCTCTCCTCCCATAGCTCTATCATGTTCATGCTGGAATGAACTGGCTGACACTTCTCGGCTGGGTGGGCCCATGCCCATTGCTTGTCTTATTGCTATGTCATCCTCTGGAAAGTCATTTAATCTTTGTCTTTTCTCTCCCTGATTGATGGATGAAGTCAGGGGAGTCTCTCTATCTCTTTTCCTGGTTAAGTCCTCCTTTTGTGGGGTTTGGAGGACCGAGGCATCAAAAGTAGTTTCTGCCCTAGGAGGCACTATATTCTGAGCCTGTTGCTCAGTGGAACTAGGAGTGTCAATCACCCTTTCTTGCTGCAAGGGTTGCTGTTCCTTAAGTGGCACTTCTTCTTGCTGTTGCCCTTCTTGTTGCTGCTCCATCTCTTCTTGTTGTTGCACCAATGTTTCCACTTGCTCTTCTGTCAATGGAGGTGGCTGTTCCACCTGTTTCCCTTTATCTTTACTGGCTGTTTGTGGTGTTTTCCCGGCAGCTTGCTGCTGTGTTGTTGATGATGAAGCGGCTGATCCAAGCTGTCTTCTGTATGAATGAGGAACCTGTTAATTGACGAACAGAGGTCGCATAGGCGTGCACGGTTGGAGCTCTGGAGGTCGCCTTGGTTAACTGAGCAGGTTGGCGAAAATTTGGACGTAAACAGCCATGCAGAGCCGAAGTAGCGACAGGAGTAAAAAGTGAGAAAAACACGGTTTTTTGGGTTAATATGGACCTTTTTACCATTTTGGCGCTTTTTAGTGATGACGTCAGCATGACGTCATTGGTGGGTCAGGTGAGGTGACGTCAGCTGACGTCATCGGGTGACGTGGCGGTAAGCTATTGGTCCATGGGGGCGATGAGGTGGCAGCCATGTCATCAGCGAGGTGGACCAATCAACGGCAAAAGGATAAGCAGAAATGATGTGGCGATATGACATAGGAGGGCAGCTGGCGGTCAGGACCGTAGCGGTTACGGTTAAGGCTTAGCCGCTACGGTCTCTCGGGGCGGTCTGGGTACGGCGCTGAAAGTGTCAGGCCTGGCTCCGAGAGCCCTTAGCGTTTGACGCGTGGCCTGCCCGTGACGTGACGCAACGTCACTTTCTCGGGCGGTAAAGGACCACCATGGGGGCCGCTCCGATATTGCTGTGGATCGTCGGATCCTCGGGACCTGATCCGACGGTGGGCGGAGCAACAACGTGCTCGGAGTATATGCGCGGGCGGAAAACTTTGGGTTGTGGGTTTTTTGATGGTTTTTCAATGTTTTTCATTAAAACAAACTGCGCACTAACCTTTTGGAAATGTGCCAGAGGCGGGCTTTTTAGACTTTGGGTAATTTTTGCAAAGGATTTTAAGGGTAAAAGAGGGTTTATAGGGGTTTTTCAATGCAAATGGTGGTTTGAGGGGCAAGTTGGCTTGTAGCAAGGGGGAATGGGACGTGATAGGTTCACCAAGGTGACCAGAGGTCACTTTGGTTCCTTCTGAAGAACATATGGCTATAATGCCAAGGGGAGGAGTATTTATAGAATTTGGGGCTTTATACACCATAGTGTTAATATTATTAGGGGAAGGGTAAGATAGGGGAGCTATATAGTAGAATTAGAGGTTAATATGAATGAAAGGGGCAAATGAGGGGATCTTACTGAGTTTATCTGAAATTGATTTAGTTTTGAGAGTAGATCAAAATGAAAAGATCTTAGACAAGAAATGTGGCCTTTGTATGAACAAGAACCACCATAAAACCATGATCTCTCTCCATGAATCTCAGCTGAAAAGGGAATGTTAATAATGAAATGAAAGGGAAAGGGAGGTTAGTCATGCTCCTTGCTGCAATTTGATGGAATTAACCACTTTGTCCATTGATAGATTTTGCCTTGGCAATACATCTTTTGACATATGTGCAATGGTGAAAATGCCCTTTCTGCAACCACAACTACTTACCCAGCTATTTTCCTAGCATTTTTTGTTTCTCCATTGGAGGGTGCACTTGGACTTGCAAACCCTTACTTGCCTTTTCTTTTCTTTGGCTTTTTCTTTATTCTTTTCTATCTATTTCTACCCTTATCTCTTCCAAGGTCCCAGATTAGGCTGTTGGGATCCTTTTCTTCTCTACCTAAACTAGTTGTCTGCCAAGATTAAGCAGTTTGGACAGACTTCTTTCTCTAGTCTATAGCACAAAATTGAACTCATGGCATGATCCAGATTAAACTGTTGGATCATCCATCAAAATTTGAAATAAGGTCATCAATATTTGAAAACACTTTACACACCTCTTGTTCTCTAGGAAATATGGGATCTTTGTGATATCAAAGCAGAGCATATTTGGACTTTCCTTGGCCAATCATGAAATATGAAACCTATTGGTATAGGTATCCAACAGTGGCTCCACATGGGGATGGTTTTTCTTTTGAAAGACCAAGAACAGCAGGTCAGATTGCCTTGTTCTTTGACTGCCCATCTCAATCTTGAAATTTCGCTGCTTTGATGTGTCAAAACTGTGTGCCTCCTTTTTGAAAGACCTCTGATCCTATTTGCCTCTTTCTGGTTGGTGAATCACTTGGAAAACTGTATTTTACAATCTAAAACAGAAAACAATATGTACATCTGCATATATACAATGAATCCTTAGGTTCCACTCATGGGGAATAGTCAAAGTAGTGCTTCAGCATCCTGCCATTGACAGGACCTTCATCCAAGTCAGTTTCAGTCAGACTTTTAAGGAAGTAAGTGTTGTTACCTTGTACTGCTTGGACAGCAAATGGTCCTCTCCATAAAGAGTCAAACTTTCCATGTTTTCCTTTCTCTTCTCTTCTTGCATCCCACTTTAAAACTTTGTCTCCCATATTGAAGTCTTCTGCTTTGGTTCTTCTATCAAAGGCCTTTTTCAATTTTTCTTGTAATATCTGCACTCTGCTGAAAACTTGTTCTCTAGTTTGCTGTAAACAGATTATCTGATTGATCCTCCTTTGCATATCATTTGGCTCTGCTTGACTTTCTTGCAGAAGCTTCATAACCGGTACTCCTAGTGATGAAGGAAATCTGGCTTCTAATCCATAGACTAACTCATATGGGCTGGTCCCAATTGATCTTTTGGTTGTTAGTCTATCTGCCCATAAAGCATTTACTAGTTTCTTATGCCAGTTCTTTTTGTTCTCTTCCAGCACTTTCTTTATGATATTTATTAAACTTTTGTTTGATGATTCAGCAAGACCATTTCCTTGAGGATAGTAAGCAGTAGAATGGCCCAAAGTTATGTGAAACTTATGGCAGAAGTTCACCATTTTCTTGGATCTGAAGGCAGCAGCGTTGTCTGTTATTATCTTGTCCGGACAGCCAAATCTAGCCAGTATATTGTTTTCCAAAAACTGAATAATTACTGAATCATTTGCTTGTCTGCATGGGGCAGCTTCAATCCACTTGGTGAAGTAGTCTGTTGCTGTTAAAATCCATCTGTGTTGGCCTGAAGATGAGGGATGAATTTCCCCAATGAAATCCAAGCCCCATTGTTGGAAAGGTCTCTCTGTTGCAATGGGCTTCAAGGGGAGTGGCAGCAGCTGTCTTTTGCCCTCAAATAATTGACATTTGTGGCATGAGGCTGTGAATTTCTTCACATCAGAGAACATGGTGGGCCAGTAATACCCTGCCCTTAGTATTTTATCCACAGTGGACTTCCAGTACAAATGTCCACCACAGTCTCCAGCATGGAAATCTTGCATGATATTGTTAGTTTCATTCTCTATTAGACAGTGCAGCAATATACCTTCATGGTTTTTCCAAAGTAAATTTCCATCTATCACACAAAATCTAGATGTTTTCATTTTTAGGAACCTACACTTAGTTCTGGACAGTCCTGGGGGAGCACACAGGTTTTGTAACACATAGCAGATATCAGAGTACCAAGGAGATTGTTCAAAGGCTAGATTGATCTTTGGAGTCGCCAGCTCTGTTTCACTGTCCAGTTGGTTGATATCTAAGGCTTGGAAATTTGCTTCTGTCATTAATTTGGCCAAACCTTGCCCTTTTATCAGCTTAGTAGGTTTTATTTCAATGTCAAATTCTAGTATATTGGCAATCCATTTTCCTCTCCTGCCCTCTAAGTTTTCTTGGGTGAGAATGTCTTTGACAATAGGACTTGGTACGTAAGCCACAACATGGGAGTAAAGGATGTAAATCCTAAAGTCTTTAATAGCTTTGATCAAAGCATAGGCTTGTTTCTCCATTATTTGGTACTTTAGAGGGGCATCTCTGAGAGCTCTGCTGAAAAAGGCAATAGGCTTCTCCTTCCCTTGGTCATCTTTCTGTAATAAAACAGCAGCAATAGTATGTTGGGAGGCAAAGGAGAAAATGATAAAGTCTCTGTCAAACTGAGGATTAGTTAACACTGGGGTTCGAGTCAAGGCCAATTTTATACTTTCAAAGGCTTGTTTTGTTTCAACAGTCCATTTGACCTTTGAATCTTTCTTTAGCATATTGTTTAGTAATCTGATTAATTCTGCTAAATTCGGGATAAACCTTCTTAAAAAGTTGATTTTTCCTAAGAATCCTTGCAACTCCTTGACATTCCTTGGGTGAGGCATTTGTAGGATAGCTTGTATCCTATCTGGATCAATTCTTATGCCATCTTTTGAAATAATGTGTCCTAAGAGTTTCCCTTCTTCCAAGCCAAATAATGACTTCTTGGGGTTTAAGGAAATGCCATATTTCCTACATGTTATGAAAATCTGTCTCAAATGTTTCAAGTGTTCTTGGTCAGATTTTGAAAAGGGTGTAAGATCATCTAAGTAAATGACCAAGAAGTCATGAATCTCTTTTGCAAAAGCAATGTCCATTGCTCTTTGAAACGTTGCCCCTGCGTTTTTCAATCCAAAGGGCATTTTCACATACTTGAAAGTTCCCCATGGGGTTGTAAATGCAGTTTTGTCTTGATCATCAGGGTGTACTAGGATTTGATTGAAGCCTGAGAATCCATCAAGCAATGATATCCTTGAAGCCCCTACTACTCTTTGAAGAATGTGATCCATTTTGGGTAAAGGGTAGTTATCTTTGAGTGATACTTGATTCAAATTCCTTAAGTCTACACAAAGTCTAATCTCACCAGTTTTCTTTCTTGTAGGCACCAAATTTGAAATCCACTCTGAGAACCTGATTGGTGCTATGATACCAGCTTTGAACATTTTATGTAATTCTTTTTCAATGGAAGGAAGGAGCATAGGATTGATCCTTCTCAATTTCTGTTTGAATGGTTTTTGATTAGGCTTGAGGGGAATGGTATGCTGGATGACAGAAGTATCATAAGACTTTAGATCCTCATAACCCCAAGCAAAAACATCTTGAAATTCTTTAAAGAGATCAATGTATTTGGGCTTTTGATCAGGGGGCAAAGAGGCAGATAGCTTTATTATTTTAGGCTTGTCAATAGTACCAATGTTGCATTCTTCAACTGTTGCATCTAATGGTTGCATCTTTGGCTTCCTAGGGATGTCATTTGAATAAAAAATGTCCTCTAGTGGGGTAAGGCCTACTGGAAGGAAATTGTCTTTGAGTTGTATGATTTCAGCTTCAGCGTTGCTCATCTCTTCACAGTCAATTTGGTGAATTTGCTGAATGTTTTCATTGCTGAAAATGGTTGGACTCAGTAATTGTTTTGCTGTTCTAGGTGATATTGGGTGAGCAGACTGTTGAAACTGTATTTGTGATGGACTTGCTCCATCAAGTTTTTGTGATTGACATGCTGATTCAAGTATTTGTGATTGACTTGCTCCATCAATATCAATATTTAATCCTGTGAACTCTTGTTGCAAGGTTAAAAAATTGTTTATTTGCATGTCATCCTCAAATACTTGCCATTCTTTGACATTGTTTGGAATAGAGGGTCTGTATTTGACCTCGGCTGTGAAACAGTTATTGGGTTCTAATGGGAATTTGAAGGTGCTGGCAAACGTTGCCAAGCTGTGTGCATGGAGATTGTGGCCCCTTGAAATTTTCGTGATAACACACTCAGAGAAGGTCTCTAATATTTCAATTACAGCAGATCTGTAGGACCTCAATCTTTTGTCATTGGTGACAAAATTTCCTTTTACTTGTTGAATTACTAGATCAGAGTCTCCCATGATGGAGAGTTTAGGAGCTTGTAGTGATTTTTCTAGCTTTAGGCCCAGCAACAGAGCTTCGTATTCTGCCATATTGTTAGTGCATTTAAAATTCAATCTATAAGCCCTGCCTTCTGCATAGTCTTTCTCTTTGTTATGTATCCACACTCCAGCTCCTGCCCCTAACTTGTTAACTGAGCCATCAAATTCTAGGACCCACAGGGTATCTTGCTGAACAGGAGATTTAAAATTCTGTTCATGGGATGGCAATGTGAGCATGAGTTGGGGTTTCTTTTCCCATTTGTTTTCTAGGACAGCTTTATCACTTGTTTGACAATTTTTAACAACTAGAGGAGGGATAAGGTGTATTGTTGGTGTGCTTAATGTTTTGCAGGTGCTACTTAGTTGATCAATGTTTTGTTCTTGTATGAGTGTTTCGGTCCTAATCTCATTGTTTGAAAGGCCTGCGCTGTCATTGAAGAGGATGAAGGAGTCTATGTCCGAATGGACAGCATATATTGGAAAATTTTGAGGCTTTTCTTCACTGCTGACCATATACTTCATGAGTGTTTCCCTGTACAGTCTTTTTGGTTGCCCAAAGACAGAGATAGTGGCATATGACATGTCTAATTGCAGGGAACCTTGGAGCTTGGCTCCCCATGATCTTGATAACAGCATCCCATATTTAGGTGGGATATCAGCGACTACAACATCCATTAGAATGGTTTTGTTGGGATATTGAACCAAAGACACACATAAATCTTTTATTAGGCCTAAACATTTGACTTGGCTAGAATCAAAAGAAAACAAGTCTTTGTATGGTCTTGTTATATCCAAGTTCAATCTTTCCATGACTGCTTTTGGCATAAGGTTGTGAGAGGCACCTGAGTCGAACATTGCATTATGTAGTATTTTATCATGAACATGCAGGCTGACATAAAAAGGTAAGACCCCTGTGACTATTGTTTTTCCATCTACCTCTGGGCCAAACAGTAATTCTGGAGTGTCATCTAGCACATTTACATCATCTTTGCTATTAGTGAGTTGAAGGGATTTCTTGATCTGTTGTTTGTATATGTCATGCTTGGCTAGCTCTGAGAGGGGAATTGCTATCTTTAGCTTGCCAATCTCTGTGCCTAGGTCAAAGGGTTTGTCAATTTGGGTTTTAGAGTCACGGATAGCAGTCTTTTCTTTGTTCATTAAATCTTCTTGTTGGATTTCATCTTGATTTTGAGACCTGCCCCTTTTACTCATGTCTTGAGGGGTAAAATTTGAATCAGGGTGAGAGGACGAAGTTGCCATGGGCTGTTGTAGTGGGGACAGCAGTTCAGTAACCTCCTCAACTACAATTTCTTCTGCAGGAAAGTTTATTTTGTCATTGGGTTCTGTGATCATGGTTTCTTTAGACCTCTGTTTATCCTTTATCTTGTCGGGCTGGTTTACATTCACAATCCTACTCCTCAGTTTATACTGTTTATGGACTTCATAGACAGCAGTATCATATCCTTGTTTAAAGTCAAAGGATTCTCCTGATTTTGTTTGGAATGTTTTGCTTTCATCCTCCTCATGGTCTTCTTGTGTTAGGAAAACATGGCTTTTACCATCCAGACCCATTAAGTTAATTTCAGGATCTTCATTGAGCTGATTGGCTGTGGAAGTTTCTGCATAGTTTTCTTGAAAAGGGGGTCTAATGTCTTGGTCAGCACTTGTCTTTCCTATGTTTGGGTTCTGAGTTCTCCTAAAATTCGGGTTTCTAGGAGGGTTGCTTTGTGATGCCTCCCATGATGATTTTCTTTCAACTGATTCCACTCTTTCACCCAATCTCTTCATGCTGTTTAGTATTGCATCCAGCTTTTGATCAAAACCCGAGGGCTCCTCTCTGAAGCCAGTCTTCTTTTCCAACTTTGCCCTGTTTCTTTTGGCAATTAGGTTAGCCTCTACAGTGACTGCAACCCTTTGAGCTTCTGCAAGGGTTGGAGGATCTCTTTCTTTCAACTGATAGGCCATATCAGAATCAAAACCGTCAGGGAAGTTATACAGGGCCAAATCAGGAGGGGGCCTTAAGTTCTGTGGGATAGCATTATATACATTGTTAAACCTAGCACAATATTCCAAAACTGTTTCTTGGGGACCTCTTTTAATAGTGTTGTATTCACCAAGTATGTGGAGAGGATCTTTCTTCTTCTCCCATCTCTCAGTAAAAGCTTCGTAAAGCTGATCAGGTGTTGCAATGGAGTTTGCATTGAGGGATCTGAACCAAGTTCTAACATCCCCAGTTAAGCTTTGAACAAAAATTCTCATCCTGACACTATTATCATCTATTTCATAGGTCTCAAAGTGGTCTTGCATCTTCTTAGCATGCTGGACAGCTGTCAAAGGGCCATGGGAGTCAAAAAATGAGATTTTGGTTTGGTAGTCTTGGGGTAGAGCTGGAGCATTAGCTGGTATCTGCAGAGGTGCATACCTGTTGGCCATGTTTATGGGATTTACAGGGTTGACAGGAATAAATGGGACAGCAGGGATTACTGGTGTAACAGGGTTAATGGGATGGGTAACAAATGGGGAACTGGTTGAAAGAGTATGTGCAGATGGTGAAGATGGGAGAGGAGGGCTTTGAGGTGTTGATGGTGAACTAGAAGGACTAGGTGTGGAGCGGAAAAGAACTTTGCAAGGAGTGGGAATGAGGATAGTTTGATCTGAACTTATATCTGAATCAGCAGGCTTCTCCTGCTTTTTCTGTCTCCTTATGTTCTTTGGAATGATATTTGGATTATCAACAATGATGGGTTGATTAGGGTCAGGGTTTGCCCTAGTGTGCCTTGGGTTTCTTTTGGGAGCCAGCTTCTAATTTCTTTTGAATTTGTACAGGAAGCTGCTATATATGCAAGGACTGGATGTGAATTTTGGAATGGCTATATATGTTCCAAAGCTAGGATGAAGATTCCCTAATTAGCTCTTCCCTAAAGCTGTCCCTGTATTACAAAAACAGTTCTAAGGCCTCTTGGCTAGTTTCAGGCTTGATGGTAGCTTTGGAAGATAGATAGTAATTGGAAAATTTTTAAGAAGTCCCCGGTGGAGTCGCCAATTATGTTAACACCCAGGTTGTTCCCTATGACTCCCAAGGGAATACGGCCGGGGTAACCACTAACCAATCTTTTGATCACTGTTTCTAGCCAAACTGTGATCAGAGAGGGCTCTCTCTTTATGATTTGTATCTGTTATGATAGTGTTTTAGGCTAGGTATTATGCACAGGTTTTGTTTATGTTTTGGTTGAAGATTTTCTTTCAGGTCTTGTGATATAATGTTCAAAGAGTCAAATATCATTGGGCAATGGAGTCTATGGCTGTAGGTGTCTAGAAACCTTGAGGTGAATTGGTGAAACTTACAGGGCCATTTGGATACTTCATACAACAAAATTTTTGATTTATAACACAAACAGGTGAAAAAACCAGTGAAAGCAATTAAGAATTTTCACTAAAGTATTTAAGTATTTCCACCAAACTAGGTATGAGGAACGGATAGATGTCTCAGGAGCAAACTTGAATCCCTGGGAATGTCTATCACTGTGAAAGATATAGTATTAAAGTGCAGCAATTAAGAATTACACTTCATTCACTGTATCTGAAGAAAACATGGATAATAGCTCAGATTGAGTTCAGGGTAATCAGTGATTAAATCCTGGAACTATTCTTCTACTTTGCTATTAAGTGTACAACATTTAAACAATAAAAGAGAACAAAAGACTCGAAAACATGTAACACAGAGATTTAAGAAAGACTTATTGTTTTATGAAACACTCTGGAATCCTGCAACATTCACCATTCATCACAATGCATCAAGGTACGCCAAGCTTTGGAAATTCCATTCACCCTTTGTATTATTTCTCTGAGAATTTTACAGCAAGTGAGATCTCCCGAAATGAAAATAACAACAACCCCTTAAGCTTTAGTGAGGGGCGAATATATACATACGATTTTACAAAAATATCTGAGTTCTAAGTTATCTCAGACTTAATGTTCTCACCAACTTTTGAGATATTATTATCAGAAATTTATTACAGCATTGAATACAAAATAAAGGCGTCTTGATGTTCTGTCAGAAGATATTTTGGCCTTTGGGAGCTGCTAAGTCGGTTGGGATACTTTGATCAAATGCTGGAGAACCCGACTTTATGGCTCGTGCGCTGTATTTTAGGTCTGCCACCTGTGATTGTGATTGCTGCTGTGGTGAGTAAATAGCCCTGCTGAGTTGGCTCAGCATCTGTCTTTTCCTTGTGGAGTTATCCACCAAAATTCTGCCAGTGCATGACTGTTCATAAACTGGAGAAAATTAACGCTACAAGTTCTGGCCTGATAAGATTATCTGTGTCAAATTCCTCCATACTTCCTGTGTGGGCAATTGGTGTTTTATGATTGCCTGCATAGTTTCATCTGCTTCTGTATACTTAAAGAAATTTGGTGGTGTATCAAACAGGTGATCAATTTCATTCATGATAAAAAACAGGTTATCCACCCTATCATACAGATTCTGCCCTGATGCTGGCCCTGTTTCTGCTGAGGTACTGGGCTGTTTTGCAATTTGTGCTGCAGCATGGGCATCAACCCTTTTGATGTAATTTTCCAGGGTAAGCAGTCTTCCTACACTGCTTAATATGCTGGGGAGGCCTCTGTTCTGTAATGCCAGGAATCTGTCCAGGAATTTGTTGATCTCGGTCTGCATATCCTGTGTTCTCCTCTCCAGCGTTCCAATTAGGCTTCTTAGTGTCAGGACTCTTTTAACTACTGAGATTGTTTCAGTCCTGTTGGTAATTCCTATTGTGGCCAGCTGAGAGCTTGTCTTGTTATTTAAAATATTGATCATTCTGCTGGCAGCATCTGGCATGTGGCCAAGGCTTGCTCTTGCTCTGTGTATTTCCTTGTTTGCCTTTGTGATGAGTACTATTTGCTCATCCATAGTCTCAATATACTGCCACTGATTGGTGATGGATCGACCAATGTTGCCCCAGAGGACTGCTTTTAATTCTGCTGTTACTTTTTCTAGTGCAAGCTCCTTTTCTAGTTCAGCTATTCTCTTTTTTAGAACTTTTATTTCTCTTTCCTTTGCTGCCTCATTCTGCTTGCTTTTGTCAAATCTTTCATTCACCTTAGTCAAAGACCTTTTGACTTCATCAAGCTCTTTCATTTGGGATTCAAGAACTTGGATCTCAGCTTGCAGCTTCTGCATATCATGACTAGGAGTCTGCTCTGTTGTTGGCGTAGTTGTTGCTGTAGATGGTGCTGTAGTTCCTGTCTGCTGAGGAGGAAGAGTAGTTGTTGGAGGAGCTTCTTCAAGATTGATTACTTCCGGAGGGGGCTGGGAAGTTTGGCCCTCTTCTCTCTGTTTCAATGCTGTCTGTAATGCTGCCTTTGCAGCTTCTGATTGTCCTAGCTGGTCTTGAGTCCGAACCAGCTCCTTGTATAAGGATATCATCAAATCCGTAGCATCCTTTTCTAGCCTTTGCTGAGCAACTTCATCTGTTTGAGGATGGATGGTGGCTGGGAGCTTGATTTTCCTCCTTAAGGCAGCCATGTCTTGATCCCTTATCTTCAACAGTTCTTGGATACCTTTAACATCTTTAGGATCATGTCCTATTTCTATGATTACATCCTCCAAGGACTTGATTCTGTTGTCCTTGGCTTGTGATGAAGCCCTCTCCAATTCTAGCTGAGAGGCTGTATTATCCAGGCTGCTCTTCAATTTATAATTTTCCAATGTCTCATCTGCCAAGGAGGCATAGACCATCTCACCGGTTTGTTTATGTAGCTCTATTTTATCCATAGGGTGTATATCTTTGGCCAGAACCTCCATGTTGGTTCTCAGGTAATCCGAGGCAGATTGGGGATGCAGAGCTGTGGGCATGAAATGACTCATGATCATTTTGCCTTCACTTACATCAAAGGCAGACATGAGTCTTTGCTGATTGGTGGGAGCCAGGTTCAGCAAATGATTGTACAGCTGTACTTTAATAGGATCACTCCTCCTTTTAATGTCGATAAATTGCTGTTTGATGCTTACTTGTCCTTCTTGGTGCTGGCTGGAGGAACTGACCTCTCCTCCCATAGCTCTATCATGTTCATGCTGGAATGAACTAGCTGACACTTCTCGGCTGGGTGGGCCCATGCCCATTGCTTGTCTAATTGCTATGTCATCCTCTGGAAAGTCATTTAATCTTTGTCTTTTCTCTCCCTGATTGATGGATGAAGTCAGGGGAGTCTCTCTATCTCTTTTCCTGGTTAAGTCCTCCTTTTGTGGGGTTTGGAGGACCGAGGCATCAAAAGTAGTTTCTGCCCTAGGAGGCACTATATTCTGAGCCTGTTGCTCAGTGGAACTAGGAGTGTCAATCACCCTTTCTTGCTGCAAGGGTTGCTGTTCCTTAAGTGGCACTTCTTCTTGCTGTTGCCCTTCTTGTTGCTGCTCCATCTCTTCTTGCTGTTGCACCAATGTTTCCACTTGCTCTTCTGTCAATGGAGGTGGCTGTTCCACCTGTTTCCCTTTATCTTTACTAGCTGTTTGTGGTGTTTTCCCGGCAGCTTGCTGCTGTGTTGTTGATGATGAAGCGGCTGATCCAAGCTGTCTTCTGTATGAATGAGGAACCTGTTAATTGACGAACAGAGGTCGCATAGGCGTGCACGGTTGGAGCTCTGGAGGTCGCCTTGGTTAACTGAGCAGGTTGGCGAAAATTTGGACGTAAACAGCCATGCAGAGCCGAAGTAGCGACAGGAGTAAAAAGTGAGAAAAACACGGTTTTTTGGGTTAATATGGACCTTTTTACCATTTTGGCGCTTTTTAGTGATGACGTCAGCATGACGTCATTGGTGGGTCAGGTGAGGTGACGTCAGCTGACGTCATCGGGTGACGTGGTGGTAAGCTATTGGTCCATGGGGGCGATGAGGTGGCAGCCATGTCATCAGCGAGGTGGACCAATCAACGGCAAAAGGATAAGCAGAAATGACGTGGCGATATGACATAGGAGGGCAGCTGGCGGTCAGGACCGTAGCGGTTACGGTTAAGGCTTAGCCGCTACGGTCTCTCGGGGCGGTCTGGGTACGGCGCTGAAAGTGTCAGGCCTGGCTCCGAGAGCCCTTAGCGTTTGACGCGTGGCCTGCCCGTGACGTGACGCAACGTCACTTTCTCGGGCGGTAAAGGACCACCATGGGGGCCGCTCCGATATTGCTGTGGATCGTCGGATCCTCGGGACCTGATCCGACGGTGGGCGGAGCAACAACGTGCTCGGAGTATATGCGCGGGCGGAAAACTTTGGGTTGTGGGTTTTTTGATGGTTTTTCAATGTTTTTCATTAAAACAAACTGCGCGCTAACCTTTTGGAAATGTGCCAGAGGCGGGCTTTTTAGACTTTGGGTAATTTTTGCAAAGGTTTTTAAGGGTAACAAAGGGTTTATAGGGGTTTTTCAATGCAAATGGTGGTTTGAGGGGCAAGTTGGCTTGTAGCAAGGAGGAATGGGACGTGATAAGTTCACCAAGGTGACCAGAGGTCACTTTGGTTCCTTCTGAAGAACATATGGCTATAATGCCAAGGGGAGGAGTATTTATAGAATTTGGGGCTTTATACACCATAGTGTTAATATTATTAGGGAAGGGTAAGATAGGGGAGCTATATAGTAGAATTAGAGGTTAATATGAATGAAAGGGGCAAATGAGGGGATCTTACTGAGTTTATCTGAAATTGATTTAGTTTTGAGAGTAGATCAAAATGAAAAGATCTTAGACAAGAAATGTGGCCTTTGTATGAACAAGAACCACCATAAAACCATGATCTCTCTCCATGAATCTCAGCTGAAAAGGGAATGTTAATAATGAAATGAAAGGGAAAGGGAGGTTAGTCATGCTCCTTGCTGCAATTTGATGGAATTAACCACTTTGTCCATTGATAGATTTTGCCTTGGCAATACATCTTTTGACATATGTGCAATGGTGAAAATGCCCTTTCTGCAACCACAACTACTTACCCAGCTATTTTCCTAGCATTTTTTGTTTCTCCATTGGAGGGTGCACTTGGACTTGCAAACCCTTACTTGCCTTTTCTTTTCTTTGGCTTTTTCTTTATTCTTTTCTATCTATTTCTACCCTTATCTCTTCCAAGGTCCCAGATTAGGCTGTTGGGATCCTTTTCTTCTCTACCTAAACTAGTTGTCTGCCAAGATTAAGCAGTTTGGACAGACTTCTTTCTCTAGTCTATAGCACAAAATTGAACTCATGGCATGATCCAGATTAAACTGTTGGATCATCCATCAAAATTTGAAATAAGGTCATCAATATTTGAAAACACTTTACACACCTCTTGTTCTCTAGGAAATATGGGATCTTTGTGATATCAAAGCAGAGCATATTTGGACTTTCCTTGGCCAATCATGAAATATGAAACCTATTGGTATAGGTATCCAACACTAGGCATTGGTCTACGATCAACCGATAGGCTGTCTCTAGGGAGATTTCCTTTCCTCCTCTTGCACTTGCACTATTTGTGCAAGATTTAACCACAACATCTTTCTGGCATCATTTCCGTAGAACGGATTAGAATATTTTTCGCTGGGTATGACAAAGTTTTACATTTCCCCTATTAGGTGATCTAGGGAAGTGTGGGTTGAATATCTCACCTTGGCGACTCCACTGTAAAATTTTATAGTAAACATCCTGGTGACTCCACTGACTGAATATTAATTGTAAACTCTCTGGCTACAACATTTTTCAAGAAATGGAAGAGACGATGGAAGAGAAGGCTATATTAATAAATAAATCCTTATATAGGCTGATGGAATTGGAGTTAGAGAATAGAGGCCTTCGACGACAGTATTCCTCTTCCTCTGACAAAGAACAAGAAGCCAGGACGCATGAAGAAGAGGAAGATGATTTTGATATAATGCTAAATGATGATGAGATGGATGATTGTTGTAGGTAGTTCTTCAATTTCATGATGGCTCAGTTGCATACTAGAATTGCTCTTCCATTATTCAAAAATACATCAATGGGACACAACCAAAACAAAGGAACTTCCTTTGAGGAGCCTCCCAGGCTAGCTGACAAGGGAAAGGTACTTCTGGATACAAGTGGCATTAAACCCGAAGTCCTCAAAGAAGAGAACTCACCCTCCCCTTCCTGGCTCATCTGTGAAGAAGCCAAAGAGCCAAGTGGAGTTTGTGGTTGCCATGACCAAAAAGACATCGGTCAACAGATTGTATGTGAAGAAGAGGTTGCTGCAAACATTCCTTTTCTATTCCAGGACCCTGTGGCTAAGTACATAAGAATATCCTTTAGTTAGCACTATACTTCATTTCATGAGCATGTATCAGGTTCCATATTTGCAGATTTTTCATGTTGCATGCCTGTTCTAATTTTTCCTTCTCAGTGGTATGAAGGCATGTGGTCTAGTACTCTTATGCTAGCCTGGATCTATTGAAGAGTTGAACATACTTAGCTTAATTAAGTACTATGAATAAGTAGGATTGTACATAAATGTTGGGATGGGGTCCCCTGGGTCAGTTTGGGGTTAGTTAACCCAAATTTTGTATACAATTTTGTAAAATATGTAAAGTCTCCGCGATATGTGCAAACGGAGTACGTAGATGAATAAGAGTCAAAGGGGCTTAGCCCTTGTTCTGGGTAAAGTCTTGAGTCGGTTTTGAGATTCACCCATGGTCCGCGGGCCATGGCATTGTATTGAAAAGTCAATAAATAGTTGATTCTTAGCAAGTCTTAGTAGTAAGTTAGAACAAGGTTTCATAAGAGAATTGGGTACATTGAAGAGTTTTTTTGTGTTGGGCAAGAGCTAAGGCAAGAAGGCTCTGCTTCTTGTGTTTAGGTAGAGAAGGGAAAGGCTCCTATAGCTGATTGTGCAGGAGGACTGGGTAGAACTCATAACTGAGTGCGCGGACCCTTAAGTTGTGTGAGCGGGGTAGAGAGTATGTAATCAATGAATTGAAGATCAATAAAGAAGACTTTTTGCCGAATTAATTTGTATTTCCATTGCATCTGTTTATATTATATGTTTCTGACTAATGTTATGTTTTATGGAATAATTATTGAATGTTTCACGACTTTACTGAATCTGTCTTAATAACATACGAAATGAATGCTAGCCACTTCCACAAAGTTACACGCTATTCTTCTTATGTTTTCCAACGAATTAAGTAGATCTATGTGAAATATGATGTAGGGTTACTTGTTGATGCACGAAAGTAAATAAATTGACTATTTTAGGTTTACAATTGCTGATCGCAAGCCTTCGTGAAGGTCTGGAAACCAGTTAACTTGGTTGTTGTAAAAGATCCCTAGGAGATTATTGATCTACGTGGAAGCAGATCTGAGGTATTGAAAGACATCACATTCGTCTCTAGATGCAAAAATTGGTTATTGCATCCCCTAATACTGTTTCAGGTGAGACTGCAGCCTGTGCTACACAGGTTGCTGCTGAAAGGGCCAACAATGAAGGGTTTTGTTGGTTGGCGCAACTAACTCTAAACCTAGGTCAGGATCCCCTAAGCCAACAAATGGTTCCATTTTCGGGACTGAGATATGCTTAAATAGATGTGTGATGTCGTATCATTGGAATCTAACTAAGAAAGAGATTGAAATGTGATTATATTGGAAGACTCACGAGTTCGTAGCTCAAGAAAACAGGAATCCGTGCTTGTCAAGGGAGGATTGGTTAGATAGATATCTGTATATAGAGGTACATGAAATCTTCTTCTACACTTTCCCAATTGAACTATACGAGTGCTTAGCTAAACTGACAAATAGTCAAGGAAGGTGGAGTCTCGATAGTCCTATAATGTCGACTCTAGAATTGGTGCGACGACTAGAAGCCTATGAAAACAAGATTGCGTGGGCTGTCAATCATTGGCTTGATCGAATTCTAGGAGGATTTGTGTTAGGGTCCAACCCTAACTGCTTTATTTATGTAATAAACCCAATGGGGTCAAGTCATAGTCATAATTAGTTAAAGAGTCAATAAACCCGTATTAATAATTGTAAGTGGTTGACCCACATTTAAGAAAGGGACCACAGTTAGTTGCAAACAGGCCATAATTAATAAATAAAGTGGTTAACCCATGTTATGCAAAGGACCACTAGTCATTAGGTTGTTGAAGGTCATTTAGCTATAAATAGTCGTAGTTAGAAGGGAAAGATCATCGAGTCTTATTTTGTAACTGAGATCTGCTCTGTTGGAGGTTGCCCCCTCGAAGAGGCAAGTGAACATTTCATTCATCTCTAAATAATAAAATAGTTGTTGTTTTTCTCATTTAATTCTATGTTCTGGGTTGTATTTCTTTGCATATTTGGTATTCTGGAATTTATTGCAGGTCAAGAGCATAACAATTTGTTATAGAATTTGCAGTTGACACCTCGGTCAGCTATAGTGAAGCAGAGTGAAGATTCTTCAAGAGACCGCGAAGTAAGTATTTAAGGTCATTGAATACTTGGATTAAAATGCTATTATGTGAAAATCAGGTAATTCCATTACCATGATGTTTGGAGCTACGCGAAGTGGAAGATTCTTTAGAAATCGTGAAAAATTAGGACCAGAGTATAACCCCTTGATTGGAGCTCCTTCAAGTGATGAAGAAGGGGCGGTGCATACTACGCCATGAATTATTGTACAGTTAATAACTCAGGGTATTCCTAGAACACATAATACATCCACTCCACCACCGCCCTCACCGCCACTGCATAGTCCTTCACCTACATATCCACCTCCACCACCTCCATTCAACATGGCGAACACAATGAAGATGCCAATTTTCAAGGGAATAGGAAGTTAAGATCCAAAGTAGTTCTATTTTATGGTGAATTTTGTATGGACAACACAAAAAATCACCGATGATAATATAAATAAGGTGTAGTTGGTTACTGCCTTGCAGGATCGCGCACTAACCTGGTACATTAAGTATTGCACTGACAATCCTCATGCGTCGCTAGCAAAAACTCAAATGGCTTGGAAAAAAGAGTTTAGTAAGCCTAAATATGACTTGCAGTCAGTGATTGAATTTAAAGATATCATGATGAAGATTGAGGATATGCCTTGGGACTTTTATCAGAGATTGAAGTGCCAGATCAGATAGGGTAACATGCAGATCTTAGATAGCCAGCATTGCGACCGGTTTATCGCGTTGCTTTTGTCCCATTTGATAATTGCTCTATCACAACAGAAGATAGAAACATAGGAAGAATCCCTGGAGATCGCGATGAGGCTGCACACATCACCTATTTAGGATACAAACCTAGGGTTATAATAGATCCACTCACAGTTAGCAAGTCTACACCTAGAATTACAGAATTTGAAGAAAGACAAGGAGACTGAGCCAGACGTGCGCGTAGATGTTTGGTGTTTGAAGTGCAAGGGCCATGGGCATGATAAATATCATTTCCCAATGTATGTGAATTATATTACAGGAGGGGGGCCAATTCCCCTGAAGCCAAAGGCTCTAGCAAGGCCGAGCATGGGGGTTGTGGTATGGTGTGCTATTTGTCAAGTTACTGGGCAACATGCGACAGATAACTGCCACTTGCTTTAGAAGTTCATTCTGTTAGGTCCCTATAATACTAGTGATTACCCCATTACTATTGTCATTTATCCATTATTATTATTGTTGTGCCCCTATTGTCCCCATATTGTTATTATTGTGCCCCATAGAAGCCCACTATTGTTATTTTTGTGCCCTTATATTATTATTGTTAGGTCGACTTTGGTTATATTGTGACCCCTTAGACTCCTATATATTGAAAGGATGTTTTTTCATTTGTATCATCCAAGAATTGTTCATTTGTGTAATTTAAAGGAGGTTGACCCCTTGAAGAGGTTGAATTCTAAGGCGTTGATCTTTCTTTTCTATATTTTTGTGAGCTGGTTTCATAACATTTGGTATCAGAGCTTTGGATTCTATGGTTATGCTGCTTCAAACAGGTCATTGTGGAATTTTCCCTATAAATGTTTTACTATAAAGTTTTAGAAGCTAAAACAAAAACCCATTTGAGAAGAAATCTTTCTGAACCTCGAGTCCGAATTTCAGATCTTGTCTTGCTATATTTTCAGAGCTATGATCTGATGAATTTAGGGTTTTTGAAAGCTCCAAAATTTCATCTCAAACACGTCATCGTGGAAGTTTCGCTATAATTTTTTTTTCTACGAAGGTTCAGACTTTGAAATTAAAAATCATTTGAGCCGAAATCTTGGTGAATCTTGTTACACAGTATTTAGTCACCGACCCTGCATTCCTTGATCCCAGGTTGAGTCGGTCCCTGAATGGCATCTACTCTGTGTCATACATCAAAATATGTGTCCACATCTTCCATGTCACTCAAGAAGATTAACCATGCTTATTAATCCTGAAGTTAACCCATTTTACTTATGTTTCAAGATCATCGCAGGACATTAGTATCCTTCCTGCGATGATGGCTCCAATTGAACGAGAACCTCGCGACATCGTCGCAAGAGTACATTTGTTCTCAGTGACGGTCGGATTTTAAGGATCGTAGCAGATCATCAGTATCCTACCACGATGATAACCCATAATGCACTAACTCCTTGCAACTTCATCTCTGAGTCTCAGTGTTTGACCTGCAACAATCCAGATATGGCGAATTAGTTCAAACAGAATGCTTCTGGGTGGTTTTGGAGCTGGTTGTTGGGTCAAGGAAGTTTGCCTCTCCCCATTTGAGATGGTGGTTCCACCTTTTGAGTAACCTCCCTTGAAGATAAGCTTCCTCCCCTCATTTATGGAGGCTCCTCCTCTTATAAAAGCATCCTCCATGACTATGATCAACTAGTTCCTAATTTGGAGTGCTTAGAGAGTGCTAGTTGAGTTTTTGGTGTGCTAGTTCATAGCTTATAGTTTGGATTCCCTTTCATGTTGTGGATTGAGAGTGTAAAATGGTTTTGTAAAAAGGAAGCCTTGTTGTTATTTCCTTAGTTTCATACTTGTGCTTTTGCGTGAGAGAGAGAGTCATCAGTGTTTCTAGGAGACCTTTGAGAGTGAATGCTTATGGAGACATACTCATCAGACCCTTCAAGGAAGCTTGCGACATCAAGGCGTGGTTGTAAGCTTTAGTATTGTTCATATTAATACAATCAATGGTTATTTCCTGTATCATGTATGAAATGTATGTTGATAACTTATGGTTCCTTGACTCTATAAGTAGATAGTTCATTGTTGTGCTCTATTATGTGCTTTGTTGTTTTCTTTGTTGTTTCAGGTGCATCATTCATTAAGGAGAAGAAAGTGATAGCGGAAGCAACGTGATGAAGACTTCATCGAACACCGGTTTAAGGAAAGCCTCTTCAACGAGAACTATTTAAGGAATTAGCTATTGTCTTTGTCTTGCTGAGACTAGACCCACTCTAGGGCTAGAGGGGTTGTCTCTGTCCACAGAGGGAACTTACCTACATCACAAGTTGGCGACTCTGCTGGGGAATCCTTTGTGTGTTGTCTCTTTCTTTTGCTCTTGATTTGTATTTTATTGAATTACATAGTGTCTCTTTGTTTTGAGATTGAACCATCAGTGTTTTGGATTACTTGAGTAGATCTGGTAGTCCACCTCACTGTCTGAGTGATAAGCTTGGTGTCTTTTAGCTGGAACTGCCTTGTTTTCCCTCTCCATTGAGATCGTCACTGTTTAATTCCTAATAGTTATGACGAATAGCTCATGTCCTCTTTACCCAAGAATTACATCGTGGATATCCCGTCATACAGCTGCGACGATCCCTAAAATCAGACTGTCGCTGAGAATAGGTGTACCCTTGCGATGACATCGCTTAGTTTCTAGTGTAGTGTTTGCGATGATTTGACGTTCGTCTCAGGTTGTCAGTCTTACCCCTGCGACGATTCCTGTAGGGTTGCTTTTTACAGCCCTACCTCCTGAATAGGCCAGTGTAGCTTGTCCTTTGCTGTCTCTTACATCTTATTAAGCTTGTTTTGACTGTGTTTGCTAAGGCATATCCTTCTTGATTCCGTTTGTATGAATTTTGGTTTTTGGGCTGTGTGACCTAAGTCTTTTAAGGTTTTGTCAAAGATTCACTTGTTTTGGGTTGCTTGTCCTTCCAAGATTCTGCACTACATCCACAACAGTCTTGTTGATTTGTTTGAAGTTGTTCTCTTGCTACTTGCCCATCTTCTTGGTTGATCCGTAGTAATTGGTCATCAAACTAGCTTGTTGTGTTGATTTGATTTCCATTCACTATTGAAGCATAGATTACATTTGCCTTTTGATCAGTCAAATTGTGCATTATCTTGTTTGTTATTTATTCCAAAAATCAAAAAGAAATTGCACTCATATAGTATATGAAAATGAAAGCATGTGTGCATTAGTAGATTCTTTATGATTAGTAATTGAAAAGCGAAATCCAAATCTTTCATTTTTTCATCATAATAATTGCGATATAAGCGGAAATCGATGCATTGTGTTTCCTATTGATTGGATTACTTGATTGCATTATTGTTCTTGCATTTTCTTGTTTGGAAATGAACTCCTTACCCTCATTTAAGTAGTTTTTCATCGAAAGGAATGGTTTTTTGCTCATCTAGTTGCATTCTAGGAGTGTTAAAGATACATTCGATAAGGCCTTGAAATCAAGACTTAATTCAAGATTAGCTGTTAAAATCTATTGAATGAACTTAAAAATGCATTGGAACCTAATGTTCACATATCTAAAGGTCTAGGCTAGAGACGTATTTTGGCGTCGTTAAACCTAGTTCCTATTGTTCTCACTAAGGTTGGGTGATTCCTCTTTTTGTGATATAATAGATGCTTGTACGGATTTGTGCTCCCTGTACCATCGTGTATATATTGGGAGACCCCACTAGGTTATCATCCTATTATCCATAAGAAGCTGAGTCTATCGCCTTATGAGTTGTAACGCACCGAACACAACATTCGGGAAGATTGATTGCCGTACAGAAAGTCCTTGGTCATTTCTCTTTCATTTTATTACTAAGGTATATATGCAGTTTTACGATTTGTTTGGTAAACCTCTTACCTAGAATTCCAAAGTAGTCACTTTCATTCCTTTTCGACTCTTTAAAAGTAAAAGGATCATCTGAGCACTTGTCCTTTCAGGCTCATTAAACCTCGAAAGAGATAGAGTCACCTTTCATCCTTTTCTCGACTCTTAAAATATGAAAAGGAAAAGATTTGTTTCAATGTTATAAAATTAACTGTCCACGAAATAGTCCTGGTCCTTTTCCTTATTTTAGAAATGCTGGTGCTCCGTATATGGCAACGTTGTCCTTTCCTGGGTTAACCATTGGCCTACCTGTTTGGCTGTTTTCAACCTCGGTGGTCACGAGCATCCTGACTCCTATTCCGTCGTCTCCTTCATTTGAATCACGACAAGATGATTCTAGGGTTGACCCTTCACCTCCTTCCCCTATTTCTTCACCGTCCCCTTCTTCTTCACCTGGTGAAAGTTCTAAATCCAGTAACCAGGAGGCTAAGAGGAAGAAGAGGAAGATGAAGAAGAAGAAAAAGTTAGATAAGCGAGAGGTCACCCATGCAACTATTTCTCTGAGTACACCTCTGGTAGAAAAACCTTCTGATCCTCCATGGAAGGTCAAATTTCCTTGTAATATATACAAGGGTGACCATTTCCTCTGAGACTGCCTTGGCATTCCTAGAGTCTTAGAGGTATGGTCTCAGAGTTCGAATCACCCATCCTCATCGACCTCTAGAAATCATGTCGACATTACACTCTTGGCCAGCGATGGTAAGAAGAAAGGGAAGATTAGATTTCCCTGTAGGTTATGCGAAAGTGAACATCTTCTTCACCTTTGTCCGCTCATGGATAAAGCTTTGACAGTTTTGGAAAACCTTACAGTTCCTCAACCCCAACTTCTGGTTGGTTATCAGAGGCTTTCTTCTAACCCTCCTCCAATTAGTGTAGATATTGACTTAGCTTCATCTCTTACCGACCCTGATGTTCCCGAACTGGACCCTCTAGTGTCTGTTCCTGACCAACCATTGGTCGAACAGAGAGTCGACTTGGTGTCGCTGCCAGTTGTTCACTCTGTTCCGGAAGAGCATAATGATCATATTGCTCATGTTCTTCTCGTCTTGTCAGATTCTCCTGAATCAAAGAGTGACCCTCCTGTCCCAGCTGCTCAAGAGAGTCCTTCTTTGATTCCTGTAGAGCATGGGGGAAATCATATGATTCCTCCACTCAATAGTTCTGTCATTTCTTTTGATTGGAGTCACTTGACTGCTTTCCACCTCCCATCTTATATGCCTTTCCAAATCATAGTACACGCCTATAATATGGCAGTACCTGGCACTCTACTCAATGAAGGAGCATTTGTTAGCATCATGTCTTCTACTACTTGGCAAGCTCTGGGTTCCCCACAGCTTGTGCCTGTCATGCAGAATCTATTGGCTTTCGACGGAGGAACCAGTCAACCCTTAGGGATCCTTCCAAAGTTCCCTATTACTTTGGGATGTAAAACCGTCTATATAGACGTGATGGTCGTCCAAGGTGTGTTGGATTTCAGTCTTCTCCTTGACCGCGACTATATTTATGTCATGGGAGCTCTTGTTTCTTCACTTTTCCATGTGGTTTGTTTTCCACATGATGGAAGAATTGTGACTATAGATCAATTTTCGTTCTTTGGTCACCATATACCTCCTTTGCAACCATCATCGCCTGTCGGCTCTTGTTTTCCAGTGGTACCTTCCCCGCCATAGGTTAATTATGTGGCTACCTATTCTGTCTCCCCATCTATTGATGATCATGTAGATGGTCTCGTACATCATGTACTGGGGGCATTGGAACCCGATCTGTCGTTGGTGCCTCATGACATGTATTCCTCCCAGAGCATGGTTCTTCCATCTAGCGAAGACCTCTTGGGGGTCATGTTCTCGTATGGTCCATGAATAGTTTTCTCGAGGATAGTTCTTTTCTTGTGTCAACCTCATTAAAAAATGAAACAAGGAGTATGGAGCATAGTTCCTTGTCTTGTGTCAAGCTCGTTAAAAAATGAAACAAGAGTTCTGAGGAGAATTCCTAGTCTTGTGTCGACCTCGTTAAAAAATGACACAAATGTCTTGATGATAGTTCTTTCACTGTGTCAACCTCATTCAAAAAAATGAAACACCTCCCTTTTCCCAATCGAGTCTTTGGTTGAGATCTCGTAAAATCCCAGTCGAGTCTTTCCTGGATCTCGAAAGAGAACCTTCATTACATCCACCTAGTTGAATGCAATGAAGCTTGGGGGGCATGTACCTCGATCAGATCATTATGTTGGGGTCATGCAAACCTTATTCAAGCATAGTTTTTTCATTTCAAGCTTGTGTAAACATGAAATCAAATACAATCATAGTTCTCCATGGTTCGAGCTTATGTAAAAATGAACCCATGTGCCAATATGCCTTTTTTGGTTTGGTGTGTAAAGCGATTTCTTGCTTATTGTGTCTTTTGTCGTTTATGCAGGTGTTAAATATATTGACTGATGCATTATTGAATTATGTATTAGATAGATATTCACACAAATTATAAATCATAAATAAGCTTTTAGACATAATAAGCAGATACAGTGAAACATAGATAGATGTATATCATGTGTTGCACACCATAGCACTCAATATATATATATATATATATATATATATATATATATATATATATATATATATATATATATATATATATATATATATATATATATATATATATGTCCCAAAAATATGTGTGTTTGGTTACATCGTGAGACACATGTCTCTCAAAACTCTGCAAAAAAGAAGCTTAGAAGTCTACTATTCATTGTGCTCTCTATAATAGACTACTGCTCGGACCACACGTCGAAGCGGTCGGTGTAACTTGTTTGACACACCCGCGGTGTGTCACTTGTACTGCCTGGGAATCTCCTTGAATCCTCTGTAGTCTGGGATCCCCTTAGTCAATCCCTCTAGGTTACGGGCTATCTCCTCCTCAGCATCTCCACCCAGAGGTGGTAATTCAATCTCTCTGGCATCCCTCCAAGCAGTAGGAGCGAGACCTACTGGTCTCTCAGGTCCAACATCTGCAAAGAATTGAACATAACAATTAGGGCATGTATATTTAAAATAAAAAAACACCAAAAATTACAAAAAGTTTGTTGGTCAAGCTGAGTATTTTACCTCTCTCATCCCACTATTTTCCAGGAGAGAGCATCATGTTTGGGTCACCCCTGAAGTCCATCCTAGCATACGGCCAATCCTCGACTATAAATTGTTGGTGGTTCATCCACTCAAAAAATTTCGGACCCCATGATGTAGGCTAGCCACCACCTCCTCATGGTATCACAAGTGCCCATCGAGTTATCCGTGTCTTTCATGGCTCTAGCCATCCCACCGTCACGTCCTATCATTGGTGAATTGGTACTTGTTCCATCATGAAATGTATCAAGATTGAGTCGTAGCCAAACTATTTTGCCTCACCCCGATGGAATTTGGTCAATTGTCTCTTTATATTGAGAGACACGACCTCTGCCCAGTTAAACATAGTGGGATTCAAGTAGTATTTGGCTAACCGTAATTGATTTTTGGTTGCCTCGTGTTGGGCTTGGGACCCAGCTGCTCTGGTTATGTTAAATAGCAATACCCATAGTGCCAAATCATTAACAGTGACAATTTGAAGCTTGCCACTTGTTGATGATTTCCATGCTCCTGGGGGGCACAGTCGTGTGATGAGTGTATCCATCGAGTCTCCAGTAACCCAAGTTCCCACCATGCGGGGCATCTCTCCTCTTCTTGACAATCCAGTCAAAAAATAGATGTTCATGGCATCAAATTCGATTTCTCGCCCATAGATTATGAACTTGCCTTTGTTTGGATTCCATGCTCGGATTAGGTACTCTAGGAGATCCAATTGTGCCCTTAACAGTGGTGTTAGCAAGAACTTTAGTAACCCACAGTTCTGTCAATCCCATTTCATCATCGTGATCATGGGTACGTTCTTCCCATACAAACACCATCGTTGATCCCTGCATGCATAAACATCCTTTTGTTAGAAGCCATCCAACCATTTTCACCGTTTAAAACTGATTATAAATGAATATTTTTGGGTTCCAACGCTCGTCACAGCTGTTCTTAAAACAGTTGCGCGGGCCAATTTTCATAGTTCACAAACTTACGGGTCATCGCAGGTGTGCATCACTTTCCTGCGACTATCCCGTTTTTTCCCTATGTAAATTCCTCGGTCGTCACAACCCCGAGGGGGAAACTTGCGATGAGCGAGGCGGAATTTTTGATTAAAAATTCCTTCAAACCCCAGTCTAAAACATGAAAATGCATCTAATTTCAATGAAAAAACAAAGGTAGGGATAGAGTATTTACCTAGAGGAAGCGTGAAAGGTAATGGACCACTGAGTTTCCTAGAATCGATCGCCCAGTTTCACAAGGTACATAATTTTTTAAGTTTTTACGATAGTAAAAAACACAAGTGAATTAGTTTTTACCATAATATCTCTTTTATAGCCTTTTTTCCAAAAATTTAGTGTTTTCCTTAAGGTTTGCAATTAGGGTTTTGGCCTATATGCATGTTTTTGTGAGGAAGATCTTATGCTTGCATTTTCTTGTGCAGCGATAGGTGTTTCGAGCACTGGTGATGATCAATGTATGAATTACATACTCAGTCAATACTAAAAAAATCCTTTCTGAGTCTGCTTTAAGCTCTTTTTTGACTCTTGAAACGTGAAAATATTGCTGAGCCCTTGTCGTTTTGAGCTCGTTAATGGTTACAAAACATCGTGTCCTTAGTAAGTTTTTTACGTTTTCGGGCTGGAGGCACTATTTATGAAAAGTACTCCTTGACTGAAATGGTCAAGCGGTTCTCTCGAGTATCATTTTCTACCTTTTTTGGCTTGAGAGACACAAACATATGAAAAGGGCCCCTTTGGAGTTTTCTTTTCCGTGTCTTTTTCAAACTCTCTAAACATGAAAAAGACTCCGAGTTTTACCTATGTTAGACTCATTAAACCCTGATGACATTGGACTCGTCGCCATGATGAGACCCGAGCTTCTCCTCCCTAGGGCTCGTTAAAATTTCACTAGGTTGGATTTGTCTGAAGGACAAACTTATATTGCAAGCATATGCTATACCCTTCAACCTTGTGTTTCAAAAATAATTGGGGTACTCGCTAGAAATGGTGGGGGAAAAATTTGGAAATATTCTGATGATTACCTACGGCAGCTTGTCGCTCTTGAACTTCAACACTTTTTGCTTCTCGCCAAGTTTGGGATATTCTCACTTCATTATTGGCCTTTCGGGGTTTGGGTTCTTCATTTTGCCTCATTCCATTCGATTCTTGTTGTCTCTGCATGACCTTCAATCCCTTGGTACCAAAATGGTGCCACATTCCGAATTCGTGTGGCCAATATGTTCAAGAGTTTAATCCTTCTGCAGTTTGTGCCCTTACATCCTCCTTTGATTCTCTGTTTCATCCATCTACATCTTGTTCCTTTGTCTCGCGTTGTCGATGTGGAAACATTATGGCCCTCTCGCAATGGATCGTTTCCTGTTGATATCAACTCATTATCCAAGAAGTTGATCTAGAGACTCCTTTAGGGTACCTTAGAGCTTGCATGCCTCAATGGAAATTTCTTTGCATTCGACGACAAACTTGCATCACTGGTCTTTGATCAGGTGATTCCACAAGTGTTCGACTCTAGATCATTCTTTACACTTTGTGAATTGTACTAGCAGTACCCTGAGAACCATTAACATTACTGGTGGTCTCTCTTGCGCTTGTTAATGGTTCACATCATTGGCTGGTCATTAAGAGATTTTCTAGTATGCTCGACTTCAACACATTTATTCGCATATTAGAAATTGTACGATGGATAGGTTAGGATTCAAGACCCTGGGCTTAGATCACACAAGTCCAGGTTGCATGGATTATTTATACATGACTCTTTTGATTGGATGGCTGCGACCATACCTGTGTTTTCATATGGTCTTTTCGACTGGATGGATGTATCCATACCATAGACTAGTTCTATTTGTCTTTTGGATGGCTACGCCCATACCTCGACTACATGTACTTGTTTCACTATCAGAGATATCAGTTGTACTTACGTCTACAGGTTCTTCATGATGGTGTTCCGGTTCAGTTATGGTTTCATAAAGCATTTCACCCCTTCCACTCTCTCGGCCTTCATGCTTTAGGGGGAATCTGTTACATAGTGTTTTGTCACCGACCCCGCATTCCCTGATATCGGGTCGAGTCGGTCCCTGAATGGCATCTACTCTGTGTCATACATCAAAATATGTGTCCACATATTCCATGTCACTCAAGAAGATTTACCAAGCTCATTAATCCTGAAGTTTACCCTTTTTACTTATGTTTCAAGATCGACGCAGGACATTAGTATCTTGCCTGTGACGATGGCTCCAAGTGAATGAGAACCTCATGACACCATCAGAAGAGTACATTTGTTCTCAGTGACGATCAAATTTTAAGGATCATCACAGGTCATCAGTATCCTGCCTGCGACGATAGCCCAGAATGCACTAATGCCTTGCGACATCGTCTCTGAGTCTCAATGTTTGACCTGTGACGACCCAGATATGGCAAATTAGTTTAAACATAATGCTTCTGGGTGGTTATGGAGCTGGTTTTTGGGTAGAGGAAGTTCGCCTCTCCCCATTTGAGATGGTGGTTTCACCTTTTGAGTAACCTCCCTTGAAGATAGGCTTCCTTTCCTCTCATTTATGGAGGCTCCTCCTCTTATAAAAGCATCCTCCATGACTATGATCAGCTAGTTCCTAGTTCGGAGTGCTTAGAGAGTGCTAGTTGAGTTTTTGGTGTGCTAGTTCATAGCTTACAGTTTGGATTGCCTTTCATGTTGTGGATTGAGAGTGTAAAATGGTTTTGTAAGAAGGAAGCCTTGTTGTGATTGCCTTAGTTTCATACTTGTGATTTTGGGTGAGAGAGAGAGTCGTCAGTATTTCTGGGAGACCTTTGAGAGTGAATGCTTATTGAGACATACTGATTGGACCCTTCAAGGAAGCTTGCGATGTCAAGGTGCGGTTGTAAGCTTTAGTATTGTTCATATTAATACAATCAATGGTTATTTCCTATATCATGTATGAAATGTATGTTGATAGCTTATGGTTCCTTGACTCTATAAGTAGGTAGTTCGTTGTTGTGCTCTATTATGTGCTTTGTTGTTTTCTTTGTTGTTTCAGGTGCATCATTCATTAAGGAGAAGAAAGAGATATCTGAAGCGACATGACGAAGACTTCATCAAACACTGGTTTAAGGTAGGCCTCTTCAATGAGAACTATTTAAGGAATTAGCTATTGTCTTTGTCTTGCTGTGACTAGACCCACTCTAGGGCTAGAGGGGTTGTCTCTATCCACAGAAGGAACTTACCTGCATCACAAAGCTAGGGTTTGAATTTTAGATCTTGTCTCACTATATGTGCTGATATATAATCTCAAGAAGTTAGGGCTTTTGCAGACTCCCGAATTACATTCTAAACAGGTGACCTTGGGAAAATCGTCATAACTTTCTCTCTGATTATTAGATTGAAATTACATAAGAAGCTATAGAAAGAGGATGGACTATACTTTTCTGTGTATGTTTTTGAGGTTCTAAGGTCGAAACAGTAACACGTGGAACTTCATACAAGTTTTCTCTACTGAGAAAGTATATAAGAAGGTCACCTTGGGAGGTAGGGCATAACTCTTTCTTGGAGAACCCAATTTTGATCAGACTGGTGGCATTGGAAAGAGGGCATAGAGGGATACTTCAGGTCGTAATTTCAGACCTTGGAGATCCGAAATTACAGAGCTACAATCGTTTCAATATCAAGCTCCTACAAAGTGAAAAAATGTGTGTAGTTTAAAAAAAAAAAAATTCATAAATTTGGTTTGAAAAATTAGTTTGAAGGAATTCAAAGGGAATAGTGAAGCATTATTATTAGTAATTGATGCCCTAAAGAAAGAAAATGGAAACACCTAGTAAGCAACCTGAAAGCTCTAACATGACTCATGAAGAAGATGGAGAAATGCAACATGATATATCAAAATTACGAGACCAAGTGCAACAAATTTCACTCGCACAAAAAGTAATAGAAGCTAAGATGGATGGTTTAAAGAAAGACGTAGAAGATAAGATGTATGGTGTGGAAGCTAAGATGGATGGTTTAAATAAAGGTGTAGAAGCTAATATGGATGGTTTAAACAAAGGCATAGAAGCTAAGATGAATGACGTGGAAGCTAAGATGGATGGCATGGAAGCTAAGATGGAAGATTTGACAAAATTTCTGCAAGAAATGATTACTAATGGCGAAAGAGTAGTAAAGGAAATACATGATGAGAAAAAAATAAATGTTAATCATGATTTCATAGACTCTAATGTTGGATCGAAGAACCACCATGTTCCAAAGATCGATATGAGGAAGTTTGATGGCAAGGATCCCACAACATGGATACTACAGATGGAGCATATTTTTTATCTCCATAATGTCCAAAACACACAAAAGGTACACATTGCAAATTTATATTTGGAACCAATCAGTTTGTATGGTATCGAAGGCTTTGTTCTCGTAAACAAATGGTCACTTGGGCTATTTTTACGGATGAAATGATAGCACATTATGAGGATACAAAAAGAAACACTTTTTTTAGCCAATTAATAAATCTCAAACAAAAGGGTTCAATGATGGAGCACATTGAGGACTTCCAAAAATTGAATATAAGGGTAAAAGATATTCTAGGGGAGCATAGGATTGATGTGTTCATAGGGACTTTAAAGGATAACATCCAACATGAGGTTCACCTTTGGGAACTTGATTCATTGGAGAAGGTGTTTAGGTTGGCAAGAAAAATGGAAAGAAAAATTATGGCAACAACGAAGCCTACCACTCACAATCATAAAGATGGAAGTGTTGTTCCCCTAGCCATTCACAACCTACAAGGTTGACACCACAACAATTGGAAGAAAAAAGAGAAAAAAGGCTTTGTTACAGTTGTGATAGAAAATACACTAAAGGTCAAAGTTTGCTGAGAAGAAATTATTTTACATAGATTATGAAGAGGAGGAAGAAAAGGAAGAAGAAACGTCAAAAGAATAGGATATACACCAGGAAAAAACACTAGCAAAAGAAGAAATGAATCCAACCATATCTTGTAATGCATTGGCTGGAATTACCACTCCTCAAACTGTCGAGATAGAAGGGCATATCAAGAAGAAAAAGGTAATAGTGTTGATTGACTCGGGCAGTACCCATAATTTTATTCATTGTAAGATAGCAAAGGAATTGAATTTCTTGCTATATCCAGCACCATAGTGTCAAGTGATGGTTGCAAGTGGAGGAACCATAACTTGCTCAGGAAAGTGCCATAATATCAAGCTATCCATGGGAGAATATGTATTGAATAGCCCAATGCTTTCCATTCCAATGGGTGGTTCTGATGTTGTTCTAGGAGTCCAATGGCTACAATCCTTGGGTACAATTGCTTTTAATTGTCAAGAAATTTTCATGAAATTTTCTTCAGAAGGAAAGGAAGTTGAATTAATGGGTATCAAAGGGAAACTGGGAAGGATAATCAACTCTAACGGAATGAAAAAACTTCTAAAGAAAGAACAATAAGGCATAATTTCACAATTATGTTCACTAGAGGTTCCCACATTGAAATCATCTATTTCTCCAGATCTCCAAAAGTCTTGGACAATCATTACAAGGTATTTGAGACTCCCAAAGGCCTGCCACCTATTCGTGATCATGATCACACTATTCATTTGATTCCAAGAAGTGTTCCTCCAAACATTAGGCCTTACAGATATCCCTATGCCCAAAAGAGTGAACTTAAAAGTATGGTTGTAGAAATGCTAAAGGCTGGTATAATTCAACTTAGTCAAAGTTCTTTCTTTTCTCCAGTAGTATTGCTTCACAAGAAGGATGGATCATGGCGCATGTGTCAAGATTATAGGGAGCTCAACAAGTTCACTATTAAAGATAAATTTCACATTCCTGTCATTGATGAATTATTGGATCTTCGTTCAGGATATCGCTAAATCAGAATGAAGACTGAAGACATTCCAAAAACAACATTTAGAACTCATGAGGGTCATTATGAATTTTTGGTCATGCCTTTTGGCCTTACCAATGCACCTTCCACATTTCAAGGTTTGATGAATTCCATTTTCAAACCATTCCTTAGAAAATTTGTGTTAGTATTTTTTGATGATATACTAATCTACAACAAGTCTTGGAAGGATCATGTTCAACATGTTGACAGGGTGCTCAAACTATTGGAGGAGAAATAATTATATGCAAAAAGCTCCAAATGTTTCTTTGGAGTACAAGAAGTGGAATATCTGGGTCATATTGTATCTCATGAAGGTGTTAAGGTAGACTCTAGCAAAATTAAAACCATTAAGGAATGGAAAATCCCCACATCCATAAAGCATCTACGAGGATTTCTTGGGTTGACAGGGTATTATCGCAAGTTTGTTAAGAATTATGGGAGAATAGCAGCACCTCTAACAACATTATTGAAGAAAGATGCATTTTAATGGACTCCAAAAGCAACGAAGGCCTTTGAACATCTTAAAGAGGTAATGTGCCAAGCACCGGTCTTAGCTACACTAGACTTCACAAAAACCTTTATTGTGGAATGTGATGCCTAAGGAAATGGAATTGGTGTTGTTTTAATGCAAGAAGAAAGACCCATTGCTTTCGAAAGTCATCTAATCAAAGGAAAGTATTTACACAAAGCTATTTATAAGAAGGAAATGTTGTAAATACTACATGCACTTAAGAAATGGCGACCCTACCTAATGGGAAGACACTTCAAGGTAAAAATAGACCATGATAGTCTTAAATACTTTTTAGAACAAAGATTATTTAGAAGAGCAGAAAAAATGGGTCACAAAGATGTTGGGTTATGACTTTGAAATCATGTACAAAAAATGGAAGCAAAATGTTGTGGCATATGCAATCTCAAGAAAGGATGAGGATGTGGAAGCATTTCTTTGCGCCATTTCTATTATCCAACCAGATTGGATCAATGAAGCAAGGGATGAATGGAAGAATGACGAAGAAGTGTGGGCACTCATTCAAAATTTACAACATCTGATACATTTAGCTGGAAAAATGTTTCGTTATGGTACAAATATCGGTTATACCTATGTAAAAATTCCCAACTCAAACAAAAGATTCTTAGGAAATTGCACACCTCTCCCTTAGGAGGGCACTTAGGATTTCTAAAAACTTACCATGGGGTTAAGAAGGAAAATTTTGGGGATGGCCTTAAATTGAATATTCAAAAGTTTGTGGTGGAATGTTTGGTTTGCTAACAAAATAAAGTTGAAACAATTAAGACCCCTGGTCTATTACAACCTTTATCCATTCCAAGCCAACGTTGGGAGGAAGTTTCAATGGATTTTATCATAGGTTTACCCAAGTCCGAAGGAAAGAGTGTTATCATGGTGCTAGTTGACAGACTTACAAACTATACACACTTTTGTGCATTATCTTATCCATTTAAAGCGAGTACATTTTCTACTGCATTTATGGAAACAATTCAAAAGCTACATGGAAACCCAAAGATTATTGTAAGTGACAGAGATCCCATTTTAACTGGAAATTTTTGGACAAAATTATTTTCTTGTCTTGGTACTTAGTTAGCTCATAGCTCACCTTATCATCCTCAATTTTATGGGAAAATTGATATAGTAAACAAATGTTTGGAAGGATATATTCGTTGCTTTGTATATGATAAACAGACATTGGGTCAAATGGTTGCCTCTCGCTGAATGGTGGTATAACACTTCCTTCCATACCGCAACAAAAATGACCCCATTTATGGCACTTTATGGATATCATCCACCATCTATCACATCATATTTAAGAGAAAATTCTAAGGTTCAAGCAGTGGAAGATACAATCAAGCATCAACAACAAGTTCTCCAACTCTTAAAGGATAACCTCACCTTGGCGCAGAATAGAATGAAACAGCAGGCAGATCAACATCGCAACGAAATAATTTTTGATGTAGGTTATTGGGTATTCCTATGGCTACAACCATATAAAAAAATGTCCCTCAAGAAAGCTAAGAAGGATAATAAATTATCACCAAAGTATTATGGTCCGTACAAGGTTTTGCAAAAGATAGGTACTATGGCATACAAATTGGAGCTTCCTGCAGCTTCCTGAGTGCACAAGCTCCCAGTTCAAACAATATTGCTAGAACTTGATGAGGAAGAAAAAATCATATTGGAACCTAAAGTAGTTAAAGAAACAAGAACTCAACAACTACGAAATTGATCAATTTCAGAGTATCTCATCAAGTGGAAGAACTTACCCGTTGAAGATTCCACATGGGAGGATGAGAATTTTATATAGAAGCATCCAAAAATACTCAAGCGTTGAGGACAAAACTTTTTGAAGGAGAGGGTCATGTTAGGTCCCTATAATATTAGTGATTCCCCCATTACTATTGTCATTGTATCCCTTATTGTTATTGTTGTGCCCCTATTGTCCCCATGTTGTTATTATTGTGTCCCATAGAATCCCACTATTGTTATTTTTGTACCCTTATATTATTATTGTTAGGCTGACTTTGGTATTCAGTTAACTAGAGTAGCACGATGGAGTTCATTAGTGTCACCATTGACTGTTAACTCACTATTAGTTCTCTCAATCAGTTTGAGAACTAATTTAACTGAACCGACTCATGAAACCGAGTCTTATATTTTAAAACCCACTATTAACTCACACTTGGCTCCTACAAAGTAGGGAGAAAATATACATGACTTCCAAAAGACTTCCAACTCGAATTTCCTAAATTAAGTAAGTTTAATAAACTTAATTTAACTATTTTAAGTTTCTATGAGAATAGAATTCGAATTTAATTCACAATTTAATTCAAGGACAAATTAAACTGGAATTTCTTGTTGCCATTTCTCAACACTCCTTCTCAATAAGAAATGGATTATCAACTACCCCAATCCTACCTCTGTGAAACTTGAATTTAAATCTTGACAATGCCTTTGTCAAGACGTCAACATCTTGCTCCTCCATGGGAATGTAATCTAACAACATGATCCACCTCAATACACAATCTCAGAGATGATGATATCATATATCAATATGCTTGGACTGATCATGAAATACTAGATGTTCATAGAGTTTGATACAACTCTGATTATCACAATAAATCATTGTTAGATCCATCTGCTGACGAAACAGACCAACTAGAATCTTCCTCATCTAGATAGGCTCAAATTTTGCATGACTTGCAGCCATGTATTCTACCTTTGTTGAACTGAGCGCAACCAATCTCTGTTTCCTTCTATACCAAGAAACTATCACTGACCCAATACTAAAGATACCTCCTGATGTGCTCTTCTTGTCGTATGGACTCCCTACCCAATCTGCATCGATGAAGCCTTGAAGCTTCACTCCCTTTGTCTGTATGTACCATAACCAAAACTGAGTAGTGCCTCTGAGGTATCTCAATACATGATTTGTCGCCTTCCATTACAACTTGGTAGGCCTAACCATCACTTGACTAAGCTAGTTAAATGAATAGCACATATCTGGTTGTGTGTTCACCAAGTACATGAGTGAACCCACAAGTTTCCTATAAAAAATAGCTTCCACTACTTCCCTTGAAGTAGCATCCTCCTTCCTCCAGTTACTAGCTAGAAGAGACTCCAAGGGTTTACTACTCTCCATGTGGAATATCCTGAGTATCTAGTTGGCATACTTGCCCTGAGATACAAGCAACTCCCCATCTCTTTGCCATACCTCAATGCCAAGAAAGTAATGCATGAGCCCCATGTCCTTCATCTCAAACTCTCTTGCAAGGTCCTCCTTAGCTTCTCATCACCTATCAATATGAGATCATCTACATAAAGTACAATGATCAACAACTTACCTTCCACCACTATGTGATACAGGTTCGCATCCGCTTCACTCTTCATGAAGCCCAACCCAGTGAAGTAGCTATCTATCCTGGTGTACCAAGCACGAGGTGCTTACTTCAACCTATAAAATGACTTCTTGAGTCGGCACACATGTGACTCACGATCCAAGGTTTCAAAACCTTCGGGCTTCTCTATGTACACCTCTTCCTCAATCATTACAATGAGGAAGGCAGTCTTCACATCCATCTGATGGATCTTTCAACTCATATGTGTCGATTGTGCCATAATAGATCTGATTGATGAGTACCTTGCAATAGGAGAAAAGGTATCATCATAGTCAATCCCCTCTACCTGTGAAAATCCACGGGCCACAAATCTAGCCTTATGCTTCTCCACACTACCTTTTGCAGCTTGCTTTACCTTGTGAAGCCAACATGAGCTCACAACTGACTTGTCCTCTAGTCTCGGGACCACATCCCAAACAATGTTTCGAACTATGGAGTCATACTCCACCATCGCATCAACCCAAACTAGCTACTACATTGCTTCCTGAAAGGAAGATGAGTCTATCACAACACATGCACCCATAAGTGCAGTATCCAGTGTACCTCTCTGGTGACCTCCTCTGTCTACGTTGAGAAGACGGTTCTCCCACATTCTCCCGTGCATCATCGAACAATCTGTTAGCCTCTATAGTGTGCTTTCTTCCCTCTCTAAAAGACTCTTCCTGAGTGGATGTCTTCACTCTCTGAACCTTTGCATGTGACTGCTCCACATCAATCTGAGGCCCCTTAACCTGAGGAGCTAAAAGCTCCTCATCCACATGTAGCTCAAGCTCGCTCTCAAGGGATACTCGTATGACCTTCTCCTCATTAAAACTGATATCCCTGCGAACCACTCTCATCTGACTGGTCAGCATGTACAGTTGATATTCTTGGGGTGCATTAGTGTACCCCACAAAGATCCCCAACTCTGCTATTGGCTCAGTCTTCTTTCCTGCATCTTTGGTCACATGGCAATAAACCGATGACCCAAAAATCCTGAAGTGACCAACATTTGGCCTCTTACCGGAATAAGCCTCCTCTGGTGTCTTCATCTCAAGTATCCGATTTGGGATACGGTTCTGAACATAAACCATTTTGTTGCATGCATCAGCCCACAAGTGTAGTGGTAGGCCTCGATCATGCAACATCACCCTTGATTCCCCTACTATGCTCATGTTCTTCCTCTCGGCAACACCATTCTGTTGAGGGTTATGGGGTATCGTAAAATCTTGTTTAATCCCTTTTGCTGCGAAAAAGTTCTTAAGCTCATTGGAGATATAATCACCAACATGATCACTCTGTAGAGCTTTCACCTTCTTGCTAGACTCTTTCTCTACCAATGCTTTAAACTCACAAAATTTTGTGAAAGTTTGATCCTTTTTCTACATAAAAAATACCCAGCATTTATGAGAATAGTCATCAACAAATATAACATAATACCTATGTTTTTCCATGGATGTTGTCAAGAATGGTCCACACACATCTGAATGGACTCTCTCCATAATAGACTCTACTCGACTGTGCCTGTCTCCAAAGGAAAACTTGGTGTATTTTCCCAAAGTACAACCCTTGCATGTATCAAATCTCTCAAGCATACTTTTGGGAATACTGGTAGAGATTTGGTGCAATATATTCAAAGCCCCATGATGCAAGTGGCCTAATCACTTGTGCCACAACTCACTGACATCTCGGCTCAACATCTTTTCCGCTTTTGAACTCAAAGTAGCACAATCCTCTACCTCTATCTTATAGAGATTCTGAACTCGAATCCCTATCTTCTCTACTTGACCCATGGCTATGTGTGAAAGGAACACATTTCCTTTCAAAAATATCACATCATAGCCTCTATCCTCAAGCATGGCAACAAATACCAAGTTCTTCATAAGTCCGGGTACATTCATAACATTATTCAAGTTGAGTGGAGCCACATGCTCCCTTTGAAAAGTAATAATGCCCACACCATAACACTATACTTACCATCATCACCCATCTCAATATGCATCTTCAGATCTTTCTCCTCTAGCTCATTGAATAACTCTTTGTCGCCACTCATGTGGAAAGAAGCTCCACTATCTAAGTACTAGACACTTCCCATCATTGAAGATACCATGCATACAATGAGGGAAAAATCCAATTCGAATTGGGAGGCCAACGCCTCACCCGCCGCTCCTCCTGAGGACTTCTCCTTGGACTTATTTAATGGAAAATTTGTAGCAAAGTGGCCCATCTTGTGACAATGAAAGAATTTCACTTTCGTCATCTCCTTCTTCTTACCTCCATGATAAGAATCTGATTTGGAACGAGAAATTTTACCTTCCCCTTCCTCCCCTTAATCGCTAAGGCATAGTCTTCTTCATCATCAGTCTTTGATGAAGATTCATCCCTGGTGTTCCTCTTGATCTCATTCTGCATCAAATCCAACGTCCATATTCATTACCAATATGGCAGCTTCTCCCAACCATTGACAGAGTCTTGATAACTATTCCAACTCTTTGGAAGTCCAAGAAGAGCAAGACTCACCATATCCTCCTCATAAACCATGATTCCAACACTTCCAAGTTCATCCCAACATTGAGTGAACTTGGTCAAGTACTTTGGAATTGTCTTGCCTTTCTCCATCTTGATTTTACAAAGTTTATCCTTCAGTGCCAACTTCTTTTAATCACTACTATTCTGATACAAGTTTGTCAATGTTTTCCACATAGAATGGGGGGTTTCCTTTCCATGGATACTAGAGACAATATGATCTCGAAATCCCTCAAGGATTATCCACCTTGCCTTCACCACACACTTATTCCACTCAGCCATGTTCTGTGCATCGGTAGCTGCTAGTTTAGGAATTACTTGTTCAACAAATTCCTTGAAGCCATTGTCCTCTAGCACAGCCTCCATCATGTCCCTCCAGGGTATGATATTAGATTTTCCTTCTGTTGAAGCCCCGAAAATTGGGTCGACAACAAGGGGGATACCCGCCCGGTCCGGACCTTGGTTGGCATCTCCTTATCCGTTTGGTATAGCGGGTCCAACTGGGGATAATGGGACCAGTTTCCCATTCTAAGGGTGTGTGTGTGTGCAGAGTTGGATGATGCTGATCTAAGAGTTCTAATCTAAGCTACTTTAATCTAATTCTATGCTATTGTAATCTAATAAAAAACAGCACATCTAATCTATACTAACCCGGGATGTATTTCTTCTATTATGCGATCTAAATAGATTTCAAATAATAACTTGTAATAAAGATCATTCAGCTATCATAAGAATGGAAATCAATTAAGATGAACCACTTTGCATAAAAAGTTAGGCAAAACAGTTATGAACAGCATATGACATAATAATTTATTCATATATCAAACATAAATAAATGGCTCCACCGTACAAAAGTGCCAAATGGTAACTCAAACATTCATGCAATAACATATAAACAACTAAAAATTGTATATCACTTTAAGAATATAAGCAGAAATGGTCAAGAGATAAAAGTACCATTTATGACTGGTCCTACTCATAAGCTTTAAGCAACAATGATTTATCTCTCCTTGTTCTAATATCTATCAAGAGTACAAAAGTGTAACATCAGTAGCAGATATCAAATGCAAACATTAATAAACCTTGATCCATTCATTCATCAAAACCTCCTCTGAGGGTGAAAAAGTACATGTTCTGAGGACAAGTTTTTGACAAATTTCTAGACCCTTCTCTAAATGCATGAGAAGGGTTTAAATACTGCTAACCAAATAACTTAATTACATAAATTTAGGATACAGTTTAAATGACCGCCCTTTATCTAAGCAAACTTATTTCTAAAAATTGAATCTAATTCCTAACTATTTCTGCATTTGCTCCTTAATGTTGCAAGCATTCAACATTCGCCTGGGAAGAGTCGGCTGGTTGTTTTCTGCTTTTGCTTGAGCTACGCAAATAGAAATGGCAAGCGTTGGCACCACTTTTTAGTAAACTAGAAGATGTTTTTGGGAATCATCCTCTGGCTAGGTGAATTTACTGCGTATATACTTGGTAACAACCCAAATTTCTCTCAAATTGCTTCTGCTTTTGCTATCTCGGTTTCCGGACTCATGGATGACTAAGCAAGTTAGGGACTTTGTTTTCTGAACAATTTTCTTAGCGATGCGCTATTCGCGCACCGAAAACTGCCTCCATTCTTTGATTCGGGCTTTTCTGGTGTGTTTTCCGCCTTTAGCGCTTTTTCCCTTACCGGGCATAAGCTTCAGAATTTTGTAAACATGCTGCTTTTGTGAGCTTTTGACCTTGAGTGTCGAATCTCATGTTGATATCAGCATCTGTTCAGTAATACTCTGAAATCTGCGTTTTTGTTGCATGCAGTATCTGTTTATGAGGACATCTCTTCTCTGTTCTCCGAGCATTGACGCTTTCCTTTTTTCCTTAGATGTTTCCTGCACATTGCTTCATGTTGTTTCCTATTTTTCATTCCTGCAATTCACGCAAAGGAAAAGAGTAATGATAATAAATTTTGACAGGAAAGCTCTAAGCTCTACGAATGTATAAAATCATGACACCCATAGTGAATTGACTCTTCGAAAAACACAAAACTGTCCTTCATGAATACTTTGGTGTACATTCATTAATTTCTTTTAAGGCGCGCACCCAATTTTTTGGTTTAGGGACAGCTTTTCTTGAATGCTGAGCCGAGGAAAATTTGCGATGGGTGATTTCTGTGACTCACATCACAGCATCGCGGATCGCATTATCAAGATGTTTCATCGCAGAGTTTCCTGATCAGTTTAGCGCAGAATCGCGTTATCGCGTTGTCGCAAGATCGCAGCATTGCGTTTATCGCAAGATCGCAGATCGCATTTATCGCAAGATCGTAGATCGCATGTATCGCAAGATCGCAGATAGCAGATCGTTGCAATTTGCTAAGTTATTGTGTGTTGTTTATGCGATGTTGCGATATGCGATGTCGCATATCGGCCATCGGAGATTTCTTAATATCTTCATTTATGGGCGCTTCTTAATGTATGCGATGCGATGAATTTTTAAGGAGTATAATACAAAAAAAAATTATAACATTTTTTGAATTTTTTTTACTAAGGGTCCCCACTTGTTTAGTGTTATTGCTAATACTAAAGAAGGGGGGGGGTTGTTGGTGGCCACAACACCTTCCAAGGCATACTCAAGCCTCAACCCATGGAACTTCATCTTCCAATCCTTAAGTGTGTATGCAAATTTGATTTTCACCTATAACCTAGAAACTACTTTGAAATCTCCTCTAGAGAGCTGATTTTAAATCAGCGATATCTCCCTCATCCGAACTTTGACTCGGCTGATTTGTTTTTTGAATTTGGGTATATTTTCCCAAGAAATCTAGATCTTCAATTTGTTTCAGAATTTTTTTCAAAAAAAGCTTCAGATATGCTCTGCAAACACTCGGCCCTAAAAACAATCTTGCTCAGATACCATGTAGAAAATCATGTAGATTCACAAGCTAATGCAATTTGATAATGCAAGAGACAAGAATCTACTTCTATTCTTTACAGAGAAATTTCATGAACATCGATCAAACAATAATAAATAGAGGAAGAGAATCAAAGGCACATAACACAATAAATTTTTGGGGAAAGCCACAACTCAAAACCCCACTATTTGTTTTGTATTAATCCAGAAAATCAAGATGAAATTACAATGCTTGTTCTCTCTAGAACTTTCCAAACATTCATCAAATTCAATCTCCAACTCATAAGAAAGCTCAAGGCCAAAGCTTAGCCTCTTCACAAGCTCTCCAAGTCTCTATTCCAATGCATAATTCCTATGGAGGATAGCTTCTATTTAAAGGGGAATAAAGCCTCTAAAAATAACGCAATCCCTCAAGGACCAGTTCTTGATTGCATGCACTATCAGTGCAACTCAGAAAAATCTAAAATAAATAGTACATTGTCTCTGCACTCTAGTATCAACTGGGTCTTTCTTAGAATCGACATGCATGAGTTTCTGATGAGTAAATATTAAGTTAACTAGAGTAGCACTAGTGGAGTTCATTAGTGTCACCACTGACTGTTAACTCACTATTAGTTCTCTCAATCAGTTTGAGAACTAATTTAACTGAACTATCTGATGAAACCGACTCTTCTATTTTACAACTCATAATTAACTCACACTAGACTCCTACAAAGTAGGGAGAACATATACGTGAATTCCAAAAGACTTCCAACTCGAATTTCCTAAGTTAAGTAAGTTTAATAAACTTAATTTAACTATTTTAAGTTGCTATGAGAATAGAATTTGAATTTAATTCACTGTTTAATTCAAGGAAAAATTAAACTGGAATTTATTGTTGCCATTTCTCAACATTTTTCCCGAAAATGTCCCAGAGCCTCACATCCCAGCCTGAAATGTGCTCTGCGCTGTTTTAGAGCCCTTTCCTCTCTCCCGTCACCTGAAACCAGAAACAAAAGACAATGCATCATGGTACACTAGGGGATTTGTGGATTTGATTTCGTCTCGTTATGAGTGATTCCATAAACAAGTACATGGATGAGACAGGGTGCAACGACGAATGAGATGAACAAGGAGCACATGCTAAAAGACTTGCTCATGGTTGGACAAACACATGAAGCATACCAAGTAGCAAGCAAAGGAGACATGTGCACATGCATGGACCATTAAGAAAACACCAAGACCATTGAAGAATTTGCACACTTCACCATGTGGAGGTGAATCTATGGTACACCACGGGCACACTCATCACTCAGCGACACAAAAACTCGACACGAACAACATAGCCATCATGTGCATACTGTTGGCATTATGAGATAAGTGTTGTCCTTGATGGCAAACCACACTGATGAGAAATCATAGTGCAGAAGGACAGCAGCAAGGAATTGATGATCAGACTATAAGAAGAAGAGAAAGTTCATACACGCAGGTTCGTTAAGCCCAAGTCGCGTGTACACGCAGGTTGGCTTCATTAAAAGCGCGTGTATGTGGAAAACTCATTTTGGTCCACGGCGGTTATTCCTTGGAAGTTGTGCCTATGGTTTTGGACCTTGGTGTCTCGACGGACGTGTTGATCCCTAGTTTTAAAGTTGATGGTATTGGATTTCTATGGTTGTGGCCCTTGGTATTGAACAAGGCCTAAGGCTATATAAGGAGAAGGAAATCATTAGGCAAGAGCATCTGAAATGTCTTGAATATCTGATGAAGCATTAGATCTAGTATGCAGGGTTATGGGTTGATGATGCATTGCTTGATCTGAGCTAAGGAGAGATCTCACCTGTTGATGGAGAACTAGATCTAAGGAGAGATCGGGATCAAATGGTTTGAAATGAACTATCTTTATGATGCTTATTCTAGATCTACATACTGACGCATGTATTGTTCTATAAGTGTTATGAGTATGACTGATGTCTGGTACAGCTGCAAGTTATGAGAAATTATTTTTAGATCTGTACGCGGGTTGGCTTTGATAAAAGCGCGTATACACGCGGGTTTGATTCATCGAAGTAGCGTATACATTGTAAATCTTAATATTTGAAGTTGCAGATGGATCTGATGGTTATTACAGAGTTCTGTGTCTGCTCTGTGTTCTGGTGACTGTTGTTAACAGGGTTTCAGTGATTCAGAGTTTGATGATTGTATTGAGCTTCAATGATAGTTATGGGTCCAGTATGAAAATTGGATGAAAAGTGGCCTTACAGATTATGTGTTGTGCTTCAGTGTATCCAGTCTGAAAATTGATGAAACGTGGTACCTGGAGGTGAGAAGATTGTAGGCAAGCACCTACGTACTAGTATCTAAGCTAGTACAAAAGCTAAAGGAGATCTTTGGAGCATTGTAGCAGGTAGCAGCCTGCGTACTAGTAAATGGATCGGCTAGTACAAGAGCAAAGGGGGTTGTAGCTCCCGTACTGGTATAAGACTGCACCAGTACAAATATTGTAAAAGGATTTTCTTATTAAGAAGAAGATTGAGATGACTTGCAGCAGGTGGTTTTCACCCACATTGGGTTTCCACCTTATATCTTTGTGTTCATGTGTGTGGCTCTTGTGTGATGTTCTGTTCTGTTATTCTGCACCTGTTTACTGTTAATATGCTTAATAATGATCTGATGCATTTACTGAAGATTAAGCTAACTGAATTACAAGATCTCTGGATATACGCGAGTTTCATTAGACACAGTTGCGTGTACACGCGGGTTCACTTAATTGAAGTAGCGTATATGTTTCTGAGTATGAAATTGAAAAGTTTGATTGATCTGATAATACTGATTCACCCCCCCTCTCAGTATTATTTCCAACACATACCAACAGTGTAATGTCGAATCATGTCATGAGTCACCTCAGCCACATCATGATTTTGGGTCATACTGTGTAATCAATGTAATGTAACATGAAGTCGAAGAGACCCACGGATGAAATTAAAGAGTCATGTAAATCAAAGAGCCTTCTAAGTCGAACAATCACAAGGGAAGTTGAAGAGCCACAAGGGTCAGTTTCACCCTTGGCTATATACCCGTCATTTGTACATGTAAAGGACTTGTAACCTTGGCTCCTCCCACATAGCCTTGAGAGTCAGTAGTATTTTCTTTGAGGAGCGAGCAATGGCTCCAATGCCTCGCTATTGCAGTAAGTGATGTATTGCATATGGATGTGTCTTGGAACTTTCGCTTAATTTAGAAGCATGTTAACAAGCCATCACATTTTCACACATGTATTGTATTTGTTTGTAAGACTATTCTTTGGACGCTTGTAATGCATGTTTCTTTAACTTGTACTAAGATAGTTGAAATATTTCAGTTGTTTTAGTGCATATGCTATTGGAAATGTGTTGTATCAGTTGTTATCGTTGTCTTGCCCGTGTGGACTACTTCGCCGGACACTTGACATATTCATTCTTGTAAAATTGTTATAACGACTATCGCACTTGTGTGGACTACTCCGCTGGCTATTGTATGTGCTATCTATTCACTTTGTGTTTGTGACTACTGCATCTGTGTGGACTACTCTGCAGGAAGATGCGTAGATCCTACTATGTTGTGTGTCTCTAACAGAGTTTGCATTATTCCCTTTCTTTTTTACCATGCCTTCACAAATATGGGCCAGCCAATGCGCCCATGGCTACATTGGAAATATCACTTCACATGAGTAGGCCCATGTACTATTTAGCATAGGAGTAGGAGTAGTGTTTGCTTTCTTGCTTTGTGTTGCTTCCTGGTTTGCATGTTTGCTCTGATTTCTTACTTGTTTTGGTTTTCTTGCTTGCTCACTTTGCTTATGCATTTTTATTTCACTTTACCTCTGGTTTTTTCTTTTGCTTTCTTTGCTTGCTTGTACTTATAGGTTAGCCTCTCATGAAGTCGTGTTTGGCTCCCAAGACAAGCCGGGCAAATCTAAGAGGACTTGTACAACTATCAACATCTGGCTATCTATTGTCCTATCTCTTTATGAAGAGCTTGTTGTCTTCAGTCGATGATGCCTTGATGGAAAATACGTTCTTTTCAGAGTGAGTCTTGATGAAAACACAATGCTTGCATTGTTAACTAGTACCACCTACTCTAATTGGTTCTTTTGGGTTAACCCTTTTCAGCTCAGTCAAGTAAAGTAAGGTGAGGGGGAAAAACATAAAAATTATGTCAGAGGTATACATAACATACTTATATGAAGGAACAACCTCTTATTCTCTCAATAAGTTGGGATCCCTATTCCACCTCTGAAATAAATAAGTCCCTATGCACAGTTCTTTGAAAAATGAAAAAAACTGAAAAATGAATAAGGAAAAAGAAGAGAAATTATTCCTGCACAGAGAGGTGATACAAGTAAATCCACTGGGGTACTGACCAAGCTCATTAGTAGCAAAGCAATGCTTGTGTTCTTGCATGACTCCACCAGGGTAGTGCCTAGGCCTGCTGGCAGCAGAGCTGTTAATCTAGGTTGTCATTGATGTCAATATAGCAGTGTTTGTGATGGAAAATTCTTTGATACATGATTTCCCATTGATGCCCATTGATCATAATTCTCATAGTGATGAAATGGAGGACCCAAGTGGATTGAACAACAGGAGGTAAATTGAACAGCAAATGACATGTCAATTGAACAACAATTGAATAGCAATTGAACAACAATTGAACAAAAATTGATGCAGGAAGTCAATTGATCAGTAATTGAACAACAAATGATGCAATAGATCCAGTAAAGCAATAGGGGCAATAGCTATCGAAAGAGCGAGGGTAGGAAAGTATGGACTTCCTTGATCGTGGCTAAAGTCCCGCACTCAATCCTAGTCGTCGAGCTCATAGTCAACCCTTAGATCACGGTCAACTACGTGGGTTAAAGTTGTTTTTAATTCATGTGCCAGTTGAAGTCCCGCAAACCTCCAATTGCGATATGTAATATGAACCCGATAGTTCCATTACATCTACCTTAAGATGATATCGTGTCTACCACATTGCAAGTATCTTTAAAGCCTTGCCACATTGAAATCCACCAATTGCAATATGTATGCGGACCCGCTGCACCATTATAATACGTCCTAAATAAATATATCCTCCGTCGCATATCGCAAGTCTTCAAGAAATGTAACAATGGTAAACTATGATTGCAATAAGACTTGTGGACCCGACAGACCGCCAATTGCGATGGAGCTATGGACCAAACGAACCTATTGATGACTTTTTAATATTATATCATGTCCATTTCATCAGCAGTATTAATATTGGCCATGTTACATTGGTGATGTTAAGAGTTGCGATTGTGATTGATGACGTGGATGTGGGACCTCATTCGGTACTGTCTCTCTTATGAAATCCTCCATAGATAATGAGTCTATTGTATGAATATTAAAAAAGGGCCTCTCTGATATAATTTTAATATGCAACGTCTATTGTAATTCTGCCTCTCTTCCAAATGAACGTGTCTTTTGAGTATTGGTGAACTCAAAGAGACAGAGGAAGCTGAAGATCGAGAAGCCTAAGGTTGAGCAAGCGCAGAGGAAGCCAAAGATCAAGCGAGTGAAAAAGGAAGCCGAAAGGTCGAGTGAGTGCAGACGAAGCCGAAGATCAAGCAAGCGAAGAAGGTCGAGTGAGCGCAGAGGAAGCTGAAGATCAAGCGATCGAAGAAGGAATCTAAAAGGTCCAGTGGAAGTAGAAAGGAAGCCAAAGGGTTCAGCGGAAGAAGAAGGAAACCGAATGTCAAACATTCTTTTGACTGGGTTATTTATTGAAAAGCTCGGACCTGTGCTTTAAAGTGATTTCTGATAATAGTGAAAAAGGACGCTCTGTGGATCTAAGAAGATTATCTGAGTATGAATAGGGCAGGGTTGTTTTTCAATTGAATGCACAATATGAAATTGTGACAGTCACTCCTCTGAAGAAGTTATTCTTGAAGCAGTTACTCTTGAAGCCTCACTCCCGAAGCAGTTACTATGACAGTAAGAATAGAGGGTCGAAATAGAGTTGTTTTTGAAAAGACATTGAGGGCTAGCGCAGATATCTTGTTGATAAGTATCAATATATTTTGGAGACATTATTGGAGATCATGATGGATATTTGAAATCATCACGAGGTAACTTTGCAGACTCTGTGTGGGAAATATGAAGAGTTGTGAAGACTCCTTCATATGAAGATAGGTTGTCATTGATGATGTAGCATGGAGACTACAGTGAAGCTGTAGATTGACAGAATTCAGTGAAGAAGATTTTGGGAGCAGAGAATTACTACCAAACATATCCAGACACTATATAGCAGAGGGTTGGAGCCCTTGAGGTTGGTGCCTTAGAATTGGAAGGATTGGTGTCCTTGGAGTTGGTGCTCCTAAATCCAAGGTTGGTGCCTTAACAAGACAGGGTTAGTGCCCTGGAGGTTGGAGCCTCTCAAAAAGTCCAAGTTGGTGCTTGGCAACATGTTGGAGCCTTATATATTGTATCTGATTTATTGTAAATATTATATTTAAAAAACCATTTATTTCTATTGTTCATTTTGCTTTCTAAATATAAATGATTTAACTGGTAAAAATAAAAATTGAAAAGGAATACTGATTCACCCCCCCTCCCCCGCTCAGTATTTCCAACAATTGGTATCAGAGCCAGTACCTTCACTCAAAGCCTAACAGCTTGAAGGTTGATCATTAGAACACAAATGGTGAAGCTAAGGAAGAAAGTCTCCAATCCTCCTAAATATGTGTCTCCCTCTACCACTAAAATAGAAGATAATCAATTTGTGGAGGCTCCATGGTTCAATGGAAACTTTGATATATGGGAAGCAAGAATGAGGAATTTCTTAAAGACTCAAGGCATTGAAATCTAGAAATCAGTGATAGTTGATAGCATGATGGATGGAGAATTGTTGGCTTATTGGGGCCTGACCTAGGTTTGGAAGTGTTTTAGCCAATCAAATCCCGCACTGCCGGACCTTTCAGCAACAATCCGCAGAGCGCGGACTGAAGTCTCACCCGAGGTAGTATGGGAGGGTGTTGGAACCAGGTTTCCACACCCTAAGGATGTCTTGATGAGGTCTGGAGGGGTTGCGAACCAATCTACACACTTGCGCTACACTGCACCATTATCTGGCCTTCACGTAGCTCGGCGACCAAGCACTTCCTAGATTCCTTATTATTATTACGTTTATTATAGATCTGATCTAATTCTTAAGGTATTTAATCAAGCATTCAACAGTTACAACCACTGTGCGCAACCATATATCTTAAAGATATGTATAACACCATAACATAAGCATAAACATATAGATCTATGATCAGATGCACAATAATTTAGAAACACTTATGTTTATTAATCTTCTGTTCAGTACAAGCCAATTCCACCCTGTGCACTCAGCTGTAGGGGTCCGCGCACACAGCTGCGGACTCTACTGGGCCTCTACGAACACAGTTGTAGAGCCTACTCTAACTACTACCAACCGCGACTCAGCCTTATAGACTCAGAGCAATCTTGCTTTTACAAACCCATACACTTCATATGTTATCCCGCATTACCAAAAACTTACTTCCAACCCTAGAGCCTTGCTCTATTTATACATTCCTATGGTCCATGAACCATGGGTAGGCCAACTCGCTTTCTATTATCTTACATTATTCTCGGGCAGACAACCCTTTGACTTGACTGATTACAATTCATGCTTCACACACTTCGCTGAACCTTTACCATACTTTTACCTAAAATTGTGGGATTTACGCCCCAAAACTGTTACGCGGGGGATTCGCTACCCAACAGGCCCCTAACACAATCATCGTGACTCATCCCAAGTCACTCGGCTGGTGCGGTGATCTTGGCCCAGAGTCCATCCAACAACATCTACGTTGTGCTAACATCTGCCACACATTCTTCCACTATCCACTGTATCAATTCTGTGCAACTTTCTGATGCATTGTCGGAGGCACCTTCCTGCCCTAGGGCATATGTGTCCTACAGCTGAGTCAGCTTCCCCTCAATCGTAGTGGTGATCATGAATGCTTCCTCCAGCCAAGGCTGGATGCGTGCTTTAAGCCCGGCTTCTTTCTGGCGCGGCATCCACCTGTTCCTTCATGGCTTGGGCCTCCCTCATCTTGGCTAAGCACTGAGTGAGGGCGACCGTTTGTGCAGTCCCCCAGACATTGTCATAAGCTTGCTGTAACTCCCGTACTTCTATCTCTACCTGCTGTAGTGTTGGGTCTTCTTGTAGTGATGTGAGTGTAAGAAGGGACTAATCCAACAATCCTGTGCAATCCTGTATAGTGTGCTCTATCACTTCCAATCCTACTTGAAGGGCAGAAAGACGTTTCTCTCTATCTTTCAGTGGTGTAGGGGGCTATGCTCTCAGTCTTAGCTCCGTGATCTGTGAGTTCAATTCCCATTGAGCTTATGTATCCTCCTCCTGGGCCTTACGAAATCCTGTGGCCATGTGATGAATCTTTTCGGCTACTAGGACGTCCGTTGGCACAACCAGCTCTGGTACACTACTATAGACCTCCGCCTTGACTTGTTCCACTTCTTGGTTGTGTGCAACCAAGTCATCACGCTGTAGACTAACCTCCTCTAGATTTCCTTTTTGCTCCATTAAGACCTGGAGGGCATGGCCTTCCCTGGCGTAGAGCTCAGTGGCTACCCCATCCTGCAGCTGGTATAGGGTCTCTCTAGGAAGGGCGGCCAAATTCAACCCCCAACTCCTCATGTCACCTTCGGCTTCTGCTAGGATGGCACCTACTGGTAACACTAAAGTGTTCATTGTGTGGGCGCGCACCATCTGCTTAGCTACGGATGTATCGTCCGCTAGGTTCGGTATCATCCCTCCTGGGGGTCGCACCTGTAATGCTTGCAGCTGCGCTCTAAGCGCCCCCAACACAATTGTCTACTCTATCATCAATTCCTCCAGAGCACCCTTAGTGATATCATGCACTGGTTCACTGCTAGTAAGATCTCCCTCCAAAGTCCTTGCTGTCTTTGTCTTTTTATGTGTAGGTGGCTACTCCAGGATGCGTGGCCTCTTATGTTGGGTCGATGATGTGGTCGGGTCCGTGCGTTACTGTGTCTCCACTTCCCCCTGTATGTCCTACTCCATGGACATTTCCTGAGCCTCCACAATCTCTTCGGCAGGCGCAGTGATGGGTTCTGCTGCTGCCTCGGTCGCCTCCCACTGCGTGGATGCTTTCTGTTCCTGGCGCATTCTTTCCGCCAACTTTGTGATGCATAGCTTGATTTCCTTCTTCCGCTACTGAGCTGCAATATTTTCTAATTCGGCCAAGTCCGGAGCGCGCCACTCTGGAGGCCATGCCACCATTGCCTCAAAAATTGCATCATCCATTGCAATGAACGGAAGCTTTACCCATGTTCGAGTTGGATCCTTTCGCACCCGAATATATAGATTATGTATATCTGCCTTGAACTCGGCTGCGCTTTGCAAACTGTTGTATACTATCGGGGATAACCACAGTCTGCAGTTGATCTGTGTCCAGATACTCACCTCCATAAATATCCAAAACACCTTGATCTCACGAATCCTTGTGGTATCTTTTGTAGCCTAGAGCGAGTTATACCTCACGGCTTCAGGTAGGTTCTTCTCAATGTTGGGAAATTGGTTGCCCTTCGACAACTCTCCTGTAACCAGTAGGATTGATAGGAGCAACCAGGCATAATGGAAATTCTTACCTTGCTCCTAGGCTTCCCTACAATTCGTCAAAAATTCGTCACAAAGAAACTACGCCCAGTTGAACTGAACCCCTTCTACACACTGCTCTACGAGTGCAATGAGAGATGCTAGCACCTCTTCTGTGCGACATTTCCTCATGAGCTTGTTGGACAGTAACTAGGTGGTGACACGCACCCCTTGGTCTTTGATGCTTGCTATTACATACCCTCGCTTTCACTTTTCCATCTTATATTTAGCCTTCATGGCTTCTGCGAGGCCCATGTCGCTACTCGTTCCTGCTATGGCTGCGGGATTGTTTCCTTTAGTAGGCAGCTGGGAAATTCGGTGTATTAAATCAGCCGTGATGGGAATCGGTTCCTCTAGCCAGAGATACCCATCATGTACTAAACATAGTAAATATCGGATAACAAAAATTGTGATTGTCGTGTGGTGATAGTGGGGTACCCACCTCAGATTGAGTAATCCTGCCTTCTCCATGCCTCGTAACCACTTCTACTGCAATAATTTCTCTACAGCCAATTGGGAGAACTTCTCACTATCCGCGAGGTCCCAATCTTCGAACTTGATGTTCGGTACCCAACCCAGCGGCAAACCATCCAACCTTAGTTCATCCAAAAGAAGCGGGGTCTGGAGCGTACTCTTCCTGGCCTCCAGGTCCTTCGGTATCTTGGCCATCCCTTTCCATGGAGAGATATATGGTGGTAGTGTTATCGCGGAAGGTACTTGGGAAATATTTTCCTCTTCCTCATCCTGTGCTTCAACCTAAGCGATTAGGGCTTGTAAATCTTCATCTTCCTCCTCGAGTTCAGTGGTGATTGCTTTGCCCTTTTCTGTCGTTGACAATTTATTGAATCACGGTAATACCCAAACTGGTCCCATAGTATGCTTGTCTTTCTAGGGTCGCAGCATGTGTGGAGACTTTGGAACCTCTAGGGAAGTGGCTGCCTCTCCCGTCTCTTCCTGGGTCAGATAGGGCTCCTCTGCGAACCTCACTCTGTTTCCAGCAGCTAACATGGTTTCTATCCTGGAGTCGCTTGGGTACGTACTCATGGGTGGTCAGGTAGCTGGGTGCTTGCTACTCTGTACTGACTCGAATATCCAAGGGGTTTTATAGGAACGTTTGAATTTGAATTCGACCATTCCCTCCACTTCTGAGTCATTAATATCTTCTTGGCGGAAAATATTTTCGTATCTAGCTCAGAATTCTTGTCTTAATGGCCTACCGCCCACTCCTCTTTGTCGTAAATCTGACTTCTTGTCATGAATAGTGACATCAACAGTCACCTCCCAGCCCTCCCACGTGGCAACGCAACCTCTTATGCGCGACTGTGATCCTGATGACTGACTGGCCCTGCGCGGAACCTCCTTTCTGTGCAGCTCTCCTGCAGACTTGTTTATAGTCCCACACCTTCTTTCAACTGCTTGGAGCACTGAGACTGTGCTTTCCATAGATAGTCAGGTGGTCGCACCCCATGTGCGAGACTTCCGCTTCCTTGCTAGCTTGGGTTGCGGGCACCCTTCAAGTACCTTTGTATTCAGTAGTGCATCGCGTTCTACGCTCCCTTGTTTAGTAAGGTGTGGTCGCAGCCATGATAGCAGGGTCGTAGCTTGTCCCAATGTAGTAGTAGGGCTAGCCAGGCTTGGTCCCCTTATGATTAGTTCCACGCAACCCACTTGTGTAACTCCGGTGTTCAGTTTGCTGATTTCTTTGTCCAATATCATGCTTTTCCTCCTCAAACGTGCCCATTCTTCATCGAGTTCGCGAAGTTTCAAGCTCTCACACCGAATGGCTTCCTGTAACCGCCGAATTCTTTTACCTAGGTCCTTGCGTCCAGTTCAAACTTTTGGGTTGGTGGTTGGGGAAATTCTCTCCGTCTTCCTGGTTTCTTCATGTATGATCACTGACAGGGTCATCTTCACACACCACATTTTGTTTATGGTCCTATAGGCCCATCAAACCCTTGGTACACGCAAATTCCTAATGGTTTGTTTTATCTGGTGAACTCTATTCATGATCTCGCCTATTTTTCCGATTGCTTTGTTGCGAACGGCTGGCAGAATGCGTCGCTTTCCCTGCAGTCGTGGCGGATTCTGATTTTTGATTCTTAGTTGAGGCAGTGGTTGCACAACATAAGTCTTCATCCCTTGCTGCCGGTGGATGCTCAAATTGCTTTGTCCTTCAAACCGTACATGCGCCCACCTTCTACATTCACACCAGTTCCACCTAGTTTTCTGATGTGTACTCCACCCTTGTGCAGTTCTCGCGTGTAGCACCCTTGTGTGCACACCGTGCCATTTCTGTTCTAGTATCACCTTGTCATAGCAATCTACGGATTCCTCCACATTCATTGCACCCCCATCTGTTGGCAGTTCCCTTGCTTCAATCGTCACGTGTCGCGGTGATCTAACCATCATATTACAGTTTAGCGTTGTTACTTCATGCAATCGGTTCTGCCATCGCTCTATTTCTTCATTTGAATCCGACATGCAGGAACTGTCGCGCTCCCATGAGATTCACCCATCCGGTGCTAGATTCACCCAATCTTGGTCTTACGTTGTTATCTGGTAAATGCAGTCGTCGTACACAAGTTTGGTGTAGCTTGCTCCTTCGGCTGGATCCAACAGAACTATTAAACAAGAGACTTTTTCTCGAATATCATTTTCTTCTGTTTAGGTTGATGACTCCATTCATGTCCATGGCCCAGTCTATCCCTAACAATGCAGGGTAAGGGTTACTTTCATCCACAATTTATATTACCTCAAAATCTATTTCTATGCTCGTGCCTTCGATATCCACTATGACTCCTTGCAATCTCCCCATGGGCAAGATCTTCTGTTGGTTCACCATCCGTAATTGAATAGGAGACCATTGTAATGCAAGCCTGCCCATGCATTCCCATGTTTGTTTAGGTAGCACATTCACATCCAAACCCAAGTCCAGGATGACCTGATCCATCTCAAAGTCACCAATTTGTGTTGTCAATTGAATTTCCTACCCGATGTGCAAAGCATGCTTTCCTAGTTTTCGAACCACACATGGTTCGCCCGACCTTGCATACCTAGTTATTATCTCTTGTAATCCCTTAACTACTTTATTGTCCCATAGTAGCTTCATGCATGTCTCTAAAATGATAGTTAGCATAAAAGGATCCATTTCTGGCTTAGTTTGATCCTTACTACCTAAAGTAGAGGCCTCTGCGAAGCTCTTCTTAGCTTCCATAAATGTCTCCTTTGCGCGTTCCAAGTCAAACTCAGGTTGCTTTGTAGGGGCCTTGCGAACCCATGTATTCTCCTTAGGTTGCTTCCCCTTATCTTCCCCTGTGGTTGCACCACTTCTGAGCACCATGTTCACATTGGGGTCTTCTTCGTGCGGTTCAGACCTCATCATTTGGATGTTCTGCATTGGAGTAGTCTGAAGCACTCCTTTCTCACGCATCTGTGCAATTAGTGTGGGGCAATCTACCGCTTCATTATCAAAATAATAATAGTATAGACAACATGTTCTGGTCGGGTTCGTACATTCACGCGCTTAGTGCCCAAGTCCCCCACAATTGTAGTAGATTAACTGTCCACACCCTCGTCCAGGTCCTATTCCTCCTCGTCCTTGTCCTCCCCCGTGGAACCCACCGCGCGCTATTGCTGCAGCTGGATCCTGACCTCGTGCCTCAGTCTGCATCTTGTAGGCAGGAGTTCGATCCATTAACAATTCATAACTCCGACATTTTCGTTCATCGTGACCCACCGATCTACAAAAATTGCAAAATAACTGCTGGGGGGTCTGTGTAAACATCTGTAATAGATGAAAGTTGTTTGTCGTGTGTTTTCCTCCCACCTGACAAATCGCGCACCAGAGTGTAGGTGCCACACTTGGTCCTGCCTGCGCCTCTGGTCTCAATGGCATCGGCCCCGCCCCTGCCGAATAGTTTGCAACTACTGGACAATGATCCTTATCGTGGCCCTGGCTTCTACATTTTATGCACCACACTTCTTCTCGTGCTTCTGGCTAGGGCGCCCTATCCTGTTTAAAACTCTGCATCTCCAAGCATAAGTTTTGTAGTTGTGCGTGGATCTGTTGGACTCCCAACCCAAGATCCTATATCAGAGTTTCATGCAACCTCATCGCGATTTCCAATGCTTCTGCCTGGGTTGAAATATTTTGCTGTGATAGCGCCATCCTCAGATGTGGTGTCAGAGACGCCAGAAACCACATGCGGTCCTGTACATCCGTCAGCATCACGTTAGCCTCCTGGATTGTGCTCTTCAGTCTCTGATCCAGATCCCATGGGGTTTCGCCTGGAAGCATCACAATCTCCTTGAATCCGATGATCGACTGCGTCTCTATTTCAGTCGGATAAATTATTTGTTTAATGCAATCTGGATTTCCACTATTCCGACGTTCGGATGATCATTCGAGTGCTTGATGTACCAAGTCAGCACACAATCCTGCAATGCACTTACCAAGGTGGCCTTCTTAATGTTATCATCCGTAACTCTGTGCGCTTCCCACATTGTTCTTACTACAAACCAAAACTGATCTGGATCTTCACTTCCTACTCCTTTGAATACAGGCAACTTGATCACGCTGCCATGTTAAACTTCTGGTTTGGTGGAGGTGGTGTGGGCGAAGATGGGGGTGAAGGAGGTGACATGAGTGGTGGTGTTAGTGGGGATGATAACTGTGGAATGTGTTGCCTTATCAAACTGATCGTACTCCTTGGAGAAGCCCAAGTGCACTCATCCTCGTCCTCTCGCGAAGGCAAAATTAATGGACTGTTTCCTAACCCTTCGATACCCTTGTAGGCCCTCCCGCTCCGTGTTGTTCCACTCATTAATGGATTCGCATCACCCATTTTTCACATAACAACATCTTAATCTAGGTATTCAGGGATTTGATGTACCTACCTCACAGTCCCTTGAGAAAATGCCGCTCAGCTTCACTGTAGCTCATGGTTGTGTCTATTGCGAACTCAATGATAAACCCTCCTATTATCTGATCCAGCCAATGATCTATGGCACGCGTGATCTTATCTTCAGATGCCTCTAGCCTGCACACCAACTCTGGAGTCCACACTATCGGGTGATCGAGTTTGCACCTTCCTTGGCTATCAGCTAGCCTCACGATCCAACCATACAGTTTTGACGAGAAGGTCGCGAAGAAGATCTCATGGATCTTCGTATATATGTAGAGATCTAGCCACCTCTTCTCAGATATCTGGGGGGTTTTGTTTTCTTTTACCACAAACTTGTGCAGCTTCTGATCCAACCAATCTTCAATCTCTTTCTTCGTAGGGTTCCAGTGTTCTGACATCAAACATCCCTTAGGTAGATCCCAATCCTGGCAATGGAACCATTTGTTGGCTTATTGGGGCCTGACCCAGGTTTGGAAGTGTTTTAGCCAAGAAAATCCCACACTACTGGCCCTTTTGGCAATAATCCGTGGAGCGCGGACTGAAGTCTCACCCGAGGTAGTATGGGAGGGTGTTGGAACCAGGTTTCCGCACCCTAGGGATGTCTTGATGAGGTCTAGAGGGGTTGCGAACCAATCTATGCACTCACACTACTCTGCACTGCTGTCTGGCCTTCGCATAGCTCGGTGACCAGGTACTTCCTAGACTCCTTATTATTATTATTATGTTTATTATAGATCTGATCTAATTCTTAAGGTATTTAATCAAACATTCAACAATTACAACCAGCGCACACAACCATATATCTTAAAGATATGTATAACACCATAAAATAAGCATAAACATATAGATCTAAGATCAAATGCACAATAATTTAGAAACACTTATCTTTATTAATATTCTGTTCAGTACAAGCCAATTCTACCCTGCACACTCAACTGCAGGGGTCTGCGCACACAGTTGCAGACTCTACTAGGCCTCTGCAGACACAACTGCAGAGCCTACTCTAACTACTACCAACCATGACTCAAACTTACAAATTCAGAGCAAATTTGCTTTTACAAACCCATACACTTCAGATCTTATCCCGCATTACCAAAAATTGACTTCCAACCCTAGAGCCCTGCTCTATTTATACATTCCTATGGTTCGTGGACCATGCGTAGGCCGACTCGCTTTCTCTTATCTTACAATATCCTTGGGTGGACAACCCTTTGACTTGACTCATTACAAATCGCGCTTTGCGCACTTCACAGAACCTTTACCATACTTTTACCCAAGATTGTGGGCTTTAGGCCCCAAAACCGTTACGCGAGGGATCTGCTGCGCAACAAGAATCCAAGGAGTACAATGAAAAAGCAATGAAGGCAATTTTGAATGGGCTACTTGATTCTATAAAGAACAATTTAGGAAAATGTTTGTCAGCGAAGGGTATATGGGACAAAATTCATGATCTTCACTCAAAAGGAGCATTGACAATGATCTCTAGTCAAGAAAATGATGGAAAACAAGAAGAAAATCCAGAGCCCGTTAAGGAAGCTGAAGATAAGATGGATGCCATCAAGGCTAAAGAAGACCTAGAAAATGAAGAGAATGAAAAAGACTTTGTAGAAGATCTCCTCACTAAACTTATGTCTGCCATGGAAGAGATTATCGATTTGAAAAAGGAAAACGAGGTACTTAATAAGAAAGCACTAGCTGGTGACCAAGACCAAACAAGGAAGAAAGTTTACCTTATCAAGCTTCAAGTACAAGAAAGGGATGAAGATCTTGCCAAGCTTAAGAAGGAATTTCATGAAAGCAAAAGAAAGCATCATGAAGAATTCATATCCATGACAAATCAATTAGATAAAGCAAAGAAAAGGGAAGATACCTTGTCAAGTCAACTTGAACAAAGGCACAAGAGCTTGAACAAACTTGAAGAAGAGATTGGTCAATATAAGGTAGAGGTCTCCTCTCTCAAATCTCAACTACAAGAAGAAAGAAAGTTAGCACAAGGAGCTGAGAAGACAATGGAAGCATTGGAAATCATAGAAGGACAGGTTGATGAAGCAGAAAAGGAGAGAAACAACCTAATATGTCAACTAAAATCAAAGGATGGAGAAATCTTCAAATTAAAATCTAACATCAACCATCTCAAGGTCAAAACATGTAAAGATAAAAGGATCAAGGAAGAAATGGAGAGCAGTCTAGCAAAGGAAAATGAAGAAATATTCAAAATGAAGTCAGATATAATCTCCCTTTAATTAGAAGCAAATGAAGCAATACATATTAAGGAACAGATTGAGAAACAACTTGCTAAGAAGAATAATGATTGCAAAAAATTGGAAGAAGAGATTGTCTCCCTCATGAAAAGGTTGAAGGAACGGAGAAAACCTTGAAGAGCTCTCAAGCCTTGGATGACATGCTCAGCCATCAAAGATGTCCATTTGATAAATCAGGTCTCGGGTATGTAGGTGAATCCTCAAGCAAGAATGATAATGCTTCAAACAAAAAGGATATGATGAAGTTAGAAAGAAATGTTGATGCTCCCAGTTTTAGCAAAGGTAAAGATAAGAGTCAAGGTGTTAATGAAGGAAGTCCTGTTCCAAGAAGAAATGCAAATGTTGTCAAGGATGCAAGAAGAAATAATTATCATCATTATATCAAGGCAGAAAGGCTTCAGAAGTACATCAAGGAAATCTCCATCTCCTAGGTACCAAAGTTTATTTATTGGTTATTGTTATTCTTGTACAAACTTTGGACACATGTAAAAATATTGTAGGGCTTATAATGATCCCCGTGAATCTCCGAGAAGAAATTTCGCAAGAAGAAGTCATGAATTCTTATTCATGAACAACATAGAATGCTTCAAGTGTCATAACATTGGTCATATGGCGTGTAATTGTAACTTGATTTGGGCACCTTCTCAAGCTGGAATCATGCCAGAAAAGAAGGTTACACAAGTATGGATAAGAAAGCAAATACAATCTAAATCTCCTGAACCCTCCATCCAACAACACATGTTGTTGACTTGATGAAGATATTCTTGATATTTCAAGTGTTTGATGATGGGATTCTACCAAAAAGAGACCATGCATTCGGTTAGGGGGAGCTTGTGATTCTTGATCATTATTGTATAAGCTATTCATGAAAGGGTCCTTATGAAATCCTTGTTGAGCTATATTAACAATAATCCTTTGATAAAGATCATTTCTTAGGAGCACTACATTGAAGAACAAGATCTTATAACCATTCTTTGGGCTGTTGTTGAAGATGTTTTCCACTTGATCACTAAGCAGAAATTGGAGCAACAGAGAAGGCCATCCAATGCTAGAGAAAAATGGCTAATAACTATGTTTTTGGTATTACAGAAGTTGAATGTATCGACTCAGGGATATAATGTGAGAACAGGTAAATCAAGGACAGTAATAGAGGCTTTGTTTGAAGGGAAAATCAGCTTATAGTTTTCAATTTTGTAGCAGTAACATGAATCTTGATATGATTCCAAAGTATATGAGGTGTCAGTTGTTAGAGGAAGATTTGGAAGGAAGGATTTATAAGGGCATAATGCTAGAAACAGGGGAGGAGGTGACTCTCAAGGTCGCTTACACACATTTTACGGAAGGAATTCCCCCCACTTCCATCAGAGAGATATCAATTTTACGGATGTTGTCTGATAGCACCTGCAACATCATCAAGTTGCGAGATGTGGAATGCCGAAAGAGTCGACACGACCAATTTTGCCTTCATATAGTATTTGATGATATGAAGTCAAATATTTTTTATTTATCAACAGATATCAGACGCGGTCGCTCACAATACCGCCCCTGGTTATCAAGAAAATTATGTATGAGCTTGTGAAATGCGTTGCTTCTATGCACAGCCATGGCATCATGCACAGAAGCCTGAATCCTAAAGCTATATGGATAGAAATGGAGGACGGGGAATTTGTGTCACTGAAAATCGCAAGGTTTTTTCTGGGAAGAGCTATCGATTTATCTGGAAAGGCTTATACGAAGAGGGTAGGGGTGCATTGGTACGTATCTCCCGAACCGCTCTTGGGTCAAGATACCTACTATATTTCTATTGACATGTGGAGTGTCACCTGTATTTTTGTTGAATTGTATAAAAGGAAGCCTCTCTTTGTGGGATGAAATGATTTCAATATTCTTTAGGTGATCTTCAGCTTCCTCGGAACTCCAAATGAAGAAGTTTGGCTAGGAGTTTCACAACTCAATTATTGGCATCCTTTTCCTCAATGGGAGCCCTATGATCTCAGAACCGAAGTCCCGGATTTAGATGATGATGCTTTCAATTTGTTATCGAAATTGTTGTACTAGATTGAAACTACATGAACATGTGAAAGAAAATATGGTTTGATGCTTTGAAGGAATCCTAATTTGAAGAAAGATAGCAAGCATGACAATTTTAGTGGCATCTTCTCCTGATTCAGACTATAAAGACCCCTTAATTCTGACAGTGAAGATAATAAAATTCAGATTGTAGAAGCATAAAAACTTAGACTTGAACATTTGGTGTATGGCTATTTGGATCCTATTTGGAAGCATTGAAATGGAGCATCTTTAAGCATTGTTGAAAGCATTATGAAGAAGTTCTGAGACATGTAGAGGGGATAATTTGCTAGTTGATGATGAGGAAACAATCATTCTATCTCGAGTAAAAAGAAGAGCACCACGACAAGGGGAGTAACATACCCATAAAAATATACTATTCATAAAGAACATAAGCAGTTCGACAGGGGGAGTCCTTGTGCACTCCTTTTCCATTGATGTCAAAGGGGGAGAGAAGAAGAATATTGCCATCATTGACAAAGGGGGAGATTTTTAATCTAGGTTGTCATTGATGTCAATATAGCAGTGTTTGTGATGGAAAATTATTTGATACATGATTGCCCATTGATCATAATGCTCATAGTAATGAAATGGAGGACACAAGTGGATTGAATAGCAAATGACGCGTCAATTGAACAGCAATTGAACAACAATTGAACAACAAATGATGCAGGAAGTCAATTAATCAGTAATTGAACACCAAATAATGCACTAGATCCAGTAAAGCAACAGGAGCAACAACTATCGAAAGAGAGGGGTTAGGAAAGTACGGACTTCCTTGATCGTGGTTGAAGTCCCGCACTCAATCCTAGCCATCAAGCTCATAGTCAACCCTTAGATCATGGTCAACTGTGGGGGTTAAGGCCGTTTTTAATCCATGTGCCAGTTGAAGTCCCGCAAACCTCTGATTGTGATATGTAATACGGACCCGATAGTTCCATTACATACGCCTTAAGGTTATATCGCGTCCGCCACATCCCAAGTCTCTTTAAAGCCTTGCCACTTTGAAATCCGTCGATTGCAATATGTTTGCGGACCCACTACACCATTATAATATGTCCTAAAGAAATATCGCATCCATCGCCTATTGCAAGTCTTGAAGAAATGTAATGATGGTAAACTGCAATTGCAGTAAGACTTGTGGACCCAATAGACTGTTGATTACGATGGAGCTATGGACCTGATAGACCTATTGACGACTGTTTAATATTATATCACGTCCATTTCATCGAAAGTATGAATATCGGCCATGTTACATCGGTGATGTTAAGAGTTGTGATTGCGATTGATGACATGGATGTGGGACCTCATTGGGTATGGTCTCTCTTATGAAATCCACCGTAGATAATGTGTCTATTGTATGAAGGCCTCTCTGATATAATTTTAATATGCAACATCTATTGTCATTTGGCCTCTCTTCCAAATGAACGTGTCTTTTGAGTATTGGTGAACTCGAAGAGATAGAGGAAGCCGAAGATTAGGAAGCTGAAGATCGAGCGAGAGTAGAGGAAGGCGAAGATCAAGTGAGCAAAGAAGGAAGCTGAAAGGTCGAGTGAGCACAGAGGAAGCCGAAGATCAAGTGAGTGAAGAAGGTCAAGTGAGCGTAGAGGAAGCTGAAGATCAAGAAATCGAATAAGGAAGCCAAAAGGTCTAGCAGAAGAAGAAAGGAAGCCAAAGCGTGAGCGAAGAAAGAAGTCGAAGGGTCCAACAGAAGAAGAAGGAAACCAAATGTCAAACATTATGTTGACTGCGTTATTTATTGAAAATCTCAGACCTATGTTTTAAGGTGATTTCTAATAACATTTTAAAAGGATGCTCTGCGGATCTAAGAATATTATATGAGTATGAACAGGGTAAGGTTGTTTTTTTAATTGAACACACAATATCAATCTGCGACAATCACTCCTCTAAAGAAGTCATTCTTGAAGAAGTTACTCCTGAAGCCTCACTCCTGAAGCAGTTACTGTGACAGTAAGAATAGAGGGTTGAAACAAAGTTGTTTTTGAAAAGACATTGAGGCCTAGCATAGATATCCTGTTGATAAGTATCAGCAGATTTTGGAGACATTATTGGAGAATATGATGGCTATTTGAAATCATCATGAGGTAACTTTTCAGACTCTGTGTGGGAAATATGAAGAGTTGTGAAGACTCCTTCATATGAAGACAAGTTGTCATTGATGATGTAGCATGGAGACTACAGTGAAGCTGTAGGTTGACAGAATTCAGTGAAGAAGATTTTGGGAGTAGAGAATTACTACCAAACATATCTAGACAATATATAGCAAAGGGTTGGAGCCCTTGGGGTTGGTGCCTCAGAATTGGAAGGATTGGTGTCCTTGGAGTTGGTGCTCCTAAATCCAAGGTTTGTGCCTTGACAAGACAGGGTTGGTGCCCTAGAGGTTGGAGCCTCACAAAAAGTCCAAGTTGGTGCTTGGCAACATGTTGGAGCCTTATATATATTGTATCTGATTTATTTTAAAGATTATATTAATAAAATCATTTATTTCTATTGTTCATTTTGTTTTCTAAATATAAATGATTTAACTAGTAAAAATAACAATTGAAAAGGAATACTGATTCACCCCCCCGCCCCCTCTCAGTATTTCCAACAGGAGCAAAACCAGAGATGAAACTTAAACTCTGATAGTTATATTACTTGTGCATCAATATACCTCTCATCCCCAATCGAAACAACTAAGTTGACTTGGATTGGAATGTGTGTTGACCGATTAAGAGAATGGTAGGGACTACATATTTCACACAAGGTAGTGTGGAAGCCATCATGATCAAAGAATCGAACAATACTTCCAGAAGTGTTAGACTCACTTTTCACAAAACAAGGTCCATACAGAGAGTTGGAGTTCTACTAGTGTGTCGCCAATGTTGTAGCGGCAACAACCACCCTCCAAAATTTTGGCTTGCATGAAAATTTAGGATCCTACCTTGGATCTTGTGATCGATTGTCCTTGGTCACTTGTTGGTAAGCTGATGATCTCAAGCTTCCCCTCCTTGATCTTAAGAGTCATTCATGTTCTCATCTTTATGCAGCATGTGTCATCTTTGGGCATAGGGATTATTGTTTGGCATGCAAGGGGAATGTTGTTTTACTTTAAGGAAATCGTGTGCGTATGAATGTTTCACACTCACTTCACACACTCTTGTCACGAAGGTTGTTGCATCCAACAGAGTATGTTTTATACATTCTGGATGGTCTACGTTGTATCACTATGTGTTCGTGTGTGATCATAGTCGAGTCCTATCACTGTTACATCTTTGTCATTGATCTCACACTTAGCCAATTTCCCAAGAAACTTATCCTCATCCAGCCTCCCAGAAATTTGTACTTTGCTTCTGGAACCATCAATCTTCCTCCCTTGCCTGCTGGAACTTCGTAGTGCACAAAGACCCCAACATCACTTGGCATCAAAAACTGTGTTGTGGTTTCCTCCAGTGTCTTTTCCCCAGTTGGAACCTGTTGTCTCTAGAAATTGCGCAATATTGTACCTTAACTGCTCAATCTGCCTTGCAACCTGAAACTGCAGAGAGGTGTCCTCTCGTAACCCATCCCATAGTAGTGTCTTGCATCTAGAAACTGCACAGTATTGCCTCTCAGATGCACAGGATGCATTGCACTCAGAAACTACGCAGAGGTGTCCACCCAAGACCCCATCCCGTAGTAGTTTCCTATGCCTCATAAATGTGTAGTGTTGTCTAAGTTGTCATGTCTGTCTTGCATGCAAAAACTGCATAGATGGGCCTCCTATGGCCTCATCCCGAGAGAAGTCACTGCCCGCTGAAACTACACTGATCTATCTCTCAGTGACTACATGAAAAGGTGACATGCAGAGATCACTCCCAAGGAGTTGAGGAGAAGGACAAAGAGACTAAGTGGTGGCAAAATATCAGGACCGCATGAAAACTCCGTCAGATGCATGATCATCTCAAGGGTAATTACGGTAAGTAAATAACACCTTTCGAAGTACACCTATTAGTTAAGTTTGCAGGACTGCTTTCCATTGTTAGATCATTCTGTCTTCACTAACATGCATGTGTGAAAACACAAAAATTCATTTCATGTGTTTCCTCTGCATGTCTTGCTTCCTTTTCACTTCTTTGACCAATTGTCATCTTCAGCATGTTGATTTCCATGTCATGCTTACGGCCTTGTTCTGGTGATATCGAAGGTTTGTATTCATGTGCATGAGTTGTTTCAACTATGTAAACATCCGTCACACTCTCACAAGAAGTTGGATGCAATGTCACACAAGTTTCGTCACAGTCATTTAATGATTTATCTTAAGTGTCTCACTTGTCTCTCTCACCCTTCAGTCAGTCACACTGAGCATATGTTGTCTTGTTGATTTTAGGTGTCTTGTTGTTGAGTCATGTTGAGTGTGTTTTCGCAAGGTCATCTATACACGAGTTCACTTGGTCACACACTTAACCATTTTACCGAAGATTTGTTGACAGGCCTACCGTCCATTAGCCAAACCTCCACTGAGTTGCACTGCGCAGTCTCAGCCCTCAGTGACCAAGCACTGTTTCCCAGAATTGCATAAAGCTTGAGGATTCCCTCCAGGAAATATGCACTACGAAATATTGGAATCAACCTAGATGGTTGTCACCTAGAACAACACAGAAGTTGCCCAAGAAGCCATCTCAGTTTGTGCCTCCCGCAAGCCTATTCTTTAAGCCTCCCATTAGTCAACCGAAGAATTTGACTTGGGCAGTGACCTAGGGCTTCAATCCTCCCAAAAACTGTGCAGAAGCTGGTAGCCTACGTGCTTGCATGACTTGAATAAATTACGCAGACAAGAGGGTCAAGCACCCACTACCTATCTCTGCACTGTTCTCTGGAAATTGTGTAGTTTTATCAATCAGTCCCCCTACAGGCCTGCTTGTTACTCCTCCTGAAAATTGTTTAGTTTTCATGGAAAGTTCACCTAATGCTCGACACCTCACTCAGCCTGAAAACTGTGCAGACGTGTCTTGCATGACTACCTCCTAGATCTACACAGTTCTGGCCACCAAACTCCTACAGCCGGATCTCGGCCTCCTCTGAAAATCTGCGCAGTTTTCAATGCCAGCGTCTCCTTCTCCCAACACTACCTTCCCTGAAAAAATTGTGCAATTCTTCTCAGAAAATTATATATTACAGAGCAACGGAACACATCAAATATATTGCAGAAATACAAACACAGGAAACACATAAAACAAGAGAGACACAGATATATGTGGTTCACCTAATTTGGGCTATGTCCACGGAGAAACATCCAGTCCTTCCTTTTATATTATCCAACAATATGAAGAGATACAACCTACAACAGGTTTTTTGTAATTCCCTCTTTGCTCTCACACAATCTCCTCTCTCTTTCTCACTCATAATACAGATCTACATAGACGCAATACAATTCCCTCATATATAGCGAGGGGTTGCCTTTTAGGGCAAAAAACCCTAAATTAAACATAACCTCTACCGTCAGATCTTTGCCTAATGAATGGCTCAGTTTGACTATGAAATTACAACATTTTACAAGGCAATTTTACATCTATTTTTAGCTTTGGGGGCACTGCCCCCAATCCCCCTCCCGGGGTGGGGGCTCCCAAAGGTTGCAACCGCCCCCCCTGGACCCCCCCTGTAGCATAAATATTACGGGCAGCATTACCGCCACATTATGAACTGGGTTCCAATGCGGTGATACCTCTAAATAAAGAAGATAATCAGGCTCCACACCCAACAATCTCCCACTTGGAGACTGATTATATCAACTTAACCGCTGCTTCATTTGCTGGACAATGACTCCACTTTGGACCTTGTTGTTTCTCATATTCTTCATCATACTTGAAGACCAATTGAAACTGAGAAAAATCTCAATTTCTCCCTGGTTACAACTTTTGTTAACATATCAGTAGGATTCTAGCTAGTGTGTATCTTTTCCAGCTTCAACTGTCCATCTTCCAATGCTGACTTTATGAAATGATACTTGAGCTATATATGTTTTTTCTTGGAATGAAATGTAGAGTTCTTTGCAAGATGTATGGCGCTATGGATGTCACTGTATAACCTACCCAACTCCTGATTCTTACCTAATTCATCCAGAATCCTTTGTAACCAAATATTTTCTTTACTAGCCTCTGTCGCAGCAACATACTTTGTGTTGGGCAGCAGATCCCCCCATAGCAAGTTTTGGGGCGTAAAGCGCGAGTTTTGGTCAATGTAATGTAAAGACCCCGCAAAATGCGGGCGCGGAGCGTGAGAGTCTAGGGTTGTTTGACCTAAAATAATATAATTTAATGTATGGTATGTCGGCCTACCCATGGTCCGCGAACCATGGGATTGTATAAATAGAGCAAGGCTCTAAGTGTAAAGTTAGTTCTTAGCTTTGAGAAGTCATATGGGTTTTTGGATGATGAATTAGCTCTGAGTCTGTAAGTCTGAGCCTTGGGTTGTAGTAGTAGTAAGAGGCTCTGCGACTGAGTGTGCAGAGGCCTAGTAGAGTCCATAGCTGAGTGCGCAACGTGGAGTTGGGATTAATAAAAGATAAGTTAATTTTGGAATATTCTGTGTCTATGCTTCTATTATCTTTATGCATCTATTTACAGTTTATGATTGCGCGCACTTGTTATGAATGTTGAATGATTAATGAGAATATTGGGCCCACATAATTAAGTTAAGATCTCTAATAAGTGCACAATCAAGAATAAGGAATCTAGACAACACCTCTTTGTGCTCTTTACAAAGCTGCGCTGAAACAGTTGCACAAGTTGCGAAGGACAGACGGCTTCGCGAAGTAGCGTAAGCACACAAGATTGGTTCGCAAACTTCCCAGCTGTCATCAAGACATCCCTAGGGTGTAGAAACTTGGTTCCAACACCCTCCCATACTACCTCGGGTGAGACCTCAGTCCGCGCACCACAGACTGTTGCCAAAAGGGCCAGTAGTTTCAGGATTTGTTTGGCTAAGTCACTTCTGAACCTGGGTCAGGCCCAACAAGTCAACAAATGGTTCCATTGCTGGGACCAGGATTTTCCTAAGGGATGTCTGATGTCATGCCATTGGAACCCCACAAAGGAGGAAATTGAAGAGTGGTTGGACAAGAAGCTTCATGAGTTTGTGACACAGGAAAACAAAACCCCGAAGATATCCAAGAAGAGGTGGCTGGATCGATACGTATATACAGAAATCCACGAGATCTTCTTTGCGTCCTTCCCTTCTGAACTGTATGAGTGAATCGTGATGTTACACGACAGCCAGGGAAGGTATAATCTCAATCAACCGATAGTGTTGGAAATAATACTGAGAGGGGGGGGTGAATCAGTATTAGCAAGTCAATAACTTTTCATTTCCATAACCAAATTTATATACGCTACTTCAGTTAAGGAAACTTGCGTGTACATGCAACTGTGTTTAAGGCAACCAACGTATATCCAGCAAACTTCTGATTTAGTTAATTCATCATATGTTGATCTTTAATCAGTTCATCAGAACTTCATTAACCATATAAACAGTAACCAGGTGCAGTAAAAACAGAACAGATCATCACACATAAGAAACACACATGAACACCATGATATAAGGTGGAAACCCAATGTAGGAAAAAAACCACCTGCTATCGTCTTCCTTTAATATAAGAAAAACATGTTTGCAATTTTGTATTGGCACAGACTCATACCAGTACGCAGACACCCACCTGCAGAAAGCTACAACCTTCTCTCGTTCTCCAGCTACTACTAGAAGGGAGCTACAACACCCTAGCTCTTGTACTAGCCGATATGTTTACTAGTACGTAGGCACCGACCTACTGAAGACTACAACCTTCTCTTTTCTTCCAGGGACCACGTTTCATAAATTTTCAGACTGGATACTCCTGAAGCACAACACCAAAATCTGAAAGGCCACATTTCATCCAATTTTCATACTGGACCCATCAACAACATTGAAGCTCAAAATCAATCACCACTGCAATAAAACTATTGCATCAACCAATCTTTGAATCACCCAACAACTGAATCACTGAAGCTCTGTCATAAAAACACAGTCACCAGAACATAGAGCAGAACCCAAAACTCGGCAACAACCACTAGAACCATTTGCAAATTCAGATATCATATTTCATCATGTATACACTACTCTGATGAACCGAACCAGCGTGTACATGTGTTTTGTCCAAAGAGAACCCGTGTACAGATCTGCAAATATTAACTCATAACTTTGCAGCTATTCCAAACATTAGTTATACCCAGATAATAACATTTATAGAATAAACATGCATAAATTAATTCAGATCTAGTCTATCCATGATCAAACCACATAATGATAATACATTCCAAGCCTTATGATCCCGATCTATCATTAATCATCATCCACATGGGTGCATCCTTGGTTCAAATCAAGCAAAGCATCACAAACCCTTAACCAACATACTGGATCTCACACTTCATCAGATATTCAATACTTGCACCACTTGCACCCTTGGCGTAATGATCTTCTCCTCCTTATATAGGTTTAGGCCTCTCTCAATACCATGGTCCAAAACCTCTTAGGACCAATACCTTGGACCAAATACTTGGGGTCAATACCTCAGACCAGATACCTTGGACCAATACCATGGATCAAAATACCATGGACCAAATACCACGAAACAAAACTTAGTTTTCCAACATGTACATGCCTTTCCTTCTGTGAAAGTGCATGTGTATGTTATACGCTTCTTTTGTTCTGCCAACTCGCATGTATATGCCTATTTTTCAAGGTGAACCTACGTATACCTCTCTCTGATCATTAATTCTTTGCTCTTGACCTGCTACACTATGATCTGTCATCTGAGTGAGTTTCCATCAAGGACAACACATGTAGCATAATGCCAACAATATCCCCCTTTGGACTTGATGGCAACAACAACACCAAGTCACTCTCCCCCTTTGACATCAAGGGAAGATGGCAGACCAAGATATTCTCTCCCTAGATATACATTATGTTGTCCATACTCCCCCTGAGTACATGCTAAAATCTCTGATTGAGCTCCCCCTGAGTACATGCTAAAATCTCTGATTGAGCTCCCCCTTTGTACCTGCTAAGATGTACCAATCTGTCCATGCTCCCCCTGAGCACAAGCTGAGTCTGCAAAAATATTTTCAAGAGAATAACATGATTCTATAACTCAAATATGTGAGTATGACCTTCATATCACCACTGACTCATACATGCATCAATCTCCCAACCAAGTGGGGATACATCATTTTTTACTCATCCACCCAACCAAGTGGGGTTACAACTTAGGTCTTTTCTTTACATCAAATGATATACATGACTTTTATAACAAAGACCAACAATCTAAACAAGACCATGATAGTCATCAGCAACTATCACACACCATATATGGTCTGCACCATAAGCTTCTGTCAACAGCATTGAGACCTGTAACCTACAATACCATTCTCTTGGCCAACCAACAATAAGTAGCAAGATGTGCCACATAAGCATCATCACCAAATACTTCTAACCATAATGCCAACAATACATTTTTTGAAGCATATGCTCCCCCTGAACCTGTTCCATCTGTTCACTGTCAGATCTGATCATGCATATATCAGCAAGAAGTATCAAGGCATCATCATCAATTAGATATACATCAAGTTAAATACTTATAAATAACATCTTATGAGTACCAACACATTTCCACACATCATCAGTAGATTGTAACCGTCATCAAACAGAGCAAATAATTGACTGAACCATATCAGCCCCTTTTTCTAGAGTCTGTTCCATTGCTTTTCCTCAACCCAGCATATACGTGACTGTGTAGCTTAGAACCCGCATATATACGTGACTTGTCTTCATGAAACTTGCATATGAGATTTAGAACACTAAAGTTTAACACTTTTAGCTCCCTCTGAGTCTGTCATGTCTGTATACTCTGCTATGCCACATCTTTCTAACTGTACTTTCTTCTTCTTCCATATCTTTGACTGAGATGATGTTTTCTCCTTTTGGTATGGTGCCCAAAATCTTCTCCTGAATTCCTTTGCTATATGTCCAAGCTTGTTACATGCATAACATCTTACTGTTTCATATTCCTTCTATAACAGTCAATGGATTTGTGACCAAACATATTTCAAGCAAAACAATATCCCTTAAAGTACCTAGAACGTGATGATCTTTCTGTGTGATGGTCTTGAACCATTCTACTTCTGCATTTGGCTGCAACATGTCCAAGATTATGACATACATAACATTCAACATTATTCATTAGAGGAAATAACCGTTTATCACTTCCAAAGTTAGGAGCAAAATATTTTATTTGAATAATTTCTTTCCTTGGTTGTTGATGGGGTTGACCTCTTATCTCCTTGTTTAGCATTTCAGGTTTTGCATTAGAGTTCCTTGCCTCACCCTGTGAGCTAGATTCTCCTTAAACAAATTCATAAAAACCAAGACCAGTTTTGATAGTAGGGGATCTTTGACTACTAAGAATATCATCCAAAATCTTAGTACTATCTTGAAATCGTAACAGTTTATCCTTTTCTTCTAATTTACATTTTAAGATATTTACCTCAACCTGATATTGCTCTTCCTTTTCCAGATGTTGCTTCTTCAAGATTTCTGTAGCCTTTCTTCCTTCTTCCACTTGTTGCCTTAATTTGAGAATCTCATTTTCTTGTTCTTTATCTGCTTCATTTTGCTTATTTTTTAATGATATCACTTCATCCTGCAGCATTTGATGTACTTTTAAGGCACACTCCAGTTGATCTTTTAATCTGGTAACTTCTTCTTTGAGGTCACACTCCCTTTTGTTAAATAGATCTTGTTGATCTATGATTTTATCAGATGATTCATTTTCTTGTTCATCTTCAATATGAGGTGATTAAGAATCTGAATACTTGCTTCCACCTAACAGCAAGTTATCGTTGTTCCTTTGAGTTGTCTTCTTCTTCTGACATGCTTTCTTTCCCATTGTTCTACGAATCTCCTTCAAGTGATCAAGCTTCTACCAAAGGACCTACTCTGATACCAATTGTTGGAAATAATAATGAGAGGGGGAATCAGTATTAGCAAGTCAATAACTTTTCATTTCCATAATCAAATTTATATATGCTACTTCAGTTAAGGAAACTTGCGTGTACACGCAACTGTGTTTAAGGCAACCAGCTTATATCTAGCAAACTTCTGATTTAGTTAATTCATCATATGTTGATCTTTAATCAGTGCATCAGAACTTCATTAACCATATAAACAGTAACCAAGTGCAGTAAAAATAGAACAGATCATCACACATAAGAAACACACATGAACACCATGATATAAGGTGGAAACCAAATGCGGGACAAAAACCACTTGCTGCCGTCTTCCTTTAATATAAGAAAAACCTGTTTGCAATTTTGTATTGGCGCAGACTCATACCAGTATGCAGGCACCCACTTCTAGAAGGCTACAACATTCTCTCGTTCTCCAACTACTACAGGAAGGGAAATACAACCTCTAGCTCTTGTACTAGCCAATATGTTTACTAGTACGTAGGCGCCAGCCTACTGAAGACTACAACCTTCTCTTTTCTTCCAGGGACCACGTTTCATAAATTTTCAGACTGGATACTCCTGAAGCACAACACCAAAATCTGAAAGGCCATGTTTCATCCAATTTTCATACTAGACCCATCAACAACATTAAAGCTCAAAATCGATCACCACTGCAATACAACTATTGCATCAACCAATAATAAATCTCTGAATCACCCAATAACTGAATCACTGAAGTCCTGTCATAAAAACACAGTCACCAAAACATAGAGCAGAACCCAGAACTCTGCAACAACCACTAGAACCATATGCAAATTCAGATATCATATTTCATCATGTATACACTACTCTGATGAACCGAACCAGCATGTACACACACTTTGTCCAAAGCGAACCTGCGTACAAATCTGCAAATATTAACTCATAACTTTGCAGCTATTCCAGACATTAGTTATACCTAGATCATAACATTTATAGAATAAACACGCGTCAATAATTCAAATCTAGACTATCCATGATCAAACCACATAATGATAATACATTCCAAGCCTTATGATCCTGACCCATCATTCATCATCATCCACATAGGTGCATCCTTGGTTCAGATCAAGCAAAGCATCACAAACCCATAACCAGCATACTGGATCTCACACTTCATCAGATATTCAATACTTGCACCACTTGCACCCTTGGCCTAATGACCTTCTCCTCCTTATATAGGTTTAGGCCTCTCTCAGTACCATGGTCTAAAACCTCTTAGGACCAATACCTTGGACCAAATACTTGGGGTCAATACCTCAGACCAAATACCATGGATCAAAATACCATGGATCAAAATACCATGGACCAAATACCATGGACCAAAACTTAGTTTTCCAACATGTACGCACCTTTCCTTCTGTGAAAGTGTGTGTGTACATTATATGCTTCTTTTGGTATGCTAACTTGCGTGTATACGCATATTTGTCAAGGTGAACCTGTGTATACCTCTCTTTGATCATTAATTCTTTGCTCTTGACTTGTTGCACTATGATCTGTCATCTGAGTGAGTTTCCATCAAGGACAACACCTGTATCATAATACCAACAGATAGTGTGGACTCTAGAATTAGTGCGCATACTGGAGACATTAGAAGATAAGATCGTGCGAGCTGTGGACCATTGGCTTGACCGGATAATAGGGAGATTTATCACTGAGTTTGCGATAGACATGACCATGAGTTATAGCGAAGTAGAGCAACGTTTTCTCAAGGGACCGCGAGGTAGGTACATTAAATTCATGAATACCTGGATTAAGATGCTTTTATGTGAAAAATGGGTGATGCGAATACATTAATGTTTGGAACAATGTGGAGCGGAAGAATCTACAAAGGTAGCGGGGAATTAGGAAACAGTCCCTTGATTTCACCTTCGCGAGAGAGCGAGGAAGAGCTCGCTCGGGTCTCTCCGAGAAGTGTGGTCAGTTTGATAAGGCAGCGCATTCCACAGTTACCACCTCCACTTATGCCACCACCCACTTCACCTCCTTCACCTCCATCTCCACCCACTCCACCTCCACCACCCCCGTAGTTCAGCATGGTGAGCGCGATCAAGCTACCCATATTTAGAGGAGTAGGAAATGAGGATCCAGATCAATTCTAGTTCGTGGTAAGAGCAGTGTGGGAAGTACAAGGGGTCACGAAAGACAACATTAAGAAGGCTACATTGGTGAGCACGCTGTAGGATCGCGCATTGACATGGTATATCAAGCATTCCAATGATCACCCGAATGCAGGAATAACAGAGATCCAAAATGCACTGAACAAAGAATTTAGCTAGCCAAAATCAGAGACACAATCAATCATTGGATTTAAAGAGATCACGATGCTGCTAGGTGAGACCCCCTAGGATCTAGATCAGCGACTGAAGATTACGATTCACGAGGCTACTATGACGTTAACGGATGCGCAACACCACGCATGGTTTGTGGCATCTTTGAAACCACAGCTGAGGACAGCGCTATCACAACAGAAGCTTTCAACCCAGGCTGAAGCGTTGGAAATGGTGATGAGGTTGCATGAGACCCCATTACAAGACCCTAGGTTGGGAGTTCAAAAAATCCACGTGCAACTACAGAATCTATGCTTGGAGATGCAAAGTTTGAAGCAAAATAGGGAACTGCGGCCAGAGGCACGCGATGAAGTATGGTGTATAAAATGCAAAGGTTAGGGCCACGACAAGGATCACTGTCTAGTATTCGCGAACTACTTGGAAGGAGGGGGACCGATGCCATTGAGACCATAAGCACACGCAGCGCCGAGTATGAGCCCCGTGTTATGGTGCACGATTTGTCAGATAGGAGGGAAACACAAGAAGGACGATTGTCATATGTTGCAGAAGTATACACAGACTCCGCAGTAGCTATTTTGTAATTTCTGTAGGTCGGTGGGCCACGACGAGCATACTTGTCATAGCTACGACTTGATGATGGATCGGACCCTAGCATATAGAATGCAGACATAAATGCGAGGCCTCGACCCAGCCGCGGGGATGACGCGCTCTGGATTTCAGGGCCGAGGTCGAGGATGAGGAGGAATGGGGCCAGGAAGGGGCCACGGATAGTTGATTTGCTAAAATTGTAGGGGACCAGGACACTACACCCGCAATTGTACTAATCCAACGAGAATGTCTTATTCATATTACGATCAGTTTGATCATGAAATGATAGATTGTCCTACGTTGATAACACAGATGCGCGAGCAAGGGGTACTCCAGTCACCTTCGACTCAAAATATCCAAATGATGAAATCTGAACCTCGCGACGAAGACCCCAATGTGAACATGATGCTCAGAAGTGGTGTGACCACAGGGGAAGAAAAGGGGAAGCAGCCCGAGGAAGGTACATGGGTTTGCAAGGCTCCTACAAAGGAGCCTGAGTTCGACTTAGAATGCGCAAAGGAGATGTTTATGGAAGATAAGAAGAGCTTCACGGAGGCCTCCACTTTAGGTAGTAAGGATCAACCAGAGCAGGGAATGGATCCTTCCATGCTTACTACATTTCTAGAGACATGCATGAAATTGCTGCACGACAATAAGGTGGTTAAAGGACTATAGGAGTTGATAACTAGGTGCGCAGGGCTAGGGGAACCGCGTGTAGTTTGGAAATTGGGAAAGCATGCATTGTGCATCGGGAGGGAAATGATATTGACAACGCAAATTGGTGAGTATGAAATGGATCAGGTAATCCTAGACCTGGGTTCAGACGTGAATGTGTTACCAAAGCAGACATGGGAACGCATGGGTAGGACCGTGTTACAGTGGTCCCCTATTTAATTACGAATGGCAAACCAACAGAAGATTTTTCCCATGGGGAGGTTGCAAGGGGTAACAGTTGATATCGAAGGCGTGAGCTCGCAGACGGACTTTGAAGTAATAGAGATTGTTGATGATAGCAATCCTTATCCTGCGTTGCTAGGAATATACTGGGCCACTGATATGAATTGAGTCATCAACCTGAAAAAGCGGAAGATGATATTCGAGAAAAATTCCCTACGCATAGTAGTGCTGCTAGACCCAGCCGAAGGAGCGCGCTACACCAAACCAGTGCGTGACGATGAGCTAGATTGCATTTACCAAATAACAGCGCAAGACCAGGATTGAGTGAACCCGACTGTAGATGGGAGAATCTCATGGGAGCACGACAGTTCCTGTACTTCAGATTCAGATGAAGAAGTAGAACGCTGGCAGAACCGGTTGCACGAAGTGACAACGTTGAATTGCAACATGATGATTAGATCCCTGCGTTGCGTGACAACAGAGGCAAGGGAACTGCCGACATATGATGGAGTAACAACGGTGGATGAATTCCTGGACAAATTTGAAAGCGCAGTACCGGAACAATAGCGGTATGATGTGCTGGAATGGGCACTACGCACAATACCTAAACGATGGTGGAGTACACATCCGAAGACTATTGGAAACTGGCACAAATGTAGAAGATGGATGCACTTATGGTTTGGAAGTCCCCAACATCGAACGAGAGCCGGGCAGCCAGGACGAAGCAGTCTACATGCCCACCTGTTTTGATGGGTGCAGACTTGTGTTGTGCAAGCACATCCCAGACTAAGGATTGAAAATCAGAACCGGATGTGGCAGCAAGAAAAGTGACGCATGCCACAAATAGTTCAAGTCAGAGCATTCACAAAGCTATGCGGAATTATGAATAGAGTTTACCAGGAGGAATGAACTGATTGGGACTTGTGCATGCCAGCAGTCTGATGGACCTATGGGGCCATGCACAAGAACCTGAGAAGGGGAATGATTCCAAAGATGATGAGCAGAGTTGCGGCTGGAGTTGTGGGAAAGAATCCTCATGCAATAACTCCCATAATTGGGACAGCACGCAAGGACCAGAGCGAAGAGAGTATGCAACCGTGCAAAATGAACATATGCAGATTCAAGATTCCATTCGGTGAGGGAACATTGAGCTTCATGAACTCGAAGAAGATCGGGTATGGCTGAAGCAGAAAAACATGTTAATAGATGCGGAAATTAGAAAATTGCAAACTGAAAGTGCAGAAACATGCCACGTCGACGGAAGGGCAGGACGAGATACAGGTAGCCATACCACCACATTAGGAGATTGTCGCTGAGAATGTCTAGCTCTGATACCATGGCTGCGACTGCACCTTATCAGACAAAGTAACCAGGGGAGCGAACCATTTAAGGAGAATGTGAGGTGCTGGCTGGAGAAAGGGTAGCTAAGGAAGGCCCACAGACTAGGTTGAAAGGTGACTTGAAGCCTCGTACCACAGGTGTGACCACCTGACTATCTCCAGAAAGCACAGTCTCAGCACTCCAAGCAGTTGGAAGAGAGCGCAGGACTATAATAGAGTCTGTATGGAAGTGACGCGATAGGAGGACTGTGCGCAGGGTCAGTCGGTCCCAAAGGTCACGTCGCGCATGAGAGGCCACACTGTCACTTAGGTAGACTGGGAAGTGACCATTGAGTTCACTGTTCATGATAATATATCCCATTTAAGACAACAAGGAGTGGCTGGCGGGAAATTAAGACACGGAGTCAGAAGTAGATTTGAAATGATCTGCCATCAATATGGCATTAATGAGCCAAAGGAAGGGGGAACAGTCGAATTTGAATTCCAAAAAGCCTATGACAATGTCTGGGGGACCACGCAGATGGTCTCCCTTACTTAGCAACTGGCCAAAATGAGGGAGGCCCAGGCTCTAAAGGAACAGGTGGAAGTTGCGCGTCAGAAAGAAGTAGTGCTTAAAGCATGCATCCAGCCTTGGCTCGAGGAAGCATTCACGGTCACTGCCAAGATTGAGGGAAAGTTGGCATAGATGCAAGGTACATATGTGTTAAGGCAAGAAGGTGCCCCTGACAACGATGCATCGTAGATTCGTGCACAATTGATTCAGCGCACAACGGCAGAATGTGTTGCAGACGTAAGCGAAGCGCAGAAATTGTTGGATGGACTTCGTGCGAAGATCACCACACCAGCCGAGTGACTTGGGACGAGTCACGATGATTGTGTTGGGGGCCTGTTGGGAAGTGGATCCCCCCATAGCAAGTTTCGAGGCGTAAAGACTGAGTTTTGGTTAATGTAATGTAAATACCCCGCGAAATGTGGGCGCGGAGCGCGAGAGTCTAGGGTTGTCTGCCCTAAAATAATATAATTTAATGTATGGTATGTCAGCCCTGGATTTAAAGGAATAGGTGGATGCCGCGCGTTAGAAAGAAGCGGTGCTTAAAGCACGCATCCAGCCTTGGCTTGAGGAAGCATTCATTGTCACTACCAAGATCAAGGGAAAGCTGGCACAAATGCAGGGTACATATGAGCTAAGGTAAGAAGGTACCCCTGACGACGATGCATCGGAGATTCACACACAACTAATATAGCAGACAGTGGAAGAATGTGTTGCAGACATAGGCAAAGCGCAAAAGTTGCTGGATGGACTCCGCGTGAAGATCACCGCACCAGTCGAGTGACTCGGGATGAGTCACGATGATTGTGTTGGGGGCCTATTGGTAGTGGATCCCCCCATAGCAAGTTTTGGGGCGTAAAGCATGAGTTTTTGTCAATGTAATGTAAATACCCCACGAAATGTGGGCATCGAGCGTGAGAGTCTAGGGTTGTTCGCCCTAAAATAATATAATTTAATGTATGGTATATCGGCCTACCCATGGTTCACGGACCATGGGATTGTATAAATAGAGGAAGGCTCTAAGTGTAAAGTCAGTTTTTAGCTTTGAGAAGTCATATAGGTTTTTGGATGATGAATTAGCTCTTAGTCTGTAAGTCCAAGTCTTGGGTTGTAGTAGTAGTAAGAGGCTCTGCAGCTGAGTGTGCAGAGGCCTAATAGAGTCCGCAGCTGTGTGCGCGGACCCCTGCAGCTGAGTGTGCAGGGCGGAGTTGGGATTGTATCTAAACATAGGATTAATAAAAGATAAGTTAATTTTGGAATATTTTGTGTCTATGCTTCTGTTATCTTTATGCATCTCTTTACATTTTATGATTGCGCACACTTGTTATGAATGTTGAATGATTAATGAGAATATTGGGCCCACATAATTAAGTTTAGATCTCTAATAAGCGCACAGTCAGAAATAAGGAATCTAGACAGCACCTCTTCGCACTCTTTACAGAGCTATGCGGAAACAGTTGCACGGGTTGTGAAGGAAAGATGGTTGTGCGAAGAAGCGCAACCGTGCAAGATTGGTTCGCAAACTTCCCAGCCTTCACCAAGACATCCCTAGGGTGCGGAAACCTAGTTCCAGCACCCTCCCATACTACCTCGGGTGAGACCTCAGCCCGTGCACCACAGACTTTTGCCGAAAGGGACAGTAGTTTCAAGATTTGTTTGGCTAAGTTACTTCTAAACCTGGGTCAGGCCCCAATGAGCCAACACTTTGCCTCCATTGTTGAGAGTGCAACAACACTTTGCAATTTTGAAACCCAACTGACAGTTGTTCCGCCTACAGTAAACACATACCCTGTTGTGGTCCTCTTGTTATCTCTATCACCCACCATATCAACATATCCCTATAGAGAAATGTTTGAACCACCAAAGCATAATCCTTGATTTGTGGTACCTCTCAAATACCTGAGAATCCACTTCACGACCATCCAATGTTCTTTCCCTGGATTGTTCATGCACCGGCTTACAACTCCCACTGCATGTGCAATATCAGGCCTTGTGCAGACCATTGCATACATTAAGCTTCTAATTGCTGATGCATATGGAACTTTAGACATATCAGTCGTTTCTTCCCGATTCTTGGGACACATCTCCTTACTTAGTTTGATATGGCTAGCCAAAGGTATACTAACCGATTTTGCATTCTCCATATTAAATCTTTTCAACACCTTTTCTATGTACTCACTCTAAGACAATGTTAATTTTCGATTCTTCCTGTCTCAAGTTATTCTCATACCAAGGATTTGTTTTGCAGCACCCAAATCCTTCATTGCAAATGAGTTCACCAATTTTGTTTTGAGCACATTTATTTCTTGCATGTTAGAACCTACAACAAGCATGTCATCTACATACAATAACAATATAATATAGCTTCCATAAGTTTGATTTTTGAGATAAACATAATGATCAGAGTGACATATAGTATAACCTTGTTCAGACATAAACTTGTCAAATTTTAGATACCACTGCCTTGGAGCTTGTTTTAAGCCATACAAGCCCTTCTTCAATCTGCACACTATTTTCTCCTTACCTTTTACTTCATATCCTTGTAGATGCTACATATACATATCTTCCTCCAAATCCCCATTGGAGAAAGGTTGTCTTTACATCTAACTATTCAAGATGTAAATCTTCAACTACTACTAGACTTAAAATAGTTCTGATTGAATTCATTATAACAACAGGAGAAAATATCTCATCAAAGTCTATACCCTTTTTCTGTGCAAACCCCTTCACCACAAGTCTAGCTTTATACTTTTTTCTACCTCCATCTTCTTCCTTCAACCTGGAAACCCATTTATTCTGCAATGTTGTCTTACCTACAGGAAAAATTACTAAGTCCCAAGTCTGGTTATGTGCTAAGGATTCCATCTCTTCTTTCATGGCTTGCTCCCACTTCTTCCTAGTTTCTACCTGCACCGCTTCTTCATAACATTCTGGTTCACCAGAATCAGTCAACAATACATAATATAATGAAGGAGAGTATCGTTTAGGAGGTCTACATATCGTGGTAGATCTTCTAACACCACTTTTAGGTGTTTGTTGCTATTGTGGTAGATGTTTATGTTTAGGCTGTTGATCATTATGATTTTCAGGCACCATCACTTTTTTTGTGATCTCTTCAAGCACTGTGTATTTTCTTTTTTCTTTTTTCTTTTTTAGTTCTTGTAGCTGATCCTTATACAAAACCTTTTCACTGAATATGACATCTCTGCTCCTAATTATTTTCTATCTTTCATAATCATAAAGCGATAACCAAAATCATTAACACCATATCCAATAAAGCTACATTTCTTTGATTTTGCCTCAAGCTTTGTTCTATTTTCTTTATTAATGTGGACAAAGGCTTCACAACGAAAAGTCTTTAAAAATGATTGGTTTACCATTTTACCTGTCCATGCCTCCTCTAGAATACCACCATCCAAGGAACTTGAAGGCCCTCTGTTTATTAGATAAATAGCAGTATCTACAACATCTGCTCAAAATTGTAAAGGAAATCCTACATGCAATCTCATGCACCTTGCATGCTCCATGATTGCCCCATTCATCCTTTCTGACACACCATTTTGTTGTGGTGTTCCTGGAACTGTCTTCTCTCTATGAATTCCATTTTATGAACAATACCTATCAAACTCTTTGCTGCAATATTCACCTTCGTTGTCTGATCTGAGACACTTCAACCTTTTTCCTGTCTCATTTTCAACCAAATCTTTCCATTTCTTGAAAGTATCAAATACATCATATTATTTCGAATACAATAAATCCAGGTTTTTTTGGCTGCATCATCAATAAAAGTAACATAATAGCAAGATCCACTGAGAGATGATACCTGAGAAGGTCCCCATACATCTATATGCACAAGCTCTAAATTTTCGCTCTTCTTTTCTTTCCCAACTTTGAGAAATCTGACTCTCTTCTGTTTTCCATAAACACAATTTTCACAGAATTCCAAATCAACATGCTTCAAACCTGGCAACAAATTTCTTGAGTGAAGGATCTACATCCCCTTCTCACTCATGTACCCAAGCTTATGATGCCACAATGTCGTATCTACTCCTGTAGAGGTTAAAGCATTAACAGAATTAGAAATACCATTGCATAAATACAATGTACCAACCTTTTCTCCTTTTGCTATTACTAGGGCTCCTTTAGTGACCTTCCAGGTTTTATCTGTGAAAGTAGTTACACAACCTTCACCTCCCAACTTCCTTGTTGAAATCAGATTTTTCTTCAGATCTAAAACATGCCTTACCTCCTTCAATAGCCATTGATTTCCATTCTGCTATTTTATGAAAATTGTACCCATTCCAATGATTTTACAGAGTTTATCATCACCCAATCGAACCTGTCCAAAATCTCCTTGAACATAATCATGAAAATGTTTCCTATTAGGTGTGGCATGGAATGAGGCCCCTGAATCTACCACCCAGGCATCAATAATATTTTCTAATGAAAGAATCAAACTATCTTGTAACACATCACTTGTTACATTCGCTTCATGATTATTTTCTTGTTGTGCATCTACTTATTTTCCCTTCTGAGACTTGTAGTCTTTCTTCAGGTGTCCTTTCTTCCTGCATTTCTAGCACACTATACCCAATTCGGACTTGGATCTGCCTTTTCTTGACTTACTGCGATATCCAGGGCTCTTTCCTCTTTCCATTTTTCTTCCCCTAGTCTCTGCAGTCAAAGAATTACCTCATGTCTCACCGAAGCTTTTCTGTCACATTTCCTCACTAAGGATTGCACCGACAACATCATAAAACTTTAAAGTACTAGATCCAGAGACAGAGTTACTAATGGCCATAACTAAACCATTCCAACTTTCTAGCAATGAGCATAGAAATAACAGAGCCCTAACTTCATCATCAAAAGTTACCCCTACAGAACTTAACTGATTGGTAACTGTATTAAATTCATTTAAATGATCAGCAACAGATCCACCTTCTAACATCTTCATATTAAATAAACGCTTCATAAGAAATACCTTATTTGAGGCCGAGGGTTTTTCATATAGTTTGGCCAATGTCAACATTAAACCCTCTGTTGTCGTTTCCTTTGAAATATTAAAGGCTACCGATGCTACTAGGCATAGCCGTATTGTTCCAAGTGCCTTTCTATCGAGAATATCCCATTCTGTGTTTTTCATACTCGTTGGCTTCTTTACCTTTCCGCTCAATGGTTGGTACAGATCTCTCTAGTACAAATAATCTTCCATCGACATCTTCCACAGTTGGCAGTTTTGGCCGTTAAATTTTTCAACCCTAAACCTGCCATCTTCCGCCATTGCTCCCACTCAAACTAGGAACACTTTTCTCTTACGAGTTTATCAGCCAAATAGACCTTCAGATCTGATACTAGTAGTTAAAAAATTATATATTACAAAGCAATGGAACACATAAAATATATTGCAGAAATACAAACATAGAAAACACATAAAACAAGAGAGACATAGATATACGTGGTTCACCCAATTTAGGCTACGTCCATAGAGAAACAGCCAGTCCTTCCTTTCATATTTTCCAACAAAATTAAGAGATACAACCTATAGCAGATCCGTTGTAATTCCCTCTTCGCTCTCACACAATCTCCTCTCTCTTTCTCACTCATAATATAGATCTACATAGATGCAATACAATTCCCTCATATATAGCGAGGGGTTGCCTTCTAGGGAAAAAAACCCTAAATTAAACATAACTTCTACCGTCAAATCTCCACCTAATGAACGGCTTAGATTGACTACGAAATTACAACATTTTACAAGGCAATTTTACATCTATTTTTAGCTTCGGGGGCACTGCCCTGATCCCCCTCCAAGGGGGGCTCCCAAAGGTCGCAGCTGCCCCCCCTGGACCCCCTCTTGCAGCGTAAATATTACGGGTGGCATTGCTGCCACATTATGAATTGGGGTCCAATGCAGCGATACTTCTGAATAAAGAAGATAATCAGGCTCCACGCCCAATAATCTCCCACTTGGAGACTAATTATATCAACTTCACCACTGCTTCATTTGCTCGACAATGACTCCACTTTGGACCTGGCTATTTCTCATCTTCTTCATCATACTTGAAGACCAATTGAAACTGAGAAAAATCTTAGTTTCTCCCTGGTTACAACTTTTGTTAACACATCCGTAGGATTCTGGCTAGTGTGTATCTTTTCCAGCTTCAACCGTCCATCTTCCAATGCTGACCGTATGAAATGATACTTGAGCTATATATGTTTTGTCTTGGAATGAAATGCAGAGTTATTTGCAAGATGAATGGCGCTTTGGCTGTCTTTGTATAACCTGCCCAACTCCTGCTTCTTACCTAATTCATCCATAAACCTTTGTAACTAGATCATTTCTTTACTAGCCTCTGTAGCAGCAACATACTCTGCCTTCATTGTTGAGAGTGTAACAACACTTTGTAGTTTTGAAACCCAACTAACAGTTGTTCCATCTACAGTAAAGACATACCTTGTTGTGCTCCTCCTGTTATCTCTATCACCCACCATATCAACATATCCCTATAGAGCAATGTTTGAACCACCAAAGCATAATGCTTGATTTGTGGTACCTCTCAAATACCCAAGAATCCACTTCACTGCCATCCAATGTTCTTTCCCTAGATTGTTCATGTACCTTCTTACAAATCCCACTGCATGTGCAATATTAGGCCTTGTGAAGACCATTGCATACATTAATCTTCCAACTGTTGATGCATATGTAACTTTAGACATATCGTCCATTTCTTCCCAAGTCTTGGGACACATCTCCTTACTTAGTTTGAAATGGCTAGCCAAAGGTATACTAACTAGTTTTGCATTCTGCATATTAAATCTTTTCAACACCTTTTCTATGTATTCACTCTGAGACAATGTTAATTTTTTATTCTTCTTGTCTCTAGTTATTCTCATACCTAGGATTTGTTTTGCAGCACCCAAATCCTTCATTGCAAATGAGTTTGCCAATTTTTTTTTGAGCACATTTATTTCCTACATGTTAGAACGTGCAACAAGCATGTCATCTACATACAATAACAATATATTATAGCTGCCATCATTTTGCTTTTTGAGATAAATACAATGATCAAAGTGACATATAGTATAACCTTGTTCAGACATAAACCTGTCAAATTTTAGATACCACTGCCTTGGAGCCTATTTAAGCCATACAAGCTCTTCTTCAATCTGCACACTAGTTTCTCCTTACCTTTTACCTCATATCCTTGTGGCTGCTGCATATATATCTCTTCCTCCAAATCCCTATGGAGAAAGGTTGTCTTTACATCTAATTGTTCAAGATGTAAATCTTCAGTTGCTACTAGACTTAAAGTAGTTTTGATTGAAGTCATTTTAACAACAGGAGAAAATATCTCATCAAAGTCTACCCTTTTTCTGTGCAAATACCTTCACCACAAGTCTAGCTTTATACCTTTTTCTACCCCCATCTTCTTCCTTCAACCTGTAAACCCATTTATTCTGCACTGTTGTTTTACCTGCAGGCAACTTGACTAAGTCCCAAGTCTGGTTATGTGCTAAGGATTCCATCTCTTCTTTCATGGCTTGCTCCCACTTTTTCCTGGTTTCTCCCTGCACTGCTTCTTCATAACATTCTCATTCACTAGAATAAGTCAACAATACATAATATAATGAAGGAGAGTATCATTCAGGGGGTCTACATATCCTGGTAGATCTTCTAACACCAATTTCAGGTGTTTGAGGTGCTTGTTGCTGTTGTGGTAGCTATTGATGTTCTGGCCGTTGATCATTATGATTTTTAGGCACCATTACTTTTTTTGTGATCTCTTCACGCACTGTGTATTCTTTGTTTTGTTTTCCTGCAGTTTATCCTTATACAAAACCTTTTCATTGAATATGACATCTCTGCTCCTAATGCTTTTGTGTTTTTCATAATCATAAAAGTGATAACCAAAATCATTAACACCATATCCAATAGAGGTACATTTCTTTGATTTTGCCTCAAGCTTTGCTCTATTTTCTCTATTAATGTGGACAAAGGCTTTACAACCAAAAGTATTTAAAAAAGAGTAGTTTACCTTTTTACCTATCCATGCCTCCTCTAGAATACCACCATCCAAGGAACTTGAATGCCCTCTGTTTATTAGATAAATAGTAGTATCTACAACATCTGCCCAAAATTGTAAAGGCAATACTGCATGCAATCTCATGCACCTTGCACGCTCCATGATTGTCCCATTCATCCTTTCTAACACACCATTTTATTGTTGTGTTCCTGGAACTATCTTCTCTCTGTGAATTCCATTTTTTGAACAATACCTATCAAACTCTTCGCTGCAATATTCACCTCCATTGTCTAATCTGAGACACTTCAACCTTTTTCCTGTCTCATTTTCAACCAAAGCTTACCATTTCCTGAAAGTATCAAATACATCATATTTATTTCGAATACAATAAATCTAGGTTTTTTCTAGTTGCATCATCAATAAAAGTAACATAATAGTGAGAGCCACCGAGAGATGATACCTGATCAGGTTGCCATACATCTGTATGCACAAGCTCTGATTTTTCTCCTTTCGTTTTTTCCCAACTTTGAGAAATCTGACTCTCTTCTGTTTGAAAACACAATTTTCACAGAATTCCAAATCAACATGCGTCAAACCTGTCAACAAATTTCTTGAGTGAAGGATCTGTATCCCCTTCTCACTCATGTGCCCAAGCCTATGATGCCACAGTGTCGTATCTGCTCCTGTAGAGGTTAAAGCATTAACATAATTAGAAATACCATTGCATAAATACAATATACCAACCTTTTCTCCTTTTGCTATTACCAGGGCTCCTTTAGTGACCTTCCAGGTTTTATCTGTGAAAGTAGTTACGCAACCTTCACCTCCCAACTGCCCTATTGAAATCAGTTTTTTCTTTAGATATGGAACATGCCATACCTCCTTCAATAGCCATTGATTTCCATTCTGCTGTTTTATGAAAATTATACCCATTCCAATGATTTTACAGGGTTTATTATCACCCAATCGAACCTGTCCAAAATCTCCTTGAACATAATCATGAAAGTGTTTCCTATCAGGTGTGGCATGGAATGAGGCCCCTGAATCTACCACCCAGGCATCAATAATATTTTCTAATGAAAGAATCAAAGCATCTTGCAACACATCACCTATTACATTCGCTTCATGATTATTTTATTGTTGCGCATCTCCTTCTTTTCCCTTCTGAGACTTGCAGTCTTGGATCTGCCTTTTCTTGAATTATTGCGATATCCAGGGCTCTTTCCTCTTTCCATTTTTCTTCCCCTAATCTCTACGGTCAAAGCATTACTTGATGTCTCACTAGGGCTTTTCTGTCGCATTTCCTCGCCAACGATTGCACCGACAACATCATCAAATTTAAAGTACTAGATCCAGAGATAGAGTTACTAATGGCCATAACTAAACCATTCCAACTTTTTGGCAATGAGCATAGAAATAATAGAGCCCTAACTTCATCATCAAAAGTTACCCCTACAGAACTTAACTGATTGGTAATTGTATTAAGCTCATTTAAGTGATCAGCAATAGATCCACCTTCTAACATCTTCATATTAAATAAACGCTTCATAAGAAATACCTTATTTGAGGTCAAGGGTTTTTCATATAGTTTGGCCAATGTTGACATTAAACCCTCCGTTGTCGTTTCCTTTGAAATATTAAAGGCTATCGATGCCGCTAGGCATAGCCGTATTGTTCCAAGTGCCTTTCTATCGAGAATATCTGATTTTGTGTCTATCATACTCGTCGGCTTCTTTGCCTTTCTGCTCAATGGTTGGTACATATCTCTTTGGTACAAATAATCTTCCAACTACATCTTTCATAACTGGTAGTTTTGGCCATTAAATTTTTCAACCCTAAACCTACCATCTTCTGCCATTGCTCCCACTCGAACTAGGAACCATTTTCTCCTGCGAGTTTATCAGCCAATTAGACCTTCAACTCTGATACCAATTGTTAGAAAATTATATATTACAGAGCAACGAGACACATAAAATATATTGCAGAAATACAAACATAGAAAACACATAAAACACATAAAACAAGAGAGACATAGATATACGTGGTTCACCCAATTTAGGCTACGTCCACGGAGAAACAACCAGTCCGTCCTTTTATATTATCCAACAAACTGAAGAGGTACAACCTACAGCAGATCCGTTGTAATTCCCTCTTCGCTCTCACACAATCTCCTCTCTCTTTCTCACTCATAATACAGATATACATAGACGCAATATAATTCCCTCATATATAGTGAGGGGTTGCCTTCTAGGGAAAAAAAACCCTAAATTAAACATAACTTCTACCGTTAGATCTCCGCCTAATGAACGGCTCAAATTGACTACGAAATTACAAAATTTTACAAGGCAATTTTACATCTATTTTTATCTTCGGGGGCGTTGCCACCACATTATGAACCGTGGTCCGATGTGGTGATACCTTTGAATAAAGAAGATGATTAGGCTCCACACCCAATAATTCTGCCTCCCAACTGATTCTGATCCTGCAAATTTCACTGTTATCCTGGATTGCCCAACCCAACCTCTCATTGACCTCTTCGCAGTTTTTCCTGACAGTGTCCCGGAGCCTCGCATCCCAGCCTAACATGTGCTCTGCACTGTGTCAGAGCCTTGTCCTCTCTCCCAGTCACCTACACCTGGAAACAAAAGACAATGCATCATGGTAAACTAGGGGATTTCTGGATTTGATGTCGTCTTGTCATGATTGATTACATAAACAGGTACATGGATGAGACATGGCATGACGATGAAGAGGATGAATGAGGAGTGCATGATAGAGGACTTGCTCGTAGTTGGACAAACACATAAAGCATACAAAGTAGCAAGTGAAGGAGACACGTACACATGCATGGACCATCAAGTGAACACCAAGACCATTGAAGATTGCGCGCACTTCGCCATGTGGAGATGAAGCTATGGTACACCACGGGCACACTCATCACTTAGCATCACAACAACTTGACACGAACAACACAACCAACATGTGCATACCAGTAGTGTCATCTCGATTCATGTCATGATTCGTCTCTGCCAGATAACTATTTTGGGTCATACTATGTAATCAATGTAATGTAACGTGGAGGTCCAAGAGACCCACAGATGAAGTTAAAGAGTCATGTAATTCAAACAGTCATGAGCAAAGTCGAAGAGTCACAAGGGTTAATTCCACCCTTGGCTATATATACCCCTCATTTGTACATGTAAAGGAATTTTCACCTTGGCTCCTCCCACATAGCCTTGACAATATGTAGTCTTTTCTTTCAGGAGCGAGCGGTGGCTCCAACGCCCCGCTATCGAGGTTAGTGATCCAGATTTAAATAGGCACGCAACAAATAACATATATAACCATTAATATAGGGATGAAACATAAATAATGTTTCATTTCATTAATTTAAAATACTGAAATATGCTTACAAACAGAAATGGAAATAAACCAGCTAGGGCGATGGTAGCTTATCTCTGAGAAGAGATGTGGTGGCTACATGCCTCTAAACTGTGTTAAAATGAGGCTCGAAGGCCTATTTATTGTTGAGAAATAATAGAAAACCCTAAACATCCAAAACCCTAACCCCATGAGATGAAGCGCCAAACTATGGGCCCCGTTTTGGGTAAATTGGTACATCAACTTCCCGGGGTCGTAACTTTGGCATACAATCTCTGTTCGACATGCACAATACCTTGTTAGAAAGATCTATCTGAGGACTACAACTTTGGGAAGAGAAATATGGTCCATGGACTCATGTTGCTCCCAATTTTCCCAATAAACGTTTTTTAGGGCCTCAAAATAGCTCCGAAAGTTCAGGACCTGAAAAACTGCTAAAAATAGTAAATTGTGCTACAATTAAGGAAACTGAGAAACTGAAAGAGAAAGTTGTGGGGGTCCAAGTGGGATAGGTGGGTGGCCACCAACATCCACCTGGATCATTCCTCACCCCTTAGGAAGCATTGGTCCCCATTGCGTTGAGTTCCTCGATGATATGAGGAAACTTCTACTGAACTTGGTCCCTGGTGAGCTGTTCTGCAATCTCTGATGTGTCAAGTAATGGTGGGAAGCTTGGTCGAGGGTGGTCCACATTGAACACTCGGTGTAAGTGAAGGAATGGGGGAATTTTGTGCTCCAAAGCATTGTTTCCCACAACCTTGGTAATGGTGTAAGGACCATATCAGAGTGGTTTGAGCTTTTGATGGGCTCTTGTAAGGTGTTCTTTCTGCAAATGCAACCAAACTTTTTCGCCCACTTTAAACTTGTGTGGTACTTGATGATGATTGTGTCGCTACTTGTACTTGGCATTTTTTAGAATGGAGTGGCGATATATTGACCCGTTGGGTAGAGGTGCTCTAGGAGTCAGATCGAATGAATGCTTGACCTAATAGTGCAACGATGTCCATGTGGGTGAGGAGAAGATGTTCATGTCTACTTTCATGACTGTATCCATCTGTTGATGATGCTATGTAGAGGAACCCTTCGCGAGGGTCAAGGATGTGGAAACGATCTTCCCCTTACTTTCGGAGTGAACTAGACGGAAAATGAATTTCCTAGTCTGGGAGATGAGCTTGCTGCATTTCTTAGTAGTGATCAAAGAGGTGGTGGTAGGTCGGGCTACCTACGATAGCCTGTATAATGAATTACCTAAAGAAATAATAACAGCGTGAGGCCTTGACTCATACACAACATGTCGCCTCCATAAGTATGGTTGGCCTAATAGTACATCACAAACATCAAGAGGTGCAACATCACAAAATACCTCATCTGTGAAGGTCTTGATGCTGTATAGAAGGTGACACTATTGGAGGACTCGGAGATCTCATCCTTGGTGAAGCCACCTGATATTGTATGGTTGCAGGTGTGGTGTAGTCGATAAGCCCAACTGCTTCACAACCTATGCTGAAATGAGGTTCTTTTGGCTCCCATTGTCAATAATGAATTGCAGCGGCGAACCCTTCACCCACATTTATGAGTGGAAAAGATGCTCCCCCTCCTCTGGATCTTCGGGCTCATTCTTCTGGACCTTGGCGGTGGAAATAGTGGCGCTGGGCTCCACGTCAATGATCTTCTTCCTTTTGCCATTCCCCTTGTCGGTTTCTAACTCAGGGTTAGAACATGCATCTGATTTTGAAGCCTTCAACTCGGCCACCAACCACTGCTTGGTTCGACACTCACTTGTGTTATGAGTGGGGCTCTTATGGAACTCACACCACTTTCCTATGTCCTTCTTTGGCTTTGTGGTGTTGTTCTTTTCTTGCGGCTTTGATGGGTTGTCTTGGTTCGCCCCGCCTTAGCTTTGTCCTTTATTCTTCGGATTCACAGATCCAAAGTCTCGCTTCTTTTGTTTAAACTTCTACTCAATCTTGACATCATATCGGTATGTTGTGCCAAGCGAGGAGATGTTTAGGAACTCCATTTCACCCTGGATGTATCTATGTAGGTAACCGCAGTATTTGAGTACCAAATGCAGCGCAAAAGCCTTGATACCCAACTTTGTGCGAAGGGTATGAAAATATTTGTGAACTTCGGCACATCTTGGTCCCTTCCCTATCGCAGCGTGGTCCATTTTATGTATTTGTCCTCATAGCTCTTGATAGGGTAGTACTGCTCCTTGATGGCATCCTGGAATAAATTCCAAGTGGGTGCCATTGAAAATAGTGAGCCTGTACTTTCATCCTTTTGCTCGCAGTAGGTTTCCCACTAATCCTTGATGTGGGGGGCTACTTTGAGAAGAGTGAAAGTAATCTTTTTCCAGCTGGAAAAATCATGAACAGAAAAATAACCCTCTAGCAAGTTTAACCATTTATCTACAACATCTACGTCTATCTGACCCTCGGATATGGGGATTTCAAAGTTAACTTGTACCTTAAAGGGTGTGGCATTTCCAGAGTAGCCGTTGGAAGTAGCTGCATTGCCCCTGGGTAGCCGCTGAAGGATCTGGGAAAAGTTGTCCATCATCACATTCCTTTGTCACTCGAGGGCTTCTTCGAGCAAGATTTTGATAGGATCTCCTACCCCCTCATCTTTCTTGTCTTCCACCATGGGAGGTCATCAGGATTTGTGAGGCTGGTCTGCAAGGGTTTGACCGGTTTAAGCCCTAACTCCTTATATCCCGAACTCGTTGGGGACATGCAAAGAAAAACAGAGAAAGAGCAAACCACTTTGATACCACTGATCTGGATTCAAATAGGAACACAACAAACAACAAATATAACCATAAATACATGGATGCAACAGAAATAATGTTTCATTTCATTAATGTAAAATACTGAAATATGCTTACAAACATAAATGGAAATAAACCAACTAGGGTGATGGTAGCTTATCTTTGAGAAGAGATGTAGCAGCTACATGCCTCTGAACTATGTTACAATGAGGCTCGAAGGCCTATTTATTGTTGAGAAATAATGGAAAACCATAAACATCAAAAACCCTAACCCTAGGAGATGAAGCGCCAAACTATGGGCCCCGTTTTGGATAAATTTGTACATCAACTTCCCGGGGTTGTAACTTTGGCATACGATATCCATTTGATGCGCACAATACCTCGTTAGAAAGATCTATCCGAGGACTACAACATTAGGAAGAGAAACTTTTGGCCATGGACCCATGTTGCTCCCAATTGTCCCCAAAAACTTCATTTAGGGCCTCAAAATGGCTCCGGAAGTTCACGACCCGAAAAACTACTAAAAATAGTAAATTGTTCTACAATTAAGGAAACTAAAAAACTGAAAGAGACAGTTGTGGGGGTCCAAGTGGGATAGGTGGGTGGCCAACAACATTCACCTGGATAAATTAGTGATGTATGGCGTACGGATGTGTCTTGGAACTTTCACTTAATTCAGAAGCCTATTAACAAGCCATCACGTTTTCACACATATTATATTTGTTTGTAAGACTAGTCTTTAAACCCTTGTAATGCATGTTTCTTTAACTTCTATTAAGATAGTTGAACTATTTTGGTTGTTTTAGTGCATATGTTGTTGGAAATTTGTTGTATCAGTTGTTATCATTGTCTCGTCCGTGTGGACTACTTCGCCGGACACTTGACATATTCATTCTTGTAAACTTTTTATAACGACCATCGCACTCGTGTGGACTACTCCGCTGGGCATTGTACGTGATATCTGTTCACTTTGTGTTTGTGATTTCCGTATCCATGTGGAGTACTCCGCCGGAAGCTGCACAAATCCTATTGTGTTGTGTGTCTCTAATAGAGTTAGAACTATTCCCTTTCAACTTGAGACTCACTCTCACCCTCTCCTTCTGCAGTGAAAAAACTTAGACACAAGTTACACTAAGCACTCACCAGACACATGAACCTCGTTGTTTGAAGACTAAGTATACCACCCTCATGTGCTGACAAGCAAGAGCTAAGGCATATCTTTAAGATAATGGCAACCGGGCCATCATACCAAATGGGACTCCTACACCAAACAGTGTGAGGTCTAGTTGGGACTTCATAACTGGGGAGATCCCCTGAATGTTGGTGGATCCAACACTGTCAACATATTCTTTTCAAAGATGTGGTTTTTCTTTATTCCAATGAGAATGATAAGACTATTAAGTGACAACTTGATCATATGTATAGATTCACCCATGTGAAGACATATCATGAGTTTAATTATGAGATTCCTATCTTGCTGGGGTGGGGGATTCTTATCTTGATTGATCTTTGGAATCTCCTTTTGAAGTTCCAACTTCCCTTCATGAAGTAGATCTAGACACATCATTCTAATAGAGAGTTCAATTAGATGATTTGATTGAGAAGTCTAAAAGTATAAACCTCAATAAGAATGCAATGCCATATCAATCAATGGAGCAACCTAGACCATCACAAAAAGGTCCAAAGTGGCTCATAAATACACTTGAAAATGTTCATCCTGATGAAATTAGAAAGTGAGGAACTAGAATTTATATAAGACAAGATGAAGGTGATGTAGATAATTCATATTCAAGTGATGTAAATGAATCATATGGATGTTTCAATTTATTGTTGATTTAATTTATCTACTAACATTGTACCAACTTCCTTTGAAAAAGAGGCTTTCATGATGAGTGGAAAGAATCCATATAGGAATATGATTCTCTCATCAAGAATGAGAGATGGTAGAAGGTGGATCATCCATTTGGAACTAAACCAATTTGTCATAAGTGGCTCTACAAGAAAAATCACAAATTAGATGGGTCATTTAACAAGCATAATGCGAGGTTTGTGGTGAAAGAATATGCATAGAAGAAGGCATTAACTATGGAGATACTTTTTTCTCACAATAAAATGTGCTGCAATTCATTCATTGTTGGATTTTATAGCAAAAAATAAGTGGAACATTCATCACATGGATGTGAAGGCAACATTTTTGAATGGAGAGTTGAAGGAGAATCTCTACATGTCTCAACTAGAAGGATTTGTTGTGAAAGGTCAAGAACATAAGGTATGTAATGTCATCAAGTATTTTTGTGGCCTAAACCAAGCACACCACACATGGTATGAAAATTTAACTAAGCACCATTTGAACATCAATTTCAAGCTTTTCAATCTTGATGACACAACTTTATTTGTCAAGAAAGTTGGTAAAATTGTTGTGTATCTTGTGGTGTATGTAGAAGATCTTTTGATAATAGAAAAAAAATGAAGAATATATCGCATCCATATAAAAGAAATTGAATGGATTTGAGATGATGGACATGGGTTATTTTTACTGCTACTTGGATATTGAAATAATTCAAATTCCAACACATGCATTCATCTCACAAAAGAAGTACATTGGAGAGTTGAACAAATTTCTCATGGTTGATTGTAATCCTCTTTGTACTGCAATCATACAAAATATGAAGCTAATATCAAAAGAAGTAATGAATTTGAGGATGAAAATAACTATAAACGGCTTGTGGGAAGTCTTCTCTACCTTAGTACTACCAAACTAGATATTTCATTTGTAGATGAGATTCTTTCCAAGCTCATGCAAACACCTTGTGAGGACATTGGTGTGCTACAAAGAGAGTTCTAAGGTACATTAAAGGAAACTAGGACTTTGAGCTCAATTATTCTAAGGTGGAAGAATTCAAACTAGTTGGTCATATAGATTCAAAAATTGATAGGGATAAGGAGAACTATATCTTGGATCAACAACTATATCTTGGAGATCATGCAAACAATTTATTCTAGCAAATTCTAGGACAAAGGAAAATATGTGCCTATTGTAGAGGAAACAAAGCAGATCTTGTGACTAAGAAAGATATTAGATGACTTGTAGGAGAAACAACTAAATGCTACTTGACTTTTGATCGAAAACATTTGTACAATCAAGTTGGCCAAGATTCTTATATTACATAATCAAATCAAGCACATCAACACGAAGTACCATTTAATTCAATCAAGTTGGCCAAGATTACTATATTACATAATCAAATCAAGCACATCAACACAAAGTACCATTTAATTCGACATAATGTCTAACAGATTGTTTCACAATTGAACAAATTGTATCCATCTTTACAAAAGCACTTGAAATAGAAAACTTTGAAAAGTTCAAAACAATGTTTGGACTTACAAACACCCATTAGATTAAGAGAGAGAATGTCAAATACCCTTGTATCCATCTTTACAAAAGCACTTGAAATAGAAAACTTTGAAAAGTTCAAAACAATGTTTGGACTTACAAACACCCATTAGATTAAGAGAGAGAATGTCAAATACCCGACTTCTGATATTATGATATGGTAAATATTTAAAATCTAGGCGAAAAATGAAATGCAAAAAATGAAAATCCATAAATGAATAAAGCAATCATTCTCACCTTTGTAATAGGTAAACCTAAACAAAGTCAAGTGAGTGTTTTTAGGTGATTGAAAGATTTAATGATAATCTCCTCACAAGATTGAAGTTATTCAACCCGAACCTATCAAATAATTAAAATATAAAGATTAGAGAAGGGTTATTTCGTATGTGTTTGTTTCGGGAGGATGTTTGGCCGGGTCACTGATGGCATCGCCGTAATATGAGTAAAGAAGGTTGGTAGATATAATGAGAAGGGAAATAGGACTGATTGCTTATTCAACAATAGAAATATGTCTAAATTCGACGTGGACTGAGAAATTTGCCAGTGATTCCATTTATTTTTTATTGGACGGGAATGAAGCTAACTGTCTCTGAATTTATCAAGATGAATGCGTTTCTGTATTTGTTGTGTTAATTGAGATTCTGTATTTATGGATTATGTCTAAATTCGACGCGGACTGAGAAATTTGCTGGTGATTCCAATTTTTTTTTATTGGACGGGGATGAAACTAACTGTATCTGAATTTATCATGAGTTTCTATATTTGTTGCGTTAATTGAGATTCTGGTTTTATGAATGGGGATCATGAAATTTTCATGCTATAAATTAATGTCTTCATATCGGATTCCATGAATCAAAACAGTAAATCAACTGTGTAAGAAACTTGGCAAACTGTTATTTGGCCTTTAGCCCAGCATGGGGAGCACGCATTCTAAGAAGGGGGTAGAAAGGTATAATGGTCATGGGTTCTGCAATTCCAGACAAGATATATTGGAGGACCATGATAGGCATTCAAGTTCAGAAATGGCTGCCAAGTTAAGCACATGGTCCAGAGTCCACAATTTTCTTGTCAAACGCAAAAAAACCAAAGTTGCGGACGAGGGCTTGAGCTTGCCCAAAGAAAATGACATCAGGAGATGGAGGGTGCCCCCAGGGAACGAACATAAGGTGGTGCTGTATTTTACGAGCTTGAGGGGCATCAGAAAAACATTCGATGACTGCTGCATTGTGAAACTGATTCTTGGTGATTCTAGGGTTTTGGTGGATGAAAGGGACATTTCAATGCATGCCCCATTCCGACAACAATTACAGGATCTGTTGGGGATGCCCATAAGGGTCCCTAGTTTGTTTATTGGAGGGAAATACATTGGTGGGATTGAGGAAATCCTGCAACTGCATGAAACAGGTGAATTGGCTAAGTATCTCCAAGGCTTCCCCCTGCACACTTGTTCTACCAGGCCCTGCCATGGTTGTGGTGACGTGAGGTTTGTTCCCTGTCCCAACTGTGATGGCAGCCGCAAGGTTTTCACAGAAGACAATGGTGGTCAGCCCCGGGGGCTGTTCGTGAGGTGTCCCGAGTGTAATGAGAATGGGCTCATCAGTTGCCCTCTGTGCTGTGTCGCTGCTTTTCTCAAAATCTAAGTATCCTAATCACAGTTCTTGTCTATTTGTTCACATCACAGCTCTTGTATATTCGGTCGCATCACAGTCCAAGCAAGCATGTAGTCCCTGTACAGAAAAATAAAAATATTGTGGTTGACGAATATGATGATGATGGCATATCCATGCATGCAGTTCCTTCTGAACAAATAAAAAAAAATTGTTTATAAAGGTCGAAAGCTTTGCGGTCTGCATTGGTTTATAATATATCCTAGTCTACTCATCTTCAGCTTGAAATCCATCTTCTATATTTTGATTGAATTTTTTATATTTTCGTTAATCCATGCATGCAGTTATTTCTCAACAAATAAAAATATGGTTTATAATGGTTGAAAGCTTTGCAGGTTGCATTTGTTTATAATAGATCTCTAGTCTAGTTATCATTAACTTGAAATCCATTTTCTAAATTTCTATTGAATTTTGTTTTCTTTATTAATTTTTTTTTGAGTATATTAATTTTTATTGAACAATTGAGTTTTTACTTGTGACTAAATATTTATATTGAATATATTATTTTTTCAAGGAATTTAGACTTTTGTGATCCATAACGTTTGTTTAGAAAAATCTTTGGCGAAATCACCTAATTGATCATTTGTCGACGCGTTTCGAACCAACTAGTGTGGTTCATCGTCAGGACAAGTTGAAGATACAGATCCAGTATAGCGAGTTAAATAGTCCAAGCAGAGACTCCAACGGCTAAAAAGACTAACGGCTATTTTTCAACTTAAGGACCCAGTCAAACCCCTTTAACTAAATTAATATTAATATTCTTTATAATTATTATTATACTACTAGAGCTAAGTAAACTGGGTAAAAATTAACTAGATCAGAGATTATTAATCTATTTATATATTTAATATATAATTATATATAATATTTTTCAATATCTAATATAATACTATATTTAATATTTAGTTTTTAAATTATTAGAAAACTATAATTTTTACTAAAAATTGAATTAGATCAATGGTTAGTTATCAAACTAAATCATTTATTTATTTAAAATATTATATATATATATATATATAAATTAATATATTACCATACCTAACATTCTAATAATATTATATTTAATGTTTAAATATATATATATATATATATATGTGTGTGTTTTTTTTTTTTTTTTATTTATATATATATATATATAAATATATCAATTTAAAATTCTTTAATAACTAATCATTCTAATAAAAATTTTATTTAAAGTATAGATATTAAAATATTATATCAATTTCTATTTATATAATTAAAAAACTTTTTTTAAAATTTTTATCCTACACTATCTCTTAAGGTTAGTTCAATTAACTAGAACTAACAAAAAATCAAAATTAATCAAATGAATAAATGAAAAGTAATATTGATTAGTTAAGAAAAATGCATATTTTAATTATACATGTATTTATAGCATAAGGATGTTAAAAATATAAGGTTAATAAAAGGTAAATAATTACCGTACAATCTAAGGATAGTTCAATCATATATTATGTTAAATATTCCCAGTTTGCCAAATTTAATAATCTTCGAATATAAAGGGAAAAAGAGGGGACTAAATCAAGATCATAAGGGCGATAATTAAAAGGAGAACAAATCAAATCAAGAGAAAAGCAAGCAAATAAACCACAAACACAGAGGAAACAAATCTTAAGGAAAGGAAACAAGAAACACAATTTATTTATTAAATTTTAGAGTCAACAATGTTGAATAAATAAGCAATTTACATGAATTATGAAATTTATATTTTTATTTATCTTTAAGAGCTATGTTAAAGGGTTCGGTTTTTAACTAACTAATATAGATCCATTTTAATTATAAATTTGAGTGAATATTTTTTATTATTATATTAAATATTGTTTATAAAGGTTGAATGTTTTTCCACTTGCATTTATTTGTGATAGACCTTAATCTAGACCTGTGATAAACCTTAATCTAGTCATCTTCAGTTTGAAATCCATCTTCTATATTTCCAATGAATTATTTTTTTCTTTATTAAAGCCTTTGAGTTAATATTTCCTTTAAACATATTAACTTTTATTAAACTTTTGAATCAACATTGTTAAAGAAATAATATTCAAATGAATATTAATCTTTATTAAAGTCAAATCTTATTAAATATATTAATCTTTATTAAACCCTTGATTCCTTTATTAAACTTTGGAGTCAACATTGTTGATTACATTTGTTGATTACATGAATTGGGAAATTTATACTTTCATCCATCTTTAAGAGTTATGTTCAAGAGTTTAGTTTTTAATTAACTAGTATAAATTTATTTCAACTGAATATTTGCTTTAAATATATTTAATATTATCTATAAAAATTGAAAGTTTTTTGGATTGCATTTTTTTTTATGATAGATCCTAATGCAGTAATCATCCGCTTGAAATCTATTTTTAATATTTCCATTGATTTTTTTTAATCCATTCATGCAATACTTTGTGAACAAAAAAATATTGTTTTTATAATAGGCATCATGAGTTTGAAATCCATCTTCTAAATTTTCATTCAATATTTTTTTCGGAATTTTTTTTTGAACTTTTGAGTTGTTACTTTTGAGAGTAAATATTTATATTTAATATATTAATTTTTATTAAGCTTGAGTTTTTATTAAAAAATTGAGTAAAAAATGTTGAATAAATAATATTTCCATTTAATATATTAAACTCTTAGTTTTTTATTAAGAATAAATAAACAATTTACATAAATTGAAAAATATCTAATTTCACATATTTTTAAGAGTTATGTTAAGAGTTTGGTTTATAATTAATCAGAATAGATTAATTTATCTATGGATTTGAATATATATATATATATATATATATATATATATATATTAAATATTGTTAATAAAGATTAAATATTTTTCTAGCTGCATTTATTTATGATAGATTCTAGTCTAATCATCTTTAGGTTAAAATCCATCTTTTATTTTTCTAACGAATTATTTTTTTCTTTATTAAAACTTTTGAGTTAATATTTCTTTTGAGTATATTAATTTTTATTGAATTTTTGAGTTCTTTATATTGAGTAAATATTCCTATTGAATATATTAATCTTTATTAAACTCTTGGGTGTTTTATTAAATTTTTGAGTCAACAATACATAAATAATATTTCCATTGAATATATTAATCTTTATTATACTCTTGAGTCCTTTCTTAAATTTTTGAATCAACTATGTAGAATAAATAATAGTTCCATTGAATATATTAACTTTTATTAAACTCTTGAGTTCATTATTAAATTTTTGAGTCAACAATGTTGAATAAATCAACAATTTACATGAATTGAGAAATGTATACTTTCATCTATAATGGAGGAAAGAATGTTTGCTTTCTTTGGAGGAAGATAGATTTATAGCAGGATTCCATCAGCAGGTACAGAAAGTAAGAGAAAAGACCTGGCATGATAGACATATTAAGCAAAAGAAGATCTAGGTAGGAGACCTTGTTCTCCTTTATGACAATAAGTTTGCAAAATTTCCAGGAAAATTCAAGATGGATTGGTTGGGCCCATACAGCATCAAGCATATTACTGATGGAGGCACACTTCAATTAACAAAGTTAAATGGAGAATTGGTTCAAGAAAGAGTAAATGGTAGTAGGTTGAAGTTGTACAGGGACAACCCTTCCCCTATAGCTTTGCTCTAAAGAAAGAAGAAAAGTATTAGTGCTACCTAGAGTTGAAAGTGGGCAATGGACTATAAACTATGCTACATAGAGAGCTTGATGTAGGAAGTTACTTCGCTATAGTCTGGATTATGTCGAATTTCGTAGGAGCCTTGACGTAAGAGGGGTTGTTCGCTACAATATGCGATGCATCGAATTTCAAAGGAAAAATATGATCGTTAAAAAGGAAAGTTGTTGTTAAAATATGCAGAGAGATGCATTTATGAGGACAGATTGACCAAATCTAGTGATATATATGCAATTAATGATCAATATGTCATCTAAATACACCACCACAAATGCATTGGTGAAGGGTCACAAGATGTCATTCATCAATCTCATGAAGGTTTCAGGGGCATTCGTCAACCTCTAAAAATTGGTTCCCACACTCTACATGCCTGCAAATGTACTTCCATCCTGGATTCCTATATCCAGTAATTATCTGCATCAAAATCAGGGGTTGGTACACAATGCTCACTTTCTTTAGATTTTGTTGTACAGGTACCTTCCTTTGAAATCCTTGTAACCTGATTCTTTGACTTTCCCATCTCTATGCTCTGAAAACTGACTTCCAGCGGTTAAGCTGTTACTGAAGGAACCAAACTCTAATACCAATTGTTGGAAATAATGAGAGGGGGGTTGAATCAGTATTTCTTAGCAATTAGCACTTTTAAATCTTTTCAGAGCATTAGTTAATATTCAATTATTATTAATGTTTATACTGTAATAATAGTAATATAAGAACACAGTAGACACAAGAATTTTAGGTGGAAAACCCCCTCTGGGTCAAAAACCACCGAACGTTTTTCTAATAAATTCTTTAATCTTCAGCCCCAACTGAAATGAAAGCAACAACTTCCTAGAATTCTAGAAAAGAATTCTTCTCTAGCTCACACTGGAAGGACACCCCAACGCCCTGGTTTCTTTAGAGTCAACTAAATGGATGCCCAACATCCTAGATCAACCTACCAGTCTGAAGTGTTCACAAGCTCCAACCTGTAGGCAACTTCATACACCAACCTAGCACCTCCCTGCCACCCTATAAAGACAAAAGTAAATTTAAAAGTGTGGACTCCCGTACCAGGGACAATGATCCACAATACAATATGATTTACAACGATTTTCTTGTACTTGAATGAACACTAATCACACTATTACCTGCAACCCAACCATGACATCATCCCAACAGAGACTCCTATACCTCCCAATAATGCCTTTTCGACTCTAGGCAAATTGACTCTTTTACAATAATGACTCTTCCAATGATGATACTTTTACAAATGACTCTTTTACAACTTTACAATGTTGAATCTTGGCCTTGACACTTATTCATAATATATGGATGGCTTTCATGCCTTCAAAAGATGTCCCACTGCAATTCTTCCTTTGATTTGATACTTCTGCTCTTGAATTCTTGTTTGAAGTTGTACTTGAATCTTCTTCTACTTGCATGCAAAATTTGCCCAGCGAAACCAATCACAAAACAAAACAAAATACCCTTCAATTTACCTCTGCTTGCAAAACACATGTAAGTGCATAATAATGAATTAATACAAATTAAAATTACAATGTGTACCTAAAGTGTGCTTGTCACTTTTGTTGTTTACTTATTGCAACAGTAAACAAAGACTCCCACTCTTGATATAGGCCTGGACTCTATATAAGACTATATCCAAAACTGAACTAAAGATATATACAATAAAAAATGATGACATACAAGTAACATGAACTTACAACATCATATAGATTTAGTAGACTTGGTGTAGCATCAAGAATATGTAGCATCAAATGTGTAGTATCAAGAATAGGACATCTGAAATGTGGTATCAAAACTAACTGACATATAGAGACATAGAGATTAACTGAAACACAATATATACTTACGTTGTCCTACAAAAACATATGTTAGAGATGATACTCAAAATTCAAATGTAAACACTAATCATACATATCTTACTGTAGGAGACTTACCCTTGACTGTTGATGTGTGGTCCTTACTGTAGTGATCCTTGAATGCATGTTGTTTCTTGCTTTCTAGGTGTTTGATATTGAATCTTTTGTATCTATGAAATTTCAGATATCCATGGTCTAAAATTTCATCTTGCAGTAGCCCTCTAAGTTCTCTTTCCAACCCCATAGGTCTGATCATGATTGGAGTCTTCCAGAAATAGTTATGCCCAATATTCCACGATGGCCTGATTATAGACTAGTTCAGTAGATCGAACTTGTACGAAGTGCCACGTGTCACTGTTATGACCTTCGGCCCTAAAAATGCTACTCAAAAAATTATAGTCCGTCCTATTTCTGTTAATATTTATGAAATTTGAATTCTCAAAGAGAATTTTATGACGATTTTCCCAACGTCCCCTGTTTGACATGGAATTTGGGAGCCTGTGAAAACCCTAACTTCCTCAGATCATATCTCCGAAAATGTAGGGGCCTAAGATCTGAAATTCGGTCATGAGGTTCATCAAGATTTTGGCTTAAATGGGTTTTAATTGCATCTTCTGAAGCATCACAGAAAAAAGGTTATAGTGAAAATTCCACGATGTCCTGTTTGGAGCCACACAATCCCTACTAGAGGAGGATATGAGGGTCATTATTTATATGAATGTCTTGAGTTGAGAGGGTCCTCAATAAGTGAACGTGGGAGGGATTTTAGGAGAAAAAAAATATCATTAATTATTGACTATTAAATGACCACAACCAATTATGAGTGCCATGCCACAAACCCATAGGGTTTTATCCCACTAACTGGGGTTACTAACTTCAAATGCAAATAACTCTCAAACCGTGAAGAACTGGGAGGCATACCATATATCAATGAAAACATCTCGACGAGTAGAATCCATCAAGAAGAGTTTTGAGGCAAAATAATATTATTTTTTAAGTCAAAATTCCCTTGCAAGATCAGGGTAGCCCTTGGTGCTGCTTGAGTTGACATCAATGACAACCACTGATCACATAAGCAACAGTTCTTGTGGATGTGGCCCCACACTAGGGTGGGCCATGGTAAATTGGTGTTTTGATGTGTATATTTTCTTATTATCTGTCGTAGAGTAATAGTTTTTACAGTTTCATTTTACTTCATCACGGTGATGGTTTATGGTTTTATTTGGCATGTTTAAGTGATTAATCTAATGTGGCAAAGTGATTTATAATTGTTAAGAATAAGATAACATAATAATAACACATCTCCTAATCCTTCAAGGATACAAAAACCTGGTTCTTCTTTCTCCCATAGTCACTTCGGGTGAGACTGCGATTTGCTTGTAGTTCATTGCCGAAAGGGCCAATGATTGAAGGTTTTGTTGGTGCGCAGTATAGATTGAACCTCGGTCAGCCCAAACCAAGCCAACACACCCAATGTTGATCATGGCACTGCTTGTACTTAACATTGGCTTTGTCCAATATATCATGGACCTACTGGCAGATGTGTTGAATGTCCTCAATGATGTTGTTAGTCCTGTCGGCTTCAGACTGGACATGAGACAAATCTACTTGAGTAACTACAAATGGTATGGCCACATCAATGGGACATAATGGCTGAAATCCTAGCCCTACCTGAAAAGGGTTGTGGCTCATTGAGCTGTGGAGGGCTCTGTTGTAGTTGTGGTAAGCTTTCATCCCATGTGCATGGATGGTTCGAGTTGTACATGCGTATAATGTGTACGATCATATTGTTGACAACTTCTATTTGGCCATCTGTATGGGGATGGAATGTTGTGGACTTAGTGAGTTTGGTATTCGGAATCGACCAGAGACTTGACCAAAATGCACTTAGGAATCTATTGTCCTGATCAGAGACAATGGACTGTGGGATCCGAAAGTGTACCCACACTCACTCAAAGAAGAGCTTAGTAGTGGCCTCTATTGTGATAGTCTTCTTGCAGGCTGCCATAATGGCCATATTAGAGAATCTGTCGATGATCGTGAAAACGTAGTCATTGTCATGCTTAGTAGAAGGCAGGCCCGACATGTAATCCATGGAGATGGATTCCCAAGTTTGATTAGGAGTAGGCAGAGGAGTATATAGGCCTTTCTTCTTGATGGTTGGTTTGGCAATGGCGCAAGCAGTGCAGGATTTAATGTACCTCCCAACATCCAGACGAAGCTTCGACGAATAAAAATACTTATGCAGTACTGCCACTATTTTCTCTACTCTGAAATGTTCAGCGACTAGAATGTAGTGCACCTACTAGATCATCTTAGGACGCTCGCTTGAAGGAACACAAATGTGTCCTAGGTGGCATCACAATGCATCCTGGAGTTGAAAATTTGGAACTTTCTTACCTTCCAGGAGTGTCTGGTATGTGCTGTCGAATTCTAGATCGCTCTCGTAAAGATGTGGCCACCCCGAAGTCTCGTGCGCACAGGAGTCAAGCACAATGATCAGCACCATGACTAGTGTTTGGCTAAGGAAGTTTGCAACATTATTGGTGTTTACCCTCTTGTACTTAATGTTCAAATGGAATTGTTGTAGGTATGTGGACCATTCTTATGGCAATCATTCTGCAACTTCCCTTGTGTCTGTATAAACTTCAAGGGTTAGTGGTCTATGTGGATGTCCATTTCTCTCCCCATAATGTAATGCTTCCATTGACGAAAGGCCTGCACAATGGAATACATTTCTTTGTAGTATGTGGGATACTTTCATATTGTTTCTGGAAGTGTCTCACTATGAGAAGCCATTCGATGCCCTTGTTGAGTAGGAACTACACCAATAACATAGTTGGAGGCGTTTGTCTCAATCTCAAATGGTTGTTGTAGGTATGGTAATGTGATCACTGGTGCATAGCAGAGGAAATGCTTCAACTCGAAAAATGACCTATGTTGGGTTTCAGACCAAAAAAACTTTTCTTTTGCTTTGCCCTTGGTGACTTGACTTAAAGGCCAAGTGATATGAGAGAACCCCAACACGAACATGCGGTAGAAATTGGCAACACCCAGAAAGTTGCAGAGCTCTGTTAGAGTGGTTGGAGCTAGCCAATCCCGAATGACTTGTATCTTGGTTGGGTCCACATGCACACCTTGCTCATCAATGATGTACCCCATATATTGAATTTGGGTCATGCCAAAAGTGCATTTCTCCAAATTGGCACACAATTGGTGTTGTTGCAGGGTTTGAAGGACCTGTCGAATATGGTGAAGGCACTCTTCCCAACTCTGGCTGAAGATCAATATGTCATCTAAATACACCACCACAAATGCATTGGTGAAGGGTCACAAGATGTCATCCATCAATCTCATGAAGGTTTCAAGGGCATTCGTCAACCCGAAAAGCATGGCCAACCATTTGAAAAGGCCCTCCTTGGATTTGAAGGCAGTTTTCAACACATCGAAGGGTTCGATAGGCACTTGGTGATAACCAGACTTCAATTCAATCTTGCTAAAATATTTGGCCCCCTTGAGCTGGTCCAGAAGGTCATCAATTCATGGGATTGGGTACCTATTCCAGACAGTGATCTTGTTCAAAGCCCGATAGTCAATAAAGAGTCTCCAGGTCCCGTCCTTCTTCTGTACCAATACAATCAGGCTCCCACAGGGTAATGAGATTGGCTTGATGTGCCCTTTATGCAATAGCTCCTGAATGTGCGTCTTGTTCTCATTGTTCTCCATAATAGAACATCGATTGATTGGTCGATTGGGTAGCGGTGCCCCTAGGGTCAGATCAATGAAGTGATTGACCTGACAGTGCAAAGGTACCCTTGTAGTTGAGGCGAAAATGTCCTTGTACTCCTCCATGACCTTGTCCATTTGTTGCTATTGTGTGGAGGAGTCATGTCTAGAAGTTGTGGCCACAACCTTCTTCTTTCCTCGAGGAAAAATCATAAGGAAAACAAATTTCCTCGTCTAGGAAATGATCTTACTGCATTGCTTTGTAGTGATCAAAGAGATGGCGGTAGGCGGGGCTACCTCCGATATCTTGTACAACTTATTTCCCAAAGTAATACTCACAGAGCAAGGTCTAGACTCATATACAACATGTCGCTTCCATAAGTGTGGTTGTCCTAATAATACATCACAAACTTCAAGAGAAGCAACATCACACAATACCTCATCCATGAAGGGCTTGATGCTATAGGGAAGGCGACATTTTTGGCTGACGCAGAGATCTCGTCCTTAGTGAAGCCACCTGATAGTGTGCGACTGCTGATGTGTTGTAGTCGGTAGGCCTCGTCGCTTCATGACCTATGATGAAATGAGGTTCTTTTGGCTCCCGTTGTCGATAATGAACTGCAGCGGAGAACCTTTCACCCACATTTGTGAGTGGAAGAGGCATTCTCCCTCCTATGGATCTTCCAACTCATTCTTCTAGATCTTGGTGGTGGCCACAGTGGCACTGGGCTCTGTGTCAATGATATGCTTCCTTTTTTCATTCCCCTTTTCAGGTTCTGACTCAAATTCAAAACATGGGTCTAATTTGGAAGTCTTCAGCTCGGCCATCAATGGCTACTTGGCCCAAAACTCACTTGTGTTGCAAGTGGAGCTCTTATGGAACTCACACCATTTTACCATTTCATTATTTATCTTCGTGGTGTTGTTATTTGCTTATGGCTTCGACAGGTTGTCTTGGGTCACCCCACCTTAGCTCTGGCCTTTTCTCTGTGGTTTGGGGGCACCGTTTCCTTGCTTCGGATTCGTAGATCCAAAGTCTCACTTCTTTTCTTTAAACTTATGCTCAATCTTGACAACATATCGATATGTCGTGTCGAGCGAGGAGATGTTGAGGAAATCCATCTCATCCTGGATGTAATTGTGTAGACAGCTGTGGTACTTGAGTACCAAATGCCACTCAAAATCCTTGATACCCAACTTAGTGCGGAGGGTATGGAAAAAATTTGTGAACTCCGGAACATCTTAGTCCCTTCCTTGTCGTAGTGTGGTCCACTTTATGTATTTATCTTCATAGCTCCCGACAGGGTAACATTTTTCCTTAATGGTGTCTCGAAAAGAATCCCAAGTGGGTGCGACTGAAAACAGTGAGGTTTCCCTCTCGTCCTTTTGTTCATAGTAGGTTTCCCACTAGTCCTTGATGTGTGGGTCAGCTTTGAGAAGTGTAAAAGTAATCTTTTCCCGATTGGAAAAGCCATGAACTGGAAAATATCCTTCCAACAGATTCAACCATTTATCTATGGCGTCTTCATCTATCTGGTCCTCGAATATGGGAATATCAAAGTTAACTTGTACCTTAAAAGGAGTGGCACCTCTAGAGTGGTTGCTGGATGAAGATGTGTCACCTGTGGGTAGTCGTCGAAGGATCTGGGCAATGTTATCCATCACCACCTTCCTCTATCGCTCAAGGGCTTCCTCGAGCAATATTTTGAAAGGATATCCTGCCTCCTTGTCTTTCTTTTCTTCTACCATGGGAGTTTGTCAGGGTTTGTAAGGCTAGTCTTGCAAAGGTTCAACCAGATCGAGCCCTAACTCCTTATACCCTGACCTCGTTGGGGATATGCAAATAAAAATAGAGAAAGAGAAGACCGCTTTGATATGACTGATCTGAAATTAAACAAGAACATAACAAATTACAGGTATAACCATAAATACATAAATACAACATAAATAACACTTCATTACATTAATATTAGAATATTGAAATATGCTTACAAACAGAATGGAAATAAACTAGCTCGAATGATGGTAGCTTATCTCTGAGAAGCAATGTGGAGGCTACATGCCTCTGAATTGTGTTACAATGAGGCTCAAAGGCCTATTTATTATTTAGAAATAATGAAAAATCCTAAAAATAAAAAAACCTAACCCCAGAAGATGAAGAGCCAAAACTGTGGGCCTCATTTGGGTAAATTGGTACATCAACTTCCCAGGGTCGTAACTTTAGCATACAATCTTCATTTGGCTATCATAATAACTCGTTTCGAAGATCTCAAAGAGGAGGCCAAATAAAATGGGGTGTTTGTTTGAGATTATTTTAGTCTCTCTGTTTTCCCTAAAAATGTTGTTTAGGGCCTCAAAACGACTCTCGAAGTTTAGGACCCGAAAAACTAAAAAAAATAGTAAACTATGCTACAATTAAGGAAATTGAAAAACTGAAAGAGACAGTGTTGACGGTCCAAATAGAATAAATAGGTGGCCACCAATATCCACCTTGATCAGTCTCTCAACGCAACTAAATGTCATGATTCCTCTTATTACTTATTAAGATCCTTCAAATTAGTGATAATATTTTTCTTTGTTTCAATTATGGGTAATGTAAAACTCCATTTTACCAACACTATAACAAAAAAAATTACACAATTTAAATCAAAGCATCAATATATAAAATATATTTTAAATTTTGCAAAATTACTATTTTAACATCAATAAATATAATATAATTTTAAATTTTGCAAAATTACTATTTAAAATGAATAATTATTTGTATGAGCAAATATTAATGAATGAGTATTCATAATCTATACTTAATTAATTAATCATCATATTTGTATTAGTCATGTTCGGAATAGAATATGGGTAATGACTATTCATAATCTATAATTAATAACATTATTTTAAGTAATAAATGTAATGATCAAATACACTACATAAATTATCATGCATATTATGAATAACATTATTTTAAGTAATGAATGTAATGATCAAATATACTACATAAATTATCATGCATAAATATAGATACAGTGGTAAAGATAATTCAATTTCATAGCATAAAATAAGGGGAAAAAATAAATTCTCTGAACTTTATCCATTTATAATAATTTTGATGTTTATTATTACCTATAAAAATGAGGATTCTAGTTTTGAGTTATACCATCAAACTATGTCGATTTCTAGTTGTTTAAGTATAAAGTTCTTTTAAATATATATATTAATTTGATGTTTTTAAAAATTAAATATTTTTCTTAATTTAAAAAAAATGTATTCAATTTTTTATTCTTTATTATAATGTGATTATTTTATTTTTATAGATACACTATTATTTTTAAATATTTAAAATATTTTTTTGTTTTCATTTCTTTGGAATGTGGGTGTTATTTTTGATTAATTTTTTGGCTTAATTTGGCGAATGATTTTTCCCCTTTAATTTAATTTTGGTTAAGTTATTAAGGTTATAATCTAATTCATATTAATGTACTATGGTTTTTCCCTGATGGGTTAATCCATTTTGGAATGTGTGTTAGTATGGACAAGTGTTACACGCACCCCATATGTGGAAGCGTGGTATTATGAGATTGGGACATCAATCTTTCGTGGAATTTCCTCATCAATATGTGAGGGTAATGGGAGAAGCATATCACAACTTGCTAGTTTTGTTCATAATATCTGGTGTGGTTCATACATGTTTAGGTCGGTAACCATAATGGATCTGACATGCTCAACCACGGGAGAGAAGGATGCATGCTCTCAGTGTATTATGGCTCACTGTAACACACAAGGAATGTCTTCTTTAACAAGTGTGCCACAATTAACACTTGGCTACTCTTCGTCCTTCACTGGAAGCTTAACGATATCTTCATCTCATGGTGTTCCTCTTCCTCTAGTGATTACAAATGGGCTGCATCTTTAATAGGTTGGCGAGCATACATTATACTCTGTGGATATGTTACAAGTCTTTATGGTCCTTATGTTTTAGTTTATCATTTCATGTTCGACACTGTGTGCTGGGTGTTGACAAAACCATCTCTCGATATATTGAGATATCCTTGCTCGAAGGAGGGAATTGGGGTTTTACGATCCTTTTTCTTCAAAGGCTTTTGAAGCCAATGCTTTTTATCCTTTTCCTCCATAGCATAACTTTAGGGCCTATCTTTGAATCAGTGGTCATGCGTCCATCATCAAGGCTCCAAGGCTTAGAATTTCCAGGTGTCCCTTTCAACTGCTCGTTTTGGTATGTGAGGTTTGGTACCCAGAGATATTTTTGATCTGATTTTAATAATATCTCTCCCATGTATTTCTAGTTTTAAAATGGGTAATTTTATGGCTTATTGTGTTTAATTTTGGGTCACAATGCTTAATTTTGATGTCTGGTAGTGAATTATGGCCTGCGATAGATAATTATTTTCCTTAGTATCACGTGGATCATCATTTTCTATCAAATGGTTGCCACAACTATCTTTTGATTCAGTCAGGTTACAAAAATAGGTTTATAGGTAAGGATACTCAATTATTGGATAGTGTACAGACTCTTCTTGTTTTAAAATGTATCTATGGGGTTAATACATACTAGTTCCAAAAGGTCATGAGATTGTACACTCTAAAATTCACTGCTAGTTCCTGCATTACTTTCACGTCATAAGAAATTGACGCCTATTAAGGGTGACTACAATTAAAAGTTGTAAAATATTTATACTTGGTGAAAGATTTAATCCTATTTGGGTTTGAGTATCGCAAGGGTTCTAGTTTTTTTGGGTATTGTCCAGTACAGGGCTTTGTGGGATTTGGAGATGACATAGTTCTATTTGGAAGTCCCCTTACTATTTTCTCTGTGAATCCATATTTAAGTCTTAAGTTTAGTCTTGGGGTCGATCAACCTATTGTGAGTCTTGTGTACCCTCTATTGACTATGCCACCTTGATAAATAATGGAAATCCGTAGGGGTAGCGTCAACAGTAGTTCTATTTCTCAGCCAAGACATCTTTTTGGATGGAACTCGGTAGCAATATTGTTTGACTCAGTTCCCCTAGAGATTAGAAAGGAGATTCGACACATTGAATCTAGCGAGTTTGGTGACAAGGCATGCTTCTCTAATTCAGAGGTGGGTAATCACAATTTCAAATAGATTCTTGACCTTGGGAAATTTAGAATAAGAATATTGAATTTCTTACAATTTGTCGTAGGTTATCAGTAGTTGGACACCTTATTCCCTTTGGTGCTCCGAGATAAATGGGTGGATAATTACAAAGTGTTTGTAGGTCAAGAGGATATAAAATGTCTCCTAAGGAGTATTTTCTATAGCCTAGATGACATACTTATATGCTTGCAAAGGCTGGAAAAGTATGTTGTATTAGATTATGATTCTGACTTTGAGATCCTCACTAACACTCTAGTAGTGATCTATGTTCAACCAGTCAAGATAGCATCAACTCCCCACAATGCTCCACCAGCTAATGGAGCTCCCCTTTCTCCATTGCTCATCTCTGACTGAAAGCATTGTCTTGGTTGCAAAGTTTTTGGTTTTGGCATCTCTCCTTAGCATCCTCTGCATACGAGTGGATTTGGTGGATAACGACATCCACCCAGAAAACTCATCGCCATCCTTCACTGGTCCCTCATATTAATGCACTAGAGGGCCTTTCTTTTTGTTCTTTTTTTTAGTACTCATAAGCTTATAACTTCTTGTTTTGACACATTGTTACAATTGCCTGGTTAATGTTTCATAAAACAATGTTAAAGGATGGTCAAGGTAGTTTTATGGTTTTGTAAATCTTTGATGATACTTACATACATATATGGTTATAGTTTTCTGCACTCCGAGATCAATCCTTTTTATCACCGTGTACTCAATGTAAAATCATTTTATTAATGGAAATTTTGTACCAGCTTACAAAAAGAAAAAAAGGAATAGGGTTTTGGATGTTATGAATTAATTAAATATTATATTATACATAGTCTAGGTAATACAATGAAGAGAATAGAAATGTGGCTTAAAATTTGTTTGTTTTCTAGGTTAAGGGTTTCAAGGGTAATTTTATATGTACTATGTATATGTTATTATGAAATTATTTTTATTTTTCTTAAGAATCTATATTTCACTTCAAAAGCATAAACTTACATCTTTTCTTTTGCATTAGATATATTGTAAAATGACGTGTCCCGTCAAAGTGGATTATTATTCATTTACTTTAACATTATTAAGAGATTGATTTACTCCTATTCATGTTCATATGTTATTTTTGGAATATGGTTCATAATATTTGGTACCAAAGCATACAATCCTAAGGGTTTTCTCATTTAAATGAGACGTCTTGGTTTTTTGCTATAGTTGTTTTCTTGTAGGTTTCAAAAAGTGAAATTTTTTGGAGACTAAAGATGCATAGCAAAGTACTTGTGATAAAAGTTCCAAATTCTAGGATTATATACTTTAAAAAATATAGGCTATGGAAACTTAGGTTTTCACTGGTCCTAAAATTAGTCCCAAATGGGTCACCTTAGGATTTTTATTATAATATTTGTTTTTGTGAGATACAGATAGATAAATTTTAGAATACTAGGGTGACATAATGAAGTATTCATGGTAACAATTTTAGATTTGTGTCCATTATAATTTTCAAGTTATATAATATTGAATTTAGGGCTTTTGAATAGTCCTAAAACTAGTCTCAAATTGGTGTTAGGGGTAAAACAACCATATTTGATTTTATATAGATATACAATACTACTAATTTTAGTGTAGATCATAGCATATCAAATTAAAAGTTCAAAATTATCCTCCAAAAATTGATGTGGTAGTCCATACAAATGCACTCTCCCAAAAAGGAATGAATTGGAAGTTTTGGGAAATTTACTATAAACTTTTTATTGGCACATCATAATTTAGTCAAACCTATGGAATTGTATAAAAAAATATTATTCTACCTTAGTTCAAAAATTTAGAATCAAAGGGGAAAATGATCATATTTATGTAATGTGCAAGGTTGACTCGTAGAACAATCTCCAAATCAAGGTCTAAAAGGTATGTAACTTGCAGTTGACATAAATTTGATTGGAAGATCTATTTCTTGATTCAAAAAGAGTGTGGTGAAGTTTTTCTTTCCAAAGGGGAAAAACCCATAATTTTTATTCAACTTTTAAAAAAAGAACAAAATTACATTTTTTAGATGCTAACCACATTTTGTAAGAGAAACATCTCGGCTTATGTGCATAGTAAAAAAAAACTAAAAGAATGATAATAACAAAAGCCTGTGAGGCAAAGTGTGATAATAATCACTTAACTTATCTTTGTTTCCTTTCTTTTTCTGTACCTTCTTCCATCCTCTTGAGTTGGATTCGACTGGAACCATTGCAAAATTTCTTCTAATTGTCTTCGATGGGATTTCTTTGTTTGAATCTAAACTTTTTGAAATATTAACTCTCTTTGTGCCCATCGTCCCATCCTATTTATGAGCCATTTTTTTCTGTTGTTCTAATTCATGGATGATTTCTTATTTTGTATAATTTTACTTTTGGGTTTCATTTCCATTATGGGCTTGATCATCCCCTTCCTCTTGGTTTGGAGAATTCTCTGTGATTTATTCTTCTTCCTCCTCCATAATGTAGGTATCAAAAGGTTGTCATCCTTTTTTTTTGGGCCTATCCCTTTCTATTTTTTGGGCTCTTTTCATGTGGGGAAGTATTTTGCAAATGTCCTATTTTATAACATGATCAACATATGGATGTCATGTTTTCATATTATAGAAGTTGGTTGCACTGTAAGTTTTTATGTTTTAGTTAAATGAAGTCAAGTACACCTTGCCTGAGATCAATTTCTACATAGATTATGGCAAAGGTAAATAATCCTTTCTCCATTCTATCGAGGTCCATATTTTTGAATGACCCTAGGGTGTTCCCAATTTCCTCAAGAACCTTGTGATTCCAAAAGGGAAGGGGAAGATTTGGTAGCCTCAACCATACTATCATTGTTGAGACCACCATTGTTGTGGCATCAAAATTTGGGAAAAGCACATTGATGCAAAGCATTAGATATGGGCCCAAAATCATTGAACTTGCAAATCACTTCCATGGATTGAAGAATGAAAAGAAAAATACCTCTATTAGGTTCACCTCCATGGTAGGGGCTTATTGTTTTTTTTCATCAATGCAACATCCAATATTGTATTGTGGCAGATCTAATGGATTAGAGCCTTTTCCCTATGCTACATCCTTCTAGGAAACAAAACCTCTTGGGTTTCTGGCTCCTGAAGCACCCCCATATAGCCTTAGATTCAAACCAATGGTGGAATTGCTTGAGATGTTGTAATCCTGAAGCTGAAAATGATCTTGTATTTGGTTCCCTTGATGAAGAATATGCTGTGTATCTGTAGGGTATCCCAATCGATTCTCTATATACTGCTTGAGATGCACCACATGATCCAAACCCGAAACCAAGAAAGGGAGGACTTCATAATAAGGTTTTTAATGAATATTTGAAATTCATCCCCCTATTTCAACCCTTTGAACCCTTCATCAAACCCGGATCAATTATGACGGAGGCTTTTTTATGGTAGATCTACACCATTTGTGTTTAATGGTGTTGTCATTAATGTCAACCCTGGCATTTGAATTTGACTAAAACGCTTGTCATTAATGTCAAATGATTAATGAACACGCTAATATTTGTATGAATTACATCAAGTTGGAAGCTCCATTGAAATATGGTTGGAAACACTGGCTCTAGGCTTTGGGTGTTGGTCCAAAATTATCCAAGGGATCAAAATATGCTCAAAAATAAAAGTTCGTGGAATCACCCAAAACTGGTGCCAAATCGTATATCTCATCATTATGATTCCAATGACGCTTGAATCACCTCAATCTGACACTGTATATGAAATTTATCACATTCTAAAGTTTTTGGCAAACAACTAAAATGTAAACTTGTAGGATTGATTAGGCTGCTAATTGGGCAGGTCGTATGCTGACGTTAGATGCTGACTAGGAAAGTATAATGGGAATTATGGGCCAATGTTCTGAAGCCACATGGCAGTACTATATTGGTTGAGGTGTCACATTTTTATTAGTTGAAGGGTTGTGAAGTGGGAAATGATGAGGTGCCGGGTGGCCCAATGGGAGAGACCACATGGCCCTCAATTAGCGTGCCAAAATTTTGGTAGGTTAACTGACTGACCCAGTGGGGTTCGACCCCTCAACCTCTTGCACAACAGTCCATCACTCTATCGCCACACCACTCCATTGGTTCTTGTTTTATAATAATCGTCGATTATATTTGATGCGATATCATTGGTGGTTTGGGGGAGTGGTCGGGTCAGCAGGCTCACCTAACTAGCCCTAGCCCTAGTTGTATGGTGTTAATATTACCACGACATAGAAAAAGAAAAAAGGGGGTGGGGATTTAAGGCCTAGCCCCTAGTTCCATTGTTGACCACATGACCATGCGCGAAGGGATACAACGGAGGGGGCAGGTGAATAAGCCCTGCCCTTGGTCACGTAACCAACCACGAAACCAATTGCATAAATGGAGGAGGGCTAGGTCCATAGGGGTGGCACATGGCCCAGCCACTGGCCACATGTAAGCCCATGTTCCCATGGTCTTAAGATGTTTTTTGGGCACGAGTGGTCAATTTAAAATAGGAAAAAAATTACAACTTTTTGGGCAGGATTTCTGCCAGTCTCGAGCGAATTTGTTGCTCAACGGTTTGCCAAAAGGCACATTTTGTTTCTCAATTAGCTAGTTTTTCGATTTTGCAGGACATATAGAAAAGAAATGTTGCAAGAGGTTTAACTTGGTTATTTTTTAGACTTTTTGAGCCCAAGAAGAGCCTACACAGGGGTTTTTGGGTGTTTTGAACATAATGGCAGCATCAGTTTTGTGATTTGAGCACTGTATGTTGGAATTTTTGCAAATCCAAGTCCTTTTGATTTGCAGACAAAGATTGTTTTAAGGCCATATGGAGACCTTTCTTAACATGGGAAAATCCTATAAAGGGGTTTTCTATCCTTCCGGATACATCTGTAGTAGTTTATTCTTCATTAGAGCAGTTATTTTCAATCTTTTCTTAATTTTTTTGTGAATAAAGACCATTTCAAAACTTCTTTATGAAGTAGTTGAATTTTATGCTTTTGATCTCAGAATGAGTAAAAGGACTTGTTGCCACATTCTGTGAGAGATTCCTTTTTCTTTTGACACCATCATTTTATTTTTTGTTGAGTCAACTTGTGAGTGAGAGTTCTATGAAGGAGAATGTTTCTTTGTAAGAGAAACAAGTGCCACTCTAGAAAGAGGTTTACACTATGAGTCAAAGATTTGTAATGTACTCTTTTTGTTGTTGAGATCAATAAAGCAGCCTAGCCATTAGAGCAAGGGCTAGAGACGTAGCCCAGGAGGGGTGAACTCTATTATCACATGGTTTATTTTTACCATGTTGTTTTTCACATGATTTTGTTTCATATTTAAGCTCATAGAAAACTTAATTATTGAGTTGGAAAAGTTGCAAACGAAGTTAACTTTTGAACTCCCAAATTTATCTTGCAAATTGTTAGAGGATGATCGATTTCCATGATCGGATCAGGTGCCCTGGTTGATAGACAAAAAATGCACTTGTTGGTGGTTTTTGAAGTAGAAAACCATGGAATTTGTCATAGATATCCTCGCCATTTGATTCTCCTTGTTAAGAAAATTTCTATGGTATGTGGCATGCCCTAAGAGGCCTCCTAGTTTGTGAGATATTTATGTTTGAATTTGAAGACCCTAGTTTGAGGGGGGGGGGAATGCCACAGGGTGTTGAGGTGGGAATCCTCCATTGGCTAGCACATTAATTTTCATCAAGGGTGTTGGGGCTTTCCTAAATATAAGGATTAACTTATCTCTTGAAGGGCCTTAAAGATTATTTTCAAGATGTCTCGGTGCTTAAAGAAACTATAACCTAATCCTAAAAGGGTTGTGGGCTTACTTAAAACAAAAATTCAAAATTGAATACATTTACCCTCCAAACAAATTACTCTAACGATTTTATTGTCTTTTCCTCCTAAAATTACTCCAACAACTATCTTAGAAGTCCCTTCTATCCAAATAAAACATACATAAAACGACATTTGAGTTCCTCCATTGAGTATGCACACAATGATTATTCTTTGAAATATTTAAAGCTCTAAAATTTGTCTTTGTACAGAACAACGAAGTACCTGAAGTTTTCAGTTTAGGAAATCTTGTGTTTTATATTGGTTTAGGGATGTGTTTCTCTTATTCCATTGCATGTATAAACTAAATGATGTGTGTCTTGGGATTAGGGTTTTTTCACTTAGAAAGATCTAGGTCTGTCCTTAAGAAGAATCTACGGAAAAATCTAACATTGTTACCTTGATTAGATTCAATCTGTTATAGGAAGAGAAAGTTTCCTTTTAGGGCATCCATTTTAGTAATCTAAGTTATAATTACAGTGAAAAAGGTTTGTGGATCAAGGCTAGTAAATCCCATCAAAAGGTTTTGCATCCCCTTGTCTAAAAAATGAAGATATTTATGCCTAAACTTTATGTGGGTATGTGCCTAAACTTGGTGTGGATTAATAGCTAAAGTTGTAGAAATGGAAATAATTTTTCTACTACTGATCAATTCAAGTTGAAGGCAAGAGATACAAATTTATTCTACAATCTGCAGAATAGAAAATAACAAGATAGAAACACATGCAATGACATGCAACCATCAAAACACAAGGAACACAATGATTTTACTGGGGAACCCAACTAGGAAAAACCCCTCCATTTCTTTTCATCAATCAGATAAGATTAAGAAACTATTACAATGTCTTGCTTCAAATTTGAAGCACACTCTGCACTGTAAACATGTTATCCTATTGATTATCCTGCTCTAGACAACACTTAGCCAATTCAAGCCTCTAGGTTCCTCCTATTTCCTTGCACAGTTCAGGAGATATTGATCTCCTAAATAATAGGAGAATTCCTTATTTCCTTTCACAATTCCAAGAGAATTGATCACCTACTTAATTACCAAGCCTGTATACTCAACTAGTATAAAATTTATAATTAAAATGTGCCTTTTCCTACACTCCAGCTAGGCAATTCGAATTCCATTTATGTATGGGCTATTGTTAGTTGATTGGCTAGTTTAACTGAGAGATCAGTGAGTTATCAACAATTCTACTACTCAACTAACCTTCAACTGACTCAAATAATGACTGGAGCTCAGTTAACCAAGTTCAATTGAAAAATAATTGAAATAGATTGCTAAATTTTAGAAATCACTACATGCACAACTCTACTCGAAGCCTACAAACTCAAATTTGTTGATCTAACTAAGTGAAAAGGACATGTCACTCAAGCTAAATGTAATCCAAGTCATCATGTTGATGTGGAAAATCAAATTACTCAATTTGACTAAGGCACAAGTCAAATTGAGCCTTTCTTGCTACAATTTCTATCACTTCCTCTTAGCAAGAAAGGGATGTTGCACCACCCTATCCTACACTTGTGGAAATTGAATTTTCCTCTTGACAATTTCTTTGTCAAAATATACGCATCCTGGTCCTCGGTGGGAATGTACCGCAACATCATGATTCGCCTCTATACACAATCTCTCAAGTGATGATCCCTGATATCAATGTGCTTGGTCCTGTCATGAAATATTGGATTCTTAGAGAGTTTGGTACAGCTCTAATTATCACAATAAATCATTGTCAGATCCATCTCTTGACTAAAAATATCAACAAGAATTCCTCATCTATATTGCCTCGCATGTTTCTTGACTTGCGGCCATATACTTGGCCTCTTCTAAGCTTAGCGTCATAGATCTATGTTTCCTACTATACCAGGAAATAGCTCCAGGCCTAACACTGAAGGTAGATCCTAAAGTACTCTTCTTGTCTAATGGACTCCCCTCTATATCTACATCAATGAAGCCTTGGAGATTCTCACCATCTATCCTCATGTACCATAACCCATAATATGTAGTTCCTTTGAGGTATTTGAGCACATGCTTTGCTGCCTTCAGTGAAGCTTGGTAGGATTCACCATAAATTGACTTGGCTAGTTAACTGTATAATATATTTTGGGTCATGTGTTCACTAGATACATCAAGGATCCCACAATTTTTCTATAGATGGTAGCATCTACTACCTCTCCTAAAGATCCATGATACTTCCTCTAGTTTGTAGATAGAGGTGTGTCCATAGGATTGCAGACCTGCATATGAAATCTTTGTAGTATTTTAGAGGAATACTTCCCTTGAATCACAAACATCTTTCCATATCCCTACCATACTTCCAACCCAAGGAAGTAATGTATCAATCCAATGTCCTTCATCTTGAATTCTCTTGCAAGGTCCTCCTTGCAAGAGTGGACCAACTGCTCATCCCCTGTAAGTATCAAGTCATCAAAATACAATACCAAGATAAGAAACTTTCCATTAACCACAATGTGATAGAGATTGGCATCTAGTTCACTTTTGGTGAAGCCCAATCCACTGAGATATGTGTTAATTTGAGTGTACCATTCTCGGGGCACCTGTTTTAGACCATATAGGGCTCTCTTGAGTCTGCACACATGTTTCTCCATGTCATATGTCTCAAACCCCTCAGTTTTCTCCATGTAAATCTCTTCCTCAAACACTCCATTGAGGAAGGATTCTTCACATCCATCTGGTCTATCTTCCACCCCATATGCACAACTAATGCTAGAATGGTTATGATTGAGGAATATCTTGCCACGAGGGGAAACTTTTTACTCATAGTCAACTCCCTCTACCTATGAGAATCCTTTGGCCACAAATCTTGCTTTGTACTTCTAAATTCTCCCAGCAGTTGCATGCTTCACTTTGTAAATCCACCTAGAACCAACCACTGACTTGTTCTCTAGTCTTGACACCACCTCACATACACTATTCTTCGTGATGCAGTCATACTCATCCACCATGGCATCAACCCAGATTGGTTGAGAAATTTCTTCCTAAAATGAAGAAGGCTTTGTCTCAATGAGTTTTCTCATGAGAGCCATATACCCATTGTATCTATATGGTGACCTCCTCTTCCTATGTAAGGATGTAGGAGCTCCCACATGCTCCTGTGCATCTTGCACCAACCTGTCAGCCTATCTAGTTCTCTTCCTCCCTTCTCTAGAATATTTTAGTTGAGTGGATGTCTTCACTCAGCCTCGTCTCTACTCCTTCATTGTGTCTACTCCATAACATCCCGAAGCTCTGTTTGAGGCTCCTCCTTTGGAGCTAGAATCTCCCCCTCTAGTAGGATTCACAGCTCTCACTCTAGATAGCATCTCATAGCCTTCTCCTTATCAAACCTAACATCTCTCCTCACCACTGTGATCCTGAGAGAGGGAAAATACACCATGTAATTATGTGGTATATTTTTGTATCCTAAAAGACTCCCATCTCAGTTATAGGCTCCATTTTTTTTCCACTATCCTTGGAGACACGATGATACATAGTAGCACAAAAAATTTGAAAATGGGATACATCTAGATTCCTCCCAAAGAAATCTTCTTCGTGTGTGATCATGCCAAGTATTCTGTGAGGGCTCATGTTCTACAAATAAACTACAGTGTTTCATGCTTCTTCCCGTAGATACAATGGCATCCCTTGATCATGAAACTTGGCTCTTGCTCCTCCCACTATGCTTCTTTTTTTTGTTTTAGACACCCCATTTTGTTGTGGATTATGAAGTGCTATCAGTTCTCTTTTAATACCCTCTTTGGTACAAAATTCCTTGAAGGTGTTAGATACAAATTATCCTCCATTATCACTTCTCGAGGATTTTAATTTCTGACCAGTCTCTTTTTCAACCAATGCTTTGAATTCAACAAATTTGGAAAAAACTCCATCCTTTTTCCTCATGAAGAAGATCCAACATTTTCGAGAAACTTCATAAAAAAATCACATAATACCTGTGTTTTTTGTAGAGGTTGTAGAAAATGGTCAACATACATTAGAGTGGACTCACTCCAAGATTTCTCCATCTCTTCTATCTCGTCCATGGAAGGTGGATTTGACATATTTCCCTAGTGTGAATCCCTTGTAGACATCATGCTGGTCAAGCGTGCATTTCATGAGACCAGTGGTAATATGTTGCATGATTTTGAAGACCCCATGTTGTAAGTGTGTCATGTGCATATACCAAATTTCTCCAACATCTCGACTATGCACATTTTTTGTCTTGCTACTCAGTGCAATGCAAGCATCCACCTCAAATTTGTAGATATTTTTCACTCTAACTTCAATATGTTTTAGTTGCCTTATAACGCTATGCTTCAAGAAAGCTTTTCCCTTGTTGAACACAATATCATAACATTTGTCCTCCAATACAACTATAGAAATCAAATTCTTCTTAAACCCAGGTACATACATGACATATTTCAGATGAATATGGGAGTTTGACTCCCTCTTAAAGGTGACAATAACAATTCCTTTGGTACTATACCTCACATCATCTCCAAGTTCTATGTGCATCTAGAGATCCTTCTCCTCTAGGCTACTAAAGAATTCTTTTCATCTTGTCATATGGAATGAGGCCCCAAAATCTAGGTACCACACACTCCCCATTACATTGTTTGTCATGCATGAAATAAGGGTGTTATGAAACCATCTCACAAAAAGATAGAAAAGATACATAAACGCCTTAGAAATAAGCCTCTTCGAGGGGGAAACCTCCTTTACATTACAGAAATGAAAAAAAATTTGATGATACAAATGACAAGACCTCCTTTCTATATATAGGAGTCTAAGGGGTCATAATATAATCAGAGCCGACATAACAATAATAATGTAAGGGCACAATAATAACAATATGGGGACTACATGGGCACAATGATATAGTAAGGGGGTTGTACTAATAACAACAAGGGGTTAGAATAGTAGTATAGGGACCTAACATGCCCCTCTCCTTCAAAAAGTGTTGTCCTCAACGCTTGAGTAGTTCTTGCTGCTTCTGTATAAAATTATTGTCCTCCCAGGTGGAATCTTCAGCGGGTAAGTTCATCCACTTGATGAGATACTCTGAAATTGATTGATTTCGTAGCTGTCGGGTTCTTGTTTCTGTGACTGCTCCAGGCTCCAATATGACTTTTCCATCCTCGTCAAGGTCTGGCATTATTGTTTGAACTGAGATCTTCTGCAACTTTTGAATGAGTGGCCACACTTCTTCGTCCTTCTTCCATTCATACCTTGCTTCGTTTATCCAATCTAGTTGGATAATAGAAATGGCGCACAACAATGTTTCCACATCCTCACCCTTTCTTGACAGTGCATCTGTCACAACATTTTGCTTCCCTTTTTTGTAGATGATTTCAAAGTCATAACCCAACATCTTTGTGACCCATTTTTTATGTTCTTCTAAAGATAATATTTTCTCTAAAAAGTATTTAAGACTATCATGATCCTTTTTTACCTTGAAGTGTCTTCCCATTAGGTAAGGTCGCCATTTCTTAAGTGCATGTATTATTGCCAACATTTCCTTCTCATAAATAGCTTGCTTGAGATGTAGCTGTAAAAATACCCAATCACCTACATCAAAGCTTCTTTCATTGCGATGTTGATCTACGTGTTGTTTCATTCGATTCTGCACCAAAGTGGCATTATCCTTAAAAGTTGGAGACCTTGTTGTTGATGCTCAATGTGATCTTTCACTGCTTGAACCTTTTTCTTCTTGATATGTCCTTCTATCTTGAGAGTTTGAGGAGTGGTAATTTCTTCCAATGCTTTATAAGATATGGTTGGATTCATTTCTTTATGCTCGATGTGATCTTTCACTTCTTGAACAATTTTCTTCTTGATATGTCCTTCTATCATTATCGTTTGAGGAGTGTTAATTCCGGCCAACGCATTACAACATATGGTTGGATTCATTTCTTCTTTCTCGATGTGATATTTCACTTCTTGAACCTTTTTCTTATTGATATGTCCTTCTATTTTGAGGAGTGGTAATTCTTGCCAATGCTTTACAAGATATGGTCAGATTCATTTCTTCTTTCTCTAGGGTTGGTTCTTGGTGTATATCCTCTTCTTTTGATGTTTCTTGATCCTTTTCTTCCTCCTCTTCATAATCTATGTAAAATAATTTCTTCTCAGCACACTTATGAACTTTAGTGCATTTTCTATCACAATTGTAACAAAGCCCTTTTTCCCTTTTTTCTTCCAATTGTTGTGGTGTAAACCTTATAGGTTGTGGAAGGCTAGCAGAAGAAACACTTCCATAATTATAGTCATGAGTGGTGGGATTCCTTGTTTCCATAATTTTGCTTTCAATCTTTCTTGCCCACCTGAATGCCTTCTCCAATGAATCAGGTTCCCAAAGACGAACCTCATGTTGAATGTTATCCTTTAAAGTACCTATGAAGACATCACTCCTTTTCTTCTCTGGAATATCATTTACTCTTATATTCAATTTTTGAAAGTCCGCAATGTTCTCTGCCATTGAACACTTTTGTTTGAGATTTATCAATTGGCTAAAGAAGGTGTTTCTCTTTGTATCCTCATAATGTGCTATCATTTCCTCCGTGAAAATTGACCACGTAACAAGTGGTTTACGAGAACAAAGCCCTTTATACCATAAAAATTGATTTCGTTCTAAATATGAAGATGCAATACGTACCTTTTGTAATAGTTGCACCTCATGTAGATCAAATATTTCTCCATCTGTCGTATCTAATTTATTGAATCCTTGCCATCAAACTTCCTCATATCGCCTTTCTTGATTTTAGGAGCTCGATCTTGAAATCACTATAAATCTTTAATTTCAGCTCTTCCAGTTTTGAAATTGCAACCTGAAGTAGCCCTCTCTGTCCTCTTTCCAATGCCACCAGTCTGATCAAAATTGGATTCTCCAAGAAATAGTTATCCACAATCTCCCAAGATGACCTGATTATATACCTTTTTAGAAGAGCGAACTTTTATGAAGTGCCCCGTGTCACTGTTTTGACCTTTGGATCTAAAAAATATACAAAAGAAAATACAGTCTATCCTCTTTCTGTAACTTCTTACAAAATCTCAATATGATGTTCAGAGAGACGATTATGATGATTTTCCCAAGGTAATTTGTTTAAGATGTAATTCAGGAGTCTTCAAAAACCCTAATTTCCTTAGATCATATATCCTAAAATATAGCGAGACAAGATCTGAAATTCGAACCAAGGTTCAGACCGATTTATTCTCAAATGGGTTTTTGTTTTAGCTTCTGAAACTTTGTAGTGAAAGAGTTATAGTAAAAATCCCACAATGACCTGTTTTAGTTTAAATTCTGTAGCTTGCAAAAACCCTAACTTCCTCAGATCATATCTCCGAACATATAGCAAAACAAGCTCTGAAATTCGAACCTAAGGTTTAGTGTGAGTTCATCTCAAATGGGTTTTTTTTTTAACTTCTGAAACGTCGCAGAAAGAAAGTTATAGAAAAAATTCCACGATGACCTATTTGGAGCAGCAAAACCCTAGAATCTAAAGTTCTGATACCAGATGTTATGAAACCAACTCACAAAAAGATAGAAAAGATAGATAAACGCCTTAGAAATAAGCCTCTTCAAGGGGGGAAGCTCCTTTACATTACAAAAATGAACAATTCTTGGATGCTACAAATGACAAGGCCTCCTTTCTATATATAGGAGTCTAAGGGGTCATGATATAATCAGAGCCGACATAACAATACTAATGTAAGGGCACAATAATAACAATAGTGGGCTTCTATGGGGCACCGTAATAACAATATGGGGACTACATGGGCACAATGATATAATAAGGGGGTTGTACTAATAACAATAAGGGGTTATACTAGTAGTATATGGACCTAACAAAGGGTGAAAACTAATTCTTATTGTGAGGTGAGAGAATCACCTCCTGCTCCTCCTGAATCCTTCTTTTTGGATTTCTTGTGCAGGCACTTGGTTGCACAGTTTCCATATTCATGGCAGTGAAAACATTTTATCTAGTTGAGGTCCTTCTTCTTGTCATTATTCTGGTTGTACTTAGGCTTGCCTTGTGCCTTCTTGTATTTGGCCTTCTTTCCCTTGTCTTCCAAGGTAAAATTTTCTTCCTCCTCAGCTTTGGATGTTACTCCATCTCTAGTGTTCCTTATAATTTTTTCCTGCACCAAATCGGACCAAAGTCTCTCCCAATTTGGCAATTTGTCCCTTCCATTTACTAATCCCTGGTAACTATGCCAAGATTTTGGAAGACCTAGGAGAGATAGCCTCACTAGTTCAAATGAGGGTACATTTTATCCTACTCCTCCAAGTTCATCTCAAACTTGAGTGAATCTAGAGAGGTAATGTGGAATGGTTTCATTTTTCTGCATTTGTATGTGTTCTAGCTGCTACAACACCCTCAAAAATTTTGGCCTGCATCCAATTTCAGAGCCTTCCTTGTGTTTTTCTTTGAAGTTTGCAAACACTCAGGCTCATCCCATGAGCTCATGTCGAGTCTTTGCACCCCCCTCGCTTGACCGTTCACCGAACATCTTTTAGTATGTTGGTCACAATGTCATTCTTGCAGTCATGTTTTGGCTATGTTCATGATCCGTCCTCATGTGTACAAGTTGTATTCACTATGTAAGAATATGTTGCACTCACACATGAAGTTATATGCAATGTCATGCAAGTGTCCTCGCAGTCGTTCAATGATCTATCTCAAGTGTCGCGCTTGTTTCTCGCACCCGTTGGTCAGCCAACTGAGTGCATGTTGCCTTGTTGGTTCAAGGTGTCTTGTCATTGAGTTGTGTGGAGTGTGTGTTCATAGGGTCATGCATGCACAAGTTCACTCTCTCACACACTCAGTCATTTTTTTGAAATGATGTCGACCGGACCACCCTCCAACAACTGAACCTCCGCTGAGCTGCACTGCGCAATCTCAACCCTCAATAATCAAGTAATCCTACCCAGAATTGCATAGATCTTGAGGTTGCCTCCCAGGCAGTCTACACTGTGCAATCCTAGAATTAACCTAACTGACTTCCACCCAGAACATTGCAGAAGTTGCTCAGCAAGCCATCTCAATCTATGATGCCCGCAAGAAAATCTATCAAGCTTCTCGCTAGTCAATCAGAGAGTTTGATTGGGCAGTGACCCCAAGCTTGACTCTTCCAAAAAATTGCATAGAAGCTGCTAGTATGCTCGCCTCCACTGACTAATGAAAATTCACAGACATGAAGGATAGTAATATTCTTCATATCACTGCATTGTCCTAGAAATTTGCACAGTTCTGTCAGCCAATCCCCCTGTTAGTCGGCATGTTGCTCCTCCTGAAAACTGCACAGTTTTCTTGGGCTGTCCTCTAGCTGCCTGACATCCCGCTCAACCCTGAAACTCCGCAGAAATGTCCTATAGGCCAGCCTCCCAGTACTGCACATTTTTGGCAAGCAAGCTCCCGCAGCCCGTTGCCAACCTCCCTAGAGAATATGCACATTTTTCACTATCAGTGTCCTCCCTGCTACCTGCACTACCTCCTTGGAAAATTTGCGCAGTTTTGCCCTCAAGCTGAGCCAGATCCTGTAGACAGTGAGAACTATTCTAGTCTGCTCCTCTTAGCCTCCCAGTGACCTCTACATAATTTTCTTTGACAGTGCCCCAGAGCTCGCATCCCAACCTAAAATGTGATATGTGGATTTTTAGAGCTTGTCCTCTTTCCCAGTCACCTGCAACCGAAAATGAAAGATGATGTTGTTGGGTGTCGGATCCCCAAAGGGAAGTTTTGGGGCTTAGAGCCCAAATTTTGGTTAAAATTTGTAACTCTAATGTAAAGACTTCACATTTTGTGGGTGCGGAGTGTGAAGTTGTAAACGAGTCATAGGGTTGTCCACCCTCAATTTTGTAATGTAATGCTGGCTATAGAGATCTACCCATGGTATGCGAACCATGGGATTGTATAAATAGAGCGAGGCTCTAAGTTGTAAATAAAAGAAATGAGAATTGAATGATCATGGAATAGAAGCATAGTAGAAGATCTAAGGGAAAAGTCGATTATTTGGGTCATAGGGTAGGAGAAGGCTCTGCAGCTGAGTGCACAGAGGCCTAGTAGTCTGCAGCTGAGTGCGTGGACCCCTACAACTGAGTGCACAAGGCGAGTCAAGTCTGTAACTGTTGAAGAATTAATAAAGAGAAGTTTTACATTAATTCTGTGTATTTATTTCTTGTTTTCTGTATTGAATATATTGGGTATAAATTTCATTTATGTTGTTAATATGGTGCACGAACATATATAACTGTGTATATTAAGTGAATGTGAGTTAAAGTATCTGGTTACATGAAGTTGACTAACATCTATAAGAGGATAAGTAAGATACGCAGTGTAACTTGGGGAAATAGCATAGATCACTGCCATAACAGTGCGAAATCACCTTAGCCCCTCGTTAGGGCTTTGCAAATGACAATTACAGCAGATCGCGAAGGTATCACAGGTCATAATAGTGTGCGAAGTAACCTGCACGAAGGTAGGTACAGTTGGACTAAATCGACCCCTCAGACATCTCAAGGGTGCAGAAACTTGGTTCCAGCATTCCCCCATACTGCTTCTCATGAGACTTCAGTCTGCGCTCCACAGAATGATGCCGAAAGGGCCAGTAGTGTAGGGATTTGTTTGGAAAATTAACTTTGAACCTGGGTCAAGCCCCATCAAGCCAAAAAATGGTTCCGTTGCTGGGACCGAAATCTGCATAGAGATGTTTGATGTTGTATCATTGGAATCCAACTAAAAAGGAAATTAAAAGTTGGTTGGACAAAAAAATTCACGAGTTCACGGTGCAGGAGAACAGGAACCCGTGACTGACAAAAGAACAGTGGTTAGACTGCTAACTATACATAGAGATTCACAAAATCTTCTTCGCGTCTTTCCCTACTGAGTTGTACGAGTTGATCACGAAGCTAGCAGATAGTCAAGGAAGGTGTAAACTCGACAATCCTTTTGTGTGGACCCCAGAGTTACGCATGCGTCATTAATCATTGGCTCGATCGGATTATAGGAGGATTCATTACTGAGTTCACGGTTGACACCTCAGTATGCTACAGCAAGGTAGAGAGACGCTTTCTCAAGGGAATGCGAGGTAAGTACGTAAAGTCTTCGAATACTTGGATTAAAATGTTATTGTGTGAAAAGAGGGTTATGCAATTACCTTGATGTTCAGGTCTACGTGAAGCGGAAAAACTTACAGGAATGAAGGAAATAAGGGACCAGAAACAAGCCCCTTGATTTCACCTCCGCGAGGGGACAAGGGAGAACTCTTGAAGGTCTCGCCGCGAAGTGCAATCCATCTGATAAGGCAAAGAATTCTGTGAATACCACCCCCACCCACACCACCACTACCTTCACTACCTTCACCTCCATCTTCACCCGTACCACCTTCACCACCACCGTGAGTCAATATGGCAAGCACGATAAAGTTTCCTGTGTTCAAGGGATTGGGAAATGAGGATCTGGACCAATTTTGGTTCACTGTAAGAGCCGTATGGGAAGCGCAAGGAGTTATAGATGACAATATAAAGAAAGCAACATTGGTTAGCGCCCTGCACAACCACGTGCTGACCTGGTATATTATGTTGGCATTATGATACAGGTATTTTCCTTGATGGCAACTCACTCATATTAAAGTTCATAGTACAGTAGGTCAACAGCAAAGGATTACAGATCAGACTCCAAAGAATGAAGAAAGAGAGGTATACACTGGTTCACTTTGTCCAAGGCACGTATACACGCTGTTTAACAGAAAAAAAGTAGTGTATAATGTATACATGCACTTTCATAGGAGAAAAAGTGGGTACATGTTGGAAAACCAAGTATTTGATCCAAGGTAATTGGTTCGAGGAATTTTGTCCAAGTTATTGACCCTAGGTATTGGGTCCAAAGTATTGGTCCTAAGTGGTTTTGGTCCAAGGTATTGAGAAATGCCTAAGAGTATATAAGGAGGAGAAGATCATTAGGCCAAGGTGTGCAAGCAATGAGATTCTAAGGAATACTTCTATCTGAAGCATATATTATGTTGCAGGGTTATGTTTGGGACTAGATCTGAAATATTCATGTGCACCTTCAGTTCAACATTGGATCAGGAATCATGAGACTTGAAATGAATTATTCTTAAATGATATGATATTGGTTGTCATCAGATCTAATGTTTTGCACCTGTTCTATTTGTTATCTATCATGATCTAGGTTTGTCTGAAGTCTGGCATTGCAACAAAATTCTGAGTCAAAATTTGCAGATCTGTACGCAGGTTCGTATCGTCCAAAGTGTGTGTACACATAGGTTCGACTCTTTCAAGTAATGTATACAAAAATAAAAGCTTATGTTCAGATCTGAATTATCTATCTGTTCAAATTCTTTTGTTTTACTGTTGTCTATCAATGAAGTCCTCTTAGATCTAAACATAGAACTGTTGTATAAGGAAATTGAATCTGATTGATTGATTGATTAAGAAGGAAGGGTGATCCTTGCTGCTATCTGTTTTGAACTCTGTAATATGACAGTAGATCTTCAAAATGTCACTGATTGGTACAGTCTGTGGTTCAGAAGTGTATGATTTAGTATCTTTAGAGATATACACAGGTTGGGTTAAAGGAAGTAGCGTATACACATAGGTTGGGTTCAACCAAGTAGCGTATACACTCTAATGCATGATTTTTGAGGTTACAGCTGGTTCTGGATGATGATGCAGGGTTCTGGGTTCAACACAGAGTTCTGGTGTCAGTGATTTGATTTTTCAGCTTAACTGAATATTAGTTGACATAGTTTAAGTTTAAAAGGCTTTGATGGGTCCAGGGTGAAAATTTGATGAAACGTGGCCTTCAGTTTGTCGTGTTGTGATCCAAGAGTATCCAGTCTGAAAATTCATGAAACGTGGTCCCTGGTGCAAGAGTGGAGTTTCCTGTAGGCTGGCACCTACGTACTAGTAAACATATTGGCTAGTACAAGAGCTAGGGGGTTGTAGCTCCCTTCCAGTAGAAGCTGGAAAACGAGAGAAGGTTGTAACCTTCTGTAGGTAGAATCCTGTGTACTAGTATGAGTCTGCACCAATACAAGATTGTAAATAGATTTTCTTATTATTAAAAGAAGACAGAGATGACAGGAGCAGGTGGTTTTTACCCACATTCGGTTTCCACCTTAAATCTTGATGTTCATGTGTGTTGCTTATGTTTGATGCTTTATTATGCTTTTTCTGCACCATCTAGTAAATCTTTGATATACTGGTTTAAGCTCAACACATGATAAACTGTCTAAATCATAAGTTCGATGCATATACGCTGGTTTCTTTAAGCACAGTCGCGTGTACACGCTAGTTCACTTCATTGAAGTAGCGTATATAAATCTTTTTGGGAAATAAAATTATTGATTTGATAATATTGATTCACCCGCCTCTCAGTATTATTTCGAACATATTAAGCACTCCAATGATAATCCAAATGCGGGAATCACGGATATTCAAGCAGCGCTAAACATAGAATTTAGCAGGCTGAAGTCTGAAGCACAGTCGATCATTGGATTCAAAGAGATCATGATGCTACCAGGCTCAACTCATTGGGAGTTGGATCAGAGGTTGAAGTGTACGATTCACGAAGCTAATACGAATCTGACGGATGGACAACATCGCGAATGGTTTGTAGCATTATTAATGCCACATTTAAGGAGCGTGCTATCGCAGCAGAAGTTAATGACTCAGGCAGAGGCCTTATAGATTGTGATGAGGCTGCATGAGACCCCGATGCAGGATCCTAACTTAGGATTTCAACAGATCCACGTGCAACTGAAGAATTTATTCCTGGAGATGCAGAGTCTGAAGCAAGACAGAACAGCTTGACCAGAAGTGTGCCAAGAGGTGTGGTGCATAAAATGCAAGGGGCAGGGTCATGATAAGGACCACTGCCAGGTGTTCGAAAATTACCTCACGGGAGGAGGACCGATGCCGTTAAGGCTGGAAGCACAAGCAAGACCTAGCACGATGCCTTATTTGTGGTGTGCGATTTGTCAAATAGGTGGAAAACACGCTATGGACAACTTCCATTTGTTACAAAAGTATACACAAAATTCGCAGCAATTGTTCTGTAACTTTTGTAGGTCAGTGGGACACGATGAGCGCACTTGTAGAAGCTATGAGTTGATGATGGATAGAATTCCCACCTAAACAATTCAGGTCGAATCGCGGCCCCTAGATCAAATGCAGGAGTGGCGCAAATAGGATTTCAGGGGCGCAGATGAGACTGAGGTGGAGGAGGACCTAAAAGAGGTCTCGGTCAGTTGATATGCTACAATTGCGGAGGTCCAGGACATTATGCCCATGATTGTACGAATCTAACACAACTGTCGTGTTTATATTGCACCTTGTTTGATCATGAGAAGGAAGATTGTCCTACGTTGATAGCTAGGATACGCGACAAAGGAGTGCTATCGCCTTCCCCGAATCAGAACCTACAGATGATGAGGCCTGAGCTGCGAGGAAGATCCCAATGTGAACATTGTGCTCCGAAGTGGAATCACGATGGGAGATGATAAAGGCAAACAGCCAAAAGGTAGTACTTGGGTTCGCAAAGCCCCGGTGAAAGAAGCAGAGTTTGACTTGGAGCACGCTCGAGAAACCTTCATGGAAGCCAAGAAGAGCTTCGCTGAGGCCTCCACTTCAGGAATCAAAGATATGCCGGAGCCGGAGATGGCCCCATCCATACTCACAACATTCTTGGAAACAAGCATGAAGTTACTGCGCAACAGTAAAGATGTAAAAGGATTGCAGGAACTCATTAAAAGATGCACTGGGACCGTGCCAGGAGAACCGCGCGTGGTCAGAAAGATTGGAAAGCATAAGACAAGGACGGGAAGAGAAATGAGGTTAATTGTGCAAGTTGGAGAATATGAAATGGACCAAGTAATTCTGGATTTAGAATCGGATGTGAATTTTTTGCCGAAGCAGACATGGGAGCGAATGGGGAGACCTACGCTACAATGGTCTCCTATTCAGCTGCGAATGGCAAACCAGTAGAAGATAATACCCATGGGGCGATTGCAGGGAATCACTGTGGATATTGAGGGAGCAAGCACACTAGCAAACTTTGAACTAATAGAAATTTTTTATGACAACAATCCCTACCCCACGCTCTTAGGAATTGATTGGGCCACTGACATGAATGGGGTGATTAATCTGAAGAAGCACAAGATGATTTTTGAGAAGAAGTAACTACACGTAGTTATACCTTTGGACCTTGCTGAAGGATCGCGCTATACAGAGCCAGTGCACGACTATGAAAGTGATGATGATTTGGACTGCATCTATAAGATAACAACGCGAAACCAGGACTGGGTGAATCCCACTATGGATGGACGGCTTGCATGGGAGCGTGAGAGCTCCTGTACTTCAGATTCAGATGAGGAGATGGAGTGGTGGCAGAATCGGTTACATGAGGTAACTACACTTAATTGTAATATGATGACAAGATCGTTGCACTGCGTATCGATAGAAGTAAGAGACCTTCCTACTTATGATGGCGTAAGTGAGGAAGATACCTTCTTGAATAAATTTGAAAGGGAGGTGCCAAAAAAGCAATGATTCTCGACCTTGAATTGGGTACTGCACGCTACGCTCACAAGGTGGTGGGGTATGCACAAAGGGAGCTTTGACGACTAGCGCAAGTGTAGGGGAATGATGCACACACGATTTGGGAAGCCTAGGGTGCAATTGATAGACAAATACAATGGACGAAATGATTCACGCGCAAGTCTCACCGGGTGGATGCAGGCATATGGAAAACAACCTACGTGGATGCACATGAACTTCACGCTGAAAGGGATGGTCAATAAGTATGTGTTGGGGGGACAAATGTGCAAATGGCTCTTAATGTTGGAAAGATAGTACGTAGGAAGGAAAATCGCACAAAAGGTTATCCACGTGGAAGCATTTAGTAAGGTGTGCATGCGCTGACAAAGGTATGCAATGCTTAGCGAAGTGATTGGGACCTACCCGTACCCATCGTATTATGGGATTATAGGACGACATGCAAGAAACTGATGGGATAAACACCTTTCCAGATGGTCTATGGAGTGGAAGCTATAATGCCTATGGAATACATCGTGCCTAGTCTGTGCATAGCATCTCTCACAAGTATGACGGATCGTGGCGCCCTGGAGGAGAGGCTCGCACAGTTGGAGGAGCTTGAAGAAGAACGGTTTTTGGCTGGATTCCACCAGCAAGTACAAAAGTAGCACGAAAAGGCCTAGAATGATCGACATATCAAGTTTTTCACCTTTAAGGTGAATGATTTGGTGTTGCTATATGATAGTAAGTTTGATAAATTCCCAAGGAAGCTCAAAATGCATTGGTTGGGACTGTATGTTATTAAGGAGATCACAGATGGTGGCGTGGTGCAGTTGGTAAAATTAAATGGCGAACTCTTCCCAGGAAAAGTAAATGGAAGTCATTTGAAGCTATACACAGGTGGCCCAGCCATCTGACTAGCCGCAGGAAGCACAGTCTTAGTGCTCCAGGCAGCTGAAAGGAGGCACGAGACTATAAACTACTCTGCCTAGGAGCTGCGCGATGACAGGACTACGCATAGTAGTGAAGTATCACAAGGTCTGCGACAGCACAAGGGTAGTTATGCTACCACATAGGTTGGATGGAAAGTGACTGTTACAGTCACTATTCATGATGTGATGCTTAGTTTGAGATCAAATGGAGCAGGCGACAAACATTTAAGATGAACTTTATGGGCTAGATTTGGGAAAATATGCCGCCAAGGGAGTATTAATGGACCTAAAGTGGGGGGAATAGTCGAATTCAAATTCAAAAGGTGCTATAAAGTGCAAAGGGCTACCCAGAAAACAACACTTGGCAATTTGAGAATTGATCTATTACACACCCAGAGATTTATGAACCCTAATTTGTTCGATCTTTTGAAGTCGAAGGCATTGTTTGAGCACTTACCTGAGCTGTTGAGAGAATTGTATAATAACAGTATGGCCGCACCAGAGGAAGCCATGGATATTGGAGAGATGACCGCTGAGGAGGTTGCGCAGGCCATAACAGTAGGAGAAGCCCCAGAAAGCACCAGGATAGTTGCAGAAATCCATAAATCACCGCACACACAGAGACCTAATAAAGATAAGCAGACTATGGTACTAGTGCATGTGTCCCCCAGGAATCCGTTAAGGACGACGCTCACCATGGAAGAAAAGGGGAAGGCGATCAAATTGGAAGCCGATGAGGAGGAAGAAGACTTTGAATAAATCCTGGTAGAGGAGGAGGATGAATAAAAATGGAGGAATAAACCCATGGTGTAGACCCTCTGACCAAGCTGCTCGCGTATGTTCCTCCGCAGAAGGAGAAAGTAAGGGTGCCCAAGGACCTAGATGAGAGCAAGAGCTCTCTGCAGACTCAACTGCTCCTTGATAACATCATTTTTTATGGAGTGCACTTGGGATGGGTGCAAATTCTAAAATTTGAAGATTGGGATCTCACAGACCACGAGAAATTCCTACATTTGGCAACTGTGCAATTAATGCGCCAGGAGAAAAACACACCAGCGGGAGTCATAGATTTGGAACTGCACAAGTGGTTGTGAGGAGTAGAGAAAGAAATATTTTTAAACCTGCTCTAGGTGCCGCATTACCATCGCACCCCAGTGACTATTTTTGTCATCAGGCAGCTGCTCTGCCTGGTACATGATGGGTGTTTATGGCTAGAGGAGCCCATCCCCATCACGGATCATATGATTCACCGAATTCCCTGACTCCCTTGTAAAGGGGAGGATCCAGTGAACATATCCGAGGGTAAAAGTGACGATTTGGCCATCGCGGAGGCCATGAAGAAGAAGTTCAAGCTGGAGAAGAAAAAGAGAGGGTACGCAATCTTTAGTATCAACAATGCTACGGTCAAAGTCGTGACGCAGATATTGGTGGGGAAAGTTATGCGAAAGTGTCGCGCAGCTGAGGTGCCTGCACTGGTGGTTGCACTTGCCACGCAGTGCGTAGAGGGGGTCTAGTTTAACTAGGTGGATTAATTGTCCAGAGAGTTCCTGGAGAACTGCCGTGAGGTGCAGGAGCAGGGGAAGACTTTCCACTATGCATGGTTTCTGCTATCCATAGTGTTGGTGGCTTACATTCTTACGGATGCAAAAAGTAAGCCATTGGGTGTTATACGCGCTATCTCTTCACTGTGTGTTTGTGACTTCTACATCCGTGTGGAACACTCCACTAGAAGTTGTGCATTTCTTGTTGTGTTGTGTGTATATGAAAAGGTTGGGACTATTTCCTTTCGACTTGAGACTCACACTCACTCTCTCCCTCTACAATGAAACAACCTTGACACAAGAGACAATAAGCACTCACCAGGCACACGAACCTCGCTATTCGAAGAAAAAGTAAACCACTCTCATGTGCTGACAAGCTCCAACGCTCGACTATTAGGGTTAATGATGTATGGTGTACCGATGTGTATTGGAACTTTCTCTTAATTCAGAAGCCTGATAATAGGCCAACACGTTTTCACATGTGTATTGTATTCATTTGTAAGACTATTCTTTGGACACTTGTAATGCATGTTTCTTTAAGCTATATTAAGATAGTTGAACTATTTCAGTTGTTTTAGTACATATGCTATTGGAAATGTGTTGTACTAGTTGTTAATGTTGTCTCAACTGTGTGGAATACTCTATCGGACACTCGACAGGCTCACTCTCATAAACTAGTTATAACAATCGTCGCACTCGTGTGGAATATTCTGCTGGATGTTGTACATGCTATCTCTTCACTATGTGTTTGTGACATCTTCATCTGTGTGGACTACTCCGCTGCAAGTTGCACATGTCCTGTTGTGTTGTGTGTCTCTAAAAGAGTTGAGACTATTCCCTTTTGACTTGAGACTCACTCTCACCCTCTCCCTCCACAATGAAAGAACCTTGACACAAATGACACTAAGCACTCACCAGGCACGCTAACCTCGCTATTCGAAGACAAAGTAAACCACTCTCATGTGCTAACAAGAAAGATATAAGGCATATATTTAAGATAATGGCAACTGGGCCATCGTACTGAGTGGGACTCCTACACCAAACAGTGTGAGGTATAGTTGGTACTTCATACCAGGGAGGTCCCTAGAATTTTGGTGGGTCCAACACCATCAACATTTTTGGTGCTAGAAGGAGGGCCAAATGACAAGTTGATCCCATTACATCTTGTTTGAATCTCTTACCAAATGGATCATACACAATTCGCACTCTTGGGGTGTTTCTCTCATTTCTCCCTTAATCAAATATCAATCCCCGAGGAGATTCTCGATCACTTGTCCTTGTTGAAGTTTGACGGTGAGGACAGAACGTCTATAACCAAGCACATTTATGATTTTCTGCATTTTTGTGAATCTCATGAAATCGATAGTGAAGAGCCTGTTTGCGTACTTTTATTCCTCACCCTTGAAGTTCGTGCTGACCATTAGTGTCATACCCTGCCACCTGCTTCCGCCCATTCCCTTCTCATTCTCCTCAAGGAGCTCCATCAATCCTTTGATAAGTGTGACCACCAAGATTCCTATGAAAGGATCTCTCGTTTAAGAATGAAGCTTCGCAAATCAGTTGAGAACTTTGCTACTTGCTTCCTTCACCTCTGTCACGAAATTCTTAAATGGTTTGTGGACCTTGACTTCATGAGCCAAGAGTTGAAACGCTTGGTTCATATTTCCCGACACGATGAACCTCCATATTTCCCTTCTCCCTCAACTCTTGCGGACCATGAGGCCCCTCAGTTTGTAGAGGAGGAGCCCAACACGCTGTTTTTTCCTTGTCCTCCTCCCTTTCTGGTCTCAAGGCAGGTGCCCCCTTGTAGTGGTCACAAAGCTAAGAAATTTGTGCAGCGGGTACCCCCTCACAACAGTCGTAAAGATAATAAATCTGTGCAACATGTTCCCAACTCATCTTTTCAGCCGTCTCCCACTCCAATGGAGGAAATTCCAAAATGGCTCAGAAATCCTATGGAAAAGACTCATTCCTCCATTCCGCAAGAGGAAATCACCGTTCATAACCTATGTCTTGAGTATGGTCTTCATCTTTGCCATCCTCCATCATCTACAAACCATGAATCCTTGTGCCATGACTTGCTTGATCAATCCGCTTCACAAGCTAGTTGTGCGTATTCTCTTGATTCTCAAGCTACTGGCTCAAATTTTGGTAATGTGAAAGGTAGTCTCATTACATAGGTGGAGGAGTAGGAAGGTGAAGACACAATTAATTCCTCTTCTATGTTTCAAAATGGTTCACATCAAGACAATGAGCTTCCATTCTTGATCGATTCTCAATCCGCTAATCTTGGTGAAACATCATGCACAATTAATTATTTCGATCAACCTCCAGTCTTGGGCTATCATCACTCACATGCTTTCATATGTGGTGATGAACGCCCAAACACATCATGTGATCCGTTGTTCTCTTATGTACGCTCTAACTCAGATTTAGTATGTGCAGTGGTCAAAGTAGACATCCATATCAAAACTTCCTCTTCACCCCACTGGCCCGTGTGTCCTACCATCCATAGCGCATCGACATGCATCGAAGATACTCTGCATTCTCTTGTTTCTTCATCTGATGAGTTATCTCCTCAATCCACACAAGACAGTGAGGTTGTCCACGATAAAAATAGTCTCAACGCACATGACTCTTCCCACTCATCATCATCTTGTATGTTGCTTGAAGACAACTTGTCAAGGCAGCTTGCTGAAGCTGAAAAGTTTGATGAATCCTACGATAGAGATGGTTTCCATCTGAAGAGAAGTTTTGAAATCAGCAAAAACAACCATCCTCAAGTCATGCATGATCTGGTTCACATCTCAAAATGCCATTTTTCAATTCTAGAATGTTTTGGGACGTGCCAGGGAGTCGAGGCACTTCAATGTCTATTTATGGTTATGTCAGGACCTCTCGACTCTGGTATGCCCCTCAAATCGAATCAAATATGATTTCTCATGCACTATCCGTCTATCTACATGGTTACACTCAATGCAGATCCCTGTGTAAAAAATGTTTACTATTCTAGGTGTGATATTTCAAATTTTCAAATTTTCACTAATGACCGAATCCACGACTATGTTATAGCATGTCCGTCTTCATACACTTCTCTCACATCCAATCTGGGTTAGGAGTGTCCGTATCTCATGAAATCATGGAACTATGAAGTTGATCATCTCAAAGACTATCTTTATCCGAAATCATACTTATAATATGTTCTCTCCCATGATCAACCCTTTTCTCTTCTTGCAAATATTGCACGTTAAATATGCTTGCTCATTAAACCAACAATCTCCCTGTGTAATGACGAGCGCACAAGTTATCACACGAATCAAGTTCCTCTCATTTCACCACACCCGAACTAGCTTCACACATTCACAGTGCTATCATTCTTTCTACATTTTAGTGATGACCATGATGCCTGCACAAATTTTCACCAGTTACAGGTGGGTGTTCTGTCATATCTAGCGCACAACAAACTTGGTTCCATCATTCATAGCATTCGCAATACTATTCAAAAATTTTCTTTGTTCATGTCAAACTGGGAATCTGGCATCTTGACCAACTAGTCTGATCTTTCTTCTATCTTGGGTGACTATCATGCAGTTTATTTTTTTCCTAATAGTACATCCAATGACAGTCGCTTCACGCACTATGACCTTCACTGTGTAACATCTTTCTCCTCAGACTTCTATCAAGCAGGTGAGGCACTTTAGCCTGCGCTGATGGCTATGGCAGGTCGTCACTGTCTTGACATGACTGAAGAGAATGATTAGATCTATATATCCATACCATATTGCCATCTTGTGCCCCTCTCTCGAATTAGGAATCCATATTTTCAAATATCACGAGTCTTTCAAAACAGCCATTACGAATTTTATGATCCAATTGTTGAATGGCTGGAACAATCTTACTTGGAACAGTCATGTTGTAGGTAACAAGCTTCAATCTTTCCTCACACTCACTAAGAAACTTGGTGCATATGAACACACAATCGTAAGAGGCTTCCTAGATTTGTTGAAAAATGGTAGTCATCGAAGAGGTAAGCATGTGTGTTGGTTGGTTGTGACACATCTTTCTGCCCACAGGAAAGACCTTCTCTCTCATCTGCAAGATTGTCAAGTTTTTGTATTTTTTGTTGCACATTATTTTGTATCTATTTTAATCACGTGTACCTTTGTGGTTACAGGTTGGGTATGCCTATGGTGGCTTCACTGGAAATTTCCTTTCATGTAACCCCAACTGCTTAGCGTAGGAGTAGTAGTGTTTTATTTCTTGCTTTTATTTGCTTTATGGTTTGCATGTTTGTTTTCTTACTGACTTGGTTTGGCTTGTTTTCTTGCTCAATTTTATTTCTTGTTTTCTTTTCACTTTATTTTACTATTTTTTCTTTGCTTTATCTTGTTTTCTTAATATCACACTATTTTTAGTTTTGCAAATAAGTTCTACCCTTTACTAAGTTTTGGATTTTTAATGAGTATGTAGCTGAGATCCAAAGAGTCTTGTGACATGCAGCTTTATAATTGATTAAATACACAGTATACATACCAGTGATCTATACATATGTTGTTTGTAACAATATATCAAAGTTTTGGTAAGGTAGTATTCCTCTCACGTGTCAACAAACATAGTGATGTGATAATGATCTCCTATACAGTGAAATTGTGACAATATCAGTGATCTTACCTTGATAACCTTAGTGAGAATTTTAACAAGTATTGTGTGAATAACTTGAAAACGTGACTATGATTGAGACTCTATACAGTAACTCTTGGTGAGGCATGATAGTACTCTTGATGATTTGTGAAAGGTTATTTTTTTTACAGAACCATTATCGCAGTGTGACCTTATGGCATGACAATACACTTGATGATCTGGCCTTGGCATAGTTGTGGCATGATAGTGATCTACATGAGAGTGCACTTCATATTCAACAATGTCTTAGGTACCTAACAATGTTCCTTGTACATGACATTTTCTTGATGATAACAATACATTGTGTGGATTGATGTTATAACACAGTGATACTTGGCAGAGTTGGGTTTGATATATCAATAGTTGTGATAGTGTGAGTGTGGTAGCATTTTGCAGTAGTTAGTTGATGTGGTAGCTAGGGTTTGATGTGCAGATTCTGAAATGTTTTGATTTGTCTCTATGATTGAACAGAGGAAGGATTGTGTTTAAGGTACGATTGTGCAATGGTCATATTGAGCAGAATTGAGTAGTGAGGCTGCCAGGACTTAAAAATGATATACATACTGATTAGAACAACAAAACTTTCATTACATTTCCTTTATATCAATTCAGAACATAAGGGGATCCAGTTTGAAAATTGTGAAACATGGTATGTCAGCTCTTCAGGGTGCTAGGGTGGTGCAAGGCAGGTGATTGGAGTCACCTTCAGTTTGGAGCCTGAGAACACTTTATGGTGGTGCTAGGGCAAGTTGGAGCTTGCACAAGGCATTAGAGGATCCATCCGGTTTCCACTGGTACACAAGGTGTTAGAGCATCCATCAGGTTGGAGCCTAAGATATAGGGCATTGGAACGCACTCCCAGTTGCAGTTGGTAAACAAGGTGTTGGAACATTGTATAGGTTGGAGCCTATAAATCAAGGGGTTGGAGCCTCCTTCAGTTGGAGCTAAAAACTTGTTGTAATTATTTTTGAAGACAAATATTAACCATGGTTTTTGACCTGGAGGGGGTTTTGCACCTAAAAATTTGTATGTCTATTGTTTTGATTTTTGCGCATTGTTGAATGATGTTGTTTACTATTCATGTTGATGAAATGTTAAATTTAATTAATGATCTAATACAAATTGTTGGAAATACTGAGAGGTGGGTGAATCAAAATAACAAGCCACCAAACATTCAAAGGAAGTTCTAGGTACTGAAATAATTTTAGATCCTATTACCACTAATAACATGAAGGAAGTTCTTAAAGAAGAATATGAAGAGATGAGCGAGATCGAATTTCCAAATGAAATTATCAGAGTTATAAAGGAGCTTAAGGCTGAAAAAGAAAATGTAAAAATTTTGGAAGTTGAACTTAAGATTGCAAAAGAATATGTCGAAAGCCTCAATAAGAAGAATGAAGAATCAAAGGAGATCATCATGATTCTTAAAATGAGCTAAAAGAAGGAAGAAAGTTTAAGAATCACTTACAAGATAACTTGAAGAAAGTAAGAAAGAATGGAAGAACATATGAAAATAAAAATACACACTCAAGCTCCAAGTGCGAGTAGCAAATAGGAAAGAGAATGACCTGGAAAGACAACTAAAAGAATCTAATCAATGGTATGTATCTGAAGTTGATAAAAAAAAATGAATTAGATGCATCTTTAGTAGAAATTAGCAGGCTTAGGAAATAAATGAAAGGTAGAAGGAAAAAACACAAGTTCTTAACAAAGAAGAAGAAAAGTTCACTCTTCTAAAGTTACAAGTTGAAGAAGCAGAGAGAAGAAGGACAATATTGAAAATCCAGTTTCAAGAACACTTTTCTGAAAAATAAGAAGAACTTGACACAACTCTTACTAAAATTATCAAGTTCAAGGAACGGAAAAAGGAACACTTGCAGGTTATTGATAGGAAAGATCAAGAATTGGAAAAGCTGAAGATGAAAGAAAAAAAGTAGGTAAACTTCCATGTGACAAAGCCACAAGCTGCAAGAATTTGCAAAGTCGAATTGATGAAAATACTGATCAAGATGAAAGACAAAAGAAGATTAAAAATGTTGTGGCTCAAAATAATACTGTTGAAAAAATCAATGAAAAAGGTCAACAAAGGGCTGGACTACCACCTCTGAAGAAGAATGAATACAAAAGATCATCCAGACAAGATAACTCATGGGTTTGCTATTTTGTTTAATGGTTAGTATTTTTCATGTACTAACTTTGTACATATGGCTAGGGATTGTAAAGATTATGACAAGTAAAATAATCAAGGGAATTATCAAAGCCCCAGAAGCAGGTTTGTTGGATGATAAAACAGGTTCCACAATGAATTTGACAATAGGAAGTATGTGTCATCTACTACATTATTTATGGCCAACATTGAATGTTACAAGTTCCATAATGATGGGCACATAGCTCGCGATTGCAGGTACAAGATGGAATCAACCATGAATGACAAACTTAACATTGGGTACAAAAATTTCTAGAAGAGAAAATAGGTATAAGAAGATCAAGAAGATAATAAAGTATCAGTAGTCATGCTTTCGGGATTCGTAAGGGAAAAAATTCATGATGAATCAATTGGTATATTGGATGACCACAAGGTTCAAAAAGATCTAAACAAAGAGCTAGGTGATACATTATTTTGAAAAATCTGGGTTGTTGAATCCCTGAATTTTGAAGGGGGGAAGTTTTGGCAGTAGTATTTGCACGTTTTGAAGATCTATCTATTGATAGGTAAAAAATTGACAGATATGCAGTATTATGGATAGAATAGTAGCATGAAGTCAAATGTGTCAATTTCGTGATATTATATTAGGTTCATGGGGAGAATAACAGTTAAATGAATATATGTCCATAATGATTGTCATCTTTTTTAAAAATGACATATCATTAGAAGAAGTCAAGGATTTATCAACATTGAGAGCCTAATGAATAGCAGGTTAGCAGTGTTGCAAAAGGTCATGGGAAGTTGTGAAAGGAAAAAATTCACTAGTGACAATCCAAACAAAGCATAGCATGACAAGGGGAGATAGGTTGTTGCAGCAAATATTAAGGAAGCAATTTCAAAGTAGACAAGTATTATGCAGGAAGACTGAAGGAACTTCGTTAGGGGGAGAATGGGTAGATTATAGGTCTACATTTGTCTCTTTTAGTTTGGCAAGACAAGAGAAAGAAAAGTCAAGTTACATGTCCACAAGAAGCAGGTAGATTGTCAGGGGGAGTCACTCGTTATCATTGATGTCAAAGAGGGAGAGAAATTAGGAGAAGAAGATCAAGGCATGAATTTAGGGGGAGGTGTACCCATAGAAGGGGTACATGTGTTGTCATCAATGACAAAGGGGGGATTGTTGAATAGTGTTGTTAATGATTTCAACCTTGGTTTTTGACTTTGACTAAAACACATGTCATTGATGTCAAATGATTAATGAACACTCTTATATTTTTCTAAATTACATTAGGATGGAAGCTCCATTGAAGGATGGTTGGAAACCCTAGCTCTAGTGTTTGGGTGTCTTGTTTGATGGACAAAGGCCACACTTGTTTATGGTTTTTAAGTATAGAACCATGTAATTTTTCATAGATATCCTCACCATTGGATTCTCCTCATCAAGACAATTCCGGTGGTATGTGGTACACCCTGAGAGGCCTCCTAGTTTGTGAGATATTTGCATTTGAAGTTGAAGACCCCAATTTGGGGGAAAAATCCCCACAGGGCGTTGATGTGGCAATCCTCCATTGGCTAGCACATTAATTTTAATCAAGGGTGTTAGGCCATTCCTAAATTTAAGGATTAGCTTATCTCTTGAAGGGCCTTAAAAATTATTTTCAAGAGGTATTGGTGCCTAAAGAAACTATAACCTAATCTTAAAAGGGTTTTGGGCTTAATTTAAAATAAAACTTCAAAATAAATATATTTATCCTCAAAAAAAATAACTCCAACAATTATATTGTTTTTTCCTCCTAAACTCACTCCAACAACTATCTTAGAAGCCCCTTCTATCCAAATGAAACATCTATAAAATGACATTTGGGTTCCCCCATCAAGTATGCACACAATGATTATTCTTTGAAATCTTTGAAGCTCTGAAATTTGTCTCTGTACAGAAAAATGAAGTATTTGAAGTTTTTGTTTTGGGTAATCTTGTGTTGTTATCTTGGTTTAAGGATGCATTGGGTTTATTCCATTGTAGGCATAAACCAAAGGATGTGTGTCTTGGGATTAGGGCTTTTCATTGGGGAAGATCTAGGTTTGTCCTCAAGAAGAATCTGCAACCAATTCTAACATTATTATGTTGATTAGATTCGATCTATTACAAGTGGAGTGAGTTTCCTTTTAGGGCATCCATTTAGAAATATGGATTATAATTATGGTGACAAAGGTTTGCCGATCAAGGCTAGTAAAGACCAAAAAAATGTTTTTCATCCTCTTGTCTAAAAATCAAAGAGATTTATGCCTAAACTTTATGTGGATTTGTGCCTAAACTTGGTCTAAATTAATGCCAAAATCCTATGCGGACTAGTAGCTCCAAGCTTTGAATTTACCAAGCCTTGAATCTACTAAGGCTTGACTTCAGAAATCTATTCTAGTTATTATTGGATTGCATTTGGTAAAACTTGAAACTAAAGAAGAGCATTAATATTATTACTAACCTTAGAGTTTGAAGCTTGAGTGAAGGATAAATATCTCTTGGATATTTAATGTCTAGAATTTGTTTGGACTTGGTCACTATCTTTTGATTGGGTTTATTGGCTTTGTTATCACTCATATTTTCATTGAAGTTGTTAGAAGAAGGAAAGGGGTCTGAGGTAACCACAAAACAATCTTTTAAGTACAAAATCTAGCCAATTTGTACTTAGAGAGGGTTCTCTCTTTATGATTTAGCTTTGTTTATGGGATATTAGGCTAGTTATGAAAGCCTGGGGGATTTTGATTTTATTTGGTGGTGGAATTCAGGAGCAGATGGATAGAACAAGGTATTTCAGTCCATTGGGCTATGGAGTCAACTGGATGATGTCTTAACTAGATCAGGTTGATTCAACAAAGGAGAAATTTCACAGGGCAAGATAGCTAAACAAAAGACAAATGGTAGCTTAAAATGGGTGGAATGATCTTGAACATGGAGGAAGGGCAATCAAGAATCCTTCAACAAAATCCAAGATGAAAGAAAGAGGGTGCTCATTAACAAAAAGCAATTAAGTATTATTTGTTAAATGGTCACAGTGATAAACTATGAAAGAAGGGAGCAATTAAGAATTCCCTACCTATAATAGCTTGGAAGAAAACATCAAGAAAATAAACGATTTTAAAGACAAAATGCAGTAAAGTTTTTCTAAAATATAACTTTTCGTTTATCATTCAGACATGAACCACATATGAATATTGATTAAACCAGAAAAACTATAAAAACACAAGATATAGAATACTTATTTGTTTCTCGTTTGACACAGGTATCTTGTAAAATTCCTTTACTTTATTACATTGTTCCAGCCAGCCATACAAAAAGTTGTTCAACAGCACTTCAATTCCAAAAGTAAACTGTCTACAAAAATGTCTAAGAATCCACACACAGTACTTCGAATAAGGAAGTACTTATAAAAAATTTACATCAAAATATCTCCTAACTAAGAGAGATACATTCTAGGAAAACTAAATATCTTTTATATGAATATAGAGACAGATGGTCTCAAAAGTAGAAACTGAATGTGAACTGATTGTTTTTGTCCCTATTTTTGTTGAAGGAGCTAGAGGCAAGTCCTATGAATATGCATCTTGTTGTCTTGCTCGTAATTCTGTGCTGGATGATTGATTTTAGCTTTTCACTAATACTCTTTACCTGTTTTACCATCATTCATCCTTTTTTACCAAAATTGACTATGGTAAATACTTCAATTTACTTCACTTTTTACCATGGTAAATCATAAGATGTTTGTCATGCTGGTCCACCAATCATCTCTCAGTATTCTTGTCCTTGTCAATTTTCTGTAGATTTCATCTGCTTCTGTATATTTTACAAAATTCGGGAATAAGTGCTTCACTTCATGCTCAATGTAAAAAAGGTTCTCCAAACCATCATAGAGAACTCTCCCTGTGGGCAATGCCTTGACTGCAGATGAACTGGCCTGACTATTAGCTTGCTGATGTAATTTGTTGACATAATCATCCTGAAACATTAGCTTGTCATTGATGACTAAAGGACTTGGGAGTCCTTTACTTTGTAAGATGCCAAATTTCTCCATGAACTCATCTATGTCTTCCTGCATATTTTGACATTTGCGTTCCAGGCCTTGCATTAGACTCCTTTTGGTCAATACTTTCTTTATTTCGAGGATGGTAGCAGTCCTATCCTCAATGTTTAATTGTTCCAACTAATGCCTGTTTCTACTGTTTAGAAAGTTTATTAATCTGATAGCTTCTTCAGGCTTCCCTCCTAGTTCTTCCCTAGTTTTCTCAATCTCTTGAAGAGCAACTTTCACTAAGTCAATTTGTTCAAAAATGATTTGAATTGATGACCAAATATCATTGATGGAATCAATGATATTGGTCCATAATATTTTTCTGATATCAGTCAAAGGCTTTTCAAATGTAAGGTCTTTTTCCAGTGTTTTAATCTGTTGGGTCAAGCCTTTGCTTTTTCTCATCTTTTCTGCAAAATTGAATTTTGATACATCATATTTTTGCTCTAAAGTAATTAATTTCTCTTTTACTTTTTGCAGCTCAATGACTTGGAGCTTCATTTCCTCCATGGACTTGATTAACTCTTCTGTGCTCTAATTTGAGGTTCCTTCCTATGATGTACATGTACCTGTTGCTTCTATAGTTGCAGTTGCTTCCAAAGGGACAACTGGTTCTAATGCAGTTGCCAATGTAGAAGGGACCGCTGTAGAAACCACTGGCACTACATTTTGAGGCTGTGTGGTCGAATCACTCTGCTTGTTTTGTAGTGTTTTCTATAATTCTTGCTCTGTCTCTTTTAGTTGCTCATTTAGCTTAAGGACCAGGTCCATAAGCTCTTCTTCATTTTTCTTCTCAATCACTTCAGCAGTCTGAGGGTGAATGAGTGGTGGCAATTTCAACTGCTTTCTCAGTGCAGCTATATCTTCATTCTTTTTCTTTATTAGGCTTTCTGCAACCTTGATATCCTTTGGGTTATGGCCCAACTCAATAATCAAATCCTCCAATGATTTGATTCTATTGTCCTTTGCCTGTGAGGAGGCCTTTTTTAGTTGCGATTGGGCAGTAGTGTTGTTCAGTGAATTTTGCAACCTATGTGCCATCATTGCCTTACTAGTCAGTGTAGAATAAACCATCTCCCTTGTTTTCTTATGCAGTTCTATCTGATCTATGGGGTGGATTTCTTTAGCTAAGACCTCAAAATCAGTCTTGAGGTAGTCTGCAAATGACTTGGGCTATTGTACTGTGGGCTTTAGAAAGCTCATCTTCATTTTTCCTTCTTTGATGTCATAAGCTGACATCAATCTGGTTTGATTTGTAGGGGCCATCTTCAAGTATTGAGCATAGGCTTGGGCCTTCAGCTGCTCATTCTTGGTCTTTATCTCCTTGAATTTTCCTTTTATGTCTATGATCTTCTCAGATGAAGATCTGAAAGATGAAACTTCTACACTCTATTGTCTTTCAAGCTCTTGTCTTTGTGAACTGGAAGGGGTCCCACCCGCTGGGAATGTATGTAGACTATCTCCACCTTCTTTTCTCAAACTCCCTATTATTTCCTCAAAGAATTCTTCCTCTGAATATGGATTTAGCCTGTGCCTCTTAGCACCAGGCTGGTTTGAAGGACCACTGGCAGGGGTAGCTACTTCCCTGTTTCTTTCCAAGTTCTTTTCCTCATTCAGAGGAGTCTGCATAACACGGGGATTTCCCATATTAACCTGAGCTAGATGAGGCTGTGGTGGAGCTTGTTCTTTAGAGATTTCAAGCTGCTCTAAAATCTCTAGTTGTTTTTATGTTTGTGGTTGCCCTGATGCTGGAGTACTTGTTCCCTGGTCTTGTTCCTATGGTGGTTCTGCTTGGGGAGCACTAGTTTCCTATGTGTTCCTTTGAGAAGTCTCTGCTGTAGAGGCACTAGGCTCTGGTGTTGGCCTTTGAGTAGATTCAACTGGTACCTATTCAAAAGAGTCTAGGTCAAGTCTCTTTTCTAAGTCTTTCATCACATTCTCTACCTCAACTTGATCACTATCCATTTCAACTAGAGTTCCTTCCCTCCATTCATCCATATTTGCATACTGTTCTATCTCAGGGATTTTGTGATGGATATAGGGTGACAGCTTATGTTTCATTCTCCTATCACAAATGAAACCTTGTGGGTCATATCTCCAAGCAAAGCTTTTCTTTAGTCTCATTGTTGTTTCTATGATTTCTTCTGCTCTTTTCCCTGCTTCTCTATTGTTGCACACAAATGGGCCTAAGTGGTCTTTAATCCTCAATTGGGCTTTCTTCTTTGCCTTGGTGAAATGAATTTTATCATAGTTTAACATTTGCCTATAATATTCCAGGGAAAACAATCTCATAGGAACATACTTAGGTAGCTTGAAAGGAGGGAGTTCACAACCATAGATTCGGATCTCAGTGTGATTCTGGTACAAGTACTAGTCACCTATCTTGTACTGCTTTGACAGTTGAAGGATTCTCTTGATCTCATCACTAATCCTAGGAGGAGGACTTCCTGTCAGCATGGTGGTCATAGGGTGGACAAAGTGGTCAATGAATTCATTGTATGAATAGGGACAAGTATATGAGTAGTGGAAGATGGAAGTCCAAAAATTGATTGATCTAGGATTACCCTTTGTATAAAGTTTATTTACAAAGAATGGGAACTTGTCAGACTGATAGTAAAGGAAAAGGTGATATATGACTGTGGAATACTTGAATACCTTTTCATTTTCTAGCCTCATGAACTGGTCATAGATTTTCTCAGCAATGAAAGCAGCATAGTCATATTTGACAGCAGGAGGCTGACCAAGGGTAAAAATGGACATTAAAACTAGAGTCAATTCATCCACATACTCACTAGTATTGAAACCCATGACTGCAACAATCATATTGACTATATTTTTTCCTATCTCTATGAAGAAAGATGACACATAGGGAGGAGGATCTTTGGGTTGATGTTTTTTATCCATAAAAATCTGGCAAAGGCGACTGAGTTCAAACTGGGACATTTTAGAAGCTTTCTCTAGTAATTCCCCAAGGGAAATGGGGGTGAGGTCTTGACCGGGCTGAAACTGTAGCATTTCATTGATTGAATCTGCAGTAATTGTGAAGAGAATAGTTTGATTGGGGGACATTATTTCTCTGAGGGTGGGATTATAATTGGCTTGACATTGATGGATAATGTCAAGGAAAATGTGCACAGAGGGGAGCATGTACCTTGGGAGATTTGATTCCCAAATTCCTATGGTATCAGAGCCATTCATGTAATTGTCCCGGCATTGACAAAATACTTTCAAGGAGCTTTTATTAGTTTCAAGGTCTTTTATTTGAAAATGTTTATCTGCTGAGGGCAAATAATTGAAATCTCTATCAGGAGTAGTGATAGGAGGTATATTGAGGGCCACGGGGGTTTCCATTTCTAGTTCTTGTGGATTCAGATATGAAAATGGGGTTTTCAAGTAGAGTTGGTGAAAACAGAGGGTCCTGGGAGTCTTCAATTTTAAATTTCACAACTGAATTGTAATGAATTTTGGGGTTTTCAATGTAATCACAGAGGAAATCAAGTATTTATAGGGTTTCTGGAAGGAAACTGGTAAATACCTGTATTTAAGTGACGGGCAATGGAGTGCAGGTTCACTGGGTGCAAATGGTGGACTGGAGTGGCGTCGAACTGCAAATTTCAGGGTGGCTAATGTTTGGAGTATGAGCTGGTCGACTTCTACGTTCTGGTTGCATGCATGAGTTTTTAGAATAAGGACAGAAAACTGCTTTAACTTTGTTTTTATGAAAAGTCAAAGCTTTTGGCAGGTTCGTGATATGGACAGGTGGCATCAGCGGGGAGGCAACTTGACGTTTTGTCATTAGCGGGAGGCAGTAAGCGGGTTTCATCGCACCACTATTGGAGGGTAAGTGGTATTTGGGCGGGACCGCATGATTCCATACGCTGCTTGACACGTAGCAACGGTACAATTCATGAAACCGCTCACCATCGCACGCTAAAAGTCGACCACAGAGGCCCGTGCGATATGCGCGATGACCGTCGGATCTGCGGGATCCGATCGGACGGTGGTCGGGGAGATGAAGTGACTGGCAGATACGGAGGGTGGGCTCAATATAAATTAAAGAAATTAATCATATCGGGGGTGATTCGATTGGTTATCGAGTTATTAATTAGTCCAAATGACATAATTAATCCTCATAAATGGTGGCAGGGTCGGGCTCTTAATTAGCTATGGATTAGTTAATTAATCCCGTTTATTTTATTTGTTTTATGGTTATATTTAACTGAGCGGCAGGATATATAATGATTTGGGGTTCTGTATAATAATATCATATGAGCGTGGGTAATTTTGTTTTATAGGGGAATTATATAATAAACATTAGTGGTTAATATGAAAAAAGTGAATGGGAAAGTGCTAAGTCCAATGTTTTCAAAAAGTGTTTCATCGTATAACATATTACTTAGGCTAAAGTGTATAAAAAGGTTTTTATGAAGATTTATTTCAATTTCCCTAAGTAAAATAGGATTTTACTTAGGAAAAGTTTTATCAAAGGAATGAGTGATCTTATGGGGGGGTAATGTTGATGAAAGGGACTTAAGTACTTTAGGCATTTCCAATTATTGGGCCGAGGGTCCGGTCCCTCCAAAAGTCAGAGAAATGCTCTGAGCCCCTCTAACTCTGGCAATTACCTTTAGCACTTAGGGAATTAGGGAAGATTTTAGGGGAATGAGTAGGGAAGTTAATTATTTTGACATTGAATGTTGATGTGCCTTTCCATGTGATACATGCCTTTGCCTAGTGATGAAAGTAAAAGATTTAAACATTTAAACTTATCATTCACCACATATTTATTCTGCAACCATCATCTACTTACCCTACCTACTTTATCCTAGCATTTTCACTTCTTTATTAGGGTGCACTTAGACTGGAAAACCCTTATCAAACTTTCTTTTCTTTTACATGGTGATGCCTATCTAAGTCTACACTTATTACATCCAAGGGCTCAGATTAAACTGTTGAGCTCCTTTTTCACTCTACCTATCTACTTATCTACCAAGTTTACACTGTTTGGTCAGATCTTTATTCTCTATTTCTAAAACATGAAATAACCAAGTTTAAACTGTTTGGTTACCATGGATTGTGGCATAGGTAACAAGTTGCACACAATCATTATTGTACAAAGTAAAATAGTAGTGGCATTTGGTCTTGCACACTTTCCTGGTCTTTTATTTTTGTTGGGGTTCATTTTCTTTCATTTTTTGACCTCTTTTTTATTTATTTCACCCTTTTATTCTTTTTCTAGGGTATACCCTCTTTACATCTTTTTATTTTTTGATTTTTTGATTTTTTACAAATGTGGAAAACCTTTGCAATAAGTAAAGGTATGAACATATTTCAAAGCTAAACCAAGTCAATCATGATATATGACACCTATTGGAATAGGGGCATAACAGGCTTAACCCTCATTAGGGCTAGAAAAGTATGGTGTTGAACTTAAACTAATTGGCCTTAAAACACAAACTCTTGCAGTCATATTTACTATAATTCCATCCTTAATTAAGCCATCAATTCATGATCTATTGCAGTTGCACAAGTAAATAATAAGAGAATACTTAATGTAAATTCAAGAATAGAATACTTATGGTCAAGTAAAGAACATTTGTTGTTGTGAAGGATCAATAAGAATGGAAGGGTGGTGTTGACAGTGCTTGTGGTGCAGGTAAATTCTAAGTGCGGACACAAACAATTCCTCTAGCCCGAGAGAGCAGGTCTAGCCACAAACAAACAATCTATGGAAGATCTCCTTAAGCTAGAATAAAAAAAGAGGGCCTACCTCTTAGTACGCTATTTCTCTTGGTGATGATCTTACTTCCTTGCTCCAGCTACCTTTTGTTTCCTTCCTTTGAACACTTGAAACAAGTAAACAACAACAAGCAACAAACGTGATAACATACAAATTTCATTCATCCTACTTAATAAGTGTTGGGCATGGAATCCCCCTGAGGCATGTTTTGGGGCTCAAAGCCCATGTTTTGACCGAATTATGTTGTAAAGCCCCGCGAATTACGGGCGCAGAAGTATGTTAGAGTCATAGGGTTGTCTGCCCTAGTTTGTAATGTAATGTCAACCTACCCATGGTCCGCGGACCATGGGATTGTATAAATAGAGCGAGGCTTTAAGTGTAAAAGATAACTAATGAAGGAAGTAGAAGCAAAGAGAAAAATTCTAAGTGATTGAATCGCAAGTGTAAAGTGTTTCTTGGGTTGTAGATTAGGAGAAGGCTTTGTAGCTAAGTGTGTAAAGGCCTAGTAGTCCACAGCTGAGTGCGCAGAACCTTGCAGCTGAGTGCGCAGGGCAGAGTCAAGTCTGTAACTAAAGAAGAGATTAATAAAGAAAGGTTTTGTTACCAATTTGTGTATATGTTCTTGGATTAATGCCTAGTTAATGTAAATTGCAAATATATTGTTTATTTATTGTGTGCACATGTATGAAGGGTTTATATTGCTAAGTATAACTTAACACATACAAGTAGGCTAGGTTAATCAACTGACAGTGGAATACTAGTAACTACTTGGGTAATAACAACATTTGACCCTTGAGTAGGGCTACGCAAAGGTAGCATCTCAAGCTGCGAGGTATGGGTAAGCGCGTGTAGCGATGGGCACAAAGGGTCGAACCGCGGACTACTTGAACTCATCAGACATCTCCAGGGTGCGAAAACCTAGTTCTAGCACCCTCCCATACTACTTCGGGTGAGACCTCAGTCTGTGCTCCGCGGACTATTACCGAAAGTTCTAGTAGTACCGGGATTTGTTTAGCTAAATCACCTCTGAACCTGGGTCAGGTCCCAACAAGCCAACAAATAATTCCATTTTCGGGACTGGGATCTACAAAAGGGATGCCTAATGTCGTGTCACTAGAATCCAACAAAGAAAGAAATTGAAGAGTGGCTGCACAGAAAGTTTCACGAGTTCGCGGTGCAAGAAAAAAGGAATCCAAGAGAATTGAAGGAACAATGGTTATAGTGCTACTTATATACGAAAATCCACGAAATTTTCTTTTCATCCTTCCCCTCTGAGTTATGTGAGTGGATCACGAAGCTAGTAGACAGTCAGGGAAGGTGTAGGCGCGACAAACCTATTATGTGGACTCCAGAGTTGCTGCGCAGACTAGAAGCCTCGGAAGATAAGATCGCATGTGATGTGGACCATTGGCTCGATCAAATTATAGGAGGGTTTATCACTGAGTTTGTGGTAGATACTGCAGTCAGCTACAGCGAGGCAAAATGATGCTTCCTCAAAAGACCATGAGTTAAGTACATTAAATCTTTGAATTCTTGGATTAAAATGCTAATGTGTGAAAAGAAGGTTATGCGAATAAATTGATGTTTGGGGCTACAAAAAGTGGGAGGATCTATAGAAACAAAGATAACATAGAGATAGCAAAAATCCCCTTGATTTCGCCTCGATGAGAAAGCAAGGAAGAACTTGCGAAAGTTTCACCAAGAAGCGTGATCAGTCTGATAAGGCAGTGAATTCTACGCATACCACCCCCACCTACACCACCACCAGTTTCACCATCTTCAAACCCATCTCCACCCACACCACCTCCGCCACTACCACAGTTCAATATGGCAAGCACAAAAAAGTTGTCGGTGTTCAAAGGGGTAGGGAACGAAGACCCGAACCAATTTTGGTTCGTGGTAAAGGCTGTATGGGAAGCGCAAGGAGTCACGGATGACAACATAAAGAAGGCAACGCTGGTAAGTGCATTGTAGGATCATGGATATCCAAGCTGCGCTAAACAGAGAATTTAGCAAGGAAAAATCGGAGACACAGTCGATTATCGGGTTTAAGGAAATCATGATGCTTCCAAGCGAGACCCCCTGGGAGTTGTATCAGGGACTGAAGGGTATGATTTGCGAAGACAAAATGACCTTGATGTATGGGCATCACCGTGCATGGTTTGTCGATGTCATCACTATAAAAAAAAATTGGACAACTTGTATGGTTTCAAAGTTGTAAGTCAGTCTTGGTCAAGTCATTTCTATTGTTTTGTTTAGGGAGTCTAAAACATAGGATAGAGTCTTATTCCCATTGGTAAATAAGGTCAAAAATCTTGTTTTAACTATCATTAGTCCCACATTGGTTCATAGGTGTCATGTGTTAAGACTGTTTTAAAGTTGGCATGCGCTACGAAATCAACTAGGAGTTTTCGTAGCGTAAACTCATAAAAATACACTATGTGTGCTACGAAAACATGGATTCATAACTAGAAGATTTCGTAGCGGAAAACCCAGAATTCACACTGGTTGCACTACGAAATCGGGGATTCATGCCAGATCTTGTCTAGCTGTCTTTTCCATCAAAATTTGTTAATGTTTCATCACCATGTGTCAGTCCTTGAACCATGCCTATCACATGCAGCCATTCATTCTCATCATTAGATTCGTTAGATGTCTTGTACACATTCTTTCAAATTTCAAAAAAAGTAAGGTGAGGTGAGTTAGTCTTGGTTTTTCCCGTGTTCCTTTCATGCATAAGAAGACAATTGGAAAGCTTAAGGACGGCACTCATCAAAACTTTTTGAAAGCTCAAGCGAGGCAGTTCTTAGTTTCAAATTCAAGCGAGGCAGTGTTCAAACCAATACAGTGAAGGTTTATCTTCAAGTTTCTTTGCAAGGATTTCATAGGCATGTCTGAAGAAAGGAAAAATCACAGATTAGGCTAGTGTCTTAGAGCTGAGCCTGAAGGTTTAGATGTGCTCATGAGAAGCAGAGAGGTTGAGCATGCATTCAAACAGGTGGACTATTGGAGACTCTGCGAAAAACTTCAAGGTGGTCATGTTCAAGTAACAAAAGATTTTGCTTTCAATTTTGCTGGTTTGAGTTCAAGAGTTCAAGTGCTAGAAATTCCAATTTCTCCTGAGGTCATATCTGCAGTCACTGAGATACCAAGAGGCCAGGAAAGATGGTTCAAGAACTTTAAATTCGAAATGGCACCCTACCAATAATTTTTTAAGCCAGAATTCATAGGCTTGAACTTAACCAAATCAGTGCCCAGAAGCTATGTAAAGGATTCATATGGCAACTTGTTGACATGCATCCAAAGATATTTTACCTATGAGGGAAGATATCATAAGGACTTAGCCCTAAGGCTAAGGAGATTTCTTCACTAGCAGTAAGTCATCAGGAGGAAACAAGATCAAGAAGATTTTTGAAATTGAAAGCCAAAAAGCAGGTGAAAGAACCTATGTCACCACTAGTAGTTCAAGACACACCCCAACAGTCACAAAGAAAGAAGGTTCAGATCAATGAGGTGGTACAAGAGCAGACTATTGATAAAACTGTCCAAAGAAGAGTAACAAGAAGTCAATTAGCCAAGGAAAAGGGGAAGACTATGATTATTGATGAAAGCCTAGCCTCAAAGGGAAATTTGAATGATCTCCTCCAGGCCATCAACATAAAAGAGACTCCTCTGGTCCAAGCAGAGCTACTTGAAGCCAACAAGAACAAAACCAAAAGAGTTAAATCTTCCAAAAAGCTTCAATTTGATGACCAGGTCTGAGAGTTTTTGTTCAAGCCAAGAAGACCTGTGACAAGGCATTCAAGAAGGATATAAGAGGCACAGACAAAAGCAAGTGAGACAAGGGAAGTAGAAAAATTACATAAATAACTTGTGGTTCTATCAGAAACATCATCACAACTGCACAATGATGACAGAGGTAAGACAGTTATCACTCATAAGGAAGAATGTAGCTTCGAGGAGGTTAAGAAGAAATTGAAGCTTGCCAATATTGAGATTGCCAAACTTAGAAAAAAAGAAAGGAAACATGCAGTTAAGGAAGCCAATTTCAACAAAATGGAGGATCTGTGGGAAGATAAATAAGCTTCAATACTTGAAGTAGTTAGCTGTCATGCTCAATATTTCACTTGGACGGTCCCTGCAATAAAAGAGGCAAGATATATCAGAAGGGTTAATGAAAAATTAAGAACTAGTATCTGAATGATGAAAAGACAAATTGAAGATTTGAAGATTCAACTGAATGAACCAGAAGAACAACCTCAACATAAATGAACCTGACAGTAAGTGAAGAAATTTTGACACAATTTTGATATGAAACTTACTTTTTGAAGATTGAAGATTATTTTTGGATGGACAATGTCAGTTTTGGTTGGCTCATTAGCATATGGAGAAGCCATTAAAAATCCCAAGAATGACAAAAAACTGTGTTTTTGACTCACACAGCAGTTTCGTAGCGCGCTACGAAACTGCTAAAAATGACATATAATGCACAACAGTTTCGTAGCACGCTACGAAACTGCTAAAGCTACTAGTTTTGTTTTTTGAATCAATTTTGAAATGAAAGGGGGGAACCATTATGAAAGATTGCTACTGTAGAAGATACAAAAGGGCCACCTCAGAAGTTTTGAATACTAGGCAAAGGAAAATTCAAAGAATGAGAGGCATTTAATAACTCCAAACTCTGCACTACAAAAACAGCAGTCATTTCATAGCTCAGACAGTTGTCATGCTTCAACCAGCATCTAAGGGGTTTTGTCTTAGCACGAGTATATGAGCAAGACCTTTGGTCTAATTCAAGGCATCACATATTATTAAAAGGGATAAAATGGTTAACAGAATTCGAGGAACCACTTTGGAGACCAAAGCAAAAAAAAAGGGGTAGTTTTCCTTGTATCCAGGGACAGTTAAAGGACAAGCAATCAAAGGCCAGCATGAAGTTTAAAGTCATCACTCAAGCCAAAGATGAAGAGGGACAGATGTCAAAGAACGAGTTTGTTTCGATAGCTAAGGTTGTTGCCAACATAGATAAGAAGTTACACTCCTAGTCAAATTAGGTCTCTAAGACTGTTAGTTTACAGTCAGTTGTAATTAATAATTTCTTTAAAGTTCAATAGGTGTTAGGTCTAGAGAAATTCGAATTCCCCTCTTGCTGGAGGAAGGAATTCAAGCTTGTAAGGAAATTCTATATATTACAAAAGTTGTAATGCACCAGGGGTTGGAAATTTTCAGAGAAAACACTCATATTGTGTCATTGTAGAAGATTATGTTTTTATGAATACAGACTTTGGCTTTACTTCTCAGGATTCAGAAAGAGTTCAATGGTGGCTTGTTTTATGTTTGTCCTCATTTCCTTATTTTCAGTGGTATAAATGTATGATACTTAGAACTCATTGGCAATGATCTAACTTCCTTCATGCATTTGTATACTGTGTTTCCTACATCTTACTATGTGTTAACTAATACACTGAACTTTTGATGCCCTGACTTCCATGTTTAGCTAATATTGTTGTCATACTAAGCATTTTCTGACTCCATAAGCCCAATGGATGTTTATTGACTGTGTTTCAACCATTTACACTCCTCCATTTATTTCATAGAGTTAGCCATCTAATACATTATCAAAATCTTTAACCTAGTGAGAGAGCCCTCTCAGGTTGGGGAGGCTAAGCCTCAGCCAAAAGTTGGTTTGAAACAGTTACTCAAGGTCTACCTGATCAGCAGCCTATCAGGGTTAGGTTTTTTTATAACAGTAGCGTCATTATGTCGCATCTAAGGACGGTGTTGTCACAACAGAAGTTATCCACCTAGGATGAAGCTTTGGAGATTGTAATGAGACTGCACGAGACCCCAATACAAGATCCTAGCCTGGGAGTCCAATAGATCCATGCACAGTTGAAAAAATTGTGTCTAGAGATGCAGAGTTTGAAATAGGATAGGACAACTCGCCCAGAAGCGTGTGAGGAGGTATGGTGCATAAAGTGCAAAGGCCAGGGACATGACAAGGACCATTGTCCAGTCTTCGTGAATTATTTGGCGGGAGGAGGGCCGATGCCATTGAGACCAAAGGCACAAGCAGGACCAAGCGCGGTGCCTGCATTATGGTGCGTGATTTGTCAGATAGGAGGAAAGCATGCTACAGATAACTGGCACCTATTACATAAGTATACACAGACATCCCAACAGTTGTTCTATAATTTCTGTAGATCAGTAGGCCATGATGAGTGCACCTGTAGAAGTTATGAACTAATGATGGATCAGACCCCTACCTACAGGGTCTAGACCAAAACACTAGCCCTATATCAAAATGCAAGGATGACGCGCACTGGATTTCAGGGGCACAGATGAGGTCATAGTGGAATGGGACCATGAAAGGGTCGCAGATATCTGATTTGTTATAATTGCGGAGGGCTAGGGAATTATGCCCACGATTGTACAAATTTAATGAGAGCATCATGTTTATATTGTACCCACTTTGATCATGAGATGGAGTACTTCCCCACACTGATAGCGAGGTTGCGTGATAAAGGAACATTCCAACCTCCGCTGACTCAGAACCTGCAAATGATGAGGTCTAAGCCACACAAAGAGGACCCGAATGTAAACATCATGCTCCAAGCGATATCACGACAAGATATGACAAGGGAAAGCAACCCGAAGAGAGTGCTTGGGTTCGCAACGCTCCTACAAAGGAACTAGAGTTCAATTTGGAGTGCACGAAGGAGACATTCATGGAAGCTAAGAAGAGCTTCACAGAGGCCTCCACTTCAGGTAGTAAAGACAAACTAGAACTAGAGATGGACCCATTAATGCTCACTACCTTTCTGGAGACATGCATGAAGCTATTACACGACAACAAAGTAGTGAAAGGGTTGCAAGAACTCATCACTAGGTGCGCTGGGTCAGGAGAACCGCCCGTAGTCCGGAAGCTGGGGAAGCACATGACACGAACAAGAAGGGAGATGAGATTGACTACACAAATCCGGGAATATGAAATGGATCAAGTGATTCTAGATCTAGGATCGAACACGAACATCCTGCCAAAGTAGACATGGGAGCGCATGGGCAGGCCCATGTTGCAATGGTCTCCTATTCAATTGCAAATTGTGAACCAGAAAAATATCCTACCGATGGGAAGATTGCAGGGAATAATGGTATATATCGAAGGTGCGAGCGTTCTTGCATATTTCAAAGTAATAGATATTGTCGATGATAGCAATCTCTATCCTGCGCTACTAGGAATAGATTGGGTCACTAACATGAATGGAGTGATAAACCTAAAGAAGCGCAACATGATTTTTGAGATAAAGTCACTACGTGTAGTGGTACCTTTAGACCCTACGGAAGGATCGCACTACACAGAGCTAGTGCACGACGATGAGAGCAATGATGACCTGGACTATATCTATAAAATCACCGTGCGGGAGTAGGACTGGGTGAATCCAACAGTGGATGGCAGGATTTCAAGGGAGCGCGAAAGCTCCTGCACAGCAGATTCAGACGAAGAAATAAAACGATGGCAAAACCGGTTACACGAGGTAACCACGCTCAATTGCAACATGATGGTAAGATCACTATGCTGCGTGATAGCAGAGGCAAGGGATCTACCTATGTATGATGGATTGACAACAGTGGATGTATTCCTAAATAAATTTGAAAGCGAGGTGCCAGAACAGCAGCAGTTCGATGCTTTGAAATGGGCACTGCGTGCTACGCCCACAAGGTGGTGGGGTATACACCAGCAGCATTTTGAGGACTAGCACGAATGTAGAAGGGTGATGCTTATACGGTTTGGAAAGGTGTATGGTATGCAACCTGCACAAACGCACACCATCCTCACGATAGAAAACAAGAAAAACAAGTAGGAGTGGGCAAGAACATGGCGTGAACGACGAAGTATGATAAAACCAAGCATGCCAAAGATTATCCACGTGAAAGCCTTTGAAAAAGTATGCGAATTAATTAACATGATCCACCATGCGAGATGCACTAATTGGGACTTACGTGTACCAACAGTTCTATGGGCTTATAGGACCATGTGCAAAACCTTCACCATGGAAGCACTTCCGAAGCTAAAGTATGAAGCAGGGGCTGTAATCCCTATGGAGCATGTGAAGCCTAGTCCATGCATAGTAGCACCCGTAGATACGATGGTCCGTGAAGCCTGGAATGAAGGAATCACATAGCCGCGAGAAACAAAACACATAGGACTTGAGGAAGAAATCTAACAGGGAAACTTTAGACTCCGCAAACTTGAAAAAGAAAGGTTATGATTAACGAAGAAAAGCACTATGATAGATGCAGAGATCAAGAAGCTGGAATACGAGATACAAGAAGCGTTTCTCATCAAAAAACCTAGGATGGTAAGGCAAGGTGTGTATGATCATACTGACAAGCTTGAGAACTATCACTGTGAATTGGTTAGTCTGCCACCTTGGCTTGGACTGCATATCGCCAAACTTAGTGACCAGGGTAGCGTGTTGCAAATAGTAAAGTGCGCGATGCCAACCACAACAATGGAAGGTGGGGATTCTCCGCGAACCATGATGGAGGACAGGATGGAGCTCCACACGGGTGGTGCACCACCTAACTAGCCATGGGAAGGACAGTCTTAGCGATCTAGGCAGTTGAAAGGAAGCACGGGACTATAAAATATTCTACCAGGGAGCTCTGTGATATTGGGGATGCGCGCAGAAGCAGAGCGTCACAGGGTCCGCTTTCATGCATAGAGGGTTGCGCTGCCTCGCGGATTGGCCAGAAAGTGACCATTGAGGTCACTATTCACGATGGGATGTGCGACTTAATGTTGTGGGGAAAAATGCCTATGCAGGACGATCCTATCCACCTAAGGTGTGACAGCGCCTTAGCAACAAACGAATACAGCTATTATGATTTCTTCCTTTATGAAATGTGAAAGAGGGGAGATTGGCAGACTTACCATTGTCTTCCGGTTGTCCCTCGATCTAGATCCTCTTCTCTTTGTGTGTCCACAGCTACTTGTCTCCTCGCTTGCTCAAGAGAACAGCTACTTGAGTCCCACGAGATCACAAGAGAACAACTACCTGTGACAAGAGAACAGCTACTTGCGACAAGAGAAGGACACAATGCAAAGGCAAATATACATATTCACAAATGATTCAGGATTAGAAGTAAATCAAATACACTAATGCAATTATACAAAATACACCAGCATATAGGAAAGAATCAAGATAGCTTTATTGATAAGTAACAGGGTTCAGGAAGAGATACAACCCATAGGGCTCCAATCCAGCATCTCCTTCCCAGCAGAATGGAATTCCTTCTTTAGCTCCCCTTCAAAGCTTTAAGCACCCAATGTTTCCAGCCACAAACCAACAGCAATTCTTTGCATTCACAAAATTCCAGCCTCCTCTGATCCCATGGAGGTGAGATCCATATATAGATATTTGGAGAGAGGGTGAGTCAGCTTGAGATCTGACTAGTGTCCTCTCCCTCTGTCAGTTCTTGAGTCCACTTGGAGGTTCTTGCTTCCACTTGGAGATTTGGAACCTCTTACTCATCACTAGTCGAATTCCTTGATGCAAGTGTCATTTTGGAAGCTTCCTAGGCATTGACACATTGAGGAATGAGCCTGCCACTTGTCCAATTATGCTCAGCACAGGTAGCCTTTGTTGGAGTTGACATTCAATGCAGGTAGACAGTGGAGCAGTTGACATTCAGCGCAGATGCTCAGTGGAGCAGTTGACATGATCCAGAATTGGCTTGTTTTTGAGTGTTTTCAGGTGGAGAACTTCTGTGAATTGTTGTGGTTAGTTAGCCTTGTTCCTCTAGGGGTAGGAACAACATGTTTAGGGACTTTGGATCCCTTAGATTATGGACATTTCATGCTCAATGCTGTAAGGCACAAAAATGTCTATAACACTTAAGGCCAAATGGAGTGGGCGACAGGCATTTAAGACACAATTTATGGGCAAGATTTCAGAAAATCTGCCACCAAGAAAGCATTAATGGACTGAAATTGGGGGGAACGGTCAAATTCGAATTCAAAAGGCGCTATAAAACACAAAGGTCTACCCAGCAAACAACACTTGGTCATTTGAGAATTGAGTGATTGAGCAGAGCACTAAGCATTGAGATTCGAGCGATAATTGAGCCCTTGAGTTCACGAGTGATAGAATACAACCTAGATATGATGACCACAACTAAGGATGGTTTGGTAATTGAAGAGGTAACCGCCGGCAAGGCTGCGCAGACCCTAATGGTGGAAGACATTCCAGAAGGTGCCGGGGTTGTGGCAAAGATCCCCAAATCACCACGTACGCCAAGACCCAAGAAGGATAAATAGGCAATGGCTCCAGTACGCGTGTCCCCAAGGAACCCGATGCACAACAAACTATGAATGGCAGAAAAGGGGAAAGTAGTCACGATAGAAACAGATGAGGAAGAAGAAGATTTACAAGCCCTAATCATTGCAGAGCAAGAAGATGAAGGCATGGAGGAGGATATTCAACCTACACGCTCTGCAACAAAACTGCCTGCATATGTCCCTCTGCGGAAAGGGAAGACCAAAGTGCCGAAGGACCTGGACGAAACCAAGAGTTCACTCCAGACCCTGCTCCTCCCAGACGGCATTGTGTTTGAGGGCATGCACCTGGGCCGCGTGCCAACCATGAAGTTTGAAGATTGGGACCTCGCTAACCGTGAGAAGTTCCCTCACTTGGAGACCAGGAACGTCATGAAGAAAAACACTACAGGGTTGGTGACAACATTAGAGCCGCGAAAGTGGTTGCGTGGTGTGGAAAAGGCCGGGCTGTTGAACTTATTATGGGTGTCACATTTCCACCGCGCACCCATAACCATTTTCATCATCAGGAAGCTACTTTTCCTGATGCATGATGAGCATCTATGGCTGGAGGAGCTTATCCCCATCATGATAGACCTAATTCACTGCATTTCTCAACTCCCTTGCAAAGGAAAGGACCCCGCGACAATAGCCGAAGGAAAGGGCAGTGATTTGGCCCTTGCAGAAGCCATGAAGACGAAATACAAGCTAGAGAAGAAGAATAGGGGATACACCATCTCTAGCATCAAGGACAATGGGGTATGCATAGCAACCCAAATCTTGGCTAGCAAAGTTATGAGGAAGTGTCGCGCAGATGAGGTACCGGCACTGGTGGTCATACTGGCCGAGTAGTGTGTGGAGGGGGTCCAATTCAACTGGTCTGAATTCCTCAGCGAGTAATTTTTGAAAAATTGTCACGAAGCCCAGGATAAGGGAAAATCCTTCCACTATGCATGGTTGTTGTTATCCATAATGCTCGTAGCGAGGGAACTGCTAGAGGACAGTCAATTCCCCATCATTGACAGAGAATTACCAGAGGCCGAGAAGTACGATTCGCTTTGGGCCACAAAGGACGCGAAATGGATACGCGACACCAAAATCTTATGGGTGCTCATGGAGATGAGAATCCGGATGTGGATCAATCAGAGGCCGCACCTATCATGCATGGTGCATAATAGTCTGCAGATTTTTGCAGAATTCAAAGCCGACATGCATAATATATACATCAAGGTGTGTAAGGACACAACAAAGCAGTGGACGAAGCTACCTTTTATAGCCACCGACGATGCCATTTTCACGGTATTGGAGGCATGGCCCCCGGAATGGCACACCCCAGATCTTGCAGAACTTGAGAAGGCGGCAATGTAGAAGAAGAAGGACAATGCCAAGCTGCACGTCACACAATTGACCAAGAAAAGGCAGAAGGAAATAGCAGCAGTTGAGGTAAGGGCAGCGTACGAAGCGGAATAGAAAGTCGTTGAGCAGAAGAAGGCCACCGAAGTAGCAGTAGTAGCATAGGCATCAGAGGCAGCAACCACGACGGAGGACGAGGGCCAAGCAACGTCCTCGCAGGGGTAGGAGGTAGAGGAAGCAGAAACAGTAGAAGGGAGTGCGGACCTAAGGACCACATCCACACAGCTGAAGCACCCACACACGGTAGAGAGAGCAGGATTGAGGAAGAAGGTCAAGGCCTCGAAGTTGGCCATTGACCCGCTCACCCTAACCGAGGGTGATGTCCATGACATCGACAAGATAGTGCGTGATGTCATCAATGAGGCTCTTCAGGATTTTATGCAGGAGCACCAGACTGTGTTGGGGGCCCTCGGGGTGTAGTTGCAGGAGTTGCAGGTGCATCCCCCTCAAGTGGGTACCCTTTAAACCTACCTTACATTAGGATCCTCAGCAGCAGAACAGATGTTGTGCGAATGAATGGAAAACACAATAGTGTTGCCAGAAGGGGCCTTAGTAGTAGCGAAGGAGACCGATAGATTATTGGTCAACATGATGAAAGGCCTTGGCCTTAATCTAGCTGCTCTTCCACATGAGACACTGTATCTACTATAGGATGGGATAACGGCAGAGCTGCGCACTAGGGAGAGCCGCGTGATCCAAGTTCTCAGTGATCAAAAGATAAACATGGAACAACTCAGCTTGCAGCGTGACGAATTGGTGTCGCAGAATCAACAGTTGGTGCAGGTGGTAGACAATGCTTGCTGACGCATCCTAGAGCTGGCCATCCCAGCAGATCTACCAATAGAGGTGTGGATCCATAAGTTGACAACCGGAGTCTATGAGGCTAGAGAAGAAATGACCAAGGTTCAGCTGGAGCTAAATCTTCAGATCGCCGAGCTACGGTTAAAGGCACAACCTTCCACTCCCCTAGAGGTTCGAGAACAACACTATCGCAGCAGGATTGGAAGAAATTGGAGGTGCAGTGCAAGACTATACCACTTTGTTGGAGCAAGCACTTGAGGTCCTCACAACTATGCAGGAGGAATCCAACATCCAGTGCCTGGAGACAGATGCGTGAGAACTCGAGCAGCAGTACGACAGTGTCCGAGGAACTGCATAGACAGTAGTCCTCACTCAACAGCTCTCAAGGATGTAGCAAGCTAAGGCACTAAATGAGCAGGTGGATCTGGCGCGACATAAGGAGGCAGTTCTCAAAGCGTGCATCCGACCGTGGATTGACAAGGCTTTTAATATCATGGAAAACATCGAAGGAAATATCGTGCACATATAGGGGATGCTCACGTTAATGCAGAGAAGCACCCCAGACACGAAGGTCTCAGAACAGAGGATGCAACAGATTCAGCAAGCAGCGGCTTAGTGCACTGCCGACATCAGCATAGTTTGAGGACAGTTGGAGGAACTCCGTGCCAAGATCACCACGCCGACAGAGTGACTCGAGGGCGAGTCAAGATGTTTGTATTAGGGGCCTGTTGGGCATGGAATCCCCCCGATGCATGTTTTGGGGCTCAAAGCCCATGTTTTGACCGAATGATGTTGTAAAGCCACGCGAATTGCGGGCGTAGAAGTATGTTAGAGTCATAGGGTTGTCCACCCTAGTTTGTAATGTAATGTTGGCCTACCCATGGTCCACGGACCATGGGATTGTATAAATAAAGTCAGGCTCTAAGTGTAAAATATAAATAATGAAGGAAGTAGAAGCAAAGAGCAAAATTCTAAGTGATTGAGTCGCAAGTGTAAAGTGTGTCTTGGGTCGTAGAGTAGGAGAAGGCTCTGCAGCTGAGTGCGTAGAGGCCTAATAGTCTGTAGCTGAGTGCACGGACCCTTGCAGCTGAGTGCGTAGGGTGGAGTCGAGTCTGTAATCAAATAAGAGATTAATAAAGAAAGGTTTTGTTACCAATTCATGTATCTATTCTTGGATTAATGCTTGGTTAATGTAAATTGCAAATATATTATTTATTTACTGTGTGCACATGTATGAAGGGTTTATATTGCTAAGTATAACTTAACGCATACAAGTAGGCTAAGTTAATCAACTAACAGTGGAATACTAGTAAGGACTTGGGTATAACAGTATTTGGTCCTCGAGTAGGGCTGCGCAAAGGCAACATATCAAGTTGCGAGGTATGGGTAAGTGCGCGTAGCGACGGGCGCACAGGGTCGAACTGCAGACTACTTGAACTCATCAGAGATCTCCAGGGTGTGGAAACTTGGGTCTAGCACCCTCCCATACTACTTCGGGTGAGACCTTAGTCTGCGGTCTGCGGACTGTTGCCGAAAGGGCCAGTAGTACTGGGATTTGTTTGGCTAAATCACCTTTGAACCTGGGTCAGGCCCCAACAAGCCAACAATAATTCAAGAAACATTAAGTCATAAATATGTAAAGATGAAATTTCATGTAGGAAATCAATCGATAGTTGCATCTATATTAGTTCAAGAAGAGATTACAACTGATGTCTTGACATTGCCATTCTCCTCCGACATATTCAGGTTCCCACACACTTCTGCTAGCATCTCATGGATAGCCCCAACAATAGTAGTCTCAAGGCTCTTCCCTTTAGTCCTCACACCAAACCAAACTCACAATTCTCCCTTAAACACAAACTAGAGAGCTACAAACTATGGGTAACTTGCTGGTTACTCCAAAATCAAAACTCCAATGATAACTTAATTAGAACTAGCTTGTGCTTGTCAAGAAGAGAGGTTTATATAGCTTGGATGGAGGGGAGATGGTTCCTCTTCTCATGGGAGAAGGCCTTATCTCTTGGATTAGTTCCTAACTAATAGGGGAAAGGAGCCCAAACTGACCTCTTTGACTCCATCCGGCCGAACCATTTACCAGACTTCCATTGCAAAGCTTCTAGAGTTGGAAGCTTTGGCTCCATATTTAAAAAACTTTCCAAAAGAGGATTGGTGTGACTGAGAAAGGGGTCAGTCGATCTGATCGGTGCTAGGGACAATTTTAATCCTTGCATATCAATGTGAGGAGGACACGGGTCATTAGCGTCGGTCTTGTAAACTGGGATAAATAGAAGATTTTTGGGAAATGATGCAAAAGGGAATTGTTCTTCTCATGAAGAGGGACACAATGGGAGTTTCTTCATGATAGGAAAGCATGTATGGTTCACTATATAGGTCTTCCAGGATCATGAGACAGGGAGTACAAGGACAGTGAAAAAATGTTGTGTAATAGATGCCCCCTAAAGTGTGAAGGTAGAAATAGAGTGAGGGGTGAAATGCTTTATAAACAAGTGTGGGGAACTGGAGTCCATCGTCGGAGAACTTGTAAGAAAGTACAGATTCATATACAGTACTGAAAACTCTGTCAAATGATATATGAATCGTGGTATGGATGTAGCCATCCAGAGAATGATCATGTAAATGGATCTAGGCATGGGTGCAACCATCCAATAAAGAGGGTCATATCGAAACCAAGGTATGGTTGCAGCCATCCAATAATGAGAAGGATCACATAAAAAACTCACGGTATGGCCAAAACCATCCATCTGAAAGAGACATGTATATCAACACAATCAGGTCACATCACCTCGCAATGTGGATTTTTGTAATTTGAACCCGGGGTCTTGCACTCCAACACAACCCAATCAAAGTACAAATTCTAACATGTGAATGGATGTATTGACGTTGAACATTCTAGAAAATCGCTTGATTACCAGTCAATAATGTGAACTATTAACAAGTGAGAGAGAAACCACCAATAATGACAATGGTCCTCAAGGTACTAGCAGAAAAATTCATGGAATGCGAATAAAGGAACTAAAGTTGAATACCGGTGAAATCACACGTTTGAAAGCCAATGATGTGAACTTGTCATCAAGTTCGAAGAAGTTTCCGTTAGGGCTTGCAAGCTCTAAGGTACTGGAAGGGAGTCTCTCGTCCAAGTTCCTCGATAATGAGTTGAAGTTGACAGGAAGTGACCGTGTCAAAGGAGGTCCATGATGTATCCCACATTATCAACATGAGACCAAGGGATGCAAATGATTTTGGATGATACAGAGAATCAGGAATGAGGGTAACTGCAGAAGGACAACTCTTGAGCATATCGGTGACACGACTCTGGAGTTTGGAAGTTTTTGGATCCATAGGATCAGTGGTCATGACAACATGGCAAATGTCAAATGGAAGGAAAAAGTGAATGGCCCAACCCAGGAAAGTCAATGATAAAAGGAGTATATCCCAACCCGACACAACTGGTAAAATTTCCCATTTTCCCCCCACCATTTCTGGCAGGTGCCCCAATTATTTTTTAATCGCAAGCTTGAGGGGGATATCATGTGCTTTCACTGTAAGTCCATCCTTCGGATAAATCTGACCTAGTAAGTTTAATGAGCCCTAGGAAGGAGAAGCTCATGTTCATCATGGTGACAAATCCAATGTCTTTTAATATTTTAATGAGTCTGACAAAGGTGGAACTCGATATCTTTTTCATGTTTAGAGAGTTTGAAAAAGACATGGAAAATAAAACTCCACATGGTCCCTTTTCGTACATTTGTGTCTCTCGAGCCCAAAAAGGTAGAAAATAATACTTGAGAGAACCGCTTGACCATTTCAGTCAAGGAGTACCCTTTTTGTAAATAGTTGATCCTAGCCCGAAAAAGGGGTAAACAACGTTTTGTATCCTTCAACAAGTTCAAAACAAAAAGAGCTCAGAAATATTTTCATGTTTAAAGGGTCAGAAAAGAGCTTAAAAGCGAACCCCACATTTTATTCTCTTTTATGAGTCAAAAAGGGAAAAATACTCGACGATCTTTTCATTTGAGATTTACGAGTCGAGAAAAGAGCTGAAACACAACTCCAGTACCATCATCGACAATCGATCACCTGTCATTACACAAGGAAGGTAAATACATTATCCAGTTTTGAGGCAAAATAGGTAAAAAATACTCTAAAATCCTAATATTGCATGAAAAAATAAAATGGGGCAAAAGTAATTATTTTTTACCATTTACCGTTATACCTTTGTGTGAAGAGCTTTTTACCCACTTGTGCCCTAATTTTTTCGGAGCAGATTCCAAGAAATACAGGAGGTCATTCGCTGAGTCGTCAGTTGCAGGTAAGAGTCGAGACCTTAAGCTCCATTTTCATATTGATTTTTCCTATTTTTATCCATTTTTTGGGTTTCATGGGGAGCTTTTGGCAAAAAAATTTCGCCCTCGTTTAGCGCGATTTCCCGTCACGGAATCATGCTCGTCGAGGGTGGCTAAAACTGCCAACCGCGCCATCGGTGCCACTATTTTTAAAATAGTCGCGCCAGCGCCATGAGCAAAAATTTGCATGTTCCTTGCTCAATTCAACTGTTTGAACCCAATTTTTTATGGCCAAAGATGATCATTGACTTAATTACATGGTTTCAGGAAGAAATCGTGACAAATGGTAGATTGGAAAGAACATGAGCATGAGGATATTGATACTCAAGCAATAGCTGATCCAAATTGCTATTAGGATATTCCGACACATAGGAAATAGTTAAGTTCAACTTGGTCTAGTATAGAGTTAGGTATAGAGTTAGGTAAAGTGTGTTTCTTTACCGTTGTACATTTTGTAACTTACAATCCGACGGTCACGATATGTAGTGATCCGACGGTTCACTCTCTCCTCGGTATTACCGACACTTGATCCGTGGCTTGACACCCGATTGGTCCATGAGTTCTATTTAAAGCACATGGAGGGTCATTGTTCGGGTAATCCGTGCATGAGAGAAGCTTATGTAAATTTTCATTCTTTGATTAATAAATTGCCTGTAGTAGCCACGTTGGCGCAGGCCGTGGACTGTTTCCCTCTTTGAGGGTTTTAACCACGTCAAAAATACTGGTGTATTGATCTGTGATCTGGTTGTGAGTGATGTCCTTTTGGTGTTCTTTCTAAGGAACTTACCCTGTAAATTCCTACATGGTATCAGAGCTATTTGAGGGCCGCGTCCGTTGGTGATCCAAATCTGAAGCCGGTAGAACTGCATCCGACTGCCGTTTCCTAGATCTGATGTTTCTGACTGCTTTCAGGCCGAGAGGACTGCTCTGTTGTGTTCGGAGCATCTGTTCCAGTGAGGAACCCCTTTCGTTTCACGCGAAAAGGTTTCCGGTAGCCCTAGCTGCGTCATTTTTTAGATCTGGAGGTATACAGTCTTTATTTGACCAAAAGATGAAGACAAGGCTGCAAAATGGGAAAATAGACAAGATCAAGCACGTGGTTTGATAGGGATGTCTATTTCTCCAGATCTTAGATTCCATATTGCAGAACTTGAAACTCCTCATGAAGCATTGGAACAAATCACTAAAGTTTTTGGGATTAAAAATGAAATTAGAGCCCATCAACTTGAAAATGAGTTGCTTACATTGGATCCTAATAATTTTTCTTGCATTGAAGATTTCTTGTCCAAATTCAAGACCCTTAGATATCTCTTGGAAGGTGTTAAGGTTAAGAAAGAAGATAGTAACCTTATTTATTCCATCCTTACTAAGTTGGGACCAGCCTACTCTGTATTTGTTTCCACCTTCCATTCTACAAGGGAAGCTTTCATTTGTCAAGGAAAAGACTACAAGGCCCCTTCCTTTGACTCTTTTTGTGATTCTTTAATAAGAAAACAAGAAAAACTCTTACACCTTGGTCTTCTTCATCTTGGAAACTCTTCCAAGAAAGCGTTAGCTGCCCAGCAGCAACCAAATTCAAAGAATCCTAAGAAGTCATATCCTAAAAAGAATGGTCCTAAACCAAACAAAGGTCCTAAGCAAACTCAGCCTCAAAATGAAAGATCATTTCAGAAAAATGATAAGACCAATAAAAACAAATGGAAGAAGACTGATAGACATTGTAACTTTTGTAATCGAGATGGCCACTTAGAATCTAAATTCTTTAAGAAGATGGAAGCCTTGGAAGCCGCAATGAAGAAACATAACATCCATGTGGAGCATTCTTCAACTTCAACTTCAACTTCATCTTCAGGAATGGCACTTTCTGCATGTCGTTGTCAATCATCTCAGTCTGGTTATGCATTAAATGTATCTTCTTCTTCTCATTCTCATGAGTGGCTCATTGATTCTGGAGCCTCTTATCACATGGCCAAAAACGAAGCCATGTTTTCTTCTTTAAATGATTGTAACACCAAAAATATATATGTTGGTGATGATAGATCTCTTAATGTTGTAGGGACTGGAACTGTTCATCTAGACAATGGTCAGTGTAATGATGTATTATGTGTTCCAACCTTATCCTGCAACCTTCTATCTGTATATCAGATAACTCATTCAGGTGAAGGTAAAATTGTTGAATTTTCACCTCATGATGTTGTAATCAAGGATCTAAGAGATCCTAAACAGATTCTAGCTACTGGTATTGCTGATGATTCCACAAGGTTGTATAAGTTTCACAACTTTGGGTCATCAAATCTTCCCTCAGTATTTGTTGCTCATAATGATGAAGTGAGCAAACTTTGGCATGAGCGATTTGGTCACTTAAACTATCGCTCCCTTCAGCATCTATGTAAAGAAAATATGGTGACAGGTCTTCCTATGGTATCTTGCAGAGATGGTGTTTGTTCCGGATGTGTACTCGGAAAACATCATCGGGACAGTTTTGAAAAACGTGCCTCTTGGCACGCCTCAGCCCCTTTACAGCTTGTGCACAGTGATTTATGTGGTCCACTTCCTGTTGCTTCATTCTCTGGCTACAAGTATTTCTTAACTTTCATTGATGATTTCTCCAGACACACTTGGGTATACTTCTTAAAACTCAAGAGTGAAGTATTTAACACTTTTTTGGCCTTCAAAGCCTTTGTTGAAAAACAATCTGGACATCAAATTCTTAAGCTAAGAACTGATAATGGTGGAGAATATGTTAAAAACACATTCATCAACTTTTGCACCGAAAATGGAATTCAAATGCAACATACTGTTCCATACACTCCACAACAAAATGGTGTAGCTGAAAGGAAAAATCACACCTTAAAGGAAATGGCTGATTGTATGCTACAATCTAAAGGACTCAGTCTTAGTTTTTGGGCCGAAGCAATTAATTGTGCAAATTATATAATCAATCGCACTCCTACTAAGGTTCTAAAGAATATCACTCCAGAAGAAGCTTGGAGTTCCATTAAACCAGATGTAAGTCACTTTCGTGTTTTTGGAAGTGAAGCATGGGCCCATATTCCAGATGAAAAGCATAAAGCTTTAGAACCTAAAAGTGAGAAATGTACTTTTGTTGGATATTCTGAAGATGTAAAAGGTTATAGACTTATTCCATTTAAGTCCAAAAATGTTATCATTAGAAGAGATGTAAAATTTGATGAAAATAAATCGGTCTGCGAGCCTAGTCCGGCGGATGTGCCACCTCTTCCTATCTCTTCTACTTTTGAAAACATTTCTTCTTCAGATGATGAAAGTGAGGATGACAATCCTCCCCCACCTTCTCAGGATCCTCAACTTCCAAGATGGGTCCGTGTTGTAGGGAAAAGTATCCGACTCGGATGACCCTATCCCACTCTAAGGGTGATAGTTCCTTAGCAACAACTGTAAAACAAACTACTTAAGGTTTACTTCTTTATGAAAGCAAAAGAGAATGGAGAAATGCACTAACCGTTGCCTTGCGCTTAATGTCGAATCCAAACTCTTCTCTTTGGCCGCTTGCTCCTAGCTCCTTGTTCTTTTGCTTGCCCAGCTACAATGAGATCCTGCAAAATAACAAAGAAGGAAACTACAAGAGGCATGCAATCATAACTGGTTCATGGATTAGTGTAAACCAAACATGCAATCATCACAATATATTATTGAAACAAGAGCACATAGAAGAACCTCAATAGCTTTTATTAATGAAGAAGTAAAGGTTCTGAGAGTATTACAACCATTGAAGGCTCCAACCCAGCAACACCTCCCAGCAGAAAGAATTTCTCCTCTTCACCTCTCTCAAACAATCACCCAATAACTCAATAGTGAAACCAACAGCATATCATTACTTTGCACAAAATTCCAGCCTCCTGATCTCATAGGAGAGAGCTCAATATATAAATGAATTGAGAAAGGATGAGTCAGCTTGCAACTGATGTGTAGCTGCCTTGTGTCCTCTCTCTCTTCAGTTAATCTTTAGTTGATCTTCAGTTCTTGAGTCCACTTGGAGAACCTTGCTTCCACTTGGAGAAACAGAGCCTCTGACTCATCACAAGGCGAAATACCTGATCCGAGTGTCATTTTTGGAAGATTCCAGAGCAATGACTCAGTGTGCCACTTGTCCCATCTCGCTCAGCGCAGGTGGCCTTTGTTCCACTTGCTTTGCAACGCAGGTACACCATGGAGCAACTGAGTTTCAGCGCAGAAACCTAGTGGAGCACCTGCTTTGATTTCAGGATTGCTTGTTTTTGAGTGTTTTCAGGTGGAGAACTGATCTGAGAGCTGTTGGTTTGCTGACCTTGTTCCTCTAGGGGTAGGAACATCATGTTTAGGGAACTTTGGATCCCTTGGATTATTGACAATTCATGCTTGTTGCTGTAAGGCACAAATTTGTCTATAACAGATGCCCCCTAAAGTATGAGGTCGTTTATCGGGTGAAATGCTTTATTGAGAGGATCCGAAGTTCATTCAATCTGCTGAGAAGTGTCCTGTAATAAGATACAATACGATACATTATTTTTCATACATTTTCATGATCTAGCTGAGGCGGGCATTCCCATGCTCAGCTTTATAAATACATTTTGGTACATAGAACAGACGATCGTCTGATTGTAGACTGATAATTCTCTGCTGAAATTATCATCCTTTGAGAAGGATGATCATCTGCTGCAATGATGTACATATCAAATGTCTTTATATCCTGAATATATATCGCAGCCCGGATGGATGAAACTAGATCCGGGGTCTTCAATCTCTTCCGATCTTCACTCGATGTACAAGTCGATCCATGTGAGAATTTCTTGAAGTCGAACATGGAAAGACATCGCTTGATTACCGGCCAATGATGTAAACCGTTAACAAGCGCGAGAGGAATCACCGATAAGGATGATGACCCTCAAGGTACAACAGTACAATTCACATGGTGGGAATAAAGGACTTGGCGTCGACCACCATGCAAAATCCTCTGGTCGAAGGTCATTGATGTATACCTGTCGCCGGAAGTGAGAAACTTGCCATTGAGGCATGCAAGCTTCAAAGTACTGAAGGGGTTGTTCCTAGATCAACTCCTTGGATAATGAGCTGATGTCGACAAGGAGCGATCCGTCAAAGGAGGGCCTTAATGAATCCCACATCAGTGACACGGAACGGAGCTAGTGATTGTGATGAGGTGAAAACAAACTGTGATGTATGATTCAGGGTGGCAGTCATGAAGTGGATGAAGGATAATGTATGGCAGTGGATGGGACCCGGTTGACTCTTTGCAGAACCACATCTCTTGAACATATAACGACACTGATGTGATGGATTGGTAGCATTACCCCAATTGTGGATGGTGTGGCGAGGACCATGGTTATGAGACCGGTGAATGAAACAACCCAACCCGATGTGATACGGAGGACAAAGTGTCATGTTCAAGAGCGACTTGCTACCATTAATGCTGTGAGGTTCTCCCAATTTTTCCCCAGTCATTGCTGACCAGTACCTCTTTATTTTTGTCAAGCTTGAGGAGGATAACATATGCTTGTTCTATAACCTGCCCTTCGGGCAAGCCCATCGCTATGTTTTAACGAGCCTAGCGATAGGGAAACTCGTTCTCGTCTAAAGACAAGTTTGTCGCTATTTAATCATTTTAACGAGTCTAACGACAAGGAAAACTCGGTCCTTTTCATTTTTAGAGAGTCTGAAAAGGTACGGAAAGTTAACTCCAAAATTCCTTTTTCGTCTTCTAATCCCTTAAGTCCGAAAAAGTATAAAACAATACAGAAGGGATGAATTTTCGATTGCTTTAACGAGCCGAACAAAACAAGCGCTCGATCTTTTTGTGCAATAATCCCTCAGGTCCAAAAAGATTAAAATCTAGAGGAGGGATAGCTTTCCGGTCGCTTTAACGAGCTGGAAGGCCAAAACTCGGCAATCTTTTCATATTTTACGAGTCAGTGAAAAGAGCTTAAAGACGACTCGTCTTTCGAGGAACGAGTGATGAACAGGGCAGCAGCAGATTCCAGGTACAGGTTGGAATTTTCCAATCACGGCAGTGTCACAAGGATGGCTAAGTGAAATCACTCTTTGCAGCTGTTCCTCAAAATGGGTAAACAAACATATGGAGATGAACGATTGGCCAAGTGAACGGATGGAGGTGAGACTGCAAGAACACGACCAAGGGCTTTAATATGGCTGTCAAAGGTTACATTTACCAAGGTTATTTACCGATTCATTTTTTCTGGGTGAGCTTGAACTCTAGGGGAAGATTGCTCACAACTTATGTTTTATTTTTTAACGAGCATGAACTTTGTGCTAAAACTGCTCGGATCTTGCGTTTATTTTTTAGCGAGCATGAACTGTGTGCTAAAACTGCTCGATGATATGTTTGCATGCCCCCATCATAATAATGCAAATCAAGGTGCATGCCCCCCAAGCTTCATTGCATCCAACTCGGTGGTTGGAATGAAGGTTTACCTCGGGGATTTGTTTCATTTTTTAATGAGGTTGACACAAGATAGGAACTATCCTCGGCTCCTTGTTTCATTTTTTAACGAGGTTGACACAAGATAAGAACCGTCCTCGGAGCCCACTGTATTTACAGTATTTCTATTAGGGCGATGATCCATGCCGACAAAATATTTAGGAATCTTCCGAATCCAACCAGAAGATTGGATTAGATTTCATTTTGTAGGTTTCCACTGTGGCCACTCCCGCCAGATTATTTGGAGGCGGTAGGGCGAAAGTACCCATTAAGGCAGGGTCTTTTAGGAGGCCTACTCCGATATTTTGGAGCAAATGATTCCTTCCATGGATCATTGGAATGCTTCCTGTAACTTGTGAACTATTGTGGAGAAAAGTTTGTTGGTCGACGATTGTAATTCCTCCTTGGAAGGGAAATGCAATCTTCCTGAAGTAGGTCGACACAACTGCGGCCATGGCATAGATCCATGGTCTTCCAAGTAGGATGTTGTAATCGAGGTTTCCATCAATTACTTCAACATCAATTCCTACTGTTTTTCCCCCCAGTTCAACTTGCAAGTTACTTAAAATCCCGTATGGAGTGTATGATCGTCCATCAAATGCTTTTAACGTCGTTGACGATTTCGATAAGGGTGGTGAGCCTAAATCTTTCCAGCAACTCATCGACATAAGACATGTAGATGCCCCCTCATCAATAATTGTTCGATGAACAGTTTTGTTGAGGGCTTTCACTTGAATAAGGAAAGCTAGTTGAGCTGGTAATTGCGGGTCATATCCTTTATGATCAAAGGCCACAAGATTGGAATCCATTGGGCCAATCCCACCTATTGCTGATAATAAAGCTCGCTCTTGGGAGGTGCAATTTTGTGGTACCTCAAGTGTCGACATAGTGGACGGCGATTGGGCCAGGTCCTTTACTATATTATAATTCTGTGCTCCTTTGGCACGAGGATTAAACGTCGGTTTGTGTACTACTCCCTTTGGCGACTTTATCATTGGCTCAGGAACGATGGGTGGCACAACTTCGGTCAAAGTTATTGTTGAACTACTAGGTCGTTCATTAACCTTGTTGTTCGACAGCTTTGGATTCCCGTAATCTTTATTCCTTGTCAAAGCATTATTCTGTTGCTTTGAGGTAGACAACATAAGCACTTGGGATCCGGAAGCATTTTGATTAGCAACCAGATTTTGACCTGGATTAGGAAACGGATCAGTCAATACTGCTGGGGTTTTTGAACTCTTAAAGAGTTTCTTAACTTCAGCTATATGTGGACAATATTTCGTCCAATGATCCTCATCGCATATATGACACCCTGCCGGGGGTTTCCTTTTTCTTCCTGTCTTTTTCTTCTTGCCCCCTGGTTGCTTCAGTTGTTTTCCCTTGTCGATCGACATGGCATTTACTTCTGAGGCAAGAAGTTTTTCATTTGCATTTTGACTGTAAATTTTGTGCTTGCCAATCACGTCATCGCCGGCGTGAGAGTCATTGTTTGATTTAGGAGGAGGAGGAATTGAGAATTCCGGTCTAGGGGCGTCAGGTATTTTGTCGTAGAGTGTGCCGAACTGAGTATAGACCAAGTCCAGATATTGCGCACGAGCGATAACCTGCTCTTCCGTTACGACCCCCCCCTTTGCCACATCTTCCGTGATGGCAGGAAGTAATGACTTGATAAACCATTCAGCTAATAGCTGATCGGGAACGTACGTTTTTACCATCCTACGACGACGTCGCCACTCATGTATATGATCAGATATGTGGGTGGCAGTCGTCTGTTTGAAGTTGGTGAGGAGTTCTGTTCCCGTTTCATACCTTATCGGTAATTGAAAATGGGTTAAAAAGGTTGTGGCTAAGGTACTGAAGTTGTCGAACGAAGCTCTAGGCAATTCAATGTACCATTTTTCCGCTGGACCCGTTAACGTCCTCTGAAAGAGGCGAAGTCTTATCGAATCATCATTCAAGGTGTTCGATGAACACCATAGATGGAATGTCATCACATGATTCGACGGGTCTTCACCCGGATTTCCATTAAATTTAGGAATATCTGACGGAAGTTTATGTGGAATCATTGGCCACCAAGGGGCATAAGCAATTGGATCATTCGTCAGCCAGTTTAGATCTGGTAATTCTAGAGTTGCTACAAAGGGCAACTGTTGATTTAGGTTAGGCGAAGCATATCCAGGATAAGATGGGATTGCCTGAGCAATGGGTCTTTGCAGACCAGCATAATGCTGGCAACTTTGACAAGGTTGATGGGCATAACCATTATAGTATGGTTGCCCATTACTTACAAAGACTTGTTGCTCAGGTCCTTGATATGATTGCTGGAATGGCGGTTGTTGACCAATACTGGATGATTGACCAGGATGAGGAGTCACAGTAGTTGTTTGAGCCTGAGTCGCTCCAGATAAGGAGGCACTACCCTGAGATTGCGATTGAGTCGTTGAGACAAGTGGTTGTTGTATTGCAACCTGAGATTGGGGTTGACATACAACAGGTGGAGCTTGTACTTGCGACACATTCACTATAGCAGGTATGGTGGGAATATTCGACACAGGGTGTACTGGTTGCATCGAATATACAACTCCTGGTTGTTGAGGCAGTATTGGTACCCAACCGCTGGATGTAATTCCAGTTTGACCTGAACTTTGTTGTGAACTCACGTATGGGTATCCTCCCGGAGGAGGTAATGAAAGGGCAAACTGCCCCCCATACGGTATCAATCCGGAACTCAAGGGGATTGATTGCCCAGATTGACCTCCAAATGGATCAATTTGGCGAGTTTCAACATAAGAAATACCAGGTGATAATCCGGATGAAGAAATAGGAACTAACCATGTCGTTGTCCCTGATTGGACTCCGGATTGTTGTTGACAATTTGCCGTGACAGATGGTATACCAGCGAACATCGTTGGAGTAGCAGCAGGAGGCTCTGCTGCAGCTGTGTCAGACGACATAGTCCTAGATGTCGACGGTTGTTCAGACATATCTAGTCTATCCAAAAGATTTCTTAGCGATTCTACAGGAACTTCCACTTGTGGTGGACTAACTTCGAAGATCAACGAGTGAAGGGTGATGATTATTCCGCTTAAAATAAATTTTATAACGACGCTTTAGACACAACTTGCTTTTTCAGTTTTAAAGAGTCGAGAAAAAGCTAAAGATGACTCTAGTCTCCTTCGATGTTTTAACGAGCCCGAAGTGACAAATGCTCGGCTGGACTTTTTCAGTTATAGAGTTTGAAAAAGGCCAAAAGAAACTACTTTGGAGTTCTAGGCAGAGGGTGTGCCAAACTTTTCGCGAAACCACAGAATACGTTTTACGGTATGGGTGGTCGATCTTCGTGAATGCTGTGTTCACTGCATCGCGATCAGTAGGGCGGCCGACACGGCTTCCTATGGATAAAGGCTTTGTTCCTATAGGGGTCTCCTAATATATACGCGACGATACGTGGGAGCACAAGTCCGTATTAGTGCCACCGACTCTCAGGAGGAATCACCCACCTTCGTAGAGATCGACAGTCACTATGTTTAACGACGCCGGAACACGTCTCTACCTAGACCTCTATGTGTTTGCGTTATGTTACAAAGCGTTGTTATGTAAATTGAATTTATTTTAATGTTGATCTTGTTTAGCAGTTTGCCTTTAAGGATCACCACAAGATGTATATGACAAATTCCTAAATGCAGCCTAAGATGAGAAGCAAGCTTTTTTTTCAAATCTTTTTGACTGATGAAAATCTTAACTACTGAGGGAGAAGAAAGGCAAATCTTTTCACACAGTATAGAGCACACACTAAATGCAAATTTTTCCTAAATCGTCAAGCAAACAGTCAAATGCAAAATGCACAATGCATGTATTTTCTTTTCCCTTTCTTAATGTGGATGGGTTACAAAAAGAAAGTTGTTATATAACTTTGATTTCGATTTAAAGCGAAAGTAAACAAGCTTGTCCAAAATCAAAAGACACCTTAAGATTTACTTGCTTAATCACTGGAAATGCATGAAATCAAACCATAATGATGAAATTAAATGACTAATCAGCTATGGATAGCAAACAAGCTAACTCTTTAGACCAGCAAAATGCCTAACACAGGTTCAGATCTAAGAGGCCAAAAGCAAGACTAGTTTACTCTTCGTTATGGGAAATTGTAAATGAGTAAGAAATACAAAGAACAAGTACAATTTCGTTATATAACAGAGGTAGAATGACGGCAAGTAATATTGGTTTCAGAACAGGTGCAAGACTGGTAACTGGCTGCCAAATCTATAGTGAAAACAGGCAAGAAAAAGGGAGGAAACCCCAACTGCCCTAGGCAAAATTGGGCCAACGCAGGTGCTGCACAGCCAGTCTGGCTCTCAGCACAGGTAGCCCCTTCGGGACCTGCGTTGCAAAGCAGGTAGCCTGTGTACTACCTGCTTTGGAAAACGAAAGTTGCGTTTTCTCAGTTTCCGGGTCACAATTTTCTAAAAAATGCACAGTTTTTGCTCAAATCAGAAGCAATCAGTCAAGCACACTCAAAGGGATGATTAGGAAGGTGAAAAGCTATCACTAAGAGCTTACAAGGATCCTTGTAGATCAGCTCTTCAAATCATGAACTTGCTCAGAAATGAGCTAGAGTAGTTGCCCTCTACTTCGCTTTTGATATAGTCAAAAGCTTTTCGATTTGGTACCCTTTTGTTCAGGAAATGAATAGCAAAATACTACAAACACAATCAAACAGATACGATCCCCAGTGGAGTCGCCAGTTTGTTGTAGGGAAAAGTATCCGACTCGGATGACCCTATCCCACTCTAAGGGTGATAGTTCCTTAGCAACAACTGTAAAACAAACTACTTAAGGTTTACTTCTTTATGAAAGCAAAAGAGAATGGAGAAATGCACTAACCGTTGCCTTGCGCTTAATGTCGAATCCAAACTCTTCTCTTTGGCCACTTGCTCCTAGCTCCTTGTTCTTTTGCTTACCCAGCTACAATGAGATCCTGCAAAATAACAAAGAAGGAAACTACAAGAGGCATGCAATCATAACTGGTTCATGGATTAGTGTAAACCAAACATGCAATCATCACAATATATTATTGAAACAAGAGCACATAGAAGAACCTCAATAGCTTTTATTAATGAAGAAGTAAAGGTTCTGAGAGTATTACAACCATTGAAGGCTCCAACCCAGCAACACCTCCCAGCAGAAAGAATTTCTCCTCTTCACCTCTCTCAAACAATCACCCAATAACTCAATAGTGAAACCAGCAGCATATCATTACTTTGCACAAAATTCCAGCCTCCTGAGCTCATAGGAGAGAGCTCAATATATAGATGAATTGAGAAAGGATGAGTCAGCTTGCAACTGATGTGTAGCTGCCTTGTGTCCTCTCTCTCTTCAGTTAATCTTTAGTTGATCTTCAGTTCTTGAGTCCACTTGGAGAACCTTGCTTCCACTTGGAGAAACAGAGCCTCTGACTCATCACAAAGCGAAATACCTGATCCAAGTGTCATTTTTGGAAGATTCCAGAGCAATGACTCAGTGTGCCACTTGTCCCATCTCGCTCAGCGCAGATGGCCTTTGTTCCACTTGCTTTGCAACGCAGGTACACCATGGAGCAATTGAGTTTCAGCGCAGAAACCTAGTGGAGCACCTGCTTTGATTTCAGGATTGCTTGTTTTTGAGTGTTTTCAGGTGGAGAACTGATCTGAGAGCTGTTGGTTTGCTGACCTTGTTCCTCTAGGGGTAGGAACATCATGTTTAGGGAACTTTGGATCCCTTGGATTATTGACAATTCATGCTTGTTGCTGTAAGGCACAAATTTGTCTATAACAGTCCGTGCTACTCGGGATGCAGCAGGTGATCTTGCCGGTGATCCTACAGATCAGCGACGTACACGTTCTCAGTTTGAAAGAGCCTCTTCTTTACTGGCTCAAGCTCCAGTAAATCATGATCCTGACACTTTTGCAGAAGCTTCAGGCCATCCACATTGGGAAGCAGCTATGAATGAAGAATATCATTCATTGTTGACAAATGATACATGGGATCTTGTTCCTCTACCAAAGGGAAGCAAACTTGTTAGATGTAAATGGGTTTACAGAACCAAGTATGGACCAGATGGGAAAGTTGATAAACATAAAGCTCGTCTTGTTGCTAAGGGTTTTTCACAGGTTGAAGGCATTGACTACACTGAAACCTTCTCCCCTATTGCCAAAATGAACTCTATCCGCCTTGTTCTTTCCCTTGCTGCCTCTTTAAAATGGGAAGTCCATCAGATGGATGTTAAATCTGCCTTCTTGCATGGGGACTTGCATGAAGAAATCTATATGGAACAACCCATTGGCTTCATCCAAACAGACTCCAGCCTTGTATGTCGACTTAAGAAATCTCTCTATGGTCTCAAGCAAGCTCCTCGGGCTTGGTATGCCAAAATGGATAGCTTTCTTTTAGAATCTGGCTTTTCTAGGTGTTATTCTGACAATATTGTCTACACCAAGAAAGTGGGCAACTCTCTTATCATCCTTGTTCTTTATGTTGATGATCTTATTCTTACTGGTAGTGATCCCAACCTTATCAACCATGTGAAGTCCAGCCTTAAAAAGAAATTTGAAATGACAGACTTAGGACACTTACACTATTTTCTCGGTCTTCAAGTCTTGCAATCCAAGGAGGGTATTTCCCTTTCCCAGTCCAAGTATGCTTGTGATATTCTTCGTCATTTTCACATGGAAGACTGTAAGCCAGCCCCTTCTCCCTTTCAGTCTGGAGTCAAACTTTCAGTCTCTTGTACTTCTCCTGAAGTTGATGCTACCTTATACCGTCAACTTGTAGGAAAACTCTTGTATTTAACCCATACTCGTCCTGATCTTTCCTTTGCTGTTGGCCTTGTTGCTCGTTTTATGCAAAACCCCCGTGAAAGTCATTGGAAAGCAGCCAAAAGAATACTTCGTTATGTTCGAGGTACAGTACAGTTTGGGATTCATTACAGTGCCAAAGCAGCTCCTCTATTAGTTGGTTTCACTGATTCTGATTGGGCTGCTGACCCTGATGATCGGAAGTCTACTGCCGGTTATGTCTTCACTCTTGGTTCAGGACCTATTACATGGGCTTGTAAGAAACAGGCTGCCATTTCTCTTTCGTCAGCAGAAGCAGAGTATCGTGGTACTGTGGAAGCTAGTAAGGAAGCCTTGTGGCTTCGTCAGATCCTATCAGAGTTTGGCTTTGAGCAGCAGCATCCAACCACACTTTGGTGTGATAATCAAAGTGCCATTCAGCTATGCAAAGATCCAGTCCAGCATCAGCGCAGCAAACACATTGAACTACACATGCACTTCATCAGAAAGCTCATTCATGACCATGTTCTTGAAGTGAAATATTGTTCAACAGATGATCGGGTTGCAGACATCTTCACAAAGGCTCTCACAGAGGCGAAGTTCACTAAACTTCGATATATGCTTGGAGTTCAGGAAGTTGTCACTAAGGGGGGATAGGCTCTAGTGCCTCCTTCCTTCTCCTATTGTGTCATATTTGTAAATCCTTCAATCCTATCCCAAGTTGTTCTTAAGGGGGGATGTTAGGATATTCTGACACATAGGAAATAGTTAAGTTCAACTTGGTCTAGTATAGAGTTAGGTATAGAGTTAGGTAAAGTGTGTTTCTTTACCGTTGTACATTTTGTAACTTACAATCCGATGGTCACGATATGTAGTGATCCGACGGTTCACTCTCTCCTCGGTATTACCGACACTTGATCCGTGGCTTGACACCCGATTGGTCCATGAGTTCTATTTAAAGCGCATGGAGGGTCATTGTTCGGGTAATCCGTGCATGAGAGAAGCTTATGTAAATTTTCATTCTTTGATTAATAAATTGCCTGTAGTAGCCACGTTGGCGCAGGCCGTGGACTGTTTCCCTCTTTGAGGGTTTTAACCACGTCAAAAATACTGGTGTATTGATCTGTGATCTGGTTGTGAGCGGTGTCCTTTTGGTGTTCTTTCTGAGGAACTTACCCTGTAAATTCCTACAATTGCTTGGAGGCTTTGAGGAACTATGGGATCCTCAAATTATTTCTTACACCAGGTATACCGGCCCAACCTAAGTTGCTATGGTACCTGATTAGTCTCTAGGACATAAATCATGAAATTTTCATCATCGGTGACCAAGAGCTAGAGTTGGAGACTTCAGACATTTATTTTATCACAGGATTGTCCTAGAGAGGGGAACCAATCAACCTATATGGGTTGAGGCTTATTGGGGCAAGCATGACTATGCTACTTGCCGAACATTGCCCAGAAGCTCTCAAATCCAAAAGTGGAAAGATCGCGATTATGACCATTCGGGATCTTGTGTTGAGAGTGCTACTGTTAACCATCAACAGAGTGGCTGGGTCCCAAGTGCCACATGAGACCAACAAGTCAAAGTTTCAGTATGCTATCGACTGCATAGTGCCCACCATCTTTAACTGGGTGAAAGCAATGAAAATCAACATGAAGCAGCAGCTATCAAAAGCTAAGGTGGGAAACCTGAAGCAGTTTTGGTTTGGATTTGTGCTAGTGACCTTCTTGCTGGAGCGGGTTCCACTGTTCCAATATCAGTTGATTGAGGTAGATCTATCGATGCCTCGAGACCCATGGATGGTTCGTTGGAGTGAGTTGATGCCTAGGGTCACGGGGGGCCAACAGATGTCCTACAAGCTTGCCTTTTTCTTATGGTTGCGATGACAACTGAGCGTAGTGGAGGATTGGCCTTACAACAGTACTGACTTCCATGGAGACCCAAATATGCCACTCCTAGAAGGGGAGGATTTTGATGATGGAGGTAAAAACAAACAATTTTTTAGTTTTTTGATGTTTTTTACTGTTTTTGAAATATATGTGTTCATGACACTTCGATTTTATGAATGCAGATGTTGGACTAGAACGCCCTGCCGGGATGTCCCCGATTGCCAGACGTGTCGCTTGGCAGTTGCTCCTTATCAGGAGGGAAGCGACAACGAGGAGGAGATTGCACAGAATCTCGAGGGTTTGACCCATGGGATCCAATAGTATGCTCGGATGGGTGATGTCACACGCCAGTACCAAAGGCATACAGTGGGGGTGTCAGATCGGATTCACTGACTGCTGGCTCGTGTAGTCTGAGAAGTTACATGTTATCATGAGCATCATGTTGTTTAGTGCATAGATCTATCATTCCTTATTTTTGAGGCCTGCAAGCCACCGATGTATTTCGAACACACATATTATTTTTTGAGGTTTTGATGTATGACAAACATTACCGCCACACACACACACACACACACACATATATATATGTTGTACTTCCTTGCTTACTATGGTACAAATATTTTTGAGTTGTTACATGTTTCACAAATGTCTATCCAGCACATAATTAGCTAATGCATATGTTAATGTATTCATGTGTTGAGGAATATGATGATATGTATTGTGATCAAAATTTCTCTCTAGCAGATGAATATGTAGATACATTCTCAACATCTAAGGGTTTCTGACAGAATATTGCCCGTTGAGTTGAAGAACAACAAGCTATGAATCAAGGTTAACAACCAATTCCTAGATGCCAAGAGCAATAGCTTCTGACAATAATTTGATAACCGCGCTATACTCAGCGATGTTATTAGTTGTTCGACCTAGAAATATACCTTGAAGATCAATCAACTCACCATGGGGTTCATAGATGGCCCATGTCGCGGATGATAGATTCCGGGTTCTACGGCAAGCACCATCAACAAAACCGATGTGAGGGGACACCGACATCTGCAAAGCAAGAAAAAAATAATAATCAGAGAAGTTGCTTGCAAAATAACACACCAAACCACATTGTACAAAAATGAATGACACACTATTGTACAAAATTAACCATGCAAGATGGCCTAAGCATAGTACTTTTTGAACGAGTCCATGCTCAGACTCGGGTAATCAATCGACACAGATGAAGATCGTATTTTTACCGTTGTCATGATGAGTAAGCATCGAATCGGCCAAATAATAGAGTAGAACTTATATAAGGTTGTGCCCCCATGCCCCCTAGGCGAGGGAGGGTTACGAGTCATAAGATGACATCCCCATTGCAATAATTGGAAATCAGCAAAAACTCGGGGAGGGAGAAAAAACCTGAAACTATGAAGAGATAAAGGTGCCCTCAATTGAAAGATCTTGACAATAGCAGGAGAAACTGACATGTCAATAGGCAGCAGAGAAGAGAGCTTCTCAATACACATATACATGACCGTCGGTCTAGAACCATGCCACGAGGAATGAGAAGACACGTCGAGAGATGAACTCGAAATAGAATGATCAAAGGATACCGAAGGTGAAGCCAACACAATTCCACGTAATCAATTTCGGCGAGACTTAACAGCATAACCTCACCCCGTGTATCAACAAGATTCGGCGAAGGAACGACCCAAGGATCAAACTTGATCGAAATCATATTGACATAGGCAACATGAGGAGGTGGGAGTGGAAAAATTCCCATCAAGGAAGGATATTTAAACTTTCCTGCCCCCACACTCTCATAAGCCGGTGTCCTTGACATACGAACATTGTCATTTGAGGAGGAAGAGGCAAACAAGGGCAGTTGGTCGACTGTGACTATATTCCCTTGATGGGGAAAATGAATCATGCAAAACAGGGAGGAGGCTATAGCATGCATGGCATGGGTCCAACTCCGTCTGTGTAGAAGATTATAATTGAGATTAATGTCAATGATCTCTACTTCAACGTGTACTATCTTTCCCTCCGAAGTAATGGAAAGGTTGGGTAAGACATCGAATGGTCGCAAATCGCGCCCGTCAAAAGCTTCCAAAGTGTTAGGGGACTGGTTCAGAGTAGGAGAACCAATTGCCTTCCAACAAGTGACTGACATGATGTAGGTAGAGGCACCTTCATCGATGACGGTCCTATGAATGGTTTTCTCATTGATGATTACCTAAATGAGAAAGGCAATCTGATGAGGAAGACGCGGAACATGGTTTTCTAGATCAAAACATATAAGACTTGAATCAGTAGGATCAATACCCCCAATAGCCGACAGTAATGATTTCCACTGAGACAGGCAACTTTGAAGTACCTTGAGAGCAGACATAGCTGATGGCACCTGAGCCAAATCCTCAACAATATTATAGTGCTGAGTGGCTTAAGCATTGGGATTGTATGAGGACTTTCGTAGGACACCTCGAGAAGGTGGTAGAATGGCAGAATCAGGGTTAGGTCGCTCTATATAAAGAGGACCAGAACTTGATGGGGTAGATGAAGAAGGAGTAGCTTCTTTTTATTTCCCTGCTATCGGGGTAGGAGTTTGATAATCTTTTGATCTAGTAGCCACAGTAATGGGTGTACTCATCATGAACACTTGTGAACCTGAGCAAGCAGACGACTAAGGTTGGTCTACCATTTGGGTCTCCTGGGATGGAAACGACTCTTTTAGGACAACTGGATTCCCTTCAAGCAAACAACTAACTTCGGATCATCTGGGACAATCCTTACTATAGTGATCCTCCTCACAAATGAGGCATGGATACTTAGGCTTCCATTGAGAAGCGTCACCAGCAGATGACTTAGAAGGACCCTGTTTTGGGGCATCGGCTTTACCCTTGCCTTTGCCTTTCTTCTTACCTTTCAAGGATTTGTCTGTTGTGGTATACTGAATAGCGTGGACCTCTAAGGTTTTACGAGGGCTAGGAAAATTACGAGAATACTCATTGGAAGTAGTGTTGGAGACCGACTTCTATTTGGAAGAAGATTTTGCAGGGGTCTGAGTCACTAAACCAATTACTCCATCAACAAGAGGTGTAGCAGGAGACTTAGATGATGTCAGATCAGATGGTGGTCTGGGTGCATCAAATAACACATCATATAACGTGTCAGACTGTGAATAGACAAGGTCTAGATACTGGGCACACACGATAGCTTGTTCCTTAGTGACACATCCTCCCATAGCTATGTCCTCAACAATTTTATTGACGAAGGATTTGGTGAACCATGCGATCAACAACTGATCAACAATCTCAAACTTAATCAAGCGACGCCTACACCTCCATTCATGGATATGATCAGAGATGTGGGTTGCAGTGTCTTGCTTGAGCGATGTTAGCAGATGGGTGTTGGTTTCATAGCGAACCAGGAATTGGAAATGTGTGAAAAAGGCCATGGCGAGAGTGTTAAAGTCATGATACGTATTTCGAGGTAGCTCGATATACCACTTGGTTGCAACACCTATAAGAGTTCGTTGGAAAAGACGAAGATGAATGGAATCATCAACGTAAGAATTCGAGGAGCACCAAAGGTGATATCTCATCACATGGGATTGTGGATCCTCTTTTGCTTTTCCTTCAAACTTTGGAAAATCACTTGGAATATTGGAAGGGACCAGAGGCTAGTATGGCAAATGAAGAATCAGATCATTCGTGAGTCAAGACACATCTAGAAACTCTAGTGTAGCCAAGAACGAAAATTGAGTATTAAAAGGTATTGGAGGTCGATAAGAGGGTCCAACCGGTAGAGCCCATCCCTGCTGGTAAGGATTTTGTCCCCATAGTGGAGGGTTTTGTCCATATGGCATTTGATTTTTCCCCCACTGTAGGTTACCTTGCCCATAGGGAGGGTTTTGACCTTGAAAGCCTTGAAACTGTCTAGCCATAGGTTGCTGATAAGCAACATATGGGTTGAAAGGTTGTTAAGCCTGTTGACCTTGGAAATATGGATGTTGAATCTACTGTCCTTGGACATAAGGATTTAGCACTTGCTACCCTTGGACATAGGGATTTTGGACCTGCTTCCCTTGGACAAAAGGATTCTGAACCTATTTCCCTTGAACATTAGGATTTTGGGCCTGTTGCTATAGGACTTGACCCTGACCTTGTCCTCGTAAGGGTTGACCCAGTTGATATGAGTATGAGGGTTTCGGTTGCCCCTGTTGGCCTTATAGCTACAAAAATTGACCTTGCGGATGCAAAGGTTGTCCCTGTGGCTGCAGAGGTTGGCCTTGTGAAGACATAGACTGGGAGGTTTGTTGGACATACTGCATTTGTGGCTGCATGGTTTGCTGTAACTATTGCAAGGGTTAACCCTGCAGTTGTTATAGTTGTCCTTGTCGCGGCATCACCTGCCCCTGCTGCTGCATGGATGGCCCTTGCTTCAACAAAGGTGTTACACAGTAATTTGTCACTGTCTTCACTCTAGTCCTCCTACTGTGTCATGTGTCCAAGTCAAACATGCTCATATTAGACAAATGCTCTCTGATGTTGCCAAATGACCCACTTTTCCTAAGTTATCTGCCTCATCGCGGTTATGGACTAAATATACGCGTTGAAGGGCGCTCCTAAACAGTCCAGATGCGCTGCCAACGTGGAAGTACACATGATTCTTGTGCTGGTCTGATTTTATGTCCCAACATGAGGTTACTTGTAATCTTTAGCGATGACCTGACTGGCTACATTACTCAATAGCAATGTCAGCACTGAAGATCAGTTATGCCCCCGCGATGATCTAGATTGGGCGAATTTGTTCCAATAGACGGCCTTCCAGATGACTCCAGACCTAGTTGTTGGCATAGTTTCTATTGCCCTCCCTTCTCTGGCATGGCAGTTCTGTCATTTGTGCTAACTTCCTTGGAGATAAGCTCACTCTTCCACCTTTCATGGAGACTCTTTCTCCTATTTAAACTCTCACCATTTCTATGCATTGCTAGTTTTTCATAGTTGGCTAGTTGAGCAGTGTTGTTAGTGTTTGTGAGTTTGCTAGATAGCTGGTGTGAGTGTGACAAGTGTGGGATTGTTGATAGCTTGTGGAAGGTTGTGTAGTGCCCTTAATCTTGTGTAAAACGCATGAGTGAGAGAGACTTGTGTATTGGGAGATCCATCTTCAAAGAGTGAATGCTTGAGGAACATGCTGGCTGGATCCCTCTAAGAAGGCTTGTGATGTCAATATTTTGGTTGTAAGCTTACTGTTATTTCATTATTAATACAATCAATGATGTTTTCCTATGTCTTGTATGTAATGTACTTGATAGCTCATGACTTCTTGACTTTGTGAGTAAATATATCATTGTTGTTTTCTGGTTACGTGCTTTGTTGTATTTCCTTTGCATTGTTTCAGTCTGATTACTCATTGAGGAGAAGGAAATGGAAGCTGGAGTAGCATAACGGAACTCCATCGACCACCGGTTGAGGTAGGCCCCCAACTATGACTATTTAAGGAAAGCTATTGTTGATCTGTCCTTGTTTGTGACTAGACCCACTCTAGGGCTAGAGGGGTTGCCTCTGTCCGCAGAGGGAACACTTTCCTGCATCACAAATTTGCGACTCCACTGGGGAGAAAGCCTTTGTTCTTTTCTTGTTTACTCTTGTCTTGATTTTTTGATTTTGGTCTCTTTTGAAGTTTGGGGATTAGTTATCAGTCCTCTGAGTTTCCTTGGTTGATCTCGGAAATACCCCTATTTGATTGAAGGATTGACCGCTTTTGATTTGGGAGTTTTTGTTCGCCTGTCATTGTTTTGAAAGTCATCGTGGATTTAATTTTAACAGTCGCGCTATCATCGCGCCCACCCTTTTATAACTTCCTGTGCATCGCGTAATTACGCCTCACATACGCGACGCTTCTGTAAATCCGACCATCACGAAAAAATCATGTACTTCCACGCTGACTTCGCTTTGTTGTTGCGGCTAGTGCTTTATTAGCACTTGTTGCTTGTGTATTAGCCGCACTGATTGCTGTAGAATTGATTTTCTCAATTCTGCCTCCTGAGTCCATCAGTCCTGCTGGTCCCTTGCTTTTCTCACTTGTTTGATAACTTGTTTTTCATTGTTCATGGTTAAGGCACTCTTTTGTGAGATTTGTTGAATGAATCTTGCCTTTTGGCTTATGTGACCTAGATCATTATTCCAAGTTCCTTGAATCTGTTGGCTTGGTTGCTTGTTTGCTTAAGGTTCATTTGCAGCTTCTTGTTGGTTTGATTGAGCCTTCCCCTTTGCTTGTTCTTGGTTGATTGTTTAGTGACTATTATTGAACCGATCTTTGGCATTGTTTCGATTTCTTTTCGCTACCGAACATAGATCACAATTGTTTGGATCGACCGAGTTTTTCCACACTTGCTTGTTGCTTATTTGTTTCTTCTAAGATTTAAAGACACCAAAATCAAAAGGATTGCATTCATTTAGTGTACGAAAGTGGAAGTAAATTTGCATTTCAAGTTTGTATATTGGAAAGTGAATGATTAGATCTCTCATTAGTAGTATCCGTGCACTTTAGGAATTGATTTCTATATGCATTGAGTGACTGCCTTTGTTGTCTTGGTTTTATTGGTTTGGGAATGATCTCTCTACCCTCCCATAGGTAGGTGTTCATTGAAGAAAAAGGATATTTTTGCTCATTATAGCTGCATCCTAGGATTTGTTATATACATATGGTAAGGCTTGAAAACTGAAACTAAATTCAAGATCAACTTTAAAATGAACTGAATAAGTCTAACAACGCATTGGAACATAACGCACACATTTAGAGGTCTAGGCTAGAGACGTGCTCCGGCGTCGTTAAACCTAGTCACTTTTGTTTCCATTCAAGGTTGGGTGATTCCTCCTTCCGTGACTCAATAGTGGTCTAGCATGGAATTGTGCTCCCATGTACCGTCGAGCATATGTTGGGAGACCCCACTAGGTTTATCATCCTTTATCCATAGGAAGTCATGTCTGCTGCCTTACAAATCGTAACGCACCGAACATAGCATTCGCGAAGATTGACTGTCGTATGGAAAGTCCTTGGTTTTCATATGACTGCTAAGGTGTATATGCAGTTTTACGGATTTGTCTGGTAAACCTTTTGCCTAGTTCTCCAGAGTAGTCACTTTCGTTCCTTTTCGGACTCCCTAAAAGAAAAGGTCTATCTGAGCACTTGTCACTTCAGGCTCATTAAATATTCGAAGGTGACTAGAGTCATATTTCTTTCCTTTTCTCGACTCTTTAAAGATGAAAAGGTCCAGTTTTGTTCCCGTGTCATAAAATTTATTGCCCACAAAATATTCATGGTAATAGTTCAAGTTCTTAGTTGTGATTAGAGTGTTTTTAGGCTCGTTCTCGATGGCAACATTCCCCAAGTCTACCGGCCAAGGTTTTCCCCCAGATGGAAATCCTGGTCTGTTTCCTTCATTTGGAAATGTCGGTGCTCCATATATGGCAACATTGTCTTTGCCTGGGTTGACCATCGGTTTTCCCGTATGGTTGTTTTCAACCTCGGTGGTCCCGAGTATCATGACCCCTGTTCCACCATCTCCTTCGTCCGAACCACGACATGTTGATTCCAAGGTTGAGCCTACGCCTTCTTCTCCTATTTCTTCCTCCTCCTCTCGTCCTTCACTTGGTGAAAGCTCCATATCTAGTAACCAGGAGACTAAGAAGAAGAAGAAGAAGACGAAGAAGAAGAAGAAGAAGTCCGATAAACATGAGGCCACCTGTGCAGCTACTACTCCAAGTACATCTCAGGTCGGAACACCTTCTACTCCTCTGTGGAAGGTTAAGTTTCCTTGTAAATTGTGCAAGGGTGACCATCTTCTTCGTGATTGTCCTGGCATTCCTCGGATCCTAGAAGTATGGTCTCACGATCCAGCTCGTCCCTCATCATCCTTTGAAGCTCAAGGTGATGCTATCCTATCAACTAGCAACAGTAAGAAGGAAGGGAAGATTCGATTCCCCTGTAGAATATGTGAAGGCAACCATCCCCTTCACCTTTGTCCGCTCTTGGATAAAGCATCCACTTTTTTGGAAAGTCTTACAACTTCTTCATCCCAACTTCCCATTGGTTATCAGAGGCTCTCTTCATACCCTCCCTCCATCGACAAATAGATTGACTTAGATTCTTCTCTTGTCCGTCGTCCTCTTTCCAAGCTTGGTTATGCTAAGCCTGTTCCAGACCAACCATTAGTTAGAGAGAGTGTCAACTCGGGTTCACCACCTGTTGACCACTCTATTTCAGAAGAGCGTCATGCTCATGTTCTTCTCGTCTCATCAGATTCTCCAGAGTCTGAAAACGACTCTCCTATCCCAGCTGATCCAGAGAGTCCTTCGGTTCTTGTAGAGCATGGGGGGAATCATACGATTCCTCCACCAAGTAGTTTGAGTCACTTGACTACTTTTCGCCTTCCATCCTATGTGCCTTTCCAAATTACAGTACACGCCTATGATAAGGCAATACTTGGCACTGTCCTGGATGAGGGTGCGTCTGTCAGTCTTATGCCTTCCACTACCTGGAAAGCTTTGGGTTCCCCACATCTTGTGCCGGTCACACAGAATCTGTTGGCATTCGACGGAGAACCCTGTCAACCTGTAGGGATCCTCCCAAAGTTTCCTATTACTTTGGGGGGCAAAACCATCTATATAGATGTCATGGTTGTCCAAGGTGCGAATTTCAGTCTTCTCCTTGGCTATGACTATGTTTATGCCATGGGGGCCCTCGTCTCTTCACTTTTCTGTGTGGCTTGTTTTCCACACAATGGAAGAATGGTGACCATAGATCAGTTATCGCTCTTTAGTCCCGTGATGCCTCCTACGCAGCCATCATCCTCTATTGGTTCTTGCTCGCAAGTAGTGCCTTCTTTGCCACAGGTCAATTATGTGGCTACCCGTTTTGTCTCTGCCTCTGCTGATGATCATGCAGATGGTCTGGTACATCATGTACTAGGGGCATTGAACCCCAATCTGTCATTGGTGCATCATGACATGTATTCCTCCTAGAGTGCGTTTCTTCCATCCCGTGAAGACCTCTTGGGAGCCATGTTCTCAGATGGACCATGAACCCGAGTACAAGCATAGTTCCTGATCTTGTGTCAAGCTCGTTAATAAATGAAACAAGGAGTCCTGAGGAAAGTTCTTGATCTTGTGTCAACCTTGTTAAAAAATGAAACAAGGTGTCCCGAGGATAGTTTGTTCCTATCTCAACCTCGTTAAAAAATGAAACAAGGGTTATGAGGATAGTTCTTTTACCGTGTCAACCTCATTAAAAAATGAAACAACTCCCTTTCCAAATCGAGTCTTTGATTAAGATCTCATAAAATCCAAGTCGAGTCTTTCCAAGATCTCACAAGTGAACCTTCATTCCTGTCAGGCGGAAAGAGTCGATAGTGCGGACACAACCAACCTCCCTAGGAGCCTAAGACTCTCTAGTGACAAACAAGACAAACAAGAGCAATCCTTCTCTAAACATGCATTTACTATATAAGAAATCAAGTGTTTAGATCCTACCTGTAATCCAACGCTGTTGTAGCAGTCCAGCCTCACTGATCTGGATGAGCTCCTCCTTCACTTTGAAAGTTGCATCCACTAACAATCAAACGATTAAATAGCACTTGATAATCTCATAGAATAAAACATATTTAACACATAGACCAAGGAGTACATGAAACAACTCATAAATAACAAGTTATTGATAAGAATGGACTCATTTGCATTAATAGGAAACAAAAGGAACAATTACAACCTGAGCCTTGGTGTTGTGCAAGTCCCTCCCAGGGTCCATCAAGAGTTCTCCTTTACTTTGACAAAGCTCACCCACTTCCAAATAGAACAAGCAAAGATGGCAATCTCTCCTCACAAGCTTCTAAATGGGAGTCCTAATTCCAGCAGCATCTACCCTTAGAAATGTTTAGCTTCCAACCTCTCCTCCTTCTGGCCCAATGCCTGTATTTATAGTGCTCTAGAGGAAGTTATTCAGGTCCACCATCAATGGGATAATCCCCTCTTTGGATGGGATAGCTCCCTCATTGATGGGATAAGTTCCTCTTTGGTAGGGGTACATGAACCATCTGGAGGCGCTCAATACACGTCGAACAACCTTCTAGAATGCTCTAGAAATGACCACAAGTAACTTTTTAAAGATGAAACTTGTGCATTTTGACCTTTACAGGGGGACGCACCTGCCCCTTTACATACAAAGCGTACAAGTACGCAGCTTTTGTGAACATTGGGTGCGTACCCGCAGGTAAGGTTGAGAGAACCTGCGTACCCAGAGATAAATACATTTATAAAGACTTTCTCTCTTTTTGGAGTTTGACATGGAGAGCAGAGGCATAAGACTTGCCTAAGAGGATAGCATGACTGTTGATAGAGCCATACTAACTATAAATAGCCATGGTGACATTTTTTAGTGTAACAGATTGCCCCCTAAAGTGCGAAGCCTGTAATAGATTAGGGTTTTGTATTATCTAGGAAGGGTGAAGCGCTTTATCATTTCAAGGATTATCTCATGGAGAGCCTGGTCAGAACCTGCAATTTTCAACACAAAATACATGTATAAGATTATATCATCACTGAGGTAGGCATTCCCATACTCAGATCAAAACTTTAACTAACAGATTAACTACTCTGATACAGGAATGATCTTGCAGTACATCATAATCATAGACTTTTGTAGACACAGTATTGGCGCAACCATCTGTTTATGATTAGTCTACTTAGATAATGAATACAAAACTCCTTGCAGCCTGGATGGTGGAAACTAGATCCAGGGTCTTCATTTATGCTTCCCGAATTGGTACGATTCTAGCCATGCGAATAAATGAGTTGATGTCGAACATGGTAGAAACCACTTGATTACCAGTCGATGATGTAAACTGTTAACAAGTGTGAGAGAGACCACCAGTAATGTCAATGGTTCTCAAAGTACCCAGTACAATCCATGAGATGTGAATGAATGAGTTGATGTCGAACATTTCACGGAATCCTTCGATCGAGAGTCAATGATGTAAACTGACGTCAAAGGCGAGAAACCTGCCATTGATGCATGCAGACTTCAAGGTACTGACGATTTCTAAGTCATCTCTCTAGATAATGTGCTGATGTCGATAGAAAGTGACCCGTTGCAGGCAAGCCCACAACACGAAATCATTTGTTCAAGTTGAAGAAATGTTGCTGTAAGGACTGACTCAGGGATGGTCAAATGGATGACAAGTATTTTGCAGATGAAAGTTTTGCTTGCAGACCTCTTGAACACATAACGACACGACAGATGGCTTGGTAATAAACGACTCAAAGTTAATTCCCGGAACCCGACTGAAGACTTTCAAAGTGGTTTGATTAACTGTGAGGTAAAGGATTTCCCAACCCAGGTGAATGAAAAGTGTCGTGTCCAAGAGTGGTAATAAAGTTTCTTCTGAGACAAAAGATAACAAATAGGCTCATTCTTCTCTCTTTTCCCCCACCATTTCTGGCAAGTACCTCTTTATTTTTAACAAGCTTGAGGAGGATAACATATGCTTGATTATAAGCTCATCCTTCGGATGAGTCCAACCTAGTTTTGATTCGAACCCTAGGAAGGAGTGGTTCGTTCCTGTTTGTAATTGAACAGGTCCTTTACTGTAAAATTTTTAACGAGCCCAGTATAGGAGAAACTCAGTGTTTTTCAATTTTAGAGAGTCTGAAAAACTTAAGAAGACTCCAGGTTGAACTTTTTCGTAAATTTGTGTCCCTCAAGCCCGAAAAAGTATAAAATAATACCTGGGGGAACCGCTTGATCTTGCGACCAAGGAGTACTTTCATAATTAGTGCCACTGACCTGAAAAGTAAAAAGCGATCAAGGACACGTCGTTTTATTTCCAGTATCGAGTTTGAAACGACAAAAACCCGACAACCTTTTCTTGTTTTTACGGTTAGAAAAGGGCTATAAGGGGACCGTCTTTTAATTCCGTTTTAACGAGTGTAAAAGAAACGCTCGGCAATCTTTTCATATTTTAGGAGTCAGAAAAGGGCTTAAAAGATGACTCTGATATTTTGGTTCGTGAAAAATGACAATTTTCCCTCTAAATCCCTTTGTCCTGCACAAAAACGACACATTACTCATACCTGTTTAAGATGGGCAAAAATACATTGAAAAATATCCTTCCATGGTGAAAAATAAACAAACCTAGCATTCATTCATCCAAAAAACCTATAAAAAGACTTTTTACCATGTCATTTTTACCATTTTACTGTTGAGGTTGAGAAAAGGGCTTTTGGCAAGAAACTTCCCGTGGTCATTGCAGAGAATCCGACCGTCGGAATCGAACGCCGTCTCTTCCAAGTATTTCACAACATCCTCCTCTTCAATTTCATCTGATTAAAATTTTGTTTTAGGTTTTAGTTTTGGTTTTTGGGGGGTTTTAGGTTTTAAAAACCGCTCTGCGGGGTACGCAGGTGCCCTAGGGGTGACCTGTGTCCCCCGACCTTTTCCTACACAGGAAAAAGGTCGGGGTACGTAGCCCACCTTCAGGCCAGCTGCGTACCGGCGCTCTGTGTCCTAAACGCGGGGTGCGTCCCCCGCGAAGGGCGGAATTTGAAACCCCAAACCCCAAAAATAACCATTTAAATTTTCCCAAATTAATTCTAATCTTTATTTCTTGGTGTGTAGGGCACTCACCATGTTGGATTGGAGAGAAAGAGAGCACGAGGACGTTGATTTAGCCGCAATTGGTCACCAACCTTCCATTGATGCCTTAAAAGCATGCGGACTATATAAATACTGGGCCATACCTGGCATGAGGGCTCAGGTGAGATTCTTGGAGTGGCTGGTTGAGAGATGGAACATTCATGAGCAATGCTTTTACATCGGAGGGCACCAGCTCGAGATAGAGCCCTCTGACATATACTTTCTCACTAGCTTGCCAAATAGGGGCGAGCAACTCAATCTAGCCGGGACTAGGCTGGGTGGCCAATCCCTTGCTAGTCTCCGGGCAGATTGGTGCATACCCAATCAAAACCATGCGAAAGTCATAGAAATCAAATACATCTCTCGGCGTGAACGCATGGTTATAGCTTTCACGGTTACCAGAATTTGCGGTGCAGCCGCTCTACATATTGCCACCGGGTCCCAAATGCGGATGGCGATTGACTGTTTTCGAGGCACCATCTTCAACTGGTGCGATGCTGTGTCGGCCAACATGAAGGGCCAACTGACTAGGGCAAAGAACGGACAACTGAAGACCTTTGGATATGGGCCTCTAGTTGTGAGCTTTGCCTTAGAGAGAGTTCCGATGCTGATCCCTCAGCATCTCACTGTTGATATCTTGGGTCCTCGGGAGCCAAAGCTGATACGATGGGTTACGGTGATGGCCCGGCATCCTGACGAGGGCGCGGCAGTTGTTCGATTCCCTGCTGGTTATTTTCACTGGTTAGAGGACCAGGTTTTTGCGATCCAGGACTTTCCGTATGCCGGAGTAGATTTTCGAGGTGATCCAGACATGGTTCTTCCACAGGGAGAACAATGTGACGACAGAGGTACTTTATTTTTCACAAGTTTTAAATTTATCTAATTTTTTTTTTTTTTATATATATATATCGTCTCAAAACCGACAGTAAAAATTTTCAAAATGCAGATGTAGGTCCACGGCGTCCAGCCAACCTCCGGGCTTTTGAGAGGAGAGTACCAGCTGTACCAGCACCAGCCCCACAGGATGCGACCGCAGAGACCTTAGCCGAGCTGGAACAGGATCTAGAGCGTCTGACGGCGGATATACCAGAGACCACCATAGATGATATTCCCATTCGACTCCAGCGCTATGTGGTCGCAGTCCCAGGACCTTTTAGGAGGTTCTTGTGTAGGGTAGCGCGGGCAGTGGTCTCGTATAGAGAGCACCACCAGTGATTGGCTAGTCACTTTTGTAGACACATATGACATTTTTGGTTTTTTGTACTTATCATTTTTGGCGATCATAAGGTGTTTTTCAACCTATGATCGAAGACGATGTATATTTTTTGACACACTCCTATCTATATATATATCATTATTACCGGCTTATTTTGTTTAACATATGTGATGAAATGTTTTTAAATTTACTTGCATGATTATCGTAAATGTCTGTCCAACATTTGAGAAGCAATTGCATCTGCTAATGTATTTAAAGACCTTGGAATATGCTGATATTCAATGTAATCAAATTCACGTTCCAAGAGACGCACTCTCAAAAACAACCTTAATAACACAGGATTTCTAATGGCATATACTCTATTAAGCTGTAATACAACGAGTTCAGAATCTAACCTCACTATCAAACGTCGAATTCCAAATGTAATAGATTCAAACAATAATTCAACCACTGCACTGTATTCTGCAATGCTGTTCGTCGTTTGACCGAGGCTTACCCCATGCATAGAAACTAACTCATCAGAGGGCGAATAGATAACCCAAGCTGCGGAAGAGATATTCCGTGTACTACGACAAGCACCATCAGCAAATCCAATGTATGTTTGGAGAGGCGTCGACATCTGCAATATCAAGAGTAAAACCAAGATAAGCCAGAATAACGACTAAAAACACACTCTCTAAACTAGGCACACTATCTAAACTAACAAACATACTAGCTAGAAAGAAAACCTAACCTAACTAAAAATTCTCCATACCCACCATTTAAGCATAATACCTCTTTAGGTAAAGTCCATTTCTGGGTTTACCCAAAGAGTCCCCATCAAAATCTACCAGCTCATAGGCCCCTTTTGCTAGCTTTCGCTTTACAATGTAGGGTCCATGCCACATAGGAACGAATTTTCCAGCACCTAGCTTATCGTTAGCTTGATCATATAATAGCACTAGGTCTCCTTCCGAAAAACTTCGAGGGGTCACATTTCTATCATACTGAGCTTTCATTCGCTTTGCGTGAGTCTCGATTGCCAATGCAGCGTCACGTCGAGTCTCATCTAACTGAGCTAAGTATAATAAACGTTTCTCCTCTTCGGAAGTAGCTGGGAGTAATTCGACAGCCATTTGAAGTGATGGGATTTCGCATTCAATGGGTAACACAGCTTCCAAGCCATAAACTAGCTGGAAAGGAGTGAACCCTGTTGAAGTTTTCACTGAGGTTCGGTATGCCCATAGCGCTGAAAATAACATGTTGTGCCAATTAGACCGATGAATACCAATGGTTCGTCGGATCATGATAACCAGAACTTTGTTGATAGACTCAACCAAACCGTTGGCTTGTGGATAATAAGGAGTAGAGCTATCGTGGCGCAAACCAAGCTGGCTTGTAAGCTCAGTCATCATGATGTTTCGAAAATGGCTCCCATGGTCAGTGATGATTGCTTGTGGGACACCAAACCTAGTTATAATATGATTGAATACGAAAACTGCAGCTGTTTTGCCGCTTGCGTCGAATGTAGGCATCGCCTCGGCCCATTTAGTAAAATAATCAACCGCGAGGATGATATACGCATGCCCCCCGGCCGAGTGAGGGTTACAAGTAATAAAATCGATACCCCATTTGGCGAATGGACCAACGGCAATTATAGGGTGGAGAGGAGCAGGTGGTGCACGCATCTTGCGATCAAACACTTGACAGTTGTGGCATTTCCGGACTGCAATGATACAATCTTTAAACATGGACGGCCAGAAATAGCCAGCGCGCAACACCTTCTGAGCTGTGGCATACCCAGACATATGACCGCCACATGCTCCAGAGTGACAATCATTCAAAACCCTCTCAGCCTCTTCGTGAGTTAAGCAACGTCGAAAAACTAAGTCTGCCCCCCGGCGATAAAGTGTATCTCCAATAATCTTGTATTGCTGGGATTGAAACCGAATTTTTCGACGTTCCGACTTTGAAGCTTCAGGCCGGAAGGTTTGGGTTTGGAGATAGATGATTATATCCCCATACCACGGATCTAAAGTACTGATAAGAAACAAAGATTCGTCTGCAATGGACTCCTCTGCCACAGTTTCTGTGTCAGCATGTGGGAAATCACACATCAATTCCGCAAAAACTAAGGATTTCTTAGACTTGGACTTTTCAAACTCCAAGTCGAACTCTTGCAGGATAACGATCCATTTAGAGTACTTGCCCCCTAGCAATTGTTTTGTCAAAATATAAATCATAGGGTTGCAATCCGAAATAACTGTAGTTTTACGGAGAAGAATGTAGTGACGAAAACGCTGGACAGCTTGAACGACTGCCAGGGCCAATTTCTCCACATGTGAATATTTTAGCTCAGTGGGGTTTAATGTCCTACTAAGATAATATATCACATGTTCCGCTCCGAATTCATCTTCTTGAACTAACACCATTCCAATAGTGGAATGCGAAGCTGCGAGGTATAAGAAGTAGTCCTGGTTGTAGTTGGGAGGATGCAACAACGGTGCATGGGTCAACGCGTGTTTAAGTGCATCAAAAGATTGTTGGGCAATCTCATCCCAAAAGAATTGAGCATTCTGTTTCAACAACCGTGTAAAACCTTTAGTGACCTCGGCGTAGTTTGGAATGAATCGGCGTAAAAAGTTCGCTTTCCCTTGCAAACTTTGGAGTTGGCGCAAACTCGAAGGAGGAGGCAATTTGATGATAGCTTCGACCTTCGAGGGATCGACGCGAATGTCGGCTTTTGAAACAACAAATCCCAGCAATCGACCCGTCTCTATACAGAACACACACTTGTGGGGATTCAACCGAATTCGATAATGCCGACACCTCATGAAGATTGCTCGTAAGTGGACAAGGTGATCAGCTCGATGTAAAGAATGAGCAGGCAAATCATCGAGGTACGGTTGCACAATGTGCTTGATGTCATGAAATGCGTAAGACATCGCCCGTTGAAAAGTGGCCCCGGCATTTTAAGTCCAAAAGGTAATTTGCAATAAGCAAATGTCCCCCATGGACAAATGAATGCCATTTTTGGTTGGTCGGCAGGTAGAATATTGATTTGATTATAGCCCGAAAAACCATCCATGAAGGAAAACATTTCACTTCCGGCACAATCATCAATAATTTGATCGATATAAGGTGTAGGATAGTTGTCTTTTGGACAAGCTCGATTTATATCCCTATAGTCGATACAGATTCTTATTGTTCCTTGTTTCTTGTTGACCGGAACAATATTCGATACCCAATCCGTTAACGGGATTGGATAAATGAAACCTGCTTTCAACAGCTTCTCGACTTCTGCTTTAATCGCAGCCGCTTTCTGAGGGTGAATCTGACGCAACCGTTGCCGGACGGGTTTAGCATCCGGATAGGTCTTTATTTCATGAACAACAATGGCAGGGTCGATTCCCGGCATTTCCTCGTAAGACCAGGCAAACACATCGCGGAATTCTTGGAATAGGGCCTTGTAAATTTGGATTTCATCTTCTGTACATGAGGCACCTATATGAATGTTTTCCTCAATTCCGGGCTTCACTGAAATATCAATGGGAATAGTGCGAGAAATATTCCCTAAATTCAACTCTGAATCAGAATGTTTCGTTGGATTCTGAGCGTCTTTGACATATTCAGCGGTAAAAATAGATGAAAAATCATTTTCAAAAGCATCATCCTTAGGTAAAAATGAAGATCTGTGATGGAGATCTTCCCATGGTAGATCGTCTACACTTAGGATTTCGCGAAGTTGTTCGTCAGATGACACGACTTCGGGAAACGCTATCCATTCTAAGGTTGATGTGAAAAGTGATTCTTCACTGACCACATTCATTTGGTCGATTTGGGTTGAACGCGAGTCGGTAAAAGACATGACGGCTTCATAAGCAATCTCATATGGACTCAAAGGCATAGCATCACCGAATGAGTCTATCTCAGATTCAGATGGGACAATCCAAGGATCATCATAAATAATGTTGTCTGATGTAATCATATGAATTGATGCAAATGAAGGGTCTGCGTTGATTGGAGGGAAAGGAAAAGTTCCCAGTAAACCGGAATCTTTAACTAAACCTACGCCAACGTCCCTATAAGGGATTGTCGTCTTACCGACATGCTGGATACTCTCTGAAGAGGCTGGGTCGGATGAAAAGTATGTCAGCTGATCAATCGTCACGATCTTACCGTTATGTGGAAACTTAATTACTCTGAAGACCGCTGTCATAGCATATGACCAACTTCGACCCAAAAGAAGGTTGTAGTCTAGAGGGGCATCAACCACCTCCACATCCAGACTAACGGTTTTACCTTCTACCCCTATAGGCAATTCCTGTAGAATACCAAATGGACGGAACCCACGGCCATCAAAGGCCTTAAGGATGGTCGGGGATTGGTTCAACGAAGGAGAACCAAGCGATCTCCAACATTGAATCGACATAATACACGTAGAAGCTCCCTCATCAATCACAGTCCGATGAATAGGCCTATTTTTTACTATCACTGGAATTTGGAAAGCCATTTGATGGGGTAGACGCGGTGTACTATTTTCTAGATCGAAGATTATCAGATTCGGGTCCTGAACATCAACAGCTCCGATAGCCGACAAAAGTAATTTTCGTTGTGCTGGGCATGATTGCAGCACTTCTAAAGCCGACATTGCTGAGGGTGAAACAGCTAAGTCCTCAACGATGTTGTAATTCTGGGCTGCTCTCGCATGTGGATTGAAAGCAGACCTTCGAAGTACACCCTTGGCGGGCGGTTTGATTACTAAGTCCGGGTTAGGTTTTTCGATCTGTAGTGGATCGGAACCAGGAGCTGAGGTTGATGGATTAGAATGAGAAGATTCTGCTTCTTTACCATCAACAGGATTCTTACTACCATAATCTTGCGATCGAGTTGCAATCCTCACATGAGACATCATCAAAATGGGTTCTTCACTGGCAGTTGAGGAAGAACCTATCATCTTACTCTCCTGCTTTGGAAATGGATCTTTTAACACACCAGGAGTGGGAGAACCTTTGACTATTTTCACAACCTCGGCCCGATGAGGGCAATCTCTCGTGAAATGATCCTCTTCACAAATAAGACAAGGATATCGAGGTTTGCGCTTTTCGTCATTGGTTTCCGACTTTTCCGTTTTCTCCTTCGGAGCCTTGTCTGCTTTAGCCTTCTTCTTTCCTTTCTTCTTTCCACCGTTTTTTGATTTGGCCGTAGATGACTCTACAGCGTGAATATCGGCGGAAAGTTCAGGAGAAGACTCTCCTGTCGGGGAATCGGGCAAAGTGATTATAGGAGTAGTTGAAGCCTTGGAAGACTTCTTCTTACTCTTTGTATTCACGATACCAATCATACCATCAGCGGCATGAGATCCCGAAGGAGCAGCAGCGATTTGATTCGATTTTGGAAGATTTGGAATCTTCTCGTGTAACGTACCCGACTGAGTATAAACTAAGTCAAGGTACTGCGCCTGAGCAATGACTTGCTCCTCAGTAACTACTCCGGCCTTAGCTACATCTTCAGTAATCTTCGGTAATAATGATTTAACAAACCATTCAGCTAAGATTTGGTCCGGGATAAAAACTTTCACTAACCTTCTTCGACGTCTCCACTCATGAATGTGATCAGAAATATACGTGGACGTTGATTGTTTTAGTGAAGTTAATAACTCCGTGCCGTTATCGTATCTGACCGGCAACTGAAAATGAGTTAAGAACGAGGTAGCTAACTGGCTGAAATTGTAAAAAGAGGCCCGTGGCAACTCAATGTACCACTTGGCCGCGAGACCAATGAGTGTACGCTAGAAAAGACGTAAGCGGATCGAATCATCCGAGATAGAATTTGAAGCACACCAGAGGTGGTAAGTCATCACATGATTGGACGGATCCTCTCCAGACTTACCTTCAAACTTGGGTATATCACTGGGCAACTTATTCGGCATTGGCGGCCAGAACTGAAGATATTGAATTGGATCGTTCGTTAGGCGCGTCAAGTCTGGTAAATCCAAAGTTGCGATAAACGGTAACTGCCGGTTAGGATCTCTAAAACTCTGGGTCACAAGACCAGTCCCAGGAGGAGGATATCCAGGATAACTAGGTACAGGAGTCGCATTAGGGATATTATATCCTCCTGGAAAACCAGGATTAACCGGACCGTACTGGGGTTGTTGAGGTTGTTGATAAGTGTACCCAGGATACGGTTGATACTGGTAAACCGGCTGTTGGACAGCTTGCCCATGTTGGTACTGTCCCTGGTACGGTTGTTGAACAAATTGAGGTTGAGTAGTGACAACCGTACTTATACCAGGCTGACCTGTAGGCATCTGGACCGTGGTTTGAATCGTAGATCCAGACAACGGTAAAGATGTCTGAGGAGTGGTTACAGAGACAGTAGAAACTGGAGCTGTCGATACTCCAGAAGTAAGTGCGGCAGATGTAGCGGTAGTTGCAGCAGCCATTTGAGATGGAGTACTAGGTGCAATTGGCAGCTGAGAAACTACCGAAGTTACAGAAATTTGAACATTTGACTGGACAGGTTGCGGTTGCTGGGGTGGACCAGAAACTACGGGTTGTCCAGCTTGAGGTACCAACTGTATACTTGGCTGCAACACCTGTTGACCCTGTGATGGATCCCACACTATCATTCCGGGGTATTGACCCGTAACAGGTTGAGGATACTGAGATCCATAACCGGATTGAGGATAGGATTGATAATTGAAAGGTGCAGTTCCCATACCTTGAACATATGACTGACCTTGAGGTGGTTGATAACCTTGACTCGAGTATTGACCTTGAGGTTGATAACCTTGAGGTAAATACGGATACTGGGGTTGACCTTGACCTTGAGGTTGATACCCTTGGGGTTGATACCCTTGAGGTAAATATTGATACTGAGGTTGACCCTGGGGTACATATTGAGGCTGGGGTTGACCTTGAGGCATGTATTGCACCATAGGTACATACTGACCTTGAGGTTGCCCCCCAGACACAATTTGTGTACCTTGAGGCTGCCCCCCAGGCGTTAACTGAGGCTGCCCCCCAGGCGGTAATTGGCCACCTTGAGGTTGGGAAACGGGAACTGAACCTGACATCATGTAAATGTCTCCTACACCCAATGGTATATTACCATTGTTTCCAGCTAATAACCCATGATCAACGGGTTGAGGAGATGCCCCCGCAAAGGTACCAGAAAGTGATTGATACCCGGTGGGAACAGAAGGACCGCCGTGTAAGAAAGATTCAGGAGTTTGAGTAAACACGGACGACTGACTAGACATATTTACAGGAGTATAAATACCTCCAGGTGGAAAAGGAGTACGAGGTGTAGAAAAACCTACCCCTGAGTTGTCTAAATAATTGGTTAACGAAAGGTACCAAGTAGTACTTCTAGGAGGAGTGTAAAAGATAGATTCACGCTCCCTGAGCTCAATAGTAAGTTGATCCTCAAGGTTAGAGACACCTATTTCTTCCTCTGGAGCAAGTTCTTCGATAGCAATCAAGCCAGTAGGAAGATTTTCGGTGATAACTCGTTCTATTCTTGGTGAATCTGGAACACTACAAGTCGGAGTAACAGGTTCAGATATTTCAGGTTCTTCGCCTGTATCACTAGCAGACGAAAAACTACCAACAAGCTCAGAAACTGTAACAGCTTCGGGATTATAACCTGTCTCTAGACCTTGGTAATCTGAATGGACTACCAAGGAAGATTCTCCTTCTTCAGGTGAACCTACTCTACTACCACTAGGAGGAGTTACAAGGACCTTCAAACCTTCTAGATTACTGGGGTCGTCTCGAGGAGGTTCACCCCTAAGTCTACGGGATCTTCTCAACAATTCGGCCACAGAAACAACTTCAGGAGACTAGCCCCGAAGTCTACGGGACTGTCTCGGTAATTCCGCCACAGCTAAAAACTTTTAACTACTACACACGAAAACAAAGTAAAATCTCAAATCAAAACCACCTAAAGTCTCTAAAGAACCAAACAAATTTGAATCACACGCCTAATTAATCTAGGGCATCAAACCAAGCACAAACAGTAGCCTTCCAGACCGAAAACGCTAGTTGGAGATGAAACCCAACATCGCCGGATTTAGTACAGAAGTGGCGGGTGGAACAGTTACCCCGACAACCTGCTTAATGAATAGACCGGCACAAGTTCCTCCACTTTAACCGTCTCGAGTGAAGTGAACCCCCCGGAAAATCCAAGTGAGTCTAGCCGACGTCTGCTCCAGGTACAGTGGGATCTTCCCTCCACCGTCACCTCAGTAGAATCCTAAAGATAATGGTCACTAGGGTTACCAACCGCAACAAATGCACCTGGGGGAACAGTCTACACTCCGACAGCACGCAAGGGCAGAGTATCAAGCTCAATCCCCTTGCCAGTTCCTTGACAATAATCCAAGGTTTACCGACAAGTGACCCCTGGCTCCTCGACAATGGTTAATCCGAGGTTTACCATTTGTAATACATGTGTGTCTGGCGTCGTTCCCAACGAGGGAGGATTGATCCCCTCACTGGTTCGGACACAAGCTCGTGCTTCTCCTTTAAGAGGAGCTTTCCCAGAGTACAAATGAGACAGTTGGATTTATTCTATCACAAGATAAGCTACTTGTTTGGTTTTGTTGTCTTGGAGAGTTAATTACTCTCCTACTCCAAGACACTAGCCTGATCTAAATTGGTGTTTCAGAGCCCTAGTAAATAAAAGTTACTACGTTGATTTTACTTTAAGCGTTAATTTTATGGTTTTTCTTAAAGACAAAAGGTAGCGGAAGTGAAACCAATGGTGTGTAGACTCGACTCAAACCACTACAAAAATGCACCTAGGATGATTTATGCTACTTTTCTCTTTCAATGAAATTCCTAACTAAGAGAGTTGAGAAATGCAAATTTTATAGAAAACAACTTTCTTAGTAAAGACAATCAAAGAAACAATTCTCTTTATCTTTCCAAGCATACAAACATGACCACTCCTTACGTGCACGAAAAACTCTTTTTCTTTCAAAACTCTTCAAAGCTACTTGAAACAAAACTTTTCAAAGGAGATGTTTTTGTATTTTCTCTTATTTAATAAAGCATATAAATCTATTTTAACAAAAATCAATCTCAAAAGCTATAAAATCTATGAAAACTTGACTCACAAGCAAATCAAAAAGAAATTTACTCTAAGCAAACCTAACGAGGCAAAAGCCTACAAGGATGATTCTAGGTTGTTTTACTTGACCACAATCAAGTCAAGGACCAGCTAATGCAGAATCAAAAGACCAGTCAAAACAAAACTCAAATCTTTTTGTTCTTTTTGTAAAATGGAATTCAATACTTAATCAACAAGCACTTCGAGATTTGCCAAAGAGACCACTCAAAGGTAAGTTGCTCTCACAGGTAGACTTTATGACAGGTCTGACTTCTAAGAATGCTAACAAAGCCAGAGAGATCTAAGGCTTGACAACTTCTACCGCCAAAGTCACTACAAGACCTACTCAAAAATCAAACCCTAGGGCTTAAACTTCTATGAAATCCACTAAAACACTCAATGCTATCGAAACAAGTTCAGGTGAAGATCTTTGACAAGAGACTAATGGATCTGGGCAGTAAAAACTAAGAAAAAGCAAAATCTAAGAGAAAAAATACAAAAAATGGAATTTTCTTAAATTTTAGCAGGGGACGCAGGCAACCCGTTAAGACAGGTGCGGGCCCGCTCTGTGCACACAGCGACAGTGTGTACAGGTACGCACTGTGCAATACTCAGAGGGTGCGTCCTACTGGAAAATTCAAGAAAAACTAAATTGAATCTAACCCTAAGCTAACCCACCCAAAAACAAAGTCACAGAGCCAAAAACCAGAAAATAAATGACTTTTCTCAGATCAAAGTTGCATACAAAGGAAAAGACTTTCACATCAATGGATTCCCCAGCGGAGTCGCCATTTTGTCAGGCGGAAAGAGTCGATAGTGCGGACACAACCAACCTCCCTAGGAGCCTAAGACTCTCTAGTGACAAACAAGACAAACAAGAGCAATCCTTCTCTACACATGCATTTACTATATAAGAAATCAAGTGTTTAGATCCTACCTGTAATCCAACGCTGTTGTAGCAATCCAGCCTCACTGATCCGGATGAGCTCCTCCTTCACTTTGAAACCTGCATCCACTAACAATCAAATGATTAAATAGCACTTGATAATCTCATAGAATAAAACATATTTAACACATAGACCAAGGAGTACATGAAACAACTCATAAATAACAAGTTATTGAGAAGAATGGACTCATTTGCATTAATAGGAAACAAAAGGAACAATTACAACCTGAGCCTTGGTGTTGTGCAAGTCCCTCCCAGGGTCCATCAAGAGTTCTCCTTTACTTTGACAAAGCTCACCCACTTCCAAATAGAACAAGAAAAGATGGCAATCTCTCCTCACAAGCTTCTAAATGGGAGTCCTAATTCCAGCAGCATCTACCCTTAGAAATGTTTAGCTTCCAACCTCTCCTCCTTCTGGCCCAATGCCTGTATTTATAGTGCTCTAGAGGAAGTTATTCAGGTCCACCATCAATGGGATAATCCCCTCTTTGGATGGGATAGCTCCCTCATTGATGGGATAAGTTCCTCTTTGGTAGGGGTACATGAACCATCTGAAGGCGCTCAATACATGTCGAACAACCTTCTAGAATGCTCTAGAAATGACCACAAGTAACTTTTTAAAGATGAAACTTGCGCATTTTGACCTTTACAGGGGGATGCACCTGCCCCTTTACATACAGAGCGTACAAGTACGCAGCTTTTGTGAACATTGGGTGCGTACCCGCAAGTAAGGTTGAGAGAACCTGCTGTTGTGGGGGAAAGTATCCAACTCGGAATGACCCTAACCCACTCTAAGGGTGACAGTTCCTTAGCAACAGCTGAAAGCAAAGCTATCTAAGGTTTCTTCTTTATGACATGCAAGAGATAGAAGGAAGAGATCCACTTACCAATGTCTTGCGCAAATGGTCGATCCAATCTCCTTTGTTTGCCCCTTGTTCCCAGATCCAAGTCTTTTCACGGGCCCAGCTACACGAGATCCTGCAAATAAGACAAGAAAAGGAAACTACAAGAGGCATGCATTCATAATCGATTCAAGGATTAGCATAAATCAAAGACGCAAGTAAGACAATACACCATTGAAACACATGCGAATAGAAGAACCTCAAATGCTTTATTAATATATGGAAGTAAGGTTCAGGCGGTGATACAACCATGAGAGGTCCAATCCAGCATCACCTTCCCGACGGAGAGAGATCTCTTCTTCACCTCCCTCAAGCAATCACCCAATACTCACAATTGTAAACCAACAGCAATTCTTTGCACCAAATTCCGGCCTCCTAGATCCCATGGGATGAGATCCTTATATAGAGTTTTGGAGTGAAGATAAGTCAGCTTGATGTGTGACTTGTTGTCCTCTTCAACTCCAGTTGTTCTTCAGCTCTTCACTCGGAGTTTCCACCTTCCTCTTGGAGTTTTAGAAGCTCTTAACTCATCATTAGGCGAATCTTATGATCAAGTGTCTTTTTGGAAGCTTCCTGGGCACTGGCACATTGAGAAAAAGATTCCTCCACATGTCAAAGTACGCCCAGCGCAGGTAGCCTTTGTTGCACTTGCTATGCAGCGCAGGTACACCATAGAGCTTTTGACATTCAGCGCAGATGCTTAGTGGAGCAGCTGCTTTGATCCAAAACTGACCTGTTTTTGAGTGTTTTTCAGTGGAGAACTGATTTGCAGTGCTGTGGTTTGCTGACCTTGTTCCTCTAAGGGTAATAACAACATGTTTAGGGACTTTGGATCCCTTAGATTATTGACATTTCATGCTCTATGTTGTAAGGCACAAAAATGTCTATAACAGATGCCCCCTAAAGTATGAGGTCGTTTATCGGGTGAAATGCTTTATTAGGAGGATCCGAAGTTCATTCAATCGTCGGGAGGTGACCTGTAACAAAATACAATACAATACATTATCTTTTCATACTTTCTTTTCATGATCTAGCTGATGCGGGCATTTCCCATGCTCAGCTTTATAAATACATTTGTTGTACATAAACAGACGATCGCCTGATAATAGACTGATAATTCTCTGCTTTCAATTATCATCCTTTCAGTAGGATGATCATCTGCTGCACATGTCTATGTTTTTATCTCCTGAATATATATCGCAGCCCGGATGGATGAAACTAGATCCGGGGTCTTCAAACTTGTCTGATCTTCACTCTAGTACAAGTCGATCCATGTGAGAATTTCTTGAAGTCGAACATGGAAAGACATCGCTTGATTACCAGTCAATAATGTAAACTGTTAACAAGCGCGAGAGGAATCACCGATAATGATGATGACCCTCAAGGTACTACAGCACAATTCACGTGGTGTGAATATAGGATCTGACGTCGAACACCACGCAAAGTCTCCTGGTCGAAGGTCATTAATGTATACCTATCGCCGGGAGTGAGAAACTTGCCATTGAGGCATGCAAGCTTCAAAGTACTGAGGGGGTGTTCCTAGATCAACTTCTTGGATAATGAGCTGATGTCGACAAGAAGTGATCCGTCAAAGGAGGGCCTTAATGAATCCCACATCAGTGACACGGAACGGAGCTAGTGATGATGGTGAAAACGATCTATGAAATATGATTCAGGGTGGCGGTCATGGAAGGATGAAAGATGATGTACGGTAGTGGATGGGACCCGGTTGACACTTTCTGAATGACATCTCTTGAACATATAACGACACTGATGTGATGGATCGGTAGCATTACCCCATGTATGGATGGTATGGCGAGACCATGGTGAAGGGACCGGTGAATGATAATAACCCAACCCGATATTTACGGAGGCAAAAGTGTCATGTTCAAGAGCGACTTGCTACCATTAAGCTTTGAGGTTCTTCCCAATTTTTCCCCAGTCATTTCTGACCAGTACCTCTTTATTTTTGTCAAGCTTGAGGAGGATAACATATGCTTGTTCTATAACCTGCCCTTCGGGCAAGCCCATCGCTATGTTTTAACGAGCTTAAAGATAGGGAAACTCGTTCTCGTCTAAAGACAAGTTTGTCGCTATCTAATATTTTTAACGAGCCCAGCGACAAAGACAACTCGGTCCTTTTCATCTTTAGAGAGTCTGAAAAGGGTACATAAAGTGGACTCCAGGGGTCCTTTTTCGTCATCTAATCCCTTAAGTCTGAAAAAGTATAAAACAATACAGAAGGGATGAATGTTCGATATCTTTATCGAGCCGAACTAGACAAGCGCTCGATCTTTTTGTGCAATAATCCCTCAGGTCCAAAAAGATTAAAATCTAGAGGAGGGATAGCTCTTTCGGTCCTTTTAACGAGCTGGAAGGCCAAAACTCGGCAAACTTTTCATATTTTACGAGTCAGTGAAAAGAGCTCAAAGAAGACTCGTCTTTTGAGGAACGAGTGATAAACAGGGATAGCAGCAGATTCCAGGTACAGGTTGGAATTTTCCAATCACGGCAGTATTACAAGGATGGCTAGGTGGGATCACTCTTCGCAGCTGTTCCTCAAAATAGGTAAACAATCAAGTGGATGTGAATGATCGGCCAAATGAAAAGTGGAGGTGACGGTACACAAACACGACCAAGGCTTTTATGGCTGATGAAATTACGGTCTCAAATGGTTATTTACCGGTTCATTTTTTCTGAATGAACTTGAACTCTGGGGAAAGCCTGCTCACAAGCTTATGTTTATTTTTTAACGAGCATGAATTTCCGCATTAAAACTGCTCGGATATTGCGTTTATTTTTTAACGAGCATGAACTTTGCCAAAACTGCTCGTTTGATAAGGTCAAGTTCATATTTTACCATGACTAGTTTTTCTTTTCCAGAGATAGTATTGTTTTCATCAATTGCTGCAACAAACTTGTTAGAAATGGATAACATGAAGTAAAAATACTAATATTTCACTTTGAACTTCGTAAAAGCAATTAAAAGATGTTTTTACCTCTCATTTTACCATTTCATGTGCATTTGGTTTGTTGGAGCTTTGGAGGTGCCTCTTCCTCTCGATTTTTCACCAGCTGATTTCGGGAGATTCTGTGGACGATTTTCAGCACCGTTTCCACCGGGTAGGAGCTAAACCCTAGCTCTATCTTTTCATGGTCTTATTTCTCAGTTTTATGCTTGTTTTCCTGCCCCCATGAGCCCCTAGGGTTTCTCTAAGGCGCCCTGCCATCAGCGCAAGTGCCCTATATCGAAACTTGCATTGGGGGTTCTCATTTTCAAAGGCAGTTTGTCTCCCAACGCAGGTGAGGCCCTTCCCTACCTGCGTTGGGCGCAGAAAACATCTTGGTTGCACAATTTTTCATGAGATTTTTGCCATTTTCTTTACTCAGTCAGGGATCTTACTCCTCCTCTTGTCGGTTTTGCAGAGTTTATTGGAGCAGAATGACTCTTACGTGGCGAGAACGAGAGCATGAAGAGGAGGACATGATTGCCCTCCATGATCCTGTTACCATGAGCGCGTTGCGGAACTGTGGCTTGCTAAAATTCTTCCGCATATCTAGCATGAGGGCACAGATACGTTTACTGCAGTACCTGCTTGATGCTTGGGATCCTGTTAACCAAGTGTTCCAGATTAGGGGCAAGTCCATCCCTTTGACCATAGTGGATATTTACTTCTTGACTGGGTTGTCAAGGCGGGGTGCCCCCATTTCCTTGTCCGGTTCGGCCAAAGGGAGTGATTCCGTGAAAGATTATATCCGTCAGTATTGCAGGGAGGGATCCCAGCCGAGCAGAGACGACACGATTTCTATCTGTGATGTTACTCACAGGTCTCTCAGGTCTATTCTGTACACGATTTGTAGGATGGCCGGTAGTGCATCCCCTCATGTTGCCAACAGGTCATATGTGCAGCACGCCCTGGAGTGTCTTCAGCCGAAAGTTTTTAACTGGTGCGATGCAGTACTGGTTCAGATGAAAAACCAGTTGACCAAAGTAAAGGACAGGAGACTGAAGAATTTTGGCTTTGGTTCAGTTTTGACTGCCTTCGCTTTGGAGAAGATACCCTTGATGCAACCCCAGTACATTGTCCTCGACTTGCCATCTCCTACCGAGCCACGCATGCAGAGGTGGGTGGACCACATGGCTAGACATGCAGGCCAATCTCGGATTACTTTTACTGATGCCTTCTTTAGGTGGTTCGAGCGGCAGGATATGGCTTTTTCCGAGTATCCATATATTGGCATGGATTTCCGAGGTGATCCGGATTTGGTACTACCGGATGGCGAGCAGTGGGGTGATCTTGGTAAATATTTTGACTTTATCACTGTTTACTGTTTTTATTTATAATGTCCTCGTGCTTTACTCTATCAAGACTCTAATCAAACTCATGTGTGCATGCAGATGTTGGTCCCGTCCATCCAGCAGTTCGTCCGAGAGCTTCGGCCGCTGCCCCAGCAGGGGAGGCTCCAGGGAGAGCTATTCTCCGTGACCTTGACTTGGCCGAGACTCTTGCAGCTGTGCAGGAACAGGTCGAGGGTCTTACCCTTGGGATTCCGGATGTACGGATCGACGAGTTGCCTCTACGATTGCAGCGACATACTGCTGGTGTTCCTAGACAATGGTCTCGTCTTCTGCGCATGATCGCACAGGCCGTGGCATGTTATCATGAGCATCACTAGGCTAGGGTGCCCCCCAGCCATTTTTGAGTTTTGGGGTCGTATGACCGATTTTGTCTTGGTTACAGAACATTATATGTAGACCATAAATAGTTATATATATTTTTGATTTTCGGGGTTTATTCCAGTTTTTATGTGATCCATGTATGAAACATCGATGATGCTTCTCTTTTTATCAATTTTGCAAATGTCTATCTAACACATAGTTTGCTAATGAGTCGGTTAATGTGTTTAAGTTTCTGGAAATGTGTTGATATTGGATAAAATCAAACTGTCTTTCCAAGATTTTAACTCTTAGGAACTTGCGATAAATAGCTGGATTTCGGACAGAGTAGGTACCATTGAGCTGTAGTACCACGAGCTGTGAGTCTAGCCTGACGACTAGCCGGCGTATGCCACGTGTGATGGCATCAGAGAGGAGCTCTATCAATGCGCTATACTCAGCGATATTATTTGTTGATTGACCAATACATACCCCCCTGAAACTCATCAACTCGCCGCTTGGGTTAAAAATGGCCCATGCTGCTGAGGATAGGTTCCTCGAACTACGACTCGCTCCGTCAGCATATCCAACCCATGGTTCCAATGGATTTGACATCTGCAATAAGTGTAAAAAGCGGATTACTTAAACCGGAACAAACGCTTTAGCGAAAACAAAAATGTAACAAAAGCATACAGGTTACTATTAGGCATAGTAACGCTTAAGGTACAACCCGTTGCGGGGTTGCGCCAGTGGAATTCCGTCATAATCTATCAACTCGTAGGCACCTTTTGCTAACACCCTTTTAACAATATAAGGGCCCATCCATAAGGACTTGAATTTCCCAGCTCCCAATTTATCGGATTCTTGGTCATAAAGCAAGACCAAATCACCTTCCGAGAAGACATGGGGTTTGACATTTTTGTCGAACTGCGCTTTGACTTGTTTCTTATGGGCTTCGTTGGCCAAGGCGGCATGACGACGGGTTTCATCCAACTGGATTAATTCCAAGAAATGAGCTTCTTCTTCTGAGGTTCCGAGGAGGAGATCAATTGCGAGTTTAAGGGACGAAATTTCGCACTGGATTGGTAGGATTGCTTCCAGGCCATACACCAGTTGAAACGGTGTGAACCCAGTGGCATTCCTTACCGATGTTCGGTAGGCCCACAAGGCCGAGTACAGGATCAAATGCCATCTTCTTTTGTGAACCCCCACCATCCTTTGCAGCATGCGCTTCAGGACTTTGTTGATTGCTTCAACTTGTCCGTTAGCTTGCGGATAGTACGGAGTAGAGCTGTCGTGAGACAATCCTAGTTTGGCAGTTAATTCAACCATCATGTGATTGCGAAAATGTGATCCATGATCTGTTACTATGGCCTGTGGCACGCCGAATCTAGCGACCACATGATTAAAAAAGAATAGGGCTACTGTTTCACCAGTGTTATCCAATGTAGGCATCGCCTCGGCCCATTTGGTAAAATAGTCAACTGCGACTATAATATACCCATGCCCCCCGGTCGAGGTGGGGTTACATTGCATGAAATCAATGCCCCACTTGGCGAAAGGCCCCACAGCTATTATGGGCTGTAAAGGAGCGGGGGGTCTTCTGGTTTTGCTATCAAAAATCTGACATGCATGGCAACTTCTAACTGCGGTTATGCAATCTTTGAACATGGTTGGCCAGAAGTATCCTGCTCGTAAGATTCTTTGTGCTGTAGCATATCCAGATTGATGCCCCCCACAGGTGCCTGAATGACATTCATTCAGGGCTTTTTCGGCTTCCTCATGGGTTAGACACCTTCTCAGGACCGTATCGACACCACGACGGTAAAGCGTATCACCGACGATCATGTAGTCTTTTGCTTGGTATCGAATGCGTTTTTGTTCTGAGTGAGAGGTGTCTGGCCGAAACTTTTGAGTTTGGAGATAAACTATTATATCTCCATACCACTCATCACTTGCTGATATCAGAAACAAGCTTTCGTCCACGATCGATTCTTTGGACGTTTCATCGTTGGATGATGATGGGAGATCGCATAATAATTCTGCGAAAACTAAAGCTTTCTTTGATTTGGATTTCACAAATTCCAGATCAAACTCTTGAAGGATAGCTATCCACTTTGAATATTTGCCCCCAAGCAACTGTCGCGACAGTATATAAGTCATGGGGTTGCAATCTGACAATATGGTGGTCTTCCTAAAGAGGACATAGTGCCGAAATCTTTGTATCGCTTGAACAGCCGCCAATGCTAGCTTTTCAACATGAGAATATTTACTTTTCGTATCATTTAAGTTTTTACTTAAATAATATATAGGGTGTTCAATTCCGTCGACTTCTTGAACTAAAACCATCGCAATGGTCGTATCTGCTGCAGCCAGATACAGGTTAAAATCCCTTAGATAGTCTGGGGCGTACATTAATGATGCTTTGACTAGTGCTTCTTTCAAAGCATCAAAGGAAGCTTGTGCAACCTGGTCCCAGACGAAAGGTACATCCTTTTTCAGGAGACGGGTATAACCTTTAGCAAGTTCTGCGTAATTTGGAATGAACCTCCTCAGAAAGTTTGCTTTCCCTTGGAGTTTCTGAATCTGAAGCAAGTTCGAAGGTGGAGGCAAATTAATGATTGCCTGCACCTTGAAAGGGTCGAGACTAATCCCATCCTTGGAGACTATAAAGCCAAGTAAACGACCAGAACCGACGCAAAACACACATTTGTGCGGATTGAGTCTTATCTTGTAGTGTCGGCAACGTAGAAATATCGCTCTTAAATGATGCAGATGATCAGTCTGCTTTTGCGAATGAGCCGGAAGATCGTCGAGATAAGGTTGAACGATGTTCTTGATGTCGTGGAAAGCATAATTCATTGCTCTCTGAAACGTCGCCCCTGCGTTCTTTAAACCAAAGGGTAATTTTCGATAAGCGAATGTGCCCCACGGACAAATAAATGCAGTCTTTGACTGGTCCTGTGGGCGGATATTAATTTGATTATACCCGGAAAATCCGTCCATAAACGAAAAGATTTCACATCCGGCGCATTCATCAATTATCTGGTCGATGAAGGGTGTAGGGTAGTTGCCCTTTGGACAGGCTTGATTTACATCCCTATAATCGACGCACACTCGTATTGTTCCTTGTTTTTTCATAACAGGGACAATATTCGATACCCAATCGGTTAGAGGAACCGGGTAGATGAAACCAGCATGGAGAAGCTTCTCAACTTCCGCTTTAATGGCAGCGGCTTTCTTGGGGTGTACCTGCCGAAGTCGTTGTCTTACTGGTTTGACATCAGGATACATCTTAATTTCATGTTCAACGATACTCGAGTCAATGCCTGGCATTTCATCATATGACCAAGCAAAGACATCTCTAAATTCGCGGAAAAGAGCTTTATATATTTCTTGTTCTGAAGGGGAACAACCTTTGCCGACATAAATATTCTCTACAATGTATGTTTTGGTCGAGATATTTATGGCTATAGTCTCTTCTATATTGGATAGGTTTCTCTCGGAATCCACCGTATTTACAGTATTTGTTAGGAATTCAAATACTGACGGGTGATACAGGTCGCCTTGAGTATCTTCCTTTGGAAGGGAACGATGGTGGTTACCATCCCATGGTGCCCCTTCAATCATCATCGATTGCAGGATTCCTTCGTCACTTGCATGCACTTGTGACCAAGGATCCAAAGGGGTTCCACATTCTCCTGACCTATCTACCCAAATGCTTGACGAGCATTGATTTGGGCTCGCCTCCCATGCCTGAAACATTGATTGCTACAATATTTCGATTGGGCTCGGGTGCAAAACCCTTGCCCGATCCATGATGACTTTACCTTTTGTGACCTTCGTGGAAGATATCATGTTGCAGGTGGCCACCAATGGTACACTTCCTATGTACATATGATTTGGCAGCGAGAAAGTCCCCATCATTGTGGGGTCTTTCAACAAGCCTACTCCTATATCTTTAATTGAATGGTCGCTTTCATGGATCATGGGAATGCTTCCCGTAACTTGTGAACCATTAAGGAGGAAGTTCTGTTGGTCGACGACCGTAATCCCTCCTTCAAATGGGAATGCGATCTTCCTAAAATAATTCGACACGACAGCAGCCATGGCATAAATCCATGGTCTTCCCAGTAGGATGTTGTAATCCAGATTTCCATCTATGACCTCAACATCAATATCTACTGTTTTTCCACTTAGTTCAACTTTTAAGTTACTTAGGATACCGTAAGGGGTATATGTCCTACCGTCGAAAGCCTTTAGTGTTGTTGAAGATCTTGACAAGGTTGGTGACCCTAGCGTTTTCCAGCAGCTCATTGACATAATACATGTCGATGCCCCCTCGTCAATAATTGTTCTGTGAACAGTTTTGTTGAGGGCCTTTACCTGAATAAGGAAGGCTAGTTGAGCTGGTAACTGAGGGTCATACCCTTTGTGATCAAAGGACACAAGATTGGAATCCTTATGATCAACCCCCCCTATTGCCGATAACAATGCCTGCCTTTGGGATGGACAATTTTGTAGTACTTCTAGAGTTGACATAGCGGATGGCGATTGAGCCAAATCTTCCACTATGTTATAATGCTGCGCCGCTCTGGCACGAGGATTAAACGTCGACTTGTGTACTACACCCTTAGGTGGTTTTATTGTTAATTCTGGCATTGTGGGTGGGACAACTTCTGACGAAGTTGTTGTCGAACTACTAGGTTGATCTTTACCTTTTTCGTTTGACAGTTGCGGATTCCCATAATCTTTGTTCCTTGTCGAAATCAAAGCATCATTTTTCTGCTTAGAGATCGACAACATCAACACTTGCGACGGGGAAGCATTTCCACTATCAACCATATTTTGACCTGGATTGGGAAATGGATCAGTCAACACAGCTGGGTTCTTTGGACTCTTAAAGAATCTCTTGAGCTCAGCTTTGTATGGACATTCTGTTGTCTTGTGATCTTCGTCACATATCGAACAGGACCATTTCTTTTTCCCTTTCTCAGGAGAGTTCGAAGGAGTTTTTTCAGGTGACGGATCATCCTGTTGCTTCTTCTTCCCCTTGTTTTGCTTCTTCTTGCTTCCTGGTTGATTGGTTTCTTTGCCTTTATCTGCTGATATGGCATTTACTTCCGAAGCAAGAATCTCTTCATGGGCATTTCGATCTGAAGTCTTACGGGCTTTCTGAGGTGAAGCCTTTTTCGACTTCGCGCTTGCAGTGCCAATCACGCCATCTCCGGCATGAGAGTCAATATTCGATTTAGGAGGGGGAGGAATTGAAAATTCAGGTCTGGGGGCATCAGGTATTTTGTCATAGAGCGTGCCAGACTGAGTATATACCAAGTCTAAATATTGAGCACGAGCAATGACTTGCTCCTCTGTTACGACTCCCCCTTTGGCCACATCTTCCGTTATAGCTGGAAGTAATGACTTTATAAACCATTCGGCTAATAGCTGATCAGGAACGTATGTTTTCACCATCCTACGACGGCGACGCCACTCATGTATATGATCTGATATGTGAGTAGCTGTCGTTTGTTTGAAGTTGGTCAGTATTTCGGTTCCTGTTTCATACCTAATTGGTAATTGAAAATGGGTTAAGAAAGTCGTGGCTAAGGAGCTGAAATTGTCGAAAGAGGCTCTTGGCAATTCTATATACCATTTGGCCGCCGGACCTGTCAATGTCCTCTGGAAGAGGCGAAGTCTTATCGAATCATCGTTCAGAGTGTTCGATGAACACCATAGATGAAAGGTCATGATGTGATTCGACGGGTCTTCGCTCGGATTTCCATTGAATTTAGGAATGTCGGAGGGAAGTTTGTGAGGAATCGCTAGCCACCAAGGGGCATAAGCAATCGGATCGTTTGTCAACTGATGTAAATCAGGTAACTCTAGAGTTGCCACGAATGGCAGCTGTTGACTCAGATTAGGCGAAGCGTACCCAGGATACGAAGGGATCGCCTGAGCAGTTGGTCTTTGCATACCGGCATAATGTATTTGATGCTGGTACGATTGATACGGTTGGTGGACTACCCCACTGTAAAGTGGTTGGTTTTGACCGTATTGTAGGTACGGTTGCCCATTGTTCGCAAAAATCTGCTGCTCGGTACCTTGGTACACTTGCTGGAACTGCGGTTGTTGATACTGCACCAACCATGGTTGTGATACCATTGGTTGTTGTGCGATGCTTACCACTGGGCCAAGATGAGGGGTAAGGGTACCCGTTTGTGCTTGTGTCGCCCCGCCAGTCGGCGATTGCGGTTGGGTTGCAGGGTCAAAGGGTTGTTGTATTACAACCTGAGAAAACTGAGGTTGACATACAACAGGCATCGTTTGAACTTGCGACACGGTTACAATCGCTGGTGTCGTCGGGATGTTCGTCACAGGCATTTGTTGTTACATAGAATACACAACTCTTGGTTGCTGGGGTAGCATAGGTATCCAACCACTTGTAGTTATTCCAGTATAACCTGAATATGGTTGTGAACTCCCGTATGGGTAACCTCCCCGAGGGGGTAACGAAAAAGCATATTGCCCCCCATACGGCGGTGGTCCGGAACCGAGGGGATTTATTACACCTCGAGGACCGGATTGCGCAAACTGATTCCCGAAAGGATCAATTTGTTGAGTTCCAACATAGGAGTTACCGGGTATTATCCCGGGAGAACAAACAGGAACAGACCATACTGTCGTCATGGCCCCCGAAGGGACCCCCTCCAGTTGTTGAGAGTTAGGGACAGATGGTATGCCGGCAAACATTGTCGGAATGACTGCAGGGAGTTCTGCCGTCGCTGTGTCACTTGGCACAGTCCTAGATGTTGACGGTTGTTCAGACATTTTGAGTCTATCCAGCAGATTGCCTAGTGATTCTTCAGGAACTTCTCTGGGTGATAGGCTAGCTTCTGATGCAGTAGGAAGTAGAGTGATCCCTGCTCCAAAATGTGTTGGAGTAGTTGCTTGCGGATCTTCTACAATTTCTTCTATTGCGATCAGGCCGGGTGGAAGAGGAAGACCGTCAGGTCCATAGAATATTTCTGGTGCCGAAGAAGGGGTTGTCTCGACAGCGACAGTTGTTTGAGGAGCAAGACTCTCTGAACCAATCACTGATGGAACTGATTCAGTAACACAAGTATTTGCTCTCAGACTAGGATCAGTGTTACTGTCCTTCTGGGGCTGTCGAACTTCTTCAATAGGGGCAGGGTTTCCAGAAATGTTTGGAGTAACCGGAACCTCAGATGTCGTCGGAACACTTGTTCTAACTTTGACAGGAGATTTCGAACCAGTTGAACGAGATCGCTTTGCCCGGGTTGTTTTCGATTCCGGAGACAAAGACGGTTGACTCGTACGCCTCCGCGAACGACGGTTCATCGATTGACTTTCTTCCACGGTTGCAGATTACTTGATCAACCAACAATGCATAGGGTAAAATGTGTTTTCGAATTGAATTAATTTTAGACGCTTTTTAAGACACAACTTGCTTTTTCACTTTTTAAGAGTCGAGAAAAAGCTAAAGATGACTCTAGTCTCCTTCGATGTATTAACGAGCCCGAAGTGACAAATGCTCGGATGGACTTTTTCAGTTATAGAGTTTGAAAAAGGCAAAAAGAAACTACTCTGGAGTTCTAGGCAGAGGGTGTGCCAAACCTTTCGCGAAACCACAGAATACATTTTACGGTACGAGTGGTCGATCTTCGTGAATGCCGTGTTCACTGCATCACGATCAGTAGGGTGGCCGACACGGCTTCCTATGGATAAAGGTTTTGTTCCTATAGGGGTCCCCCAATATACGCGACGGTACGCGGGGGCACAAGTCCGTATTAGTGCTATCGTCCCTCAGGAGGAATCACCCACCTTCATAGAGATCGACAGTCACTATGTTTAACGACGTCGGTTCACGTCTCTACCTAGACCTCTACTGTGTTTCGTTATGTTTCAAAGCGTTGTTAGATAAATTCAGTTCTTTTTAGGTTGATCTTGCTTAGTAGTTTGCCTTTATGGATCACCACGTGATGTATGATACAACTCCTAAATGCAGTCTAAGAATGATAAGCAAGCTTTTTCAATTCTTTCAACTTATGAAAACCTTAACTACTGAAGGAAAAGAAAGACATCATCTTTTCAAACAGATCATAGAGCACACACTGATGCACTTTTCCTAAATCGACATGCAAACTGTCAAAATGCACATGCACAATGCAAGTATTTCTTTTCTTCTCTCTTAATGTTGGTGTATGACAAAAAGAAAGCTGTTGTACGATTTCGAATTCAATTTCAAGCGAAAGCAAACAAGTGTTGTCCAATAATCAAAAGAACACCTTAAGATTCACTCGTTTCAACACAAGAAATACTGAAATTCGAACCATATAACGAAAGCAAATGCTCAAGCAGCTATGAACAACAATAAACTAGCTCTTAGAATCACAACGACACTTTCTCACAGGTCTAGATCCAAGAGGTCATAACAAGACTAGTTCACTTTCGCTATGGGAAACTGTGAATGACAGCAAGAAATACAATAAGAATAATCACGGTTTATTCACACAACTGAGGCGGAATGAAGGCAAAGAGAAGTGGTTTCAGCTGGGTATACAGGTTGACAACAGGCTGCAAAAACAATACTGAAAACTGGGCAACAGACAGTGGGGAATCCCAGCTGCACAAGGAAAAACTGGATCAGCGCAGGTGCTGCACTGTCAATCTGAGATGCAGCGCAGGTAGCCCCTTCGGGACCTGCGTTGCAGTGCAGGTAGCCTTTGTTGCAGCTGCACTGATGAGACAACTCTCGTCTCTCTCAGATTCCGGGTCACGGTTTGCTCAAAAATCAACGGTTTTTGGCCAAATCAGAGGCTATCAGTCAAGTATACACTAGAGGGTGATTAAAGGAAGATGAACACTATCACAAAGAGCTACAAAGAGTCCTTGTGGATCAGCTCTTCAGATCATAAACATGCCCAGCACTGGGCTAGAGTAGCTGCCCTCTACTTTGCATTCGAAGGACTCGAATGCAGTTCGATTCGGTACTCCCTTTGTTTAAGAAATGAATAGCAAGAAACACAAGCTACCAACAAGACATGATCCCCAGCGGAGTCGCCAGTCTGTTGTGGGGGAAAGTATCCAACTCGGAATGACCCTAACCCACTCTAAGGGTGACAGTTCCTTAGCAACAGCTGAAAGCAAATCTATCTAAGGTTTCTTCTTTATGACATGCAAGAGATAGAAGGAAGAGATCCACTTACTGATGTCTTGCGCAAATGGTCGATCCAATCTCCTTTGTTTGCCCCTTGTTCCCAGATCCAAGTCTTTTCACGGGCCCAGCTACACGAGATCCTGCAAATAAGACAAGAAAAGGAAACTACAAGAGGCATGCATTCATAATCGATTCAAGGATTAGCATAAATCAAAGACGCAAGTAAGACAATACACCATTGAAACACATGCGAATAGAAGAACCTCAAATGCTTTATTAATATATGGAAGTAAGGTTCAGGCGGTGATACAACCATGAGAGGTCCAATCCAGCATCACCTTCCCGACGGAGAGAGATCTCTTCTTCACCTCCCTCAAGCAATCACCCAATACTCACAACTGTAAACCAACAGCAATTCTTTGCACCAAATTCCGGCCTCCTAGATCCCATGGGATGAGATCCTTATATAGATTTTTGGAGTGAAGATAAGTCAGCTTGATGTGTGACTTGTTGTCCTCTTCAACTCCAGTTGTTCTTCAGCTCTTCACTCGGAGTTTCCACCTTCCTCTTGGAGTTTTAGAAGCTCTTAACTCATCATTAGGCGAATCTTATGATCAAGTGTCTTTTTGGAAGCTTCCTGGGCACTGGCACATTGAGAAAAAGATTCCTCCACATGTCAAAGTACGCCCAGCGCAGGTAGCCTTTGTTGCACTTGCTATGCAGCGCAGGTACACCATAGAGCTTTTGACATTCAGCGCAGATGCTTAGTGGAGTAGCTGCTTTGATCCAAAACTGACCTGTTTTTGAGTGTTTTTTAGTGGAGAACTGATTTGCAGTGCTGTGGTTTGCTGACCTTGTTCCTCTAAGGGTAATAACAACATGTTTAGGGACTTTGGATCCCTTAGATTATTGACATTTCATGCTCTATGCTGTAAGGCACAAAAATGTCTATAACACCTGCGTACCCAGAGATAAATACATTTATAAAGACTTTCTCTCTTTTTGGATTTTGACATGGAGAGCAGAGGCATAAGACTTGCCTAAGAGGATAGCATGACTGTTGATAGAGCCATACCAACTGTAAATAGCCATGGTGACATTTTTTAGTGTAACAATTCCATCTACTTCGTTGAATGCAATGAAGCTTGGGGGGCATGTACCTCGATTTGCGTCATTATGCTGGGGGCATGCGAACTTATAACAAGCATAGTTTTTCATTTCAAGCTTGTGTAAACATGAAACCGAATTCAAGCAGGGTTCTCCATGGTTCAAGCTTGTGTAAAAATGAACCCATACCTGATCTACTCCTCGTAATTGCCATTTATTGTGTCTTTATCTTCGTGTTCATATGTCTGGTACACCTTACATTGGTTTCGCTGATGGTGTCTGCCGCAGTACCCGAAACCTTTCTTCTGCGACATGGGCGATCTACGATCCTCATAGTGAGTCAGTAGACCTTCAAGGTGTTTGTCTAGGTTGTACCACGAACAATGTCACTGAATATAGTGTTGTTTGAGTTACTGACCGAGGCGATCATCTCAGTATTCGTACATTGGTTGTGAACCTGGATTCTCAGCTTGTCATCCACCAGCTCAATCGGCGATATTCCATTAGAGACCATTGGATTTTAAGGTTGTATTTTCGTGTTAAATTATCAGAAAGGAATTTTGATTTTATCACATATCAGCACATTCCACGAAGATTAAACACGTTAACTGATGCAATGGCAAACTATGTATTAGACAGACATTTGCGTAACATGTAATCAAAACAGCATATAAGAAGCATGCAAAACACAATAGTGAACCATAGGAATATGTATGTATATATATATATATATATATATATATATATATATATATATATATATATATATATATATATATATATATATATATATAGATATATATATATATATATATATATATCGTGTGGCACACCAAGGCGCTCAAAAAATAAGTGTATATGTCCAATAGAGTCTGTGTTCTCCATACATCCGAGACACATGTCTCTCAAAATCATCAGCAAGAAATAAAAACCTAGGCGTCTACTGCGGTGGGTTATGCTCCCTATAGCACACCACCTCTCGTGCCACCTGCCTCAACAGGCGGTGCACCATGGGTTCCACTCCTACTGTGTGGATCTGGAATGCTATGGGGACCTCCTCGATCCCCATGTAGTCTGGGATCCTCGCCATCAGACCCTCAAGGTTTTGGGCCACTGTCTCCATCGTATCATCAACTGGAGGATCCAAGGCTAGCGTTGCAATGCCCTGCGCATCCCTTCGTGCCTCCGAAGCCAACCCGATGGGTCTCACTAGTCCCACACCTGCATACCATAGAGTTTGTCATTAGGACATGTACATGAAAAAATCAAAAACATCATAAAATGCAAAAAATAATGTGATCAAGTGTCTTACCACCATCATCCCACTGCTCTCCAGCGAGCAGCTGCATGCCAGGATCTCTGGGGAAGTCCATGCCAGCATATGGCCAATCCTCCACGAAGATCATATGGTGCTCCAGCCACTCTCAAAACAGTGTCCCCCATGACACTGGTCGTCCGCCACCTCCGCAAGGCATGACGTGTGCCCATCGTGTGGCCCTGGGCTCACGTGGTCTGGGCAAATCCAGATCCATGTCCTGTAACTGCAATGCCAGCACTCGCTCTAGCATGAGTGGGACTAAGATGGATCCATAGCCGAACTTCTTCATCTCTCCTCAACGGCAGTTGGTGATTTGCCTCTTCATGTTTGTCGGCACTGTTTCTGTCTAGTTAAACATGGTTGGATTGAGACATTCGAGAGCCAGCCGGAGATGGGTGTTCAAAGCCTCGTGTTGGGCTTGGGAGCCTACTACCCATGTCACCATGAATAGCATAGCACGAAGTACCACGTTGTCCACTATTGGGATTGCCACCTTCCCGCTCTGTGTTTTGTGTGCCCGTGGGCATACATGGGCCATCAACATCTCTAAGGAATCACCCACAGGTCGCTGCCCCTCCAAAATGGGCCTCTCACCACGACGGGACAGCCTGGTCAAAAGATATATGTTTGTGGCATCAAACTTGTTATCTTAGCCTCGGATGATGAATTTCCCATCTGTGGGATTCCAGGCCCGGATCAGTAGCTCTAGTAAAGCCGGTTGTGACCGAAGGTGCAGAGTAAGGAAGAATTTGAGCAATCCGCATGCTCGTAATGCATTTCGGCACCCCACATCAGCAAAAGCTTCCACATCATTGTCATCATGTGTTCGTTCTTGCTAGACAAACGCCATTATAGCCTGCAGGACGAGAAAAATCGAATTAGCACTTCGTTTAAAAAATTTAACGCGTAATTTGCATAAAAATATAAGTTCGCGTCGTCATCGCGTCTGTTTTTAAAATAGACGTGATGACATGAGGTTGTTAGTTCAAATTTTTCGCGGTCTTCGCGGAAGTACATCACTTTCCCATGATGATCGGAGCGCGTCATGTGTAAATTTTTTCGGCCATCGCGGACCCAAGTGGTATACCTGCGATGACCGAGCGACGGAGCCCGGTCCAAAAATCTGCCTAAACTAACACATTTAACGTTCAAAATGCATGAAAAAGGTATTTAATTGAAGTGCAGGATGGGGTGTATCTACCTGGAACAAGTTTCGCGATGAATGATGTATGAATGGGGCCGAAATCAACTCGCCAACTTTGGTGCTCCAAGTTACTCCACGGTGAAATGAACAGTACAATGGTAAGAATGGATGGATTAACCCCTTTTTATAGCAATTTTGGGAATTAAAAAATTATATTTTATAAATGTGGGTTTTTTTTCTCATTTTTTGTCACATGGTTAGTCAAAATTTGGCTTTTTAACTATGTTTCTATGTATATTGTTCATTTTATATTGAATGGGTTTACGTGTGACGTGTTTTTGTGTAGAGCTACAGGTAGAGGAGTTATGTTAGCTTCGTGTACACTTGATCCATAAAGTCGTATTTAATACTCTTTTCTGACTTGAAAAATGAAAAGGTAGCCGAGTTGTTCCTCTTGACTTGTTAAACGTAATAAGAGGCGGTCGCCTTTAAGCTCTTTTCCGACCATGTAAAAAAGGAAAATATTGCCGGGCCTTTGTCGTTTCAAGCTCGTTATTGGTTACGAAACGACGTGATTTCGATCGCTTTCCTATTTTTTCAGGTTGAAGTCACTAATCATGAAAAGTACTCCTCGATCATAATGGTCGGGCGGTTTTTTCGAGTATCATTTTATACTTTTTCGGGCTCGAGAGACACAAATCTACGAAAAAGGACCCCCCTGGAGTTTTATTTTCCATGTCTTTTTCAAACTCTCTAAACATGAAAAAGACTACGAGTTTTACCTATGTCGGACTCGTTAAACTCTGACGAAATTGGACTTGTCACCACGATGAGACTCGAGCTTCTCCTCCCTAGGGCTCATTAAACTATTACTAGGTTGGATTCAACAGCAGGTTTATCATTGATTGTCCATGGCAGCTAGTCACTCTTGAACATCGACACTTTTGCTTCTTGTCAGGTTGGGACATCCATACATCGTCATTTGGCCTTCCGCGGGTTGGGTTGTCATTTAGCCTCATTCCATCTATTTCATGTCATTTTCATCGAGCCTCTGATCCCTTGGTATCTCAATGCTGCCACCCTCCGGAGTTGTGTCGCCGACATGTTCAAGAGTATAATCCTTCTGCAATTTACACCCTTGCCTTCTCCTCTGATACTCTATTTCATCGCTGCTTCCATGGCTTCCATCTTCTTAAAGCATTTGGATTCTAACTGGCCATCTCGATTACAAAAGTTGCAATGTCTATCAGTCTTCTTCCATTTGTTTTTATTTGTCTTATCATTTTGTTGAAATGATTTTTCATTTTGAGGCTGAGATTGCTTAGGACCCTTGTTTGGTTTAGGACCATTCTTTTTAGGATATGACTTCTTAGGATTCTTTGAATTTGGTTGTTGTTGGGCGGCTAACGCTTTCTTGGAAGAGTTTCCAAGATTAAGAAGACCAAGGTGTAAGAGTTTTTCTTGTTCTCTTATTAAAGAATAAAAAAAAGAGTCAAAGGAAGGGGACTTGTAGTCTGTTCCTTGAGAAATGAAGGCTTCTCTTGTAGAATGGAAGGTGGAAACAAACACAGAGTAGGCTGGTCCCAACTTAGTAAGAATGGAATAGATAAGATTACTATCTTCTTTCTTAACCTTAACACCTTCCAAGAGATATCTAAGGGTCTTGAACTTGGACAAGAAATCTTCAATGCAAGAAAAATTGTTAGGGTCCAATGTAAGCAACTCATTTTCAAGTTGATGGGCTCTAAGTTCATTTTTAATCCCAAAAACTTTATTGATTTGTTTCATTGCTTCATTAGGAGTATCAAGTTCTACAATATGGAATCTAAGATCTGGAGAAATAGACGTCCCTATCAATCCACGTGCTTGATCTTGCCTATTTTCCCATTTAGCAGCCTTATCTTCATCCTTCGGTTTCTTTTCTTGGCCTGAGGCTATTCTGTAGAGACCTTTACTTCTAAGTAAATCCTCAATGTAGGACAACCATTGGAAGTAGTTGGTGCTGTCAAGGGTAACTTGGTATTGACTTTCCATTTCAACAGAAACTGAAGCTAAAGATGTTGAAACTAAGTGTTCCAATGGATAGATCTCGAAAAATTAGGCTGGTTTAAAAAAAACGGCTCTGAAAACGGCTTCCGGATGAAGAAGTTATGGCTTTTTGAAAAAAAGTTGTTGAAGATGTCGACGAAGTGCGGGAATGTGCGGAAATGAAAAATCCACCCTCACAAAAAGGAGATTTGAACCCAAGACCTCTACTCTCTTAAAATAGCTTTGAACCAATTGATCTATACAAAAAATTTGAGAGAGAGGGGGGGGGAGGGGTTTGATGCTTTGGGTTGCGTGCTTGTTTTGAGAAAGCTCTTTTTTTCCTACAAAACAAAAAACACAAAACCCAACACGGACATGCAAAGAAAACGAACCTTACGGCTCAAAGTTAGCTTTAGCCGAAAAACTAAATATTTTCAAACATGAACCTTGCGGCTCAAAGTTAGCTTTAGCCGGAAACTAAATATTTTCCTCAATGTTTCTGATTTTCCGAGATCACTCTAAGGCGCAGGGAAGAGAGCATACGCATGAGAAAAATCCTTCCTTTCTATTTCTGATTTGCCCAGATCGCACAGAGTCGCAGGGCAAAGAGCATACGCAGAAATGAAAGGTATAGATCCGGTAATAAAAAAGATAAATAAACCGAAACCGAAATAAACAGAGAGAAAATAACTGTAAAATGCAAATAAACACTGTATACCTCCAGATCTTAAAAATGACGCAGCTAGGGCTACAGGAAACCTTTTCGCGTGAAACGAAAGGGGTTCCTCACTGGAACAGATGCTCCCAACACAACAGAGCAGTCCTCTCGGCCCGAAAGTAGTCAGAATCAGTAGATCTAGGAAACGGCAGTCGGATGCAGTTCTACCGGCTTCAGATTTGGATCACCAACAGACGCGGCCCTCAAATAGCTCTAATACCATGTAGGAATTTACAGGGTAAGTTCCTCAGATAGAACACCAAAGGACACCTCTCACAACCAGATCGCAGATCAATACACCAGTATTTTTGACGTGGTTAAAACCCCCAAAGAGGGAAACAGTCCACGGCCTAAGCCAATGCGGCCACTTCAGGCAATTTATTAATAAAAGAATGAAAATTTACATATGCTTCTCTCATAGACGGATTACCCTACAACTGACCCTCCATGCGCTTTAAATAGAAATCATGGACCAATCGGGTGTCAAGCCACGGATCAAGTGTCGGTAATACCGAGGAGAGAATGAACCGTCGGATCACTACATATCGTGACCGTCGGATTGTAAGTTACAAAAAGTACAAGGTAAAGAAACACACTTTACCTAACTCTATACCTAACTCTATACTAGACCAAGTTGTACTTAACTATTTCTTATGTGTCGGAATATCCTAACAAAACTAATGAAAAACTCTTTCCAATTCCTATTTTCCTAATAAGTGCACTTCAAGCAGTCCTTTCACAAGTAAAGAGAATTAGTTTTTCTTTTCAAATGCAAATGCAACTCTAGTCTTCAATGATGCTAACTAACATAACATATTGATGCAACAAACTAGAATTATGTACTTTTCATGAAATGATAAAATCAATCTTTCATAAAACACTTCAATGAAAACGTTTTTGAGAAGCAAATGAGAAGATACAAAAGATATTTTCTTCCAAACCAATGATGCAATGACTTTACCAAAAACAAGACAAGAAATGTGATCTATGCTGGAAAAGAGACGCCTATGAAAATGAAACCTTTCAAAATTGCGTGATGGAGATCAAAGCAACAGGAGGACTAGAAACGAAATGTAAGGAGTAAATTCACCAAATGGATGACAACCTAGATGCCCTAGGGCCACCAACCATCCAAGGACTCAAGAAATAAAGTAAAAAGAAGGCAAATCAACAAGCACATAAACCAAACCAAATGACGCTTTCCAGTTAGGGAGAACATAGTATAAACAAGCTTAGAGGCAGAAATGAAGAGATAAAGGCACACTGGCTGAGATCTAGGGAAAACCCTAATCTTTGCCTACAGGCATCAGTGCAACTGCCTAACTGACAACAAGCACTAGAAGGGGGTCGGCGTGACTGTTTTTTAGCAATTTGCGCTGATCGGGGCGACTGTCAAGAAAATAAACGCGCGGATTAGCGTGACTATCAAGAAAATAAACGCGTTGACCCAGGATTCAAGGAAAAAATAAAAAAATTCCTAAGGCTGAGACCAGACTTACTACTATATATTTCAGACCCATAACAGTAAACCAAGAAAAGCAGATAGGACTAAAGGGAAATGGTGATACTAGAAAAGTTCACACAAAACCATGAAATTACAAACAATCAAACAGAAGGATTGACTCCCCAATGTGGTCATTAATTTGTGGTGCAGGTAAATTCTAAGTGTGGACACAAACAATTCCTCTAGCCCGAGAGAGCAGGTCTAGCCACAAACAAAAAAAACCAATGGAAGATCTCCTTAAGCTAGAATCAAATAAGAGAGCCTACCTCTTAGTACGCTATTTCACTTGGTGATGATCTTGCTTCCTTGCTCCAGCTATCTTTCATTTCCTTCCTTCAAACACCTGAAACAAGTAAACAACAACAAACAACAAACGTGATAACATACAAATTGCATTCAGCCTACTTAATAAGTCAAGAAACATTAAGCCATAAATATGTAAGATGAAATTTCATGTAGGAAATCAATCAATAGTTGCATCTATATTAGTTCAAGAATAGATTACAACCGATGTCTTGACGTTTCCATTCTCCTCTGACATATCTGGGTTCCCACACACTTCTGCTAGCATCTCATGGATAACACCAACAATGGTAGTCTCAAGCCTCTTCCCTTTAGTCTTCACACCAAACCAAACTCACAATTCTCCCTTAAACACAAACTAGAGAGCTACAAACTATGGGTAACTTGCTGATTACTCCAAAATAAAAAATCCAACCAGAACTTAATTAGAACTAGCTTGTGCTTGGGAAGAAGAGAGGTTTATATAGCTTGGATGGAGGGGATATGGTTCCTCTTCTCATGGGAGAAGGCCTTATCTCTTGGATTAGTTCCATCCTAATAGGGGAAAGGAGCCCAAACTAACCTCCTCGACTCCATCCAGCCTGACCATTTACCAGACTTACGTTACGAAGCTTATAGAGTTGGAAGGTTTGGCTCCATATTTAAAAAACTTTCCAAAAGAGGATCGGTTCGACTGAGAAAGGGCTCAGTTGATCTGATCGGCACTAGGGACAGTTGTAATCCCTGCATATCGGCGCGAGGAGGACACGGGTCATTAGCATTGGTATTGTAAATTGGGATAAACAGAATATTTTTGGGAAATGATGCAAAAGGGAATTGTTCTACTCATGAAGAGGAACACAATGGGAGTTTTTTCATGATATGAAAGCATGTAGGGCTCACTGTAGAGGTCTTTTAGGATCATGGGACAGGGAGTATAGGGATAGTGACAAAATGTTGTGTAACAATGTTGGACCCGCCAACATGTAAGGGGATCTCCCCTGTAAGAAGTCCCAATTAGACCTCAGACCACTTGGTGTAGGAGTCCCAGCAATGGGTCGTAAAGCAATGCCTTGATCGCGATGTCACACATAGGCAAGTAAGATAAGTCTATTAGTAGCAAGGGTGTGACCACTGCAGTGAGTCAAGGAAGGTGTATGAGAGGTTCTATCAAAGGTGGGTTGATATGAAGGTGACGATGAGTTCCAGATTGAAAGGGATTAGTCCCAACTTGGCTAAGAACACACAACACATAGGACATACACAGCTTCTAGTGGAGCAGTCCACTCGGCTGTGGTAGTCACAACATACAAGGTAAGATAACACATACAACACTCACAGATCAGTTCGAATGAGTGCAACAGTTGTTACACCAAGGTTCATGTGAAAGGTTTGTCTGATGTCCAACAGAGCAGTCGACATGGATGGGTCAACATTAGCAACATATACAACACATTTCCATTAATAGATTATGCATTACAACAAATGAATCATTTCAGATGTAGAACACAAGTTAAAGCAACATGCATTACAATTGTTAAAGATCAGTCTTACAATAGATACAATACATGTGTGAAAACGTGTTGACTCTTATTATATAGAGAAGTGTAAGTTCCAATCATACAATACATCCATGTAAACCCACTAGCCCCAACAGTGGAACATAACAACCACATCTGCTTGCTGCTCCAAAGAAATGAACTAGCTCTGTGCAGTGGAGAAGCCAAGGTGTGTTATAATACTGTCCAAGCTCTTTCCAAGATATTCTTATCAGAAACTTGGCTAACAAAAAGTCCTTAAAATGAGTTATGAGGGACTATTTATAGCAACGGGTGGGGTGACCCTTGAAATTCCCCTTTGTGACAGTTCAACTACCCTCATTACTCTTCACCTACTCTATGACTGTTACATCCAACTATTGACACTTGACTTACACTTGACGTGACTCAACATTACAATTCACATGTACTCATGTGAGACAACATGACTCGAGAAAGCCATGAAAGACATCACTGACACTCAATCCACTATGGTGAGACTAACTCTTTGACATGCTTGTGATGGTGAAGGTGGTGAGGTGATGCCAAGCTTGGTCGTCCGTGATGGTGTGCATGCACCTCATGGTGACATGTTGCTTAAGCGAACTCTTGCCTCCATTGTAACCGGTGCATTGGTCTCACTCCTTCATCCAACTCATCTGCTAACATGTGCATGGTCTTCTTGGGTGTGGTTGAACTGGAAACACACTAATGCATAGTGTCCATGTTCATCTTCAAGTGTGTGCTGGTGGTCATGTGCATCAACTTGCCGAAGTACATGTTCAGGTCCAGTTCGACTTGCTTCTTGTCTTCGCCTTGGTGAGTGTGCTGAATGGGTTGGATTGCATGCATGTGCATAATGACATGCATGTTGTTGAATCCCTTGCATACAATCAACAACAATTCTCACCATGTCTGATCTGTGTCATCTGCTAGGATGGATCTATAACTTGTATGGGCGCAGTTTCATCCGTGAGTGCATGTTGCGCCCACTGTTGTTCCTGTTCCTATTGTAACTCATTCATCTGTCTTCGCGCTATCTTCATGTTGTGCCATCACCTCATAGCCTGAGTCTCTAAAGTTTCTTTCATTATCAGTGGATCTGCTTGATCTTGCAACTTTGTTCCACCTCTATGTTGTCAACAACATTTCTCTTGCATTCCCTACATTTGGTATGTTGTTGTTCATGATGGTGCTCGTTGTGATGTTGCTGCTATCATATCTTAATGTCCTTGTCTACGAACAACTTGACATCTTCGTGAGTAGGCAAGCTCATAGACACTTGATCGACTACATCTCCAAGTGTGCTCTGAATGGTGTCTTCGACTTTGATCTCTTGGAAACCATTGTACCTGCATTGCTGAGAGGTAGATGAGCCCCTTCAATACCTGGGGACATGGAAACACTCATGGCAAGCAATCTGTCAATCAAAAACCAAAATGAACTTGAGAACTAACTTGCAACATACTTGTGTGACTGATCATGAAGGTTACGCAATTTCAGCCGAGAGGTCGGGAGACCGACTGCCAAGACTGCACAAGGCATAGTCTGGGCTTCTGGGAGACTGACTGGCTACTGGAACTGCACAATGCACATTCCAATCTGGCTACTAACTATTGGGATTGTGCAATGCGCAATCTCAGCTGGCAATGGTTGCAGGCTTAGTGACTGCATTGGGCAATTTTCTTGGCCTGTAGTCACTGTCCCTCAATATTGCACAAAGCAGGCCTGGGGAATAGCTGCTGGGAAGAAATGCTCATTTTTGGGGAGGAAGGCAGAGCCTTCCCTCTCAGGATTGTGCAATGTTGTCTTGGTGAGGCTCTTGGTGAGGCAGAGTTCGGGCCGAGGTTGGCCAGCCTCACGGATGGGCAACTGAAAGTTAATGTGAATGCGTATGCATCCTGATACTGAGTGTAATCATAAGTGAATGATCATGCATGAAAATGGTAAATGACAGATTCAGAAAATGGAACAACATGCATGTGGGTGAAGCAAGTCGCCGAATCAACGACTGTTCGCGGAAAACAATTTCATGCATGCGACAACAGTGAGATGTTGATGACAACTAAAACAGTGCTAGGAAAAGCTAATGTACATGTAAATGACAACAAGCACTCACTGAAATCAAGAAAACAGTACTCACACAAGCAAAAACACAAAAAGTGACATAAATGAAACACAAGGCATGGGAAGCGAGCTTACCCCAAAACAACTGATCTGAATGTGCCGATAGCTCCTAGATGTGATGTGGGATGTCAGAGCTACAAGGTTGATGTGAGGAATGAGCTCTGTAGCATCTGGTTGATGATTTTTTATAACATCGAGGTTGTGATGCACATGCGACAAATCTAGGGAATGTGACACTTGGTGGGAAGTTTCTGAAATGATCCTTGCATGTAACCTCCAACTGCTAAACATAGATCCCTAAAATAAGGGATGCATTTGCATGCTGCCTTGGGAGAATTAGCCCATGAATACAAGTCTGTTTTGCTCAGTCCTAGGGGGAACTAGTCAACTCAGCTGCACATGTGAGAGACTGCTTGACTGCTTAAAGGAAATGTGCATTTTTGGCTGGGAGCTAGGCTAAGTGCCCAGGCGATTTGTGCGATTTCTGGGCAGAGCTTTTGACGGCTGCCCAGATTTGCGCAACTTTTGGGCTGAGCAGCCCTGTTGGGGAAAATTTTGCAATTCCTGCTGGGAGTGTTGACTGACAGGATTGCGCAATCCTGGAGCCGAGCAGGCTGATAGACAAGATTGCGCAATTTCTAGAGGGAAGGTTGGTTTCCCTCCATAAATGTGCAATTTTCTTGGGGAAGTTGCTCAGCCTACAACTGGACCAAGTCCGGGTGAACAACCTATGAGGGGGATGGATCAAGCTGTGATCAATAGGCTACCTTTGTGCAAGAAGAGACTAAATCTTGTGAACTTGACTAAGCAAGGAAAGCTCCTGTGAAGGTTGGAAGGGAGGCTCCAAAACAAAGATAAGGAAAAATTTTGGAGGGTGGTTGTAGCCGCTACAACACTTAGCGACACACTAGTAGAGCCAGCTCTCTGAATGGACCTTGTTCGTGAAAAGAAAGTCTAACACCTCCAGAAGTATTGTTCAGTTCTTAGTTCGTCTTGGCTTCACACTAGCTTGATTGTAAGATGTAGCATCTTCCAAGCGCTTGGTTGGTTGACACACATTCCAAGCCAAGGAAACATAATTGTTTTGATTGGGGTTGAGGGGTATATTGTTGCACAAGTAGTATAGTCGTCAGAGTCTTAGTCTTATCTCTAGTGTTGCTCCGCTACCAGTAGGCCTAGAAAGTACCCCAGTGGAGTCACATAGGAACACAAGCATGGCTCTGCTTCTAGTGAGCTTGGTTAGTACCCCAGTGGAGTTACTTGCATCACCTCTCTACACAGGAAGCCTTTCTCTTCTTTTGCCTTATTCATTTTTCATTCTTTCAAATTTTTTTCACTTTTTTCATTTTGTAATTGTGCGTAGCACTTATTCATTTCATAGGTTGATCTGAAGTGGGACCTAAAGGCTTCTTGTCAACCTACAAGAACCTCTCCCACTCCAAAGCTTAAACAATTTCCAAGATCTATGGTTATGATTGACAATTTGTAGAATTAAAAGAACTAGAAATAGGTGTATGCTTTGTTTGCCTTTAACTGTTCAAGTGCTTGAGTTCATTTTCTTAAACTGATATTTAAACATATAACAGTAAATACGATGCAGCAAATAAGCAAACACATAAGACAACAATATAACATGGAGTTCACTTTGATATCTTGGGCTACGTCTCCTTGAGCTCTAATCAACTCGACTAGGCTCTTTGGGATTATGGCTTGAATTCTTTTACAAGTCTTTGACTCAACTCCATAGGTTTACAACTAAACCAATGGGCTTAGAATGCCATCTTACCCCTAGTTGTCCTTTAACTATAGACAAATCTAGGCTTCTCTGGACTAATTCTTTTAGCCAGTGCTCTGAGCTTCTTGAGTTTCTGGCTTCTCTGACTCCCTCAGCATTCTGTTAACTGTCTCTGGAATTCCTTCTTCTGTCTTCTGCACAACAGACACCAGCAATAGCTTGATCCTTTGATCTCTTTGCTATTTGATACTTCACTGAAGCATTTAGGCGCTACCTCCAACCTCTGGTGGCTTCGCTTTGTTAAGCACTTTGGCTTTGCCTCCCAACCTCTGGTGGCTATCCTCCGTTAAGCATCTCTGGGTTCATCGTGTTTTATAACATGTTTTGATACATTTCGCTTAAAGCGTGGAAACAAATTGTTTATAATAGAAATAAACTATAAACAAAAGACTAGCGGGCGTGGGTAGACCTGACCATCCGGTGCTAATACTAAAACAAATCCAATGGATATTGCTTCTTTTCTGATCGTTATCGCATATCAGAATATCGCATATCGCATGGTCTAAAGACCTGAAGTCCATTCCTTTTTCGATGGACTGTTGTGATGCGATATATCGACAATCGTAAATCGCAATCGCTTATGGCCCAAGGTCCATTCCTTTGAACTTGACTCATTGCGATGTGATATCTGCGACTTAATCTGGTCTGTTGATTTACGATCTCCAATCCAAAGGCTGACAGCCATTTCGGATGGCCCACTTGCACGAAGATTACCCGCCCGAAAAAGCGGTTTTCTCTCTCCTACGGCGTGCTACATGTTGGATAGTGTATGGAATCGGGTGAAGCCCTTCCAATACCACTTACTGCCTGAAGCCTGCCCGAAATGCCGTTTACTGCCCTCCTTCCAAAGCTCAAAAGGTTTAGTTTATTTTCTATAAACTCTTCGGATCCGCTTGCTTGTAGCTTTAGCTGTAAAATGCGTTCATCTCCTTTGATCAGATGATCCTCCACCTTTAACCCTGTTCTTCATTATCGAAGACCTGAACCAATATCCGACTGCCACATCATCTGCTACGCTGACATCATCAGACACCTGCAACTCTTTCCCAGGTTGCCACATGTCTTGCTGACGTAGCCATTGACTTTTTGGCCCGAAATTTGACTTGGTTCTATTTTCTTTATCCGAACTCGGATTTACATGCGGTTTGCGCTATTAGTACCTTTTCCACCTTTACCTCTATTTGAAGTCTTTTAGACTTAGAGGCCATGCTAGATCCATTTTGGATCACTCCTCCCCATTAGGAATCTTTTGGACCCCAAAAGACTGATATACTGATCTGAACAGTAGATGAGAGTATGACACCCTCTTCTTTCAACCTCCATACACTTGCCTTGTATAGCTAGTGCCTTTGTACCAAAACTTTGAAGGTAGTCAACACTTTCCTTCCTGGATGCGCTTGTCCTTCTGTGAAGAACTGTCTTCCTCCTGTTAAAATTGTCCTTCTTGAATTCATGCAGAACTTCTATTGAGAAGGTTACAGTAGGTAGTTTGAACCTCTCTTCCTTGATTATTGATCTAAGGTGGCTCAAAAAATGTGAAATTACATTTTTCTTCACAAAAATTTACATTTTGTAATTGTTACAAGTATGTTCTGTTGACATATTGTCTAGAACAACAGAATTACAGGCAACAACTGGATGGCTTAAACTCTTGTTTCATCAAAAGAAACAGATTTCACATTCTGTGAATTACCTCCATGTCTTTACATCTGGTATACAAATGTTTGACTAAATCCCAAGTCGACAAAACATGTCTTTAGAAACAATTGACCCTTCAAGTCAAGCATGTACAAGAAGAACTTTAAGGATTCTTTTTTAAAGATGAAACACTTCATCATTATCTCCCTTTTACAATCTTGGGGACCAAATCAACTTTTCCAAGTCGACATGACATTACATGCATGTTTAAGAACAAAGCAATCAACCCTTCAAGTTAATTACACTTACATGTTCAAATTCAATGAAATCATCAATATCCTTGTGTTCATGCATATCAGGCTTATGTTGTACTCCATCCTTCAACTTTCTCTTAAGTACATTATACTTTCAAATCTGAAATGAATATAATGTTTGCAGCAATAAAGTGAGTCTACATACTCAACCTTTCCAGTCACCTTATCGGTAAAACCCTGCAACTTGCATCTCATTAGCAAAGAAAAGCATCAAATCAAAAGACATGCAACCTTAATTGGATAAGAACTCTATCATTTCTTACCAATCCATTTCAAAGGTGCTTCCTTTGTCTGCACATCAACATCAATATGTGAATCATCCTGAAACACATTAGTTATGGAAACTTCTTTTCCATTCTTGCCATTCTCTCTTTCCACCTTCTTCAAATTTTGTGGAAGCATTGTTGGATTCAGAGTCCAACACTTTTCATCAATGTGTCCTTGCTTATGGCAGTAAGTACAACACATGTGCATCTTATTTACAACATGATTTTCCTTGTCCAGTGGACCTTTGGCTTCTTGCCTTCTTTCCTTCAAAATTTTCCTGTATGTGGCCATTCTCTTCCAACATCTAGAAACACTATGGTTAACCAAACCACAAAAGTAACATGCAATTATTTTCCCATGTTGATGTGGAAATTTATCATGCTTAACATTATCAAAAGGAATATGATTAACATCATATTTATACCTTTCTCCTTCACCTTCATTACCTTCATGAGGAGGTGAATCAAATGAATAAGTAGATCCCTTTGGAACACCATCAATCTCTTCAATGCTTTCAGAGTTTCCATAACTCTCTGGTTCAAGTGCTTGCTTATGAACACCTTTGTCCTGCAAAGTATGTTTCAAACTATTGCATTCCCCAAGAATACAATCTTTACACTCTTGAGGTAGAAGACCTGACATGAAACTCCTTCTAGGAACTGTTTCGATTTCCTTCATGACTGCTTTGGAACTTTCTCCATAAGATTGTCCATATCCAAGACCCAAATACTTAGGCCTTTCCTCAACCATTATTGGCTCAACTATACCCTGTGCATGTTTTCCCAATCCTTTTCCTTCATAGCCCATTTTTAACATCAACTTGGACCCTATGCCTCTTGTATGTTTTTCAAAAGAACCAACATAAACATTCTTAGAGGAATTTGAAGACAAACTAGAATTGTTTACCTCTTCTTCAAGATGATACTTGACTAAGGCTTCTTTGGCAACAAGGAGCTATGTCTCCAACCCATGCATCCTTTCTAGATCCATATTTGCAATATGAAGTTGTCTCTCCATTTCCTGCAATTTGTCAGAAAGCAACTGCTTCTCTTCCTTCATGGAATTCAACTGCTCTCGAAGTTCGGTACTCATTTCTCTCACCATATCCGTCATGATGAAAAAATCTCGCTTCATGTCTTCATCAAAGAATCTTGTGAAAGAGGAGGATTTGTAAAACTCACTTGTAGAAGTTGTCATCATAAAAATGAACAAAAGAATCTTCAACAAAATTCAGAATCTATTGACAAATTCCTGAATTAAATGACTTCGGAGTCAAGCTCTTATTCAAGAAGCCTTTTGCAACAAACCTCTTATGCTTCAAGGATTGTCTTGAGGTTCTTTGGTATAAGGAGAATGCCTTCCTCTCTTCTTCCTTCTTGTCCTCTCCTAGACTTAGCTATCAATAGCTTTTCCTTTACCTTTGCAAACTCAAACAATAGTCAGTTTACAAACAATCAAATAGTAAACATCCTTTGTATTGTTTAAACACTTATCAAGTCAAACAAGCAAATAGATTGCTTTGTCAATCAAGCATCTAGCTCTGATACCACCTTCTTTGAAGGTGGGGTTAATCAACCTGGGACTCTAATACCACCTGCTTTGAAATGGGGACCTAAAGGCTTCTTGTCAACCTACAAGAACCTCTCCCACTCCAAAGCTTAAACAATTTCCAAGATCTATGCTTATGATTGATAATTTGTGGAATTAAAAGAACTAGAAATAGGTGTATGCTTTGTTTTCCTTTAACTGTTCAAGTGCTTGAGTTTGTTTGCTTAAACTGATATTTAAACATATACTAGTAAATATGATGCAGCAAATAAGCAAACACATAAGACAACAATATAACATGGAGTTCACCCTAATATCTTGGGCTACATCTCCTTGAGCTCTAATTAACTCGACTAGGCTCTTTGGGATTATGGCTTGAATTATTTTACAATTCTTTGACTCAACTCCATAGGTTTACAACCAAACCAATGGGCTTAGAATGCCATCTTACCCCTGGCTGTCCTTTAGCTGCAGACAAATCTAGGCTTCTCTGGACTAATTCTTTCAGTCATTGCTCTGAGCTTCTGGCTTCTCTGACTCCCTCAGAATTCTATTAACTGTCTCTGGAATTCCTTGTTCTGTCTTCTACACAATAGACACTAGCAACAGCTTCATCCTTCCATCTCTTTGCTGTTTGATACTTCACTGAAGCATTTAGGTGTTGCCTCCAACCTTTGGTGGCTTCGCCCTGTTAAGCGCTCTGGCTCTGCCTCCCAACCTCTGGTGGCTATCCTCCATTAAGCATCTCTGGGTTCATCGTGTTTTATAACACATTCTGTTACATTTCGCTTAAAGCGTGGAAACAAATTATTTATAATAGAAATAAACTATAAACAAAATACCAGCGGGTGTGGGTAGACCCGACCATCGGGTGCTAATCCCGAAACAAATCCAACAACTATCGCTTCTTTTTCGATCATTATCACATATATGAATATCGCATATCGCATGGTCTAAAGACCTGAAGTCCATTTCTTTTCCGATGGAGTATTGTGATGCGATATATCAGCAATCGTAAATGGCAATCGCTTACAGCCCAAGGTCCATTCCTTTAAAATTGACTCATTGTGATGCGATATCTACGACTTAATCTAGTCCATTTATTTACGATCTCCAATGTGATGGCTAACAGCCATTTTGGATGGCCCACTTGCACAGAGATTACCCGCCCAAAAAAGTGGTTTTCTCTCTCCTACGGCATGCTACATGTTGTTTGGTGTATGGAATCGGGTGAAGCCCTTCCAATACCACTTACTGCCTGAAGCCTGCCCAAAATACCATTTACTGCCCTCCTTCCGGAGCTCAAAAGGTTTAGTTTATTTTCTATAAACTCTTCGGATCTGCTTGCTTGTAGCTTTAGATGAAAAATGTGTTGATCTCCTTTGATCGGATGATCCTCCGCCTTTGACCCTGTTCTTCATTATCGAAGACCTGAACCAATCGTTGACTGCCACATCATCTGTTGTGCTGACATCATTAGACACCTGTGACTCTTTCCTGGGTTGCCACAAGTCTTGCTGACGTAGCCATTGACTTTTTGGCTCGAAATTTGACTTGGTTCTATTTTATTTATCCGAACTTGGATTTACATGCGGTTTGCGCTATTAGTATATTTTCCACCTTTACCTCTATTTGAAGTCTTTTAAACTTAGAGGCCATGCTAGATCCATTTTTTATCATAGGCGGAAGAGGGATCCCGACTTATTGAGAGCAAAAGAGGTTGTTCTAGCAGAGAAGTAGTTTATTATACCTCTGACGTTTTTGTTAAGGTTTTCCCCCTCACGTTACTCTACTTGACTAAGCTGACAAGGGTTAACCCAAAAACAACCGACTAGAGTAGGTGACACTAGTTAGCATGCAAGCATTGTGTTTTCACCAAGGTTCACTTTGAACAGTACGTATTTTCCTTCGACGTATCATGGACTGAAAGTAACAAGCTCTTCATACAAAGGCAAGATGACAGATAACCAAGTAGTGATAGCTGTACAAGCCCTCTTGCACTTCACCCAGTTCGTTTCAAGAGTCATAAATGGTTTCACGTGAAACTAACCTACAAATGAAACAAGCGAACTAACAATAACCAAAGTAAAGCAAAAGCAAAATAAAAGCGAGTAAGCAAACAAGAAAGCAGACAAACAAACAAACCAACGAAGAAAGTAAGCAAACAAGCATGCAAGCAAACTGACTGAAAGCAAACACTACTCCTACTCTTAAGCTAACCGTACATGGGCCGTCTCATGTGAAGTGATACTTCCAATGCAGCCATCGACGCATTGGTTGACCTATGTTGGTGAAGGCATGGTTCGTGAACAAGACAGCTGTGCGAACCAGCAAACAAGGAAAATGTAACAGTGAAGACAAACACACTTTGATATTACAAGTGGCCACAGAACAAAGATGAGTGAAAGCGCATGACATGCATTATGTGGTGCTGCCATGATGTTTTGCTACAATGCATGCAGATGTTTGAGTGTATGCATTCTCTTGACCATGAAATGAAAGAAAATGTAACAAAGGTAGACCATTTATATTGTGCATGTGTGCTTGCTGTGTAAGATTCCTCCAACGCATGAGCGATGGGATCGTGTAGTCCAAGTGGAAGAATTGAAATATGGGTGTTTGGTTGATATTTTATGCAGAGCAGAGAGTGATGAGGAGCCTTGATTGTCTCAAAAATTTCCTGACCAGAAGTGAAACCAAACTCAGGACAGCGAGGTCCTAACATAACCATCAGCTCGGGCTGAAGTGCCTCGACAGTCTGGAGGGTTTTGACTTTTTTGATGGATAGATCATCATAGGCCAGTGTCTTGGATAGATTAACAATGGTTGAATCAACATCATGATCGAATGAGGAAGTGAATAGATCATGACAACCAAGATTAGAAAATTCAGGATGTTTGTTGGCATCCTAATGATTTGATGAATCGGGCAGAGGGGTAGATGAGAAGCAAAGATGTTCACCCTCTGTGTGTTCAAGAAAGATAGATGAAAGATTGAACAAATTTTCCTAGGAATATGTGTCCTCTCCACACTATAATGACAGACTAACATCCAAGGTTCCCTGTGAATGATCGGAAATAGAACCATCCGGAAATGAGTTTTCACTGGAGAAATCAGCAAGTGGCAGAATCACAAGGGATGTCAGGATGAAGCGGATGAGGTGCGGCTGGAAGGGAGACATCCTTCACTATGAACTCTTCTTTAGATTCTCTCACATACTCATCATGAATGATGGTATAGGTTGGCTTCATAACACCAACTCCATCGACAACTTGATCCTTTCTCACAGCAGGTGAGGAGACCGGAATGGGAGAACACAAGACAGTATAATTCAGAGGGCCAACAAAATGTGAGGACCAACAAAACGTGAGGATGGAGGTCGAGGGAAAGAGTCCACGTGAAAACTAGCAGGTTTGCTAGCCAAATATGCGCAAATCTCAAGAATAGGTGGGGTGGGAGAGTGTGATAGTTCAACAGAGGTGTGTGCATGATCTACCACATCACTCTATGGTGGTAGAGCTATTTGATGAGGTAAAGGCGCACAGTCACTTGTGACAACAACTGTGCCTACGTGTGATTGTGCAGCTCCATCACCAAAGTGGGTTGAGTGGGGTTCGGATACGTGAAGAAGATACTCAAATATTCCATAAATAACTTCCTAATCGATTTCATCTTCAGTAAACTGGTATGCAAGATTACAAAAGCATGTGTAAAACAGATTAACGGATTCATCAGGTTCTTTTCATAATTTCAAAATTTCTTGATCAAGTGCTTCATGGTTAAAGTGATTGAAAGCATGGTCTATCTCTCTGACCAGATGAACAAGAGAATGAATATATTTTTCAGGCGGTGTGGCACACCAGTGCATTAGGTGCCCTTGGAGCGTGTAGTTGAATAGCGCGTAGCTCATGTATTCCTCAAAAAGTCTATGTCTTTCGCATGAGCCTATAACGATGACTGCAAGCCTAACCAAGGCTGAGTAGCCTCCACCATCATATTTTTTATGAAAAAAGTTATCCAAGATCTCTTCCGAGATGATGAAATTGTTCCCTTAAGACATACATTCCAGAAGAGCAACTCGGTAGTTTGTCATGATAAATGTGTAGAGATTCAAAACAAATGTGAGGACTCAGCTTGTCATCTGGCCCTCCTTCTAGCACCAAAATGTTGATGGTACTAGACCCACCAACATGTAAGGGGATCTCCCCAGTAAGAAGTCCTAATTAGACCTCAGACCATTTGGTGTAGGAGTCTTAGCAGTGGGTCGTAAAGCAATGCCTTGACCACGATGTCGCACAGAGGCAAGTAAGATAACTCTATTAGTAGCAAGGGTGTTGTTGGATACCTATACCAATAGGTTTCATATTTCATGATTGACAAGGGAAAGTCCAAATATGCTCTGCTTTGAGTTCACAAAGATCCCATATTTCCTAGAGAACAAGAGGTGTGTAAAGTGTTTCAAATGTTGATGACCTTATTTCAATTTTGATGGATGATCCAACAGTTTAAGCTGGATCATGCCATGTTTTCAATTTTCTGCTATAGACTAGAGAAAGAAGTCTGTCCAAACTGTTCAATCTTGGCAGACAAGTAGTTCAGGTAGAGAAGAAAAGGCTCCCAACAGCTTAATCTGGGACCTTGGAAGAAATAAGGGTAGAAGTAGATAGAAAAAGCAAAAGAAAAGCCAAAGAAAAGAAAAGGCAAGTAAGGGTCTGCAAGTCCAAGTGCACCCTCCAAGAAGAAATAAAAATGCTAGGTAAGTAGCTGGGTAGGTAGTTGGGGTTGCAGAAAGGTTATCCCTATCATTGCAAGAATGATGATGCTGGGCAGCAAAGCAAAAGATTACAGTAGGAAGCATGACTAATTTCCCTCATTCCCCTCCAATTTCATTTCTAACATCCCCCCATCAGCTTAGATTCATGGAAAAGACTAAGGTTTCATGGTGGTTCTTAATCTTTAAGAAACCACATTTCTTGTCTAAAAATCTTTTCATTTTGATCTACTCTCAAAACCAAGTTTGTTTCACATAAACTAAAATGGTTTCCCCCTCCACTCACCCTCTCATCCATATTAACTTTAATTCTACTATGTAAATCCCCTATATTACCTTTTCCCCTACTAGTATTAAACACCATGGTGTATAAATCCTAGCATTATCTACATATTCTCCTTTTGGCATTATAGCCAAGTAAATGGTCTAAGGGGACTTCAGTCCACCTGGGACTGTGGTCAACCTTGTCTTGGATGTGCTCTGACCTCTGGTTATGAGCAGAATCCTGTCCCTCAACCCTCACCGTCTCTCTGCTGAAAACGCACAAAAACCCCGTTTTCCTATATAAACCCTTGAAAAGGCCCAAAAAACCCAAAAACTGCGAAAAAACCCACTTTCCTATAGTCCTCCGCCCAATCATTGAATTGAATATTTTATTGCGCTGGCGGGACCCCCCCCCCAAACATGCTCGACCAGACGGAAGGCCCGCCAGCCGTCAGATCTCCGTCGCCCGGATCTAAAGGTGGGCGGTCATTTTCACTCCCCGACCTGCCGACCTTTAGCGTCCGGGGAAAGTGGTTTTGGCCATCCCGTACAGGGGACGCGTGGCAGGCGGTGGGGTTGTTCGGAGCCCCCCTCCCCGTTACCACCTTTGCCCAAAAGTGGTGCGGGGAACCCGCTTACCGCCACCCCTAATACCACTCTCCTCCCATGTCATTTGCACGTCACCCTGACGTCACCTCGCCAGTACCCGCCCCAACGTCCCGTGGCCCTCCACGCGGACCCGCCACTGTACCCGCCCACCACCGTGTCCTGCCACCCTGGCAAACACCTCAGTCGCCACGTCACCTCCGTATCTGGGCCCCGCCATGACGTCATGCTGACGTCATCGGCGGAAAAGCGCCAATTGCACACTTTTGCCAAATTTAACGATTTAAACAGCTAAATGAGTTGTTTTCGCTCATTTTCATGCGAAAGAGAAACTAGTCGTTGCCAACAGCTGCTGCGAAACCTCTCACTCAGCCATCAAATTCGACAATTCGACCATTCAAAGTTCAGAATTCGACGGCACTAAGTCTCCACAACCCGGCCCGCGAGCTTCCAAGTCGATTTTTCAGGTATTTTGCCATTTCCTTCCACTTTGTCCATGAATTCCAATTCTCTGTAGAATTCACCCTTGAAGATTGGTAAATTCACTTAATTCAGCTCCACCTGATCACCTAAACCAAACCCAAGCAACCTGCCCCATCCCTAAGCCACAATTTGACATTGGAGCAATCAGTTCGCGGGTTAAAGCTGCAAAATTGCCCCCGAGGTACTCGGCATTGTTCCCTTTTGCCAAGTACAGGCCACCTGCACTCTTCCTAAAGAATTATCACTGTCTCTGCAACGTCCCCTTAGGCAATCCACATCCCTGAGAATTTGCAGCAATTTACCAACTTGCTTACAATTTTACACTAGAAGAGGACATCACACTGTGTACAGTTTACCTGCTGCTTAAGTCTTTAAAGACTTATCAAACTATTACCTCTCCCTGCACACATACAGATTATATCATGGCAGCTTCTGCATCCTCTTCCCTCAGTGTTACTCCACTAAATCAAACCAATAAGGAACTGGAGGCCTTGCCATTTATTGACAAGGATTGTCTCATTGATGACTTTGAGGGAGACAGGGACTTTTTGAAGACCTTCACTACACTGAGGGAAGACCATAAGGATGGACTTGGTACAGATGGAATATGGGAGTCAAACCTGCCCTATTACTGTCTCCCAGCTGTGAATGTTTTCCCTGAAATCATTCACTTATGTGCTCAAAACTATGATCTGGAGCACAGAGCTGTCAATACTCCATCAGGGAGGATCCTTTTTTATATAAATGCTGAGTCCATCAACAAGATGTTACAGTTTGATCAAACGGAGTTGCTAATCCCATTCTCCATGAGGTATTTTCTGGAAGCTGGTGACAAGATGACCAGTGAGGAGCTGCAAAAGGTCACCAGGAACTACATGAGAACTGAGTGCCAGCCTACAGGGCCACCCCCTTATCTGCATAAACATTTCAATGACTCAGGCAGGCTGCTACTGGACATGATAGCCTATGTGTTAGGTTACCAAAACAGTGAGCATGTGGATCAAGCCATGCTCGTATTGCTGTCTGCTTACAGCCCACGTCAACCCCCTGCCCGAAAGTATAACTTTGCTAAGTTCATAGCCAATAGGATTCATGATCAATTGAGCAAAATGGACAGACAGGGGGTCTTCAGATACTCAGCTTACATCTACCACCTGTTCATGTTTTATCATTCTGAAGCTTTCCCATGCTACATCAGAAGGCTGGATAATAAAGGAGAGAGGAGATCTGTCATCTTCTGGACCTCAGTCTATCATAAAATCACAAATTCACCCTATACCTACTGTGAATTTGTTGACCAGTTTGTGTACCCAGTCTCCTGCATGCTTATGAAGTCCCCTCCACCTAGAATATCTAATGAGATCAAGAAAGCTTTGCAGCTATCTAAGAAGTACAAAATAGGTGATTGGTACCTATATGAACACCATACTGTGTTCAGAGTATATGGCTGTGAGCTCTGTCCATACAGGCTACCCAAGTATGTTCCTATGAGATTATTTGCCTTGGAGTATTACAGGCAATTGATTCAGTCAGACCTTACCCATTTCCACAGCTCCAAGAAAAAGGCACACCTTAACTTCAAAAATGAGTTGGGCCCTTTCATCATGAACAAGAAGGAAGGATGGGAATCTGCAGACCTGATCCTCAAGGACAAATATAAATTGTCATACAGTTTTCGATGGGTCCCTTATGACCCTCAAGGTTTCATCACTGCTAGGAGAACTAAGTACAGACTCCTAGGGATTAAACACTGCCACTACCCACACATAGAAAAGTATGCCAACTTACAAGAATGGCAGCTGGACACTCTAGTTGAGAGCTTAACTGAAGAAGAAAGAATGCTTAAAAATATGAAAGAACTTGAGAAGACTATTGACCTGGACTATGTGCTCCAGGTACCTTTCAGACTGCCTCAATCAGTGGGAGAAGGGACCTCAGTTACCAGGACAGCGCCACAGACACTCTCTACAGCAGCACCAGGCTTAGATAAAGGAAAAGGAAAAATGGATGCAGAGGATGAAGCAAAAAAGGAACAGTCAGAGCAACAGTCACAGCAAAAAGATCAGCAAACAGAACAACAAACAGAGCAGCAACAAGGACAAACTGTTCTGCCACAAACTGGGCTGCCAGAAACCCCCCTAATGCAAACACCGCTACCTCAAACTGAGCCATTAACTACCTCAGTTTTGCAGACCCCAGCACATGAAGAGAGGGGTACTAAAAGGCAAAGAGAAGAGTCCACTCCCCTCAGTGGATCCTCCCACCAGCCAGAAGCCAAAAGGCAAAGGGCAGATTCCCCAGAGGTGGAAGACATTACTGAAGATGTCTTCAACAACACAGCAAAGGACAGGGAGGGCAGCCAACATACAGGGACAAGCTCCTTTCAGCAGGAGCAGAATTTACAGCTTGGTTTGGAGGTGTCATCCTCTTCTCAGCAAAGCCAGAAGCTTAAAGGTGCTAAGGCTTCCTTCAAACAAATCAAGGCAGCAAATGAGTTATTGAGGGCTGAGGTTTACAAACAGTTTATAGATGCCACTCCAGCCCAGCAGGAAAGGTTGATGTCGGTCTACGACTTCAAAGAAGAAAAAATAATACTCAACCATTTCAAACCCAAGGGGCTGCAGCCAATAACAACTGCAGATTTCATCAAAACAAGGGTGGAGGTCCTGGCCAAAGACATACATCCTATGGACCAAATTGAACTCCACAAGCAGACTGGGGAGATGGTCTATGCCACTTTGGTAGAGAAGGCCACATTAGCTCATGAGCTGAAAGAATCTTTGAAGAACACAAACACTCAACTAGATTTTGAGAGGATGTCCTCTAAGGCCAAGGACAATAGGATAAAATCTCTTGAGGAGATTATTGTTGATCTAGGGCATGACCCTAGTGATCCAACCGGGGTAAAAGCCCTCATGAAGAAAAAGGATGATGATCTAAATGCCATGAAGAAGAGGTTGAGGCTGTTACCTACAGAACACCCTCAGACAGCTGAATTGCAAAAAGAAAAGCAAGTTAATGAACAACTTGACCTCTTATTACGGCAAGATCAAAGGATCCAAGAACTAGAGAAAGAGCTGGAAGGAGCATTACAAGACAAACAGGGAGAATCTACACTCCAAGCTCCTCCAACAGATTCCACAACAGCAACAACTTCTGGGGCAGCAGTGGCCCCCACAACAGAAGCAGCAGGTACAACAGCAGCTCCAGATGCCCACCCCAGTGTAGAAGAATTGACCAAAGCTGTCAAGGCAATGGAGCTACAGGCGGATGAAATAAAGAAAGCAAAAGAAAAACTGGCAGAGATAGATGCCAAATATGATCAATCAAAGATAACGGTAGCAGAACAGGGCAGACAGATTAAGGCTCAAAAAGATAAAATAAAGGCCCTGGAGAAGGAGCTCAATCTGGAAAATACTATGGCAGAAATCAAAAGAATCTTGTGGAATAAAATTACCCAAGCCATTATCAAACAGTGGAAATCCATTAAAACAATCCATGAGCATATGGATTTAATTGTACAAGCCCAGACAGATGTCCAGAGGGCCAAGACAGTGTTGGGAAACAGACCTGAGCAAGCTAGCCAATTGATAGAATTTTTGAACAGGCAAGACAAAGAGGAGCTGGCAGCCGTTGGAATCACCAACAGAACAGAGGCCATCCTCATGGCTAAAAAGGTGCTAACTCTCAGAGGTTATGTACAGACGGCAGAAAGAAAAAGTTATGAGATACAGACTGAAGTTGAAGATTATAAACTCAGAATGGGAATGCTACAAGCAAGAGGACTGCCTAGCCTGTTGAGCAGCACAGGAAAATTGATCAGCAGAGATCAATTTACAAACAGGATGGCCACTTACATTGAAAATCAAATCACTGCATCCAGCAGTACTTCTGAGGAAACAGTTCCTCCAACAGGACAGAGCTTGTACACTAAGCTCGAAGGCTCATTTTTTATTGAAAATGAGGTAAATCATTTATTTGAAACTCCTCCTAGTTTTTTCAGATATACAGAGCTTGATGAGACTCTAATTAAAATTCGGAGGCATCAAATGCCTAAGGAGGACTGGTGGCAGGCCATGCTCCAAATTCTGCCACGGTAGTTTCAAGACATTCGGCCACTGCCAGCTCAGGTCACCAGAAGACAAGTGTAAAAGGGTTAATGTTTGAAAAGAATCCAAAAAGTGATTCATCACTAACGATGACAGCTAGCCACATTTTGAACAGCACGTCTCCAACCGACTCCAATTGCCACCAAGTCAACAGTCTCTGACCATTTTTGACAGCTAAGGGACTAAAAGTTATTACAACATTTACTCTTTCAGCTGCTGCACTCCAGCAGTTGGTAGGACATTTATGGAGCATTTACTCTTCATTCAGATATTTTCCAAATGTAAATTTGTATATATACCCCCCTTAGTAACGCATAAGGGGTTGGAAAATTTTACTCTGAGGCATGTATACTCTGTATTTTCAGAAAAGTTTAATACAAAGAGCAATTTCAGCTCAGTGATTTCCTGGAACTCTGGTGTCTTGTTGATAATCTAAGAGCTGTTGCAGAAACCTTGCGTTGTCTGGTGGAATGATATGTCTTCTTTAAACTCTGTTTCGTTTCCCTACGTTATTTCGTTTTCATATTTTCGTCATATCTAGCAATAAAGAAAAAGAATAGTTCAGGACATGTTTCTTAACACCCTGTGCTCAATCTTATGTTGCTGTAAATGTTTTCTTCAGGATTAAAATAGACATGAATTCTTAAATGCTCATGTTACATTTAATTCCATGCTGTGAATGTTATCTAGAAATTCTTAAATGCTTCCAGGTAACAATTGTTTCTCCTTTCATACCAGTTTATAGAAAGATCCTTAATTGCCTTTCTTATCCTGAAAAATTACACTCAAACTCAATTTCAAAGCTTTGTTCCCCGGACAATCACCTTGCTCTGCAGCTTTCATTAATGTATCAACATAGCACACCAAACCAAAGGACCACTGACTCCATTGCCCAATGTTATATAATATGCTGGGAAGAGCACACGCGTTTGACTGAAACTTTTCCAACCAAACAATTGAAACAAGATTAAACTTAATAGCTAGCCTAAAACACCATCATAACAGAGACAAATCATAAAGAGAGAGCCCTCTCTGATCACAGTTTGGCTAGAAACAGTGATCCAAAGATTGGTTAGTGGTTACCCCGGCCGTATTCCCTTGGGAGTCATAGGGAACAACCTGGGTGTTAACATAATTGGCGACTCCACTGGGGAGTTCTTAAAGTTTTTCAATTACTATCTATCTTCCAAAGCTACCAGCAAGCCTGAAACCAGCCAAGAGGCCTTAGAACTGTTTCTGTAATACAGGGACAGCTTTAGGGAAGAGCTAGTTAGGGAATCTTCATCCTAGCTTTGAAACATATATAGCCATTTTAAAATCTTCATCCAGTCCTTGCATATATAAAAACTTCCTATAAAAAGTCCTGTAAAAACAGTTAGAAACTGGCTCCTAAGAAAAATCCTTGACATACTAGGGCTAATCCTGACCCTAATCCACCCATCATTGTTGATAATCCAAATACCATTCCAAAAAACATTAGGAGACAGCAAAAGCAGGAGAAGCCTGCTGATTCAGATATAAGTTCAGATCAACCTATCCTCATTCCCACTCCCTGCAAAGTTCTTTTCCGATCCACCCCTAGTTCCCCTAGTTCATCATCTACACCTCAAAGTCCTCCTCTCACATCTTCACCCACTGCACATACTCTTTCAACCACTCTCCCATTAGTTACCCATCCCATTAACCCTGTTACACCAGTAATCCCTGTTGTCCCATTTATTCCTGTCAACCCTATAAATCCCATAAACATGGCCAACAGGTATGCACCTCTGCAGATACCTGCTAATGCTGCAGCTTTACCTCAAGATTATCAAAGTAAAATCTCATATTTAACTCAAATGGCTCTCTAACAGCTATACAGCATGCCAAGAAGATGCAAGACCACTTTGAGACCTATGAAATAGATGATGACACTGTCAGAATGAGAATTTTTGTTCAAAGTTTAACTGGGGATGTTAGAACTTGGTTCAGATCCCTCAATGCAAACTCCATTACAACACCTGATCAGCTTTACGAAGCTTTTACTGAGAGATGGGAGAAGAAGAAAGATCCTCTCCACGTACTTGGTGAATATGACACTATTAAGAGAGGTCCTCAGGAGACAGTTTTGGAATATTGTGCTAGGTTTAACAATGTATATAATGCTATTCCACAGAACTTAAGGCCCCCTCCTGATTTAGCCCTATATAAATTCCCTGACGGTTTTGACCCTGATATGGCCTATCAGTTGAAAGAAAGAGATCCTCCAACCCTTGCAGAAGCTCAAAGAGTTGTTGTCACAGTAGAGGCTAACCTAATTGCCAAAAGAAACAGGGCAAAGTTGGAGAAAAGGACTACCTTCAAAGAAGAACCCTCGGGCTTTGATCAGAAGTTAGATGCAATACTAAATAGCATGAAGAGATTGGGTGAAAGAGTGGAATCAGTTGAGAGAAAGTCATCATGGGAAGCATCACAAAGCAACCCTCCTAGAAATCCGAATTTTAGGAGAACTCAGAACCCAAACATAGGAAAGACAAGTGCTGACCAAGACATTAGACCCCCTTTTCAAGAAAATTATGCAGAAACTTCCACATCTAATGAACTTAACGAAGATCCGGAGATTAACTTAATGGGTCTGGATGGTAAAAGCCATGTTTTCTTAACACAAGAGGACCATGAGGAGGATGAAGTCAAAACATTCCAAACCAAGTCAGGAGAATCTTTTGATTTTAAACAAGGATATGATACTGCTGTCTATGAAGTCCATAAACAGTACAAACTAAGGAGTAGGACTGTAAATGTAAATCAACCTGAAAAGATAAAAGATAAACAGCAGTCTAAAGAAACCACAGTCACAGAACCTAATGATAAAACAAACTTGCCTACAAAAGAAGTAGTGGTTGAAGAGGTTACTGAACTACTGTCACCACTACAACAGCCCATGGCAACTTCGTCCTCTCACCCTGATTTAAATACTACCCCTCAAAACATGGGTGAAAAGGGCAGGTCTCCAAGTCAAGATGAAATCCAACAAGAAGATTTAATGAACAAAGAAAGGACTGCTATCCGTGACTCCAAAGCCCAAGCTGACAAACCTTTTGACCTAGGCACAGAGATTGGTAAGCTAAAAATAGCGATTCCCCTCTCAGAGCTAGCCAAGCATGACATATACAAGCAACAGATCAAGAAATCCCTTCAACTCACTAATAGCAAAGATGATGTAAATGTGCTAGATGACACTCCGGAATTACTGTTTGGCCCAGAGGTAGATGGAAAAACAATGGTCACAGGGATATTACCTTTTTATGTCAGCTTGCATGTTCATGATAAAATACTGCATAATGCAATGTTCGACTCAGGCGCCTCTCACAATCTTATGCCAAAAGCAGTCATGGAAAGATTGAACTTGGATATAACAAGACCATACAAAGACCTGTTTTCCTTTGATTCTAGCCAAGTCAAATGTTTAGGGCTCATAAAAGATTTATGTGTGTCTTTAGTTCAATACCCAAACAAGACAATCCTAATGGATGTGGTAGTCGCTGACATCCCACCCAAGTATGGGATGCTGTTATCAAGATCATGGGGAGCTAAACTCCAAGGTTCTCTGCAATTAGACATGTCATATGCCACCATCTCTGTTTTTGGGCAACCAAAAAGACTGTACAGAGAAACACTCATGAAATACATGGTCAGCAGTGAAGAAAAGCCTCAAAATTTCCCAATATATGCTGTCCATTCAGACATAGACTCCTTCATTCTCTTCAATGACAGCGCAAGCCTCTCAAACAATGATATTAGGACTAACAAATTCTTGCAAGAACAAAACATTAATCAAGCAAGTAGCACCCACAAAACATCAATCAGTTCAACAATAGACATCATCCCTCCTCTAGTTGTCAAAGATTGTCAAACAAGTGATGAAACTCTCCTAGAAAACAAGCTGGAAAAGAAACCCCAACTCCTGCTTACATTGCCATCCCATGAACAGATTGTTAAACCTCCTTTTCAGCAAGACATACTGTGGTTCCTAGAATTTGATGGCTCAGTCAACAAATTAGGGGCAGGAGCTGGAGTCTGGGTACACAATAAAGGAAATAGCTATGCAGAAGGCAGAGCCTACAGATTGAATTTCAGATGTACTAATAACATGGCTGAATATGAGGCTCTTCTACTAGGCCTCAAGTTAATAAAATCCCTACAAGCCATGAAAGTCTCAGTCATGGGTGATTCAGATTTAGTTATTCAACAAGTAAAGGGAAAATTTGTTACAAATGACAAAAGACTAAGGACTTATAGGTCTGCTGTAGCTGAGGAGCTAAACCTCTTTTCCGAATTTCAAATCACTAAGATTCCTAGATCCCAGAATCTGCATGCTCACAGTCTGGCCACCTTTGCAAGTACCTGTAAACTGCCTTTTGAGGCTCATCATTGTTTTACAGCTGAGGTGAAACACAGACCCTCCATTCCAAACAATGTTAAGGATTGGCAAGTATTTGAGAATGACAAGCAAATAAACCATTTCTTGACCTTGCAACACGAATTTGCAGGATTAAAAATTGACATTGAAACAGCAAGTCAATCACAAATACTGTTTCAGGAAACCAATCATCCAATATCACCTAGAACAGCAAAGCAAATGCTAAATCCAACTATCTTCAACAAGGAAACCATTCAGCGAATTCAGCAAATCAGTGGTGAAGAGGTAGCTAATGTTGAAGAGGAAATCATTGAATTAAAAGACAACTTTCTCCCAACAGGCCTTACTCCATTAGAAGACATCTTTGATTCAAATGATATCCCCAGAAAACCAAAAATGCAGCCCTTGAATGCAGCCATTGAAGAATGCAACATAGGTACATCTGACAAACCCAAAATAATCAAATTATCTGCATCTCTACCGCCTCACCAAAAGCCTAAATACATCGACCTCTTTAAAGAATTCCAAGATGTCTTCGCATGGAGTTATGAGGACCTAAAGTCCTATGACACCTCTGTTATCCAGCATACCATCCCTCTCAAGCCTGATCAAAAGCCCTTTAAACAAAAATTGAGGAGAATCAATCCTATGCTTCTCCCAGCAATGGAACAAGAAGTACAAAAAATGTTTAAGGCTGGCATCATAGCACCAATCAGATTCTCTGAATGGATATCCAATTTAGTCCCTACAAGAAAGAAGACCGGTGAAATTAGGCTGTGTGTGGACTTAAGGAATCTGAACCAAGTATCCCTCAAAGACAACTATCCCTTACCTAAGATGGATCATATTCTCCAAAGAGTGGTAGGAGCCTCAAGGATTTCATTACTTGATGGCTTCTCAGGTTTCAATCAAATCCTAGTACACCCTGAGGATCAAGACAAAACACCATTTACAACCCCATGGGGAACTTTCAAGTATGTTAAAATGCCTTTTGGGTTGAAGAATGCTGGGGCAACATTTCAAAGAGCAATGGATATTGCCTTCGCAAAGGAAATTCATGATTTCCTTGTCATTTATTTGGATGACCTCACACCTTTTTCTAAGTCTGACCAAGAGCATTTGAAACATTTGAGACAGATCTTCCTAACATGTAGGAAATATGGAATTTCGCTGAATCCCAAAAAATCCCTGTTTGGTTTAGAGGAAGGTAAACTATTGGGCCACATCATCTCTAAAGATGGCATAAGAATTGATCCAGACAGGATACAAGCGATCCTACAAATGCCCCACCCAAGAAATATAAAAGAATTGCAAGGATTTTTGGGAAAAATCAATTTTTTAAGGAGATTTATCCCAAATCTGGCCGAGTTGATCAGATTACTTAACAATATGCTAAAGAAAGATTCAAAGGTGAAATGGACAGTTGAAGCAAAGCAAGCCTTTGAAGGCATAAAGCTGGCCCTCACTCAAACCCCGGTGTTAACCAATCCTCAGTTTGACAGAGAGTTCATTATCTTCTCTTTTGCCTCCCAGCATACTATTGCTGCTGTTTTATTACAGAAAGATGACCAAGGAAATGAGAAGCCTATTGCCTTCTTCAGCAGGGCTCTTAGAGATGCCCCTCTAAAATATCAAAGTATGGAGAAACAAGCATATGCTTTGGTTAAGGCCATTAAAGACTTTAGGATTTACATCCTTTATTCCCATGTTGTGGCGTATGTACCAAGCCCTATTGTCAAAGACATTCTCACCCAAGAAAACTTAGAGGGCAGAAGAGGAAAATGGATTGCCAGCATACTTGAATTTGACATTGAAATAAAACCTACAAAGCTAATAAAAGGGCAAGGCTTGGCCAAATTAATGACAGAATCAAATTTCCAGGCCCTAGATATCAATCAGCTGGACGGTGAAACAGAGCTGGCGACTCCAAAGATCAATGTAGCCTTTGAACAATCTCCTTGGTACTCTGATATCTGTTATGTGTTACAAAACCTGTGTGCTCCCCCAGGACTGTCCAGAACTAAGTGTAGGTTCCTAAAAATGAAAACATCTAGATTTTGTGTGATGGATGGAAATTTACTTTGGAAAAACCATGAAGGTATATTGCTGCACTGTTTAATGGAAAATGAAACTAATAATGTCATGCAAGATTTCCATGCAGGAGACTGTGGTGGACATTTGTACTGGAAGTCCACTGTGGACAAGATATTGAGGGCTGGTTATTACTGGCCCACCATGTTCTCAGATGTTAAGAGATTCACCACCTCATGTCACAAATGCCAACTGTTTGAGGGCAAAAGACAGTTGCTGCCACTTCCCTTAAGGCCCATTGCAACAGAGAGACCTTTCCAACAATGGGGTTTGGATTTCATTGGGGAAATTCATCCCTCATCTTCAGGCCAACATAGATGGATTTTGACAGCAACAGACTACTTCACCAAGTGGATTGAAGCTGCCCCATGCAGACAAGCAAATGATTCAATAATTATTCAATTCTTGGAGAACAATATACTGGCTAGATTTGGCTGTCCAGATAAGATAATAACAGACAATGCTGCTGCCTTCAGATCCAAGAAGATGGTGAACTTCTGCCATAAATTTCACATTACTTTGGGCCATTCTACTGCTTACTATCCCCAAGGAAACGGCCTTGCTGAATCATCAAACAAAAGTTTAATAAACATCATAAAGAAGGTGCTTGAAGAGAACAAAAAGAACTGGCATAAGAAACTAGTCAATGCTTTATGGGCAGATAGACTAACAACAAAAAGATCAATTGGGACCAGCCCATATGAGTTGGTCTATGGACTAGAGGCCAAGTTTCCATCATCACTAGGAGTGCCTGTTATGAAGCTTCTGCAAGAGAGTCAAGCAGAGCCAAATGATATGCAAAGGAGGATCAATCAGATAATCTATTTACAGCAAACAAGAGAACAAGTTTTCAGCAGAGTGCAGATATTACAAGAAAAATTAAAAAGGGCCTTTGATAGAAGAACTAAGGCAGAGGATTTCAGCATTGGTGATAAAGTCCTTAAATGGGATGCAAGGAGAGAAGAAAAAGGAAAACATGGGAAATTTGATTCCCTTTGGAGAGGACCATTTGCTGTCCAAGCAGTGCAAGGTAACAACACTTACTTCCTCAAAAGTCTGACTGAAACTGACTTGGATGAAGGTCCTGTCAATGGCAGGATGCTGAAGCATTATTTTGACTATTTCCCATGATTGCAACATGAGGTTCCCTTGTATATATGCAGATGCACATATTATTTCTATTTAGATTGTAAAAATGCAGTTTCCTAAGGGATTCACCAAACAGCAAAAGGCAAATAGGATCAGAGGTCTTTCAAAAAGGAAGCACACAGTTTTGACACATCAAAGCAGCGAATTTCAAGATTGAGATGGGCAGTCAAAGAACAAGGCAATCTGACCTGCTGTTCTTGGTCTTTCAAAAGAAAAACCATCCCCATGTGGAGCCACTGTTGGATACCTATACCAATAGGTTTCATATTTCATGATTGACAAGGGAAAGTCCAAATATGCTCTGCTTTGAGTTCACAAAGATCCCATATTTCCTAGAGAACAAGAGGTGTGTAAAGTGTTTCAAATGTTGATGACCTTATTTCAATTTTGATGGATGATCCAACAGTTTAAGCTGGATCATGCCATGTTTTCAATTTTCTGCTATAGACTAGAGAAAGAAGTCTGTCCAAACTGTTCAATCTTGGCAGACAAGTAGTTCAGGTAGAGAAGAAAAGGCTCCCAACAGCTTAATCTGGGACCTTGGAAGAAATAAGGGTAGAAGTAGATAGAAAAAGCAAAAGAAAAGCCAAAGAAAAGAAAAGGCAAGTAAGGGTCTGCAAGTCCAAGTGCACCCTCCAAGAAGAAATAAAAATGCTAGGTAAGTAGCTGGGTAGGTAGTTGGGGTTGCAGAAAGGTTATCCCTATCATTGCAAGAATGATGATGCTGGGCAGCAAAGCAAAAGATTACAGCAGGAAGCATGACTAATTTCCCTCATTCCCCTCCAATTTCATTTCTAACATCCCCCCATCAGCTTAGATTCATGGAAAAGACTAAGGTTTCATGGTGGTTCTTAATCTTTAAGAAGCCACATTTCTTGTCTAAAAATCTTTTCATTTTGATCTACTCTCAAAACCAAGTTTGTTTCACATAAACTAAAATGGTTTCCCCCTCCACTCACCCTCTCATCCATATTAACTTTAATTCTACTATGTAAATCCCCTATATTACCTTTTCCCCTACTAGTATTAAACACCATGGTGTATAAATCCCAGCATTATCTACATATTCTCCTTTTGGCATTATAGCCAAGTAAATGGTCTAAGGAGACTTCAGTCCACCTGGGACTGTGGTCAACCTTGTCTTGGATGTGCTCTGACCTCTGGTTATGAGCAGAATCCTGTCCCTCAACCCTCATCGTCTCTCTGCTGAAAACGCACAAAAACCCCGTTTTCCTATATAAACCCTTGAAAAGGCCCAAAAAACCCAAAAACTGCGAAAAAACCCACTTTCCTATAGTCCTCCGCCCAATCATTGAATTGAATATTTTATTGCGCTGGCGGGACCCCCCCCCCCAAACATGCTCGACCAGACGGAAGGCCCGCCAGCCGTCAGATCTCCGTCGCCCGGATCTAAAGGTGGGCGGTCATTTTCACTCCCCGACCTGCCGACCTTTAGCGTCCGGGGAAAGTGGTTTTGGCCATCCCGTACAGGGGACGCGTGGCAGGCGGTGGGGTTGTTCGGAGCCCCCCTCCCCGTTACCGCCTTTGCCCAAAAGTGGTGCGGGGAACCCGCTTACCGCCACCCCTAATACCACTCTCCTCCCACGTCATTTGCACGTCACCCTGACGTCACCTCGCCAGTACCCGCCCCAGCGTCCCGTGGCCCTCCACGCGGACCCGCCACTGTACCCGCCCGCCACCGTGTCCTGCCACCCTGGCAAACACCTCAGCCGCCACGTCACCTCCGTATCTGGGCCCCGCCATGACGTCATGCTGACGTCATCGGCGGAAAAGCGCCAATTGCACACTTTTGCCAAATTTAACGATTTAAACGGCTAAATGAGTTGTTTTCGCTCATTTTCATGCGAAAGAGAAACTAGCCGTTTCCAACAGCTGCTGCGAAACCTCTCACTCAGCCATCAAATTCGACAATTCGACCATTCAAAGTTCAGAATTCGACGGCACTAAGTCTCCACAACCCGGCCCGCGAGCTTCCAAGTCGATTTTCCAGGTATTTTGCCATTTCCTTCCACTTTGTCCATGAATTCCAATTCTCTGTAGAATTCACCCTTGAAGATTGGTAAATTCACTTAATTCAGCTCCACCTGATCACCTAAACCAAACCCAAGCAACCTGCCCCATCCCTAAGCCACAATTTGACATTGGAGCAATCAGTTCGCGGGTTAAAGCTGCAAAATTGCCCCCGAGGTACTCGGCATTGTTCCCTTTTGCCAAGTACAGGCCACCTGCACTCTTCCTAAAGAATTATCACTGTCTCTGCAACGTCCCCTTAGGCAATCCACATCCCTGAGAATTTGCAGCAATTTACCAACTTGCTTACAATTTTACACTAGAAGAGGACATCACACTGTGTACAGTTTACCTGTTGCTTAAGTCTTTAAAGACTTATCAAACTATTACCTCTCCCTGCACACATACAGATTATATCATGGCAGCTTCTGCATCCTCTTCCCTCAGTGTTACTCCACTAAATCAAACCAATAAGGAACTGGAGGCCTTGCCATTTATTGACAAGGATTGTCTCATTGATGACTTTGAGGGAGACAGGGACTTTTTGAAGACCTTCACTACACTGAGGGAAGACCATAAGGATGGACTTGGTACAGATGGAATATGGGAGTCAAACCTGCCCTATTACTGTCTCCCAGCTGTGAATGTTTTCCCTGAAATCATTCACTTATGTGCTCAAAACTATGATCTGGAGCACAGAGCTGTCAATACTCCATCAGGGAGGATCCTTTTTTATATAAATGCTGAGTCCATCAACAAGATGTTACAGTTTGATCAAACGGAGTTGCTAATCCCATTCTCCATGAGGTATTTGCTGGAAGCTGGTGACAAGATGACCAGTGAGGAGCTGCAAAAGGTCACCAGGAACTACATGAGAACTGAGTGCCAGCCTACAGGGCCACCCCCTTATCTGCATAAACATTTCAATGACTCAGGCAGGCTGCTACTGGACATGATAGCCTATGTGTTAGGTTACCAAAACAGTGAGCATGTGGATCAAGCCATGCTCGTATTGCTGTCTGCTTACAGCCCACGTCAACCCCCTGCCCGAAAGTATAACTTTGCTAAGTTCATAGCCAATAGGATTCATGATCAATTGAGCAAAATGGACAGACAGGGGGTCTTCAGATACTCAGCTTACATCTACCACCTGTTCATGTTTTATCATTCTGAAGCTTTCCCATGCTACATCAGAAGGCTGGATAATAAAGGAGAGAGGAGATCTGTCATCTTCTGGACCTCAGTCTATCATAAAATCACAAATTCACCCTATACCTACTGTGAATTTGTTGACCAGTTTGTGTACCCAGTCTCCTGCATGCTTATGAAGTCCCCTCCACCTAGAATATCTAATGAGATCAAGAAAGCTTTGCAGCTATCTAAGAAGTACAAAATAGGTGATTGGTACCTATATGAACACCATACTGTGTTCAGAGTATATGGCTGTGAGCTCTGTCCATACAGGCTACCCAAGTATGTTCCTATGAGATTATTTGCCTTGGAGTATTACAGGCAATTGATTCAGTCAGACCTTACCCATTTCCACAGCTCCAAGAAAAAGGCACACCTTAACTTCAAAAATGAGTTGGGCCCTTTCATCATGAACAAGAAGGAAGGATGGGAATCTGCAGACCTGATCCTCAAGGACAAATATAAATTGTCATACAGTTTTCGATGGGTCCCTTATGACCCTCAAGGTTTCATCACTGCTAGGAGAACTAAGTACAGACTCCTAGGGATTAAACACTGCCACTACCCACACATAGAAAAGTATGCCAACTTACAAGAATGGCAGCTGGACACTCTAGTTGAGAGCTTAACTGAAGAAGAAAGAATGCTTAAAAATATGAAAGAACTTGAGAAGACTATTGACCTGGACTATGTGCTCCAGGTACCTTTCAGACTGCCTCAATCAGTGGGAGAAGGGACCTCAGTTACCAGGACAGCGCCACAGACACTCTCTACAGCAGCACCAGGCTTAGATAAAGGAAAAGGAAAAATGGATGCAGAGGATGAAGCAAAAAAGGAACAGTCAGAGCAACAGTCACAGCAAAAAGATCAGCAAACAGAACAACAAACAGAGCAGCAACAAGGACAAACTGTTCTGCCACAAACTGGGCTGCCAGAAACCCCCCTAATGCAAACACCGCTACCTCAAACTGAGCCATTAACTACCTCAGTTTTGCAGACCCCAGCACATGAAGAGAGGGGTACTAAAAGGCAAAGAGAAGAGTCCACTCCCCTCAGTGGATCCTCCCACCAGCCAGAAGCCAAAAGGCAAAGGGCAGATTCCCCAGAGGTGGAAGACATTACTGAAGATGTCTTCAACAACACAGCAAAGGACAGGGAGGGCAGCCAACATACAGGGACAAGCTCCTTTCAGCAGGAGCAGAATTTACAGCTTGGTTTGGAGGTGTCATCCTCTTCTCAGCAAAGCCAGAAGCTTAAAGGTGTTAAGGCTTCCTTCAAACAAATCAAGGCAGCAAATGAGTTATTGAGGGCTGAGGTTTACAAACAGTTTATAGATGCCACTCCAGCCCAGCAGGAAAGGTTGATGTCGGTCTACGACTTCAAAGAAGAAAAAATAATACTCAGCCATTTCAAACCCAAGGGGCCGCAGCCAATAACAACTGCAGATTTCATCAAAACAAGGGTGGAGGTCCTGGCCAAAGACATACATCCTATGGACCAAATTGAACTCCACAAGCAGACTGGGGAGATGGTCTATGCCACTTTGGTAGAGAAGGCCACATTAGCTCATGAGCTGAAAGAATCTTTGAAGAACACAAACACTCAACTAGATTTTGAGAGGATGTCCTCTAAGGCCAAGGACAATAGGATAAAATCTCTTGAGGAGATTATTGTTGATCTAGGGCATGACCCTAGTGATCCAACCGGGGTAAAAGCCCTCATGAAGAAAAAGGATGATGATCTAAATGCCATGAAGAAGAGGTTGAGGCTGTTACCTACAGAACACCCTCAGACAGCTGAATTGCAAAAAGAAAAGCAAGTTAATGAACAACTTGACCTCTTATTACAGCAAGATCAAAGGATCCAAGAACTAGAGAAAGAGCTGGAAGGAGCATTACAAGACAAACAGGGAGAATCTACACTCCAAGCTCCTCCAACAGATTCCACAACAGCAACAACTTCTGGGGCAGCAGTGGCCCCCACAACAGAAGCAGCAGGTACAACAGCAGCTCCAGATGCCCACCCCAGTGTAGAAGAATTGACCAAAGCTGTCAAGGCAATGGAGCTACAGGCGGATGAAATAAAGAAAGCAAAAGAAAAACTGGCAGAGATAGATGCCAAATATGATCAATCAAAGATAACGGTAGCAGAACAGGGCAGACAGATTAAGGCTCAAAAAGATAAAATAAAGGCCCTGGAGAAGGAGCTCAATCTGGAAAATACTATGGCAGAAATCAAAAGAATCTTGTGGAATAAAATTACCCAAGCCATTATCAAACAGTGGAAATCCATTAAAACAATCCATGAGCATATGGATTTAATTGTACAAGCCCAGACAGATGTCCAGAGGGCCAAGACAGTGTTGGGAAACAGACCTGAGCAAGCTAGCCAATTGATAGAATTTTTGAACAGGCAAGACAAAGAGGAGCTGGCAGCCGTTGGAATCACCAACAGAACAGAGGCCATCCTCATGGCTAAAAAGGTGCTAACTCTCAGAGGTTATGTACAGACGGCAGAAAGAAAAAGTTATGAGATACAGACTGAAGTTGAAGATTATAAACTCAGAATGGGAATGCTACAAGCAAGAGGACTGCCTAGCCTGTTGAGCAGCATAGGAAAATTGATCAGCAGAGATCAATTTACAAACAGGATGGCCACTTACATTGAAAATCAAATCACTGCATCCAGCAGTACTTCTGAGGAAACAGTTCCTCCAACAGGACAGAGCTTGTACACTAAGCTCGAAGGCTCATTTTTTATTGAAAATGAGGTAAATCATTTATTTGAAACTCCTCCTAGTTTTTTCAGATATACAGAGCTTGATGAGACTCTAATTAAAATTCGGAGGCATCAAATGCCTAAGGAGGACTGGTGGCAGGCCATGCTCCAAATTCTGCCACGGTAGTTTCAAGACATTCGGCCACTGCCAGCTCAGGTCACCAGAAGACAAGTGTAAAAGGGTTAATGTTTGAAAAGAATCCAAAAAGTGATTCATCACTAACGATGACAGCTAGCCACATTTTGAACAACACGTCTCCAACCGACTCCAATTGCCACCAAGTCAACAGTCTCTGACCATTTTTGACAGCTAAGGGACTAAAAGTTATTACAACATTTACTCTTTCAGCTGCTGCACTCCAGCAGTTGGTAGGACATTTATGGAGCATTTACTCTTCATTCAGATATTTTCCAAATGTAAATTTGTATATATACCCCCCTTAGTAATGCATAAGGGGTTGGAAAATTTTACTCTGAGGCATGTATACTCTGTATTTTCAGAAAAGTTTAATACAAAGAGCAATTTCAGCTCAGTGATTTCCTGGAACTCTGGTGTCTTGTTGATAATCTAAGAGCTGTTGCAGAAACCTTGCGTTGTCTGGTGGAATGATATGTCTTCTTTAAACTCTGTTTCGTTTCCCTACGTTATTTCGTTTTCATATTTTCGTCATATCTAGCAATAAAGAAAAAGAATAGTTCAGGACATGTTTCTTAACACCCTGTGCTCAATCTTATGTTGCTGTAAATGTTTTCTTCAGGATTAAAATAGACATGAATTCTTAAATGCTCATGTTACATTTAATTCCATGCTGTGAATGTTATCTAGAAATTCTTAAATGCTTCCAGGTAACAATTGTTTCTCCTTTCATACCAGTTTATAGAAAGATCCTTAATTGCCTTTCTTATCCTGAAAAATTACACTCAAACTCAATTTCAAAGCTTTGTTCCCCGGAAAATCACCTTGCTCTGCAGCTTTCATTAATGTATCAACATAGCACACCAAACCAAAGGACCACTGACTCCATTACCCAATGTTATATAATATGCTGGGAAGAGCACACGCGTTTGACTGAAACTTTTCCAACCAAACAATTGAAACAAGATTAAACTTAATAGCTAGCCTAAAACACCATCATAACAGAGACAAATCATAAAGAGAGAGCCCTCTCTGATCACAGTTTGGCTAGAAACAGTGATCCAAAGATTGGTTAGTGGTTACCCCGGCCGTATTCCCTTGGGAGTCATAGGGAACAACCTGGGTGTTAACAGGTGTGACCACTGCAGTGAGTCAAGGAAGGTGTATGAGAGGTTCTAACACAAGTGGGTTGAGATGAGGGTGAAGATGAGTTCCTGGTTGAAAGGGATCAGTCCCAACTCGGCTAGTAACACACAACACATAGGACATACACAGCTTCTGGTGGAGCAGTCCACTCGAATGCGGTAGTCACAACATACAAGGTAAGATAACATGTACAACACTCACGGATCAGTCTGAATGAGTGCAATGGTTTCTATAAAAAGGTTCATGTGAAAGGTCTGTCTGATGTCCGACAGAGCAGTCGACACGGACAAGACAACATTAGTAGCATATACAACACATTTCCATTAATAGATTATGAATTACAACAAATGAATTAGTTCAGATGTAGAACACAAGTTAAAGAAACATGCATTACAAGTGTTAAAGATCATTCTTACAATAGATACAATACATGTGTGAAAACATGTTGGCTCTTATTATATAGAGAAGTGTAAGTTCCAATCATACAATACATCCATGTAAACCCACTAGCCCCAACAGTGGAATGTTACAGCCACATCTGCCTGCTCCTCCAAAGAGATGAACTAGATCCATGCAGTGGAGAAGCCAAGGCATGTTACAATACTATCTAGGCTCTTTCCAAGATAGTCTTATCAGAAGCTTGGCTGACCAAAAGCCCTTACAATGAGTTATGAGGGACTATTATAGCAAAGGGTGGGGTGACCCTTGACATTCCCCTTTGTGACAGTTCAACTACCCTCATGACTCTTCACCTACTCTATGACTGTTACATCCAACTATTGACACTTGACGTGACTCAACATTACAATGCACATGTACTCATGTGAGACAACATGGCTTGAGCAAGCCATGCAAGACATCACTGACACTCGGTCTACTGTGATGAGACCAACTCTTTGACATTCTTGTGATGGTGAAGGCGGTAAGCTAATGCCAAGCTTGGTCATCTATGATGGTGTGAATGCACCTCATGGTGACATCTTGCTGAAGTGAACTCTTGCCTCCATTATAACCAATGCATTGGTTTGGCTCCTTCATCCAACTTGTCTGCTAGCATGCGCATGGTCTTCTTGGGTGTGGCTGAATCGGGAACACATTGATGCATAGTATCCGTGCTAATATTCAAGTGTGTGCTGGTGGTCATGTGCATCAACTTTCCAAAGTACATGTTCAGCTCCAGTTGGAATTGCTTCTTGTCTTCGCCTTGGTGAGTGTGCTGAATGGGTTGGATTACATGCGTGCGCATAATGACAAGCATGTTTCTAAATACCTTGCATGTGACCAACAACAATTCTCACCATGTCTGCTCCGTGTCAGCTGTTGGGATGGATCTATAACTTGTACAGGCACAATTTCACCTGTGAGTGCATGTTGCACCCACTGTTGCTCATGTTCCTCCTGTAACTCATTCATTTGTCTTCATGCAGTCTTCATGTCACACTGTCACCTCATAGCTTGAGTCTCCAAAGTTTCTTTCATTATCAATGGATCTACTTGATCTTGCAACTTTCTTCCGCCTATGTGTTGTCAACAACTTTCCTCTTGCATTCACTGCATTTGGTATGCTGCCTTCAGCTATTGTTCATGATGTTGTTCATTGTGATGTTGTTGCTATCATATCTTGATGTCCTTTTCTACAAACAACTTGATGTCTTCGTGAGTAGGAAAGCTCATAGACACTTGATTGACTACATCTCCAGGTGTGATCTGAATGGTGTCTTCGACTCTGTTCTCTTGGAAACCCTTGTACTTGCATTACTGAGAGGCAGATGAGCACCTACAATACCTAGAGACATGGCAGCACTCATGGCAAGCAATCTGTCAGTCGAAATCAAAATTAAATTGAGAACCAACTTGCAACATACCTGTGTGACTAATCATGAAGGTTGCACAATTTTGGCTAGGAGGTCAGGAGACCGACTGCACAAGGCACAGTTTGGGCTACTGGGAGACTGAATGACTACTGGAACTGCACAATGCACAATCCAATCTGGCTGCTGACTGTTGGGATTGTGCAATGCACAATCTTAGCTGGCAATGGGTGCAGGCTTAGTGACTGCATTGCGCAATGCACAATCTTAGCTGGCAATGGGTGCATGCTCAGTGACTGCATTGTGCAATTTTCTTGGCCAGAAGTCACCATCCCTTAGGATTAAACAAAGAAGGCTTGGGGAACAGCTGCTAGGAAGGAATGTGCATTTCTAGGGAGGAAGGCAGAGTCTTCCCTCTCAGGATTTTGAAATGTTGTCTTGGTGAGGCTCTTGGTGAGGCAGAGTGATATGAAAATGGGGTACTTAGGCTTCTTGTTCAACTTACAAGAACCTCTCCCACTCCCAAAGCTTTAAATATTCCCAAGTCTTATTGATTAACCAATGTGGAATTAATAAGTGCTTTATATTAAGGTGTATGCTAGTATTTGTTTTAAACTGTTGAGGTGCTGTAAATTAATATGCTGAAACTAATATATAAATACATATAACAATAAATAATGCAGCAGTAAAACAAACACATAAGACAACAATTTAACTTGGAGTTCACCCAAACTCTTGGGCTACGTCTCCTTGAGCTCTAGTCAACTTGACTAGGATCTTTAGGATTATGGCAGGTCCTTTTACAAGCTCTTGGCTCAACTCCTCTATTTTACATAGGAACAATGGGCTCAGAACACCATCTCTCCCTAGCTCTTGAAGCTCTCGGCTTTCTGGCTCTCGACTCTCGCTCTGGCTCTCAGCTCTGGCTCTGGCTCTTGGCTCTGGCTTCTTTGGCTCTCTCCAGCTCTTTGGCTTTTCACTTAATCTCCAAGTGACTCCCTTGGTTGCTCTGTGCAGTAGCTTTCCACTCTCTTTGCTCTCTCAGCTCTGCGACTTCTTTCAGCGTTCCGCTGTCCCTAAATTGATCTCTCTGGGCTCCTTTGAGGCATTTTCCCCGCTTTTCGGCTTCCTCTGTCATTTCCTTGCGTTCAATTATTCCCCTATGGCTCTGTGGCTTCTCTGCACTGTCTGTTCAATTGGCCATCTAGCTCTGCGGCTATGTGGCTTTCAAAACGCCTCATTGTCTGCCAAAATGCCTGCTTGTAGTGTGGACTGATGATTACGGGCTATTACGGAAGGAATCGGGGCTGTTTCATAGGCAAAAACCCACAAATGGTCATTCTCTATTTACACAGAGAAATTGAATACACAGGAAAATTCACCCAAACATGGTCTATCGGACTTCAAAAATCATTAGTTCCACCCTATATTGCATTGGGTCCGCCTTTTAAATCGCTTATCGCATCCCCACCGTTGATCTAGGAGATCTAGATCCAACGGTGGTGGTTCATTTCGGGTGGCTCTTTCATATGGGGGTTAACCACCTGATAAGAGCGGTTTTCTCTCTCCAAGGCTAGGACACGTTGCAGCCAGTGTATGGGCTCGGGCAGAGCCCCGCCCAAACCAATTCCCACCTTCGGTCCTCCTGAAATCCTGCCTGTTTTGTGATTTCCCTTTATATTTGAAAATACATAAAAACGTGAAATCCCACTCATATCGGACTTGAAACAATATTCAACAGTGTTAATAAACCCTTTCGGGTCCGTAATATCGCATCAGCACTTTATCCTTTGTATTTCGTTCATTTAACGAAAATCGCGATTTACATTGAAAAAGTCCTTTTACCGGACTTGAAATTATATCAAATCTCGTTTATAATGTTATCGGGTCCGGCTATTTTATTAGCATCGGGGGTCATCGATCACCGATCCACCAATATCAGCAATCGTAGTCGCAAGTCGCACGGCCCAGGGATCCTTCCCTTTTGGGATCGCCGACAACGATCTGCTGATATCGCAATCACACTTTGCCTTATGGGTGCATATGCCTACATCCGACCCGATCCGCTGATTCGATCATCAGAGATTGCTGATGAGGGGTCCCTTCTGCCTGACCTTAATTCCCCCGCTTTGCCTTATGCGATGCGATTTTCTTCATAAAGCCTTTTAGGCCATTTTTTTGAAGCTTTGCCTCTTTTTCTAAAGAACCAAGGGCATCTTCTTTCCGCGATAACTTCTACATACTAAGTCCATTTTTGCCCATTCAAGTTGTAGCAGATTCAAAAAAAGACGATCTTTTCAATGGGGCTATTTCCGAGAGCAACCTGCAACTTTCATTTTCCTTTGATTTACAAAGGATTTGTGCCATTTGGCACCTTTTATCTCTTATATGAAGTCTTTTAGACTTAGAGGTTTATTCAGGATCCATTTTTGGATCACGCCTTCCCACTAAAGAAATTTTGGTCTCCAAAAGACTAATATACGGATCTGAACAATAAATGAGAGTGACTCACCCTCCTCTTTCAGCCTCCCTACACTTGCCTTGCATAGTGCCTTTAACCAAAGTTTCTGACCACTTCCCTTCTTGGATGGGCTGGTCTTCTTGGGAAGAACTGTCTTCCTTCTTGCCTTCATGCAAAACTTCTACTGAAATGGTCATAGAAGGTGGTTTTAAATTTTCTACCTTGATCATTGATCCAAGGTGGCTCAAACCAATGTGAAGTCATCTGCTCCACAAAACTTTCATTTGTACCTGTTTGAAAAGTTGTCAACAACAATGGTTAACAAAAACAGAAACACAGACAACAACTGGATGGCTTAAACTCCTGATTCAACAAAAGAAACAGATTTCACATCTTGTGAACACCTCCATGTCTTACATTTGCATACAAATGATGGACTAGATACCAAGCCCACAAAACATGCCTTTAGACAAATGGCCCTTCAAGTCAAGCATGTAGAAAAAGATCATTAGGACTCTTTTCCAAAAGATGAAACACTTCATCATTATCTCCATTTGGAGACCAGGTTAACTTCTTCCAAGTCATAATGGCACCACATGCATGTCAAAGCAATCAACCCTACAATTTAATTACACATACATATTCAAAAACAAGGAAATCATCAACATCCCTGTGTTCATGCATCTCCTGCTCATGCATGCATTTCATACTTCAACTTTCACTTAAGCACACTGTACTTTCAAAGCTGAATTGAAATATAATGTAGATGCATCAATAGACATGATCTTAATCGGATAAGAACTCTACCCATTTATTACCAATCCCTTTCAAAGGTACTACCTTTGTCTGCACATCAGCATCATCATGTGAATCATCCTGAGACACATCATTCATGGAATCTTCCTTTCCATTTCTACCATCTTCTCTTTCCACTTTCTTCAGCTTTTGTGGAAGAATTGCTGGATTCAGAGTCCAACATTTTGTAGCAAGATGTCCTTGCTTATGACAGCAAGTGTACTGCATGTGCACCCTCTTGACAACATGATTTGCCTTGTCCAATGGACCTTTGGCTTCTTGCTTCTTTTCCTTCTTCTGCTTCCTGTATGTGGCCATTCTCTTCCAACATCTAGAAACATTATGGTTATTCGAACCACAAAAGGAACAAGCAATTGTTTCTCCATATCTATGTGGAAATTTATCATGCTTTGCAAAATCAAAAGGAATATGTTTAGAAATAGATTGATACCTTTCTCTTTCACCTTTATTGCCTTCCTGAGGAGGTGAATCAAATGAAGAAGTGGCTCCCTTTGGGACACCATCAATCTCTTAATGTTGTTGGATTTTTCCCCAACTCTCTGGTTCAAGTGTGTGCTTCTCAACACCTGCATCCTACAAATGATGTTTCAAGCTATTGCATTCCTCCTTAATACAATCTTCACACTCTGTAATGCAACCCCTTCTTGGAGCTGTTTCAATGGCCTTCATGGTAGCTTTGGAACACTTTCCATAAGACTATCCATAGCCAAGACCCAAATACTTAGGCCTTTCCTTAACCATTATTGGTTCAACAATACCTTGTGCATGCTTTCCCAAGCCTCTTCCTTCATAGCCCATCTTGGACATTAGCTTGGAACCTATGCCTTTAGTATGTTTTTCAAAAGAACCAATATAAGCATTCTTAGAGGAATTTGAAGACAAACTGGAATGGTTTACCTCTTCTTCAAGCCAATACTTGATTAAGGCTTCTTGGGCAACAAAGAGCTGTGTCTCCAACTCATGCATCCTTTCGAGGTTCATATTTGCAATATGAAGTTGCTTCTCCATTTCCTGCAATTTGTCAAAAAGAAACTGCTTCTCTTCCTTCCATTCTCATACATTTCTCTCACCATTTCCATCATTGTGGACAAATCTTGCTTCATGTCTTCATCAAAGAGTCTTGTGATGAAGAAAGAAGAATTCGAGGACACATTTGTAGAAGTTGTCATTATGCTAATGACTTCTTCTTTCTTCTTGTCCTTGCTGCACTGAGCTATCTATAGCTTGCTATTCACCTCTGCAAACTTAAACAATAGTCAGTCTGCAAAACAGGCATACAATCAACCTTTGACTATTTAAACACCTTTTAGACAAGCAGTCTTTGCTCTGTCAATCAAGCATGCTGATATAACCTTCTTTGAAGGTGAGTTCAATGAAACTTAAGCTTTGATACCACCTGATCTAAAAATGGGGCACTTAGGCTTCTTGTTCAACTTACAAGAACCTCTCCCACTCCCAAAGCTTTAAATATTCCCAAGTCTTACTGATTAACCAATGTGGAATTAATAAGTGCTTTATATTAAGGTGTATGCTAGTATTTGTTTTAAACTGTTCAGGCGCTATAAATTAATGTGTTGAAACTAATATATAAATACATATAACAATAAATAATGCAGTAGTAAAACAAACACATAAGACAACAATTTAACTTGGAGTTCACCCAAACTCTTGGGCTATGTCTCCTTGAGCTCTAGTCAACTTGACTAGGCTCTCTGGGATTATGGCAGGTCCTTTTACAAGCTCTTGGCTCAACTCCACTGTTTTACACAAGAAAAATGGGCTTAGAACACCATCTCTCCCTAACTCTTGATGCTCTCGGCTTTCTGGCTCTCGGATCTGGCTCTGGCTCTCAACTCTGGCTTTGGCTCTTGGCTCTGGCTCTTCACGTTGGCTCTTGGCTCTGGCTCTAGCTCTTGGCTCTAGCTATAGGTTTTCACTTGACCTCCAAGTGACTCCCTTGGCTACTCTGCGTAGTAGCTTTCCGCTCTCTCTGCTCTCTCAGCTTTTCAACTACTTTCAACATTCCGCTCTCCCTCAATTGAGCTCTCTGGGCTCATTTAAGGAATTTTCCTGGCTTTTCGGCTTCCTCTGTTGTTTCCCTATGTTTAATCATTCTCCTGCAACTCTGTGGCTTCTTTTCATTGTCTGTTCCACTGGCCATCTAGCTCTGTGGCTTTGTGGCTTTCAAAACGCGTCATCGTTTGCCAAAACACCTACTTGTAGCGTGGACTGATGATTAGGGGTTGTTATAGAAGGAATCGAGGCCGTTTCATAGGCAAAAACCCACAAATGGTCGTTCTCTGTTTACATAGAGAAATACATGAATACACAGGAAAATATGCCCAAACGCGGTATATCAGACTTAAAAAATCATTCGTTCTGCCCTATATTGCATTGGGTCCACCTTTTAAATTGCTTATCGCATCCCCACCGTTGATCTGGGAGATCTAGATCCAACGGTGGTGGTTCATTTCTGGCGGCTCTTTCATACGGGGGTTAACCACCTGATAAGAGTGGTTTTCTCTCTCCAAGGTTAAGACACATGGTAGCTAGTGTATGGGCTCGGGCGAAGCCCGGCCCAAACCACTTCCCACCTTCGGTCCTCCTGAAATCCTACCTGTTTTGTGATTTACCTTTATATTTGAAAATACATAAAAACATGAAATCCTGCTCATATTGGACTTGAAACAGTATTCAATAGTTTTAATAAACCCTTTCGGGGCCGTAATATCTCATCGGTGCTTTATCCTTTGTATTTCTTTTATTTAACGAAAATCGTGATTTACATTGAAAAAGTCCTTTTACCGGACTTGAAATTATTTCAAATCTCGTTTATAATGTTATCGGGTCTGATTGTTTTATTGGCATCAGGGGTCATCAAACGCCAATCCACCGATATCGGTGATCGCAGTTGCAAGTCGCACGCCCAGGGGTCCTTCCCTTTTGGGATCGCCGACAACGATCCGTCGATATTGCAATCGCACTCACATTAGCCAAGGGCCTTTGCCTTATGGGTGCATATGCCTGCCTCCGACCCAATCCGCCAATCCGATCATCGGAGAAATCTGATCGGGGGTCCCTTCCGCCTGACCTTAAGTCCTCCTCTTTTCCTTATGCGATGCGATTTTCTTCATAAAGCCTTTCAGGCCATTTTTTGGAAGATTTTCCTCATTTTCTAAATAACCAAGGGCATCTTCTTTCCGCGATAACTTCTGCATACTAAGTCCATTTTTTCCCATTCAAGTTATAGCAGATTCAGAATGAGATGATCTCTGCAATGGGGCTATTTCTGACAATAGCCTACAACTTTCATTTTCCTCTGATATACAAAGGATTTGTGCCATTTGGCACCTTTTGCCTCTTATATGAAGTCTTTTAGACTTAGAGGTTTATTCAGGATCCATTTTTGGATCACAGAGTCTGGGCTGAGGTTGGCCAAACTCATCGACGGGCAACTGAAAGTGAATGTGAGTGCGAATGCATGTTGAATCGGCAACCATTCATGGAAAACAATTTCATGCATGTGACAGTAGTGAGATGTTGACGAAAACTGAAACAATGCTAGGACAAGCTAATGTACATGTAAACGACAGCAATCACTCAAATAAATCAATCAAACAGTACTCACACAAGTGAAAACACAAAAAGTGACAGAAAGCAACACAAGGCATGGGAAGCGAGCTTACTCCAAAACAGTTGAGCTGCATGTGCCAACAGCTCGTAGATGTGATGTGGGATGTTAGAGATGCAAGGTTGATGTGATGAACAAGCTCTACAGCATCCGATTGATGAGTTTTGGTAACATCAAGGTTGTTGTTGTACCTTAAGAAACCAATTTCTTAGTTGTAGAGAATTTGTGCTTAAGACATTAATAAATATTATTTACTGTCACTTATTGTTTGTTGTGTTCTCAAATGAAGGACCTGGAAAACTTGGTCTTTAACCCTTAATACATGTATGACTGGAACATCTTAGAATGCCATTTGTTGCTAGATATAAATGATGAATGAAGAAAGCTTGAAGCAGAAGTTAAAGATAATACACTGGTTTTTCACAGAAACTACTATCTGTAACTTAGAAGAATTATGAAAATGAGAACTGAATCATAGACAATATGCTACTTAACAGAGAAACTACTATCTGTGACTCTTGGAGAAGTTAAAGATAATATGCTGATCTTTCACAGAAACTATTATCTTTAACTTAGAAAGGATGGTGGAAACTTCAAGTATAGGAGGGCTCTTTTAAGGAATTTTAACTTTATCTACATAAGCAAATAAAGACCTGTAGATTCATTACTATGCTTGAAAGAAGAAAACATAACATGACACGTGACAAAGAAGGTTACAAAATTATACCCAACAACTCATGGAAACTTTTGGTTCTTTCATTAATCAATGATGATATGAGGAATATAGTGGCCTAGTCTCCGGGTTCTCCAAAATTCCAACAACCAACCCTTTACAATTCCCCTTTAGGCTTTTATTTCTTCTATCAAATCAGTTTTGGAAACTAATTTCTTGAAACAGCTAATAAAATGCTTTATAACAGTTACAAAACTATTTTCTATTTGAGATTATTCAACTTTATTACATATAAAATATTGAAACTCTAAAACTGCACCAAAAGCTTTGAAAGGGGACTGCATATATGTCGAGAGTATTCTTATTGGTGAAAATACAAATAAACCCAACCAATCACCTTTTCTTTATATTCGTTTCAAACATTGATTCTTCCCTTTACACAGCGAAATTGACACAAAGTGGAATTCAAAAGAATTAACTCTGTTTCATAACCGATCGGATCTGCCCATCCAATGTTCCATTGACTTCTCATCACAAATTGCAATCAGCTCTCTCAAATGTTATATTGACCCAATCCTTTACAACTTGCGATATGACGAACACGTTGAAGTTATAGAACATGGTATAAAAACTATCGGGTCCGGAATCTTTATTGCAGATCGCAATCGGCGAATGAACCAATACATATGCATTCGGCATTTTACGGACCTGCCATAATTATAAAACACAATATACATGTTTTTGGGTCTAGCCATCGCAATCGCAATCGGCGGAATCAACATTTATAGCCCTGTGGTGTGACGGACCCACCGGGACTTTACAATATAATATATATATGTTTCAGGTCTGGCTTTACCATCGCTTATTGCAATCAATGCTTTCAATTGTTATATTAATATAAACCTTTACAATCCATGATAGGATGGATGCGCCGGAAGAATTAAACATAATACATATGTAACATCGGGTCCGGCCTATCGCATATCGCAATCGGCAGAACCCAACCTATATATATAAGGCGCTCTGTGTTATTGCGGACCCGCTGGAATTATAAATGTAATATATATATTTTTGGGTCTGTCATTGAAAATCACGATCGGAGGAACCCATATGCATGTATATGAGGGACTTTACTATACAATGGACCTGTCAGAACTTTACAACATAGTATATATATGTTTCGGGTCCGCCTATCGCAAATCGCAATCAGCGGAACCCAACGTACATAGCTCTGTGGTGCAGCGGACCTGACGAACTTTATAAAGTGTAATATATATATTTCAGGTCCAGACCTTTAACTTTAACACTTGTTCCCTTTGCAAATCCAATATATTTCTTTGTTTCTTTCTTGTTTCAATATTCACATATATATATATATATATATATATATATATATATATATATATATATATATATATATATATATATATATATATAATGGGACTCGCTCCATATAACTATTTATATTGTGATTTGACTTGATCACATGGGCCGATTCTTTAACAATTGTTTCCTTTGTGATTCTAATATATAATAAATAAAATGCTCCATTTCTTTTAGACTTTGCGGATAAGAGAGCCTCATCAAGGTTGAACCCTTACAATGATTTTAAGACCACACATTGTGATAAAAATGAATAATAAGCTTAAACACAATATAAGCTACAACATCTGGCTCCAACTGGTGTTAGTGCTTTTGCCACAAAAGCACTAATAACCGTAGATTAGTGCCTTATCCATTGGGCATGGAGTCATCTATTGCTTCGCCAAGATTAACTGTGTGAAAATTTTGTACAGTGATCTCATGCCAATATCTGCAGTGATAAGATGCTTGCACTTTGATAGCAAAATATTGAGAATCATAGATCAGTAGCCTTAGTTGGGTATGGAGTCCAAAACCGTGAAAACCCTAAAATTTGACAAACTGGGACCTGACAATCTTGAAGTCTGAAGCCTCTGCAAACTAGTTTCTAACTGGGAAAGTCACCCTTATTCATCAACTAATGATTAAACTGAAGAACTGCAACTGGAAAACCAAATGCTTAACACCTGAGCTTATTTATATACAAGTTCCTACATATGTACATGATCGATTTCCATCAGGTGAAGTCAATCTTCCAATGGTACCAGGTTAGCATTTGGGTGCTTAATCTAGAACCATTCTGCCAGTGAATCTTGAAAATGCAGTTCATCCTGAACAAAAAAATAAATTATGCATAAAGCAGCTCACAACGAAAATTAAGAGTATATCCACAAAATGATATGTGTATACTATTGATAAATTCTTCCATGTAATCTACCACAGGATCTTCAAAAGTATGAGAAAAAATATGTTCTTGAGGTTCCTGCTCAATTGAACCTTCTGTTGGGATAATATGTTCAACAGAATAATCAGCAACATCTTTAAGAAAATGATCCATGTCACTTTCATGTCTCCACTTTTCATCTTTAAGCTTTGATTAGGTAATCTGTCTGAAATATCTGGACCCTAGAAGTCCAGTAGTTGATGTTCACATCAATGGCACCATGATCCCACATACCTTGATTGATCTGGGAGCTACCATTAATTTGATGACAAAGGACACCATGCTCAAACTTAACCTCCAGGGCTCCTTAAGGAACACCACGATAGTACTACAGCTAGCAGACCGCTCCACCGTGACCCCTAAAGGGATTGTGGAAGATGTGATGGTCTCCATTGATTATTGGGAGTACCCTACTGATTTCTTAGTTCTCCAGCCGAAGGCAAAGCTCACTGGGTATCCTCTCATCCTGGGAAGACCCTGGTTGGCTATTGCGATGCCTACATCAGCTGTTGGGCTGGGAACATGACCATCAAGAACAGGCATATGTCCAAACAGTTAATCCTATACCCTCCTGCCCAGCCCTTGCTAGAACATGATCTACCTCTCTGGTTGGAGGAGGAGGACGAGGATGAAGTCTATTCTGCACCACTTTGTGCATTAGAAACCGCCATGGGGGGGAAACCGCAAGATGAGGATGATATCATTGAAAATTTAATTCAGAATCCATCCCCCAGTACCTTTCCATTGGAAGATATAGTGAAAGAAACCCAAAAAAATCCCTTAACTGATCTCTGAGTGGCTGACCCGACCTCTCTCCATGTTAATAATATAGAGTTCGTCCCAGACAGAACCTTGAAAATCAATCCATCCCTGTCCACTTCCCAAGAGAAGGAGCTGTGCAACTTATTGAGAAAACATTTAGATGCCTTCGCCTGGAGTTATAAGGAGATGAAGGGAGTGCACCCTTCAGTATGTATTCATCATATATACATTAAGGAAGATTGCAAACCAGTCAGGCAGCCTCAAAAGAGGATGAATCCAGCACTTAAAGACATTGTTAAGGAAGAATTGCAAAAATTACTTGATGCAAGATTCATCTACCCCATCTCTGACAGTGAATGGGTCTCTCCTTTGGTGCTAGTGCCAAAGAAAAATGGCAAGTGGAAAATCTGTGTTGACTATCGGGAGTTGAACAAAGCCACTAAAAAGGACCATTTTCCTTTGCCTTTCATAGATCAAGTGTTAGATGGTCTGGCGGGGAAAAAGTTTTTCTCCTTCCTTGATGGGTTTAGTGGGTACAATGAGATTCAAATCAGCCTGGAAGACCAAGATAAGACCACTTTCACTTGTCCTTGGGGTACCTTTGCATACCGGGTCCTTCCTTTCGGTTTTTGTAACGCTCCAGCCACTTTCCAGAGAGCAGTACTGAGTATATTTTCTGAACTGGTTTATGATGCAGTGGAAATATATATGGATGGTTTTACTCCTTATGATTCTAAATTTCAGGAAGCTTTATCTAACCTAGGAAAAATTTTGGACAAGTGTATTGAAATGAATCTTTCCCTCAGTCCGGAAAAATGTGAATTTTTTATGACTGAAGGGACCGTGCTAGGTCATGCAATATCTCAACAAGGATTGCAGGTGGACCCCAACAAAGTTGCCATCATCCAAAGGGTCCCACCTCCTCAAAAGGTGAGAGATGTCAAAAGTTTCCTAGGCTTAGCTAGATATTACAGAAGATTCATTAAAGATTTCAGTAAGTTAGCCTCTCCGTTGTTTGGTCTTTTAGGAAAAGATGTCAAATTCATTTGGTCAGAAAACTGTCAAGAAGCCTTAGATACCTTGAAGAGTAAACTTGTTACTACCACAATTTTGAGAGGCCCAAACTAGGCCCTACCTTTCGATATACTTTATAAGCAAAAATTTGTCAAAGGCAGAATTGAACTATATGGTAACCAAGAAGGAACTCCTAGTTGTAGAGCATTCCTTAAACAAATTCAGACATTATATCACAGGCTATCAAACCTTTGTGCACACTGATCATGCTGCAATTAGATATTTAATGAACAAACCGGATGTAAATGCTCGCATTATTAGATGGTTGCTTTTACTGCAGCAATTTGATTTGACCATTGTTGATAAGCTTGGTAAAGAAAATGTTGTTGCTGACTTTTTGTCTAGAGTAAATTTTCCTGCAGGTGAAGAAGGAATGGTGGATGATCAAATGCCAAATGAACACCTGTTTTCTATCTCAGTACTCTCTACATGGTTTTCTGATATAGCCAACTACTTGTTTTCAGCACAGTTTCCACCACACCTGTCCTCAAAGGAGAAGAGCAAGATCGTGAGGAAAAGCACCCCTTTCACCTGGATTAGGGGCAATCTCTTCAAACTTGGCCCAGATCAGATCTTGAGAAGATGTGTCAGGGAGGAGGAAGTTTTTGACATTCTCCTGACTTGTCATGATGGGCCTTGTGGAGGTCATTTTGCAGCAAAGAGGACTGCCTTCAAAATATTGTAAGCAGGCTACTATTGGCCCACTCTTCATCAAGATGTGAGGAGATACACCAGCCAATGTGATCGGTGTCAAAGGATGGGGAAACCTACTCCAAAGGATGAGATGCCCATGCAACCTCAAGTGACCTTTGAGCCATTTAAGAAGTGGGGCATGGACTTTGTGGGTCCTATGAACCCTCCTTCAAAACAGAAGCAATACATCATTGTGTCAACCGATTACCTGACAAAGTGGGTAGAAACAAAAGCAATCAAAGCAGCAACAGAGGAAAAAGTAGCTAAGTTCTTGAGAGAAAACATATTTTATAAGTTTGAGTATCCAAGAGAATTGGTCATAGATCAAGGCAGTCAGTTCACTTCCAATTTGATTGAAGACTTGCTCACACATCATAAAATCAAGCACAGGACTTCCAACCCTTACCATCCATAAGCCAATGGGCAGGTGGAAGTCACTAATAGGGCTTTGGAAGGAATTCTGACCAAGGTAGTGAGCAGCAGTAGGAAAGATTGGGCGGACAGATTAGTTGAGGCCACCTGGGCCTACAACACAACATGGAAGACCACCACAGGGTTCACACCCTATGAACTGGTCTATGGGAAGAAGGCTTTACTGTCAATAGAATTTGAATTCAATACACTAAGGATGGTAGCTCAGCTGGACCTAGACTTCATCCATGCACATAAGGAGAGACTACTCCAGCTCAATGGATTGGATGAACAAAGATTGTAGGCCCTTCTCCACACAGAGGTAGTTCAGCTTTAGAGGAAGATATGGCATGACAAAAATATCAAGGAGAAGCAATTCCAAGAGGGAGATTGGGAACTTCTCTATGATTCAAGGTATAAAGACTTCAAAGGCAAGCTGAGGACAAGATGGCTGGGACCCTACACTGTGGAAAAATGCAATGACAATGGTTCAATTCTGATCAAAACCATTGATGAGGAAGCCATCCCCATGCTTGTCAATGGACATAGGTTGAAAATTTATAAGAAGCCCCTCTCCAAGCAAGAGTTCATTGAAGATATGAATAAGAGAGTGATGGTAGTGGAGCATGTCTCATCCTCCACACACTGAAGAAACAGAAAAAATGAAAAAAAAAAAAAAGGACTCAAGTGAAAACCTCCATGAGGCGCTTGAGTCCCATCATTGGGTTGAAAACCTCTTCTGATGTGGCCCAATGATGCCAAAAAAAACAAAAAGAAAGAAAGAGAAAAGAAAAAGGAATAAGATCCCTGGGTGAAAACCTCCCTTGGATGCGCCCAGGGCAAGCAATCAAGGTGAAAACCTCCTTGAGGCATCCCAGTTTTCTTTCAAAAAAAAAAAAACAGAGAAAAGAAGAAAAAGAAAATTGAATTTTAATGTGCATTACAGGTTGCAGCAGGACCACAGGGAGCAAGATAAGATGCCACAAAGCCTATTTCATCTCCTACACACTCTTCTCCATCATTTCTGACCTTTCTTCCACCTCACTATGTTTTTTTCCGGAAACTGTGTGTTCTACAAGAGGCCCTGTGTTTTCTACAAGAGGCTCCTGTAGGAATCACAGAGAGCCAGAAATGGTTCCAAAAAGTAGTTTGATGGGCTGGGAAGATTCATGAAGAGCATGTAAACCATCCTACAACTATCAACCCTCCTTTCCATCCATTTCACACTTGCATCACATCATCATCATCATTTTTTCCTTCCTGTCACAAAAAAACACAGAAACCCAGTTTTTAGAAAAAACAAAAAATAAAGGAAGCAACACCTCAAATCTCACCTGCAGCTTGCCTAGTATCTCTCCATATCCATCAGTATCTCTGGCATCATCCTCACAGCTCCCAGCATAAAAAATCAGCTAAAATTTTAAAGGGAGAAGCAGCGACAGGAGCTCCTATAGGAATTCTGGTAGCATCTGATCCCATTAAAATCAAGCCACAACAGCAAAAGAAGTGCAACCATGGGTTTGAAGGAGACATATGAAGTTAGTTCCAGCCAAAGGATACCTACACAAGACAAACAACCACACATCAGATAGAAAAGAGCATCCAACAAAGGACATACAGGGATGCAACAAAGGAAATACAAGCATGCAGCAACAAAAGGAGCCAAAATACCTCACAGCACATACATTCGACTTACAGGTAAGTGACTAACCCGCTCCTCTATTGCATTTGTGTAATTGAAAGATATGCATAAGCAAATGAGATGGTTAGGCTTGAGCGAGAAAAGGTGGCCATTTAACTGGGCCACCTTCATCCAATTGACTGCACTCATCCGAAGATGCCACCACGCGTGCACATAGTCAACTCAGAGAAAGATCCCAAGGACAGGTAGTGGAGGGTATGAAAACTCCAATGTAATGATGAGAGGTGATTGCGGGAAGAAACCATGATGACAAGGCAACTAGGGACCAATGGTCCAAATATGGCAACGTACATTTTTGCCAGCTCACCCCATCACCGGAAATATCTAAAATAAGAAATAAGTACTCCTCCTCGAAACTCCTTCACCACCTTTTCTTTCATTCCATCCTCGTCCACTTAGCTACAACAAGCTCCTTGTCACCCCACAGCCTCAAAACCATCATTCTCCATCGCTCTCATTCATCCTCCTGCTATCGGTGTTCTACAGGAGCACCTACAGGCAGTTCTACGGGAGGGGCAGTGAATTGTTTTTAAGGAGAAAACATGGGTTTTTTGCTCGATTTCTGGCTTGAGGAAGTAGGTTCCATGCATACCCACCTTGATTATCAATATGTGTAAGGAATGATATCATTTTTAAGGAGGAATTGATTCCATAGAAGAAGGGGAATTGCATAAAAAAAATTGCCTGTTTTCTTAAAAAAACACAGTTTTCCAATGTTTTCCTGTTTTCTTCAAAATTCTTGTCTCCACCTCTACATTGGGTGTTCAAAAGGGGTATAAGCACAATGACAAGAGGATTCATGAGGAAGGATCCCACCAATTCAACCAGGCTCCATGAACATCCCCAAGTAGTAGCTAGATTCACCAAGGAAAATTGGATGTCATTTTTTGAGAAATTCCGAGGGTTTGATGACGAAGTTGCTTGGGAATTTTCCCTTTATTTAGTCCCTCACTCAAGGACCCATGCCACTTGTTAGAGTCGGTCTGGTCAGTCCTCCGTCAGAGATCAAAACTCTTTATGCATTTCACTTTTAGGTGTCCCGCTCCATTCACTCAGCTGCATTCTGCTAGGGGCATGCCATAATCTGACGGAAAAGGTCATGCTAGTAATTTCCCCATGTCTGGCTCCTGCTGGCTTTGGTCCTTTGTCAATGATCACCAAAGTCCATGACAGTCAAGGTCTGGTCCTTTAATGGACAAAAGTCATTTTTGATCATTAGGTCTAGGAATTAATCAATTTGGTCTTTAAATATGTCCAGTAAAGCCATGCAGGCCAGAGTGATGCCCTTACAAAGTAATGATTCAGAGAGTTTCATCGTCATACTGATAAACTGCGACTGTTCTTCAAAACTCTGTTTTGAGGAAAAGTCAAACAGTGTCATTGGTGATAAAATTTCCAAAAAAGTCTTCAGTTGATTTCTTCAGGTGCAATCATGGTTTCCGTGGCCAAATGGCCTGCCATGCAATCCCTGCAAAGAGTGCCGAAAATTTCATCATTTGAGCTAAAATTTCAAAGGGAAAGTGAAAATCAGTGTTGCTTTAAATAAGGGAAAAAGTGTCAAAACATAACATTAGAAAAATGGGTTTTTGAAAAGCAAAGATTTAACCCATGACTTTCAAGTCTTTAAATATAATTTTCCACCAAAATCAAAGTCATTGTGCAAACCAAGTGCTTGGGGAAACATTTCAAACTGTTTGAGTGTGCATCGTGCATTTTAGAGCAAGATTGGAGGCGATTTCAGGGCGCGGCGCATATAGACAGGGGCGCGGTGCACACAGAGGGCACGGCGCACACAGAGCCGGCCCACAGTGTATTTTTCTAACTGGCGCGGTGCACACCCAGGGCACGGCGCACTGGGTTTTGCGCGCGGCGCACACAGACAAAGCGCTCAGAACCTTGCCAAACTTCCTCAAATCTTTTGTGAAGCCCACCAAATTGCAAGGTAGGCTCTATAACATCACTTGTTTATCAAAGTTCATAAATGATATGGTGGTTTTATGCCTATGATTGAATGCAACAAAAACTCATAAAACCAACCACAAGAAAATACCAAAAAGTCATTGTTGCTAGGGTTGTATAAGTGTGGTGTTGATGCCAAGGTTCCATTTTCCTTCCTTACCATTTTTCCTTATCCCCCTATGCTATTGTTTCCTATTCCCACTACCCTAAAATACTACCAAACTCATATTCCTTATCCCTCCACTATTTGGTCAATACAAACACCAAACCCTACCTCATTAAAACCCCAAAAAACCTACCCTATCAAATACCCAAACCCCGTACATATCCCTAAACAAATTTCTCCCCATAACCCATATTCCCATCACATTACTCCCCTCCTAATACTCCCTTTGTTTCATTGTTCCCCTTGGTGGCAGATATCACAAAAAAAACACCCAGCTTCACCATCATCAAAGGGTAGCCTAAGTACAGTACATAAACAGCAGTCATGGCATCCGAGGGTTCATTAGAGTATGAGGTGGAAACTCACAGTGATACAGCTTCAGGAGAATAGGCTCCCAGGAGACATCACAAGAGTGGCAAACATGTTAGGGATGAGCCAAACACCCTCACTGAATTGCAGGCATGCCCTCTTGCTATGTCATGTTTCCAACACCTAGCATGTTTTGAATTTTGTCAAAGGGTGGCTATTGTTAGAGTTCATCATGAGTTGGCCTGTCTTTTTGTGCTTCATCTACATGGAGGTCAGTCTATCTTGGCCGGGGTCACCTTCACATTGACACCGGAAACTATCTCAGTGGCAATAGGCATACCAAATGTTGGAGAACAGTGGCATAAGAAGAAGAAGGTGGATAGGCAATACTATCAGCCTTACATTAAGGCCAGTTGTTTGAGGCAGCTCACAAGAGTCTTCCCATTCAGATATTTGAAAGATGAGTATGCTCCTCTCATGAAATTGATCATGAAGTACTTCAGTTGTGAGGGGAGGTTCTCTCACCTATATGCCTATCACATCAGGTTGCTCATGCACTCTACCAGGGTGCGGATGATGAACCTCCCATTTTTCATTTGCAAGAACATAGAGAGGATGAACAATTTCATGCAGCATAAGACCCCTCAGCAGTAGCTTAACAGTGTTTATCACTTTGCTCTTATCCGGATTTTGGTGGATCATCATTTGGGATTGCAGGGCATTGCTTGGGAGGACTTCATCTCTCGTGACTTCTTCAGCACTCCACAGGAAGTATCAGAGGCAGAGCATGAGATAGGTGGTCCTTCTCATCAGTATGAGCGCCATGAGACCGCTACTATGCCAGTATTCATCACCTATCATAGAGGCAGTAGACATTTGTTTGCAGCGGCAAAGCGAGTGTTATCTCCACCCGGGGTGGAAGGGGCCTCACTTCCTACATCAACGACATAGGAATAGGACAGAGGTAAGGAGCCAATCATGATGAGGGGCCTTCAGGTGAGCCATCAGGTGAACGAGAAACAGAATTCGTTCTCCTTCATGATGATGAGATAGATACAGAATCGACAAATGCAAAGCTTAGAGAGATCATCCAGGAGAAGCAGTCAAATATTGAGGCCTTATCCCTTGACTTGGAGAGGGCTAAGTGGAACATGAAATACCTGGAGTAGAGGAACAAACACCTGGAGGATCATCAGGCGATTATGGAGCTACGAAACATTCGTGAGCATCACCAAGCTGCACAAAGGAGAAGAGTTGAGCTCACATCATTGGAGCAAGAGATCAATGAGGATCGGGAGGCCAATCTCGAGAGAGTTAACATGAACTTGGAGATTCTTCTAGACAAGGCTGACAAGGACCATGCCTTACTGAGACACATGGCCTTCCATTACAGTGCACGAAATATGAGTGCAAAGGCCCGGATAAAGAGCTTGAAGGCAAACTTGAGCAAAGCAGCAAAAGAGGCAAAAGAGGCAAAAGAGAAAGATCGGCTTCGAATCTTGGCTGAAGCTTCCTTGGCATAGCATAGCACTTCATAGAGGACCTCCAGCCCAAATTTCAAGAAATTTTGGGAAATTTTGGTCACATGACAAATTTTTGGGCAAAACATAGGTTTTTTCTCCCTGTGCGCGCGGCGCAAAAAATTGGGAGCTCCAAATGAAGAATGGTTTGTATTTTTGGATTCAGCATGAAAAATCACGACTACTGGTGCTTGGACAAGAAATTCAGGCAAGATCTGAGTCTCCAGGAGGTCAAAAACACCCAAAAAATGACCTCTCTGCCCCTATTTTGACACACAGGAAGCAGTCTTGGGAGAATGAAGATTTGGAGGGGAAAATGAGCACCAAATTCAGAAATTCCACATGGGTTAGAAAGTAGACAGGATAGGATTTCCAACAAGAACACTTGGGAACATTTTGGACTCCTGCAAGTGCCTCAAAACAGGCTCCAAAGTGGCACGGTGCATATAGGAAAAAAGCCCAATTTTACCTCCATTTCGCGAAACTTCGATTCGCGACTTCTCCAAGTGGACCTACTCATCTACATTTCAATTTTTTGGCACCTACGGCGGAATTTAAAGTATTTTCACTCCAGATTGGCTTTTATCCAAGTGGCAAAGGAAGGCAAACGGTCACCCAAGCCATTTGTCGTGTTTGTAACGCTGCAGCTATAGCTAATGGTTGGCTTTCCACTTCCATTTTGTAATGATTTGAGTAACTCCCCAACCCCTGGACGTTCTATCTCTTCATGGCACATTCTATATATTGTATGAAAACTATTTGCAAAGGGTTGGTTAGCTTGTAACTTCTGGGAGACTGTGGGAAAGAAACTCAGTTTCTTCACTGTATATTTTTGACAGATAATTAATGAAAGGCAGCCGCTCTGTTTCATGAGATTCATGTGGTTGTGAGTATAATAAATGTGTCTCTTATGTTTCATATGTATTTTGTAATGTTCATATTTCAATTCATATTCATTTCCAGTGAAATTTTCTGAGTTAGATAAGGTAGAATTCAATTTTATTGCTCTGCCTGTGGGAAAATTTCATGTTCAGTGTTCTTCTTCTGTTGAAAAGGATTCATGTACTTATGCCCTTTTCACTCTCCTAAGAAATCTCTCCATTCAACGTTATTTCGAACTAAATCGCTACACTTTCCGCTTGTCTTGCCTCACGGAGTAATCTGTGCCTTTGTATTAAATTCTTTGTTCATTGCTATCGTTGGTCCCATAACACCCTAGAAGCTCAGTCAATCATAAAAATCGTTTCGTGTATCCATATTCACTTACTAGCCTAAGATCAATATTTCACTATAAGTCATCTCAGACCATTCCGTTTACTTATTCGCTGAGCGTGACTCGGAGAGAGCCCTCTCCTGTTTTGGTAGGGCTAGCTACCAGACTGAGCATGGTTTGTGGTTACCCTGAATTTTGCCTTCCTTCAGCCTAAGGCAGATTTAGGTGCTAACACCACTGTCACTTTTAGAGGACTTTCCATGGAAATCACCCCAGAATTTATCAGTAGGGTTACCACCCTTCCTCTTGGATTGCCTTAGAGCAAGGATGAAAAACTTATTGGACAGGCTGCCAAGAAAAACTTCTTCCAAAACAATGAACATCCTATAGAAGACAAAAATGGCATTAGAAGGACAAGCATGCCCTACCCTTGGGATGAGGTCAGTTACCAAATCATCAAATATATTTCCTATGAAGGGAGGTATAGCATAGTCTATGGCTACCATTTTAGAATCCTCCATGAGCTGAGATATGGCATGGACACTCCAACACCCCAGAAACTCAGCATCCCCTATTTTCTCCTGCAGTCCCTCATAGACTCCAGCATTAAGTTAAAGGCAGGAGGTCCAGATCAGCTGGCTCACCATGGGTTAATTAAAATTTTAGTGGAAGAAGCCCTCCATACCTTCACAATCCCCATAGCATGGGAGATTTTCCGAAACATGACAGCAGAAGATGACATAAAGGCCCTCACCTATGATATTAGTCCTTCTAATAGTGAGGAGGAAGAGTGCAAGGGGGAGAAGGGGAAGAAACTGAGGAACAAGAAACAATGAAGGAAGAAACCAAAACAAATAAGGAAGAAACCAAAACAGAGTAGGAAGAAAAAAAACAAACAGAGATAGAGAAAAAGACAAAAGGAGGAGAAAAAGGGGCAAAAAAGACAAAGGTGTCTCCTGAGACCCTAGAAAGAGAGGCAATAGCTGCTCTCATTGCCCTCAGCACCCTAATTAAACCAAAAAAAAAGAGGAAGAGGCAGACCTCAATGTATTTCAGGGCTAGGAAGAGCACAAGGATCAAACAAGGGAAACCCCAGCCTTCTTCTAAAGTGCCTATTGTTATTGAAGATTCACCCTCTGCCCAAGTGAATGAATCCCCTTCCAAGACACCTATCACTTATGAAAGGGGGACTCCTAGATCTCCCAAATGGAAGGAAAAAGTAGAACTACACGACTCAAAAGCAGTTCTACAGGAGGCACAGACTGTTCTATAGGAGACCCTGTCAAGACTATAGGAGACCGAAAAACTTGAAAAAAGGATAGAAGGATAGCCATAGGGGAAGGAGGAAGCAACAGAGGCACAAGACCTTGACCCCCAACCTAGTCTACCTAGTTTGGGCTCTTACTACAATCTTCTTGAGGGGGGAAGAATCATTCCACAAAAATTTGCAATCCCACTTTTCTTTGAGTTGGAGAAAGAAAGAATAAGGACCCACAGGTGGATGCAAATAGCCAAATCCAAGGGAGTTGAGGATATTGGCCATATGGAGAATCAACTCAGAGAAATGGGCAAAGAATTAAGTGTTGTCAAACATAGAGAAGCAATCACAAGAACTCACCTTGAAACAGAAAATGAATTGCTAAGAAGACAGCTGCAAGAAAAAGAGACACAATTGGCATGCATGGCCAGCTGGTCCATGGAGGCACTGCAATGTAGAACACCAGCAAAATCATATGGATTATACCTCAAGGACCAATGGCTACAGTTTCAGATAAAGACTTTGGCACAGAGAGGCACAATGCCTTTTCAAGATTACAGACAATTTATGGACTTGTGTGACCAAAGCCCATCAGAAGACAAGGCAAACATAGCAAAATTCTATCTACATAACATGGCCCTCACAGACATGAATGTGTGGGACCCTAATGCTAGGCTAGGGGACCTGCATTTAATGGCCATGGCATCATGGATGAATCATGAGGAGTTAAGGGCAGCAGAAATAAGAAAGTTGATGATAAAGGAGCAGAATGAGCCCTTAATGATCAGAGCTAAGCCATCATATCCCATGGATCTCATCAGCATGCACCAGTTGCTTGCAAATAATCCTCAAATTGCCCTTAAATATATCAATGACCAGGCTCAAGCAATTTCAAATTTTGAGGATATGGAAAGATTACTTGGGGATGATTGTATTCATGCTTGTATGAGGAGGTGGAACACCTTACCACACAGTTTGCAGATCAGGGAGTATCACTCCCCAAAAAGGATGAAAGAGGCATTAAGGAGAGTGCCAATGTATACGCGCTCCATGCAGAATTTGAAGGTAAATTGGATTGGCCTCAAATTGAGTCCCCCACTGTTGCTAGGCATGCTAGAAGGCAGAAAAGAGGAAGAAGAGCAACAGCAGTGGGAAGAGGTAGACAGAAAGGCAAGATTCCATGACAAAGAAGAGGAGCTCACATCAGAAGCATGGGATGTTAGGGAGGCCACCAGGGCCATCAAAGATGAGGAGATAGACTAAGTTGCTCAGAGGATGAGCAACACCTTCAATAGGGGGTGATGATGAGCCCCATAAATGGGTAATTATATGGGCTCATTTTGCCTCCTAACATAGTTTAATCAAACATTCTCTTAGCTTATTTCATGTTTTTTAATTATATTTATGCTTATGGAGTGAGTTGGGTTGGTTATGATGCCATGGAGTCTAATATGTGTTTAATGCATATTTTTGTTGAATTTTGAAGACAAAGTCAAAGATTTAATGGACAATTGGCAGAAATAATTCGAAGTGCAAAAAGGAGAGGATTTATAGGAGGTAATCACCCTCATTTATTACTCCGCACTTCAAATTCTCCTTCATGCAGCTCGGAGCACAAACATCCAAATCAATGCACTAGGAGGAAACCGAGCAAGTGGAGGATAACTTATGTTTATCTCAAGTTTTGGGAGCCAAGCCTCCCTGATTTTGAGGAAGTTGTTGGAAGCTTCATTTGTATAAGTAGAGAGGCCTAGGGCCTCACTAGGGAGTTGGTCGAATTTTTGTTGAATTTTTGTTGCAGCTTTGCTCTACTCAACTTCGAGCTTACTTTTGTTGACAGTTTCATGTAATCCTATTATTATTTTGATAATAAAGATGAGATCCTTTTTGAGCTAGCACTGAGTTACCTTAGAGGGCTGAAGCTCTTGGGTTAGGGCCCAATCCAAGCAGCCAAGCTCCTCTTGTTTGTATTTATATGCTTTGTTTCAGTTTATGAATTAGTTGTTGTTAGATGAATTTCTTTCTTGGTTAAGAATAGGTTGCTTTTGGTGATTTAGAAGGTTGTTTCCATTTGTGTTTTCTATAGCAGGTTGAACAGTGGTAGATAGAAGATACAAAAGGCCAGCAATAGTGCCTTGGCCTCCTTTCCTCCCTTTGGGACCATGAACTAAGGCCAAGACCCTCTTGCTGCCACAAAAACACATATTTTCCTTCTCCATAGGATTTCTAGTGTTACAGTTTGTTAGAAGGTTAATGCTTTGCTTTAGATCTCTTTCACCATGCTCATTTCTATCTTTGCAATAAGTCTTCTTCCATGCTTTCTCTCATTATATCATTTTTCAGCACTTCTTTCCATAGCTCATAATTTAGATTAGCTTGATGCAAAATTCTGTTTTTTTATGAACTTAATTTCCTTGCTTGCTTGATCTCCTTGTTTGATTGTCAGTTCTTTTGTAGAAAATATCTTCTCACAATAGGTCAGCCTATCAGCCATCACATTCTCTCCCTGATCTATGCCCTACAGGTCGCCCAAAGTTCACCTCAAATATGCCTTAGTTTTCTGCGTTTTTCATAGGATTTCTTCCTCTCTTCCGACCATCTTTCCATCTCCTAATGATCCTTGGTGAACCCTAGGTGCCTTAACACATCATCCCAACCTTCAGCTACCCTTTCCACCCACTCTCACACCTTCAAAACCTTCAAAACTGCTCTCAGAATCCTCTTGTAAACCTCCTGTAGATCCCCTACAGCCTCTTGTAGATTTTCCTGTAGACTTTCTTTTGAAGTCTGATTGCAGGAAAAGCTCCCAGAAGGCCACCTAAGACCTCCTAGGACCCATCCACACCATCCTACATCTTCTCAAGTCCCAAAACCGCCCTCAATCACCACCTAATCGCTGCCACATTCACAGAAAGATAAATTACATGCATGACAATTTCACATAAAAGTACATAAAAATCCAAAAAGATGTTTTTTTTGCTCATTTACTTCTAGAAATAGCTTAAGTAGATGTTGTTTACTTCCTGAGTAGGTAATGGCATTCATTTCATGGTTTTCATCTTTCTTTCTGCAAAACTAGGATTAGCTGGTTAAGTAGGGTTTGCTAGGGTTACTTTACATTTCAGTATTCTTTTCCTTTCTGCAAGTAGAGTAGCCTCTATAGAGTAAGCTTTCCTTTCTTTAATCACATATATAGCTTCTTCTGGAATCCATAGAAGTTAGCTTGAACTCCTAGTGATCTTGCGCCAGCTGACCAAGTGACAGCCTATAGTAAGAACTAGTACTTGTGCATACAGCATTGTCGCTTCCAGGTTTATTACGAACTACCGGGTTGATAAGAGTAAAGTAGGCAGCCCAGGAGTTGCAGCATTATTGCTGCAATACTGGTGCTCACCAACATATTGGAGAAAGCCAATACTAAGTACAATGAGCTTCATGATCAGCATTGGGTGCAACATACGTTCCAGGTGGGTGACAAAGTTTGGTTACATTTGCAGAAGGATTGTCTCGTTGGGGCCCACCGCAAGCTTTGCCTACTCCGATATGGGCCTTATACCATCAGTAAGGATGTGGGAAACAAGTATTTTGAGCTTAGAATTCCCCCATTCCTTAGCCTGGACCTAGTGTTCAATGTGGACCACCTTCAGCCATACTTTCCACCGTTACTAGACACATCAGACATTGCAGAACAACTCACACCATAAAATCTAAACCCAAACTACATGGAACATGGCACATCTGATTGGATCATGGACACACAGATCAAGAACACTCAGCAACAAAAGATCCAATTGTATTGAGTGGTCAAAGTTGGGAAACTCCTGCACCAAGGAAAGTGGCTCACTAGGGACCAAGTGCAACAGAAGTTTCCCCATTTCATGGAGGCACTCAATGCAATGGGGACCATTGCTTCCTAAAGGGGGAGGATTGATCTAGGTGGATATTAGTGGCCACCCACATATTCCGCTTAGACCTCCACCATTGTTTCTTTTTAGTTTCCTTAATTGTAGCACAACTTACCATTTTTGGCAATTTTATGAGTCCTAAACTTCCGGAGCCATTTTGAGGAACTATAAGATGTTTTTAGGGAAAAAAGAGAGACCATAAAAGTGTCAAACAAATTTTATTTTATTTTTTCAGTCTCCTCTATTAGATATTTGAAATGAGGTATTATGATAGCCAAATGGAGATCATATGCCAAAGTTACGACCCGAGGAAGTTGACGTTCCAACTTACCCCAACGACACCCATAAGCTTTTGGTTCTTCTTCTTCTAGGGTTAGGTTTTTGGATGTTTATGCTTTCTCATTGTTTCTCAATGAAAAAATGCCATCGATCCTCATTATAACATAGTTCAAAGGCATGTTGCCACCACATCTCTTCTCAGAGATAAGCTACCATCACCTGAGCAATTTTATTTCCATTCTATATGTAAACATATTTTAGTTCTTTGATATTAACGAAATGAGGTTTTATTTCTGTCGCATCTCAGTGTTTATGTTTGTATATGTTTTTGATGCATTCCTATATAATTATAGACCAACTATGCTACACATAGGGAAGGCTTTCATCCCAAGTTTGTTAATGCTTGGAGTTATACATGCAGAGTATGTGCACTATCATCCTGTTGACGACCTATTTCTGGCCTTCGTTTGGGGATGGAATGCAGTTGAATTGGTAAGGTTGGTGACCAACAATGTCCAAAGGTCCAACTAGAATGCACTCTGTAACCTACTATCTTGATCTGATATAATGGTCTTCGGGATCCCAAAATGTACCCACACTCGTTCAAAGAAGAGTTTGGCAGTGTCTTATTTAGTGATACTCTTCTTGAAAGCTGCCAATATAGTCATCCTAGAAACATTTTCCATGACCACAAATACACAGTCATTACAATGCTTGGTAGAAGGGAGTCTAGATAGATACTCCATAGAGATGGATTCCCAAGGTTGGATGGGAATAGGCAAAGGAGTGTACATGCCTTTCTTTTTTATGGTTGGCTTAGCGATGGCAAAGGAAGTGCAGGATCTGAAATATTTCCCAAAATCCTATCGAATTTTTGACCAATAAAAATACTTCTATAGTACAACTACTATTTTCTCCACAAAAAAATGCCTTGCAACCTGACTGTAGTGTGCCTCCAAAATTAGTTTGGCATGCTCGCTTGAAGGAACACAAAGATGGCTCATGTAGCATAATAATGTGTCCTGAAGGTGGAAATCTAGAATTTTCTCTCCATCCACTAGCATCTTGTAAGTGGTGGTGAAATTTGGATCATTTTTACAATTGCGGCCATCCAAAGGTCTCATGGCCACAAGAGTTGAGAACAGTAGTCAGTGCTGCAACTGGAGGCCGACTGAGGCAATTTGCAACATGATTAGTGTTAACCTTTTTGTATTTAATGTTCAAGTGGAATTGTTGTAGATATGTAGACCACTTCTGATGGTGATCATTCTATAACTTTCTTTGTGTCTATATAAATTTAGGAGGTTGGTGATCTATGTGGATGACTGTATCCTTTCCTCGAATGTAATGTTTCCAGTGCCAGAAATCCTACACAATAGAATACATCTCTTTGTCATAGGTGGGGTACTTCTAAATTGTACCGAAAAGTGTCTCACTATGATAGGCCATTGGATGCCCTTACTGGGTGAGAACAACACCAATAGAATAGTCGAGGTGTATGTCTCAACTTCAAATGGTTGTTTTAGGTCTAGCAATGTGAGTACAGGTGTAGAGCAAAGGAAGTTCTTTAGCCCAATACACCTTTTGTTGGGATTCAACTAGGAAAAAATTTCTTTCGCTCTGCCCTTGGTAACCTGATTGAAAGTCCAAGTGATATGGGAGAATCTCAAGACAAACCTTCGATAAAAATTGTCAAGGCCCAAAAAGATACAAAGATTTATTAGAGTTGTTGGGGGCAGCCATTCCCAAATGACTTGGATCTTAGCTAGACCCACATGCATTCCTTTCTCATCTATAATGTAACCTAGATATTTGACCTGGCTCATGTGAAAGGTGCATTTCCCCAAGTTGGCACATAGTTTGTGTTGCCACAAGGTTTGAAGGACATGTCGAATGTGTTGCAAGTTCTCTTCCCAACTCTTGTTGAATATTAGGATGTCGTCCAGATAAGAAAACAAAAATGAGTTGGTGAAGGGCTGCGAGATGTAATCCATCAGCCTCATAAAGGTTCTATGGGTATTTGTCAACCCGAAAAGCATTACCAACCATTCAAAAATGCCTTACTTGGATTTGATGGTAGTCTTCCATACATTTGTGGACTCTGTTGGAGCCTGGTGATAGCCAGACTTCAAATCGATCTTGATGAAATAATTGGCCCCCTTGAGCTGGTCTAAAAGGTCATTAATCCATGGGATTGGATACCTATTCCTAACAATGATTTTGTTTACTGCCTGATAATCATTGCATAGCCTCCAAGTCCCATCCTTCTTCTGTACAAGTACAATCGAGCTCCTACAAGGTGAGGAACTTGGTTGAATGCTCCCTTTTTGGAACAAATCCTGCATCAATCACTTGATCTCTTCATTTTCTATAATGGAGCAACATTATATTGGCCCATTGGGTAGAGTTTCTCTAGGAGTCAAATGGATAGAATTCTTGACTTGACAGTGCAAGGGTACCCCTATGGGTGATAAGAAGATGTCCTTGTATTCTTCCACGACCTTATCCACCTGCTTCTATTGTGTGGAGGAACCCTTCTTAAGGGCCATGGATGTGGCCATGATCTTCCCCTTACTTTGAGAACAAATCAAAAAGAAAATAAATTTCTCGGTATGGGAAATGATCTTACAGTGTTGCTTAGCAGAGATCTAAGAGATGGCGATAGGCAGAGCTACCTCTGGTATCCTGTATAACTTATTGACCAAAGTAAAAATAATAGTGTGAGGCTTAGACTCATACACAACATGATGCTTCAACAAGTATGGTTTTCCTAATAATACATCACAAAATTCAAGAGGAGAAATGTTACACAATACTTCATTCATGAAGGATTTGATGTTATAGGGAAGGCGACACTGTTGGTTGGTGTGGAGATCTCATCCTTGGTGGAGCCACCTGATAATCTATGGTTGCAGGTGTGGTGTGGTCAGCAACCCAACCACTTAATGACTTCTACCGAGATAAGGTTCTTTTGGCTCCTACCGTCGAAAACGAACTACAACAGTGACCCCTTCACCCACATCTGTGAGTGGAAGAGACGCTCCCCTTCCTCTGGGTCTTTGACCTCAATTCTCTAGATCTTGGTGGTGGAAATGGTGGTGCTAGGATCTGCATCAATAATCTACTTCCCTTTATCATTCCCCTTATCGGGGTATGACTTAGATTCGGAACATGCATATGATTCTGAAGCCTTCATGACTGCTTGGCACGACACCCACTTGTGTTATGAGTGGGACTCTTGTGGAACTCACACCACTTCCCTGGTGCTATTATTTACTTGCAGCTTCGATGGGGTGTCTTAGATCACCCCACCTTGGCTTTGTCCTTTGTTTTGTGGTTTTGGGGCACCTTTTCCTTGCTTCGAATTCACAGATCCAAAGTCTCGCTTATTCTGTTTAAATTTCTAGTTAATCTTGACAGCGTATCAGTATGTGGTGCCAAGTGAGGAGATGTCCAAGAAATATATCTCATACTAAATGTATTTGTGTAGGAAATCACAGTACTTGAGTACCAAATGATGCTCAGAATCCTTAATACCCAACTTTTTGCGAAAGGTATGAAAAATATTTGTGAACTCCAGCACATATTGGTCCCTTCCCTGCTGCAGTGTTGTCTATTTTACGTACTTGTATTCATAGCTCCCAATAGGGTAATATTGTTCCTTAATAGTGTCTCTGAAGGAATTCCAAGTGGGCACGGCTAAAACTAGTGAGGGTTCCCTCTCATCCTTCTTCTCATAATAGGTTTCCCACTAGTCCTTGACATGGGGGGTGGCTTTGAGGAGCGCAAAAGTAATATTTCCCTTATTGGAAAATTCATAAACCGAAAAATATTCTTCCAACATATTTAACCATTTATCTATGGCATTTATGTCTATTTACCCTTCAAATATAGGGTTGTCAAAGTTAACTTGTACCTTGAAGGGTGCAGCACCTTCGAAATGACTGCTAGATGAAGATGGATCACCTGTTAGCATCCACTTAAGGATCTGGGCAAAGTTGTATGTCATCTCTTTCCTCTGTTGCTCGAGGGATTCCTTGAGCAGTAGTTTGATATGATATCCTTTACTAATCTAGACTTATGCAAGAATGAAATGAAATAGAAATAGAAATAGAAACACAGAGCTACAACGAAAACAAAACTTTAATTCATTAATAACCAAGTATTGAAAATTGTTACATGTTGTAATGGAAATAAACTAGTTCGGGCGATGGTAGCTTATCTCTTAGAAGAGATGTGGCAGCTAAATGCCTTCTAAATTATGTGATAATGAGGCTCAGAGGCCTATTTATTATTGAGAAACAATGAAAAATCATAAACATAAAAAAACCTAACCCTATGAGATGAAGTGCCAAAATTTTGTGGGCCCTGTTGGGGTAAATTGGTACATCAACTTCTCGGGGTCGTAACTTTGGCATATGATTTTTGTTTGATGTGTACGATACCTTGTTACAAAGATCTATACGAGGACTAGAATTTATACTACAAACCCATATTGTAGGATTTAGGTTTATCCATTTAAAAAAAAAAGCATTGCTTAGGGCCTCAAAACGGCTCCACAAGTTTAGGACCCAAAAAAACTACCAAAATAGTAAATTATGCTACAATCAAGGAAAATGAAAGAAACTATGGTGGACTTCCAAGTGGAATAGGCGAGTGGCCACCGATATCCACCTGGATCAACTTCGATAATACTTAGTTACATAAACCCATACAAAGAAGAGACTTTCGTCATAAGTTACCAAAGTGTGATCTTCATAACCTCATTCTTCAGCCTTAGCTTTGAAACCATGTTGGAAATCATGAGGTTTTTAACTTATTATCGAATTTCCATTACATGTTAATTACTTATGGGTATGTTTTCATTATTATAAATATGTTTTATTTCTTCATCAAGTAATTACCATAAAACATAAAGATCACATAAGACAATATAAAGCAAGATATAGGCTCCAAGCTAGGGAAAAACCCCTCCAAGGGGAAAACCCAAAAACTATCTTCTTATAGAATCAAATGAAATGAGATATACAATACTCATAACCACATAAATTCCACCTCTAGATGTGAAGACAAGACTTCCTTCCTTCCAGCAGATTCATCAGTAAGATATCAACAACCATAGATATATAAAGGCAGATCATCCACAAACCTTACCTCCAAGAAGAAATCATTGACTTTAGATTTTGGCCTCCCTCATCTTTGATGAGCCCCAAAAATGGATAATTAAATGGGTTCATTCAACCTCCTAACTCGACTTAATCCACCATTCTCATTAGTTTATTGCATATTTTTTATTATATTTATGCTAATAGAGTGAATTGGGTTAGTCATTATGCCAACAAGTCTAATGTGTGCTTTGTGTAGTCTTTTTGGTCAATTTGGAGACAAAATCAAAGGTTTTAATGAGCACTTGGCAGCCAAATTCGTGGGAGAACAAGGGAGAGGATTTGTAGGAAGGTGTCCCCTTCATTTATGGGCCCTTACCTCGAATTCTCCACCATCAACTCGGAGTTCAAGGGCCACCAAATCAATTATCACAAGGGCAGCCGAGCAAGTGCTAGTAAAAGTGTTGTTAACTACAAGTTTTGGCAGCCGAGTTCCTAAAGTTTAGGAGGGCTATTGGGGTCCTCAATTTGTATAAATAAGAAGGCTTAGGGCCTCATTTGGGTTAGCCAATAGTTAGTCACTTTGTAGGCAGAAGGTAGCTAGTTTATAGTTCGATTTCAATCAGTATATTAGCTTTGGATTTCAGCACATTTTCAAGCTCTCCCTTGTGGACAGTTTTTGATGTAACTCTTCTTTTCTTGCTCAATAAAGATGAATCCAGCTTTGCACCAGCTCTAAATCTCTCTTAGGAGGCTGTAGCTCTTGGGGTTGGGCCCATCTCAAGTGCCCAGTATCTCCTTTGTTTACTTTCATGTGTCTTTGCTGCATTCTTAGAATAAAATCTGCTATTTAGATTTAAATCTTGCTTTGTTATTTAGATTGCTTTTGATGGTTAAAGTAACTTCTTATGTTTAGAATAGATTGGTAGGATAATAATAGGAAAAAGGCTCCAAAAAAGGGTCAACAAACACTTTTGGTTTCACCTCTTCCTTATTGGATCAGGGGCTGGAATTGAAGTAACCGTGCTGTCCCAAACAAAAACACTAGTTTGCTTTACCATGCAATCCTTAGTGTATTGTTTTCATTTGCAGAAGTTGGTTATGTGTTCAGATCTCTGAAATGTTTCATTGCATAGTTGATATACATGGTTCTCTTCCAAATAAAGCTGTTGTTCATTCACTTTATTGTTAGTTAGATTAGATTAGCTAGGACTTTGATTACTTGCAAGACTTTGTTGATTCAGTTGAATGTATACGGTGCAGAGCATCTCTACCACTCTTTCATCCACCTAAGCTTCATCAGAGCCATCTACTCCATCTCCTAGCTAGGTTCCTCATCTCACATCTTTCCTCTTTTCCACGTAACCCTACCTTTTTGTGCAATCATTGTTTCAGCCTTCTTTGAGCCAATTTAGCCATCTACACCTTCTCACCACTCCATCCACCAGTCCCTGGGCCACTTCAGACCCCTATCCTACCTCCATATCCCTTCATGCATCTTCCCTCACTCACCCATCCTCCAAAATCCAATTTTTAAACATCCTGTAGAAATTTCTGAACATCCTGTAGAAATTCCTTAACATCCTGTAGAACCCCTGCATACTTCCTGTAGAAGCTCACAAATGAAGTTTCTTGATAGCCAAACTTTGTGAAACTCTCTGGAAGGGTGTTAGGGACTCCTTAGACCTTCTCTGAACCTTCCCGACCTCTTCCAAGCATTTCTCCTCCTTGATCCACCCCTGCACAGTCAAAGAACAGTGAAAGCATATGCATGATGAAACTGACGACTTAATCAAAAATAAAAAAAGATGTTTTCTTCAGATAGAGGTAGTCTAGACACATATATTTTACCTTCATAGAAGTAATGGTGTCTCTTTCAGTAGTTTGCATTCTCTCCTGTGCATCAGTAGGACTAGCTGGTAGAATTAGGGTTTGCTAGGGTTTGCGTTTTCCTTCAGTTTTTTCAATCTCTTTTCACAAATAGATTAGCTTCCTTCGAGTTAGCTTTCATCCATCAATTAAAAAGCTTCTTCTAAGAGCTCATAGAAGTTGGCTTAAGCTCCTAGCGGACTTGTGCCAGCTGACCAAGTGACAGCTGCGGCAAGAGCTAGTACTTGTGCATACAGCACTGTCGCTTCCAAGTTTGTTACGAACTACCGGGTTGATAAAATTAAAGAAGGGAGTCTCAGGAGTTGCAGCATTATTGCTGCAATACTGGGGCCCACCAATCTTCTCAATCTCCTCTGTGATATTGCAGACCAAAAACATCCAAGTGTGTGTGTCCAAATGAGATCCATCTACCCTCTATTTATATAGATAAGAGGGAGTGTGGATAGACATATCTATTAGGGTAGAGTTGACTTTACATGTAGGCTGACTTGGCATCTAGAGGGGTTTATGTCCCGAAATTTACATTTAAATTTTTCTTTTTTTTCTTTTTCAATAGGTCCAAAATAGGACTTTGACTCTTTGACTCAAAAAATTAGAAGCATGAAGAACATGCTTATCTAGAAAAATAATAATAATTTTATGTTTCCTTCTTTTGTTTTTTTACATAAAAATGCATAATGGTACAAATTATGAAGACCGAACTAGTTACATTCTCCAACATCCCTTGGTCATAAGGTTTTGACCATATTGCCAAGGGTTACTTGGCTAGTGGCTACAGTGAGTGCCTCAAAGCATCAGGTAAGTATTTTTACCATTCAAGTGACATGTGATGACATGGGGGAATGGTAAATGGGTCGAGGGTTTCACCATTGGTGAAGGAGAATTGACCTGGTTCCAAGTGACGACTTGGTTAGTTGGTGATCCGGGACTATTTTGATTTTACTCTAATCACGAGGTACCCGACCATATCACCAAAGGGTATTTAGCTAGTGGGTGACTAGATCCTTTACATGATGTTGATGTAGGATGCTTTCCACATAGTTTTAGAATAGAACATGAAGTGGATGGATACATTAACATAGCAGGATCATTCAATATTTTCTTGGGATGGAGAAATTTTCAGCAAAGTGGACATATGAGAAATTCAAGGTGAATACCTCCCTATCTAAAAAGGAGTGTTGATTTTTGGGTATATGCAAAAGATATTCCCCAGCTACAAAAGTCGGATAATGGAAGAAAATTAAAAGAAATAAAATATTATTTATGATCTCATGTAGACTTCAAAAGGTCAGTTCGACCCCACCACGTGAATGGGTGTGACCCTTGGTCAAAGCCCAATTCTTCTAACCACTATAAATGTCAATTCAACCTCCAACACTTGTATAATTTGTATCATCATCAGATCTATTGTTATTCAATTCACATGTGCGAGATAAACAGGAATACTTATGAGCTTTGACAAAGATATTGAAGCTACTCGTTGGCCATCTTTGACCTGCATGTTTTGAAAAAGAATCAGACAACTGTTTAACTAAATTATGGATGAGTTTTGGCTGAGAAGAAGGTTGCATTGACCATACAAATTCATATCTCTTTCTGGGCACTTTGACTGCAGTTGACCGCAGGCTACTTAACTATAGAGTTGAGTTGGAATCAAGCCGAATTTCGGCCCCTTTGACCTATGTTGACTTCTCTGCTACTTGGAAACTTTGAATAGTGTTTGATCAAGTATTTTGGTTTGGGTTGACCAACTTTGACTTGTAAATATCATATTGTACTTTTTTTGAACCAAAAAATTTCTTCTAGAAAATATTGATGGGTTTTCTCTCAAGTTTGGGTTTCCCAGTGCAAAATTTTGGTGTCTACTATGCATGACTATTCTATTGTGATCATTATTGTTTATGTTGCATTTACAATCAAATTTTCTAAGCGTAATTGCTTAATGATGTTCTAGGGTGTGCTAAAGTAATATAATTGGAAGTAATTATCAATTGTAGAAAATAGTGCTTGTTTAATTACCACTAGAAAATCAACACTACATTTGAGGACTTTCAACTTATTTCACTTGTCACTACATCTATAAGGTCATCTCCAAATTTATTTCCTAAAGATTAAATCCTATCTTGTCAAACTCTATTTCCAAATATCAATATGGCTTCCTTGATGGGAGATGGGTCCATAAAGATATTGGGGTGGCTCAAGAAGGGATCTATGGTATCAAAACTCTCATATTAAAAGGATCGGTTATAAAACTAGATCTTTTTAAAGCCTATTGTCATGTGCGTTGGATGTACATCAGACTCCTTTTGACTCACCTGGGCTTTAGGATTGATTTTATAAATTGTGTGATGGGTTGCATTTGATTGGTCTCTTTTTTTGTTCAAATAAGCGGGTTTGCCTCTCCATTTTTCCATGCTTGAAGAGGGTTAAGCCAACGTTTCCCTCTATCTCCTTTGTTGTTCCTACTGGTAGCTAAAGGTCTCAGCCATTTATTGGCATATGCAAAGTGTAGAGGCTATTTCTAGGGTGTTGTTATTGTTAATTCCCTAGCAATTACTCATTTACTTTTTATTGATGATATTCTAATTTACTGTAATGGTTCATGTAGATATGTTGCTAAATTAGATGAGATTATCGACCTATTTGACAAAGTTGTTGGCATGGTCGTTAATGACAGAAAATCCTTTATTATTGTAGATAATCTGGTGCAGGTTAACCTGATAATGCAATATAAATCAAAGCAGAATACTATAACCTACTTCTACTATCAATTTGCGGAAGCTTAAATATCGAGCTAAACAATATAACCAGAAGAAGAAGAATCAATCGCACAATACACATGAAAATACTTTGGGGAAAGCCACAGCTAAAACCCCCACTATCTGTATTATCATACAAGGTGGAAATACATAGGAATTATACGAATCCTTAGCTCTCACAGCTAGCCAACTCTCAGTACAGTCCTCACAGATTCTCACAGGAAATCTTGGCTTCTCTCAAGCCTTCCTCTCTGCTCTTCAAGCTCCTATTTCCTTGCGTTTTTCCTCTGGGATGATTCTCCTTCAACCAAGTGGAAAACTCATTTACCAAGTGGATTATCTCTTGATCTCACACACTGTCAGAACTGCGCAATCCTTAATGAATGATCCTTGACTGCATGCATGAGTTTTCTTTATAAGAAAACACATGCAACTGATAGTACATTGTCCTTGAATTTAATCTCAACTGGGTCTTTCTCAGAATAGACATGCATGAGTTTCTGATTAGGGAATCTTCAGTTAACTAAGTACACTAGTTGAGTGCATGCATGCATCAACTGACTATTAACTCTCTATTAGTTCCTCAAATAGTTTGGAACTAATTTAACTGGACTTAACTCAGTAAACTGAGTTAACCAATTACAACACAAATATAACTCAATCTTATCTCCTTAATTTAAGAGATTCTTGCCTGACTTCAGAAAGACTTCTAACTTGAATTTATCCGACTAATTAATTCAAGATGAATTAATTAATTATTTCCAAGTAGCTATTAAGACTAAATTCGATTTTAATTCACAATTTAATTCAAGGACAAATTAAATTGGAATATTCTTGTTGCCACATTTCAACACTCCCTCTCAACAAGAAAGGGATTATCTGCCACCCCGATCCTGTCTCTATGGAACTCAAATTTATGCTTTGACAATGCCTTTTTCAAAATGTCAGCATCTTGCTCCTTTGTCGAAATATACTGCAACAACATGATCCTCCCATCATCAACAACTTGTTTTACCTTGTAAAGCCACTCACAACTGACTTGTTCTCCAGTCTCATAACCACGTCCCAAACACTATTACGAACTATGGAGTCATACTCCCCCACCATAGCATCAACCCAAATCGGTTGTTGCACTGCTTCCTCAAAGGAAGATGGCTCGATCTCAACACATTCCCCAGCAAGGGCCATGTATTTAGTGTACCTCTCAGGTGACCTCCTCTGTCTGCGCTGAGAAGATGGTGCTCCCACATTCTCTCTCACATCCTCCAACAATCGGTTAGCTTCTCTTGTGCACTTCCATCCATCTCTGGAAGGCTCTGCTTGAGTGGATGTCTCCACTCCTGGAACCTCTACATGCGGCTGCTCCGCACCAGTCTGAGGCTCCTCCTCCTTACGAACCAACAGTTCCTCCACAGCCTGTAGTTGGAGCTCCATCTCAAGGGAAACTCGCATGGCCTTCTGCTCATCAAACATAAGATCTCTACGAACCATTGTCCTCCGGTTGGTAGGAAAGTACACCCGATAGTTGTGAGGTGTATCAGTGTACCCCACAAGTATCCCCAACTCTGTTGTCGGCTCAAACTTCTTCCGTGCATCCTTTGTCACATGGAAATATACCGATGAGCCAAAGATCCTGAAGTGACCCACATCTAGTCTCTTACCAGAGAAAGCTTCTTCTAGTGTCTTCATCCCAAGTATGCGATGCGGGCTTCTATTTTGCAAATAAACCGCTGTGTTGCATGCCTCAACCCACAAGTGAAGTGGTAGGCCTTGTTCATGCAGCATTACCCGTGCTACCCCTACAATAGTTCTGTTCTTCCTCTCGGAAACCCCATTCTTCTGTGGGTTATGAGGTGCCATCCACTCTCGTTTAATTACTTTCGCTGCACAAAATTCCTTAAACTCTTGAGAGACATATTCCCCACCGTTGTTGATTCTTGAGGCCTTGATAATCTTCCCTGACTCTTTCTCGACCAAAGCTTTGAACTCACAAAACTTTGTGAAGGTTTGGTCCTTCTTCTGCATGAAATAAATCCATCATTTACGTGAATAATCATCAATGAAAATCACATAATACCTTTGCTTAGTTGTATATGTCATCAAGAATGATCCACACACATCAGTATGAACTCACTCTAAGATAGCCTTTGCTCAACTGTCTCGATCATGAAAGGAAGACTTGGTGTACTTCCTAAGGTACAACCTTTGCATGTGTTAACTTGCTCAAGTTTACCTTTCGGAAGTCCTGTAGATATTTGTTGCATTATCTTCAAAGTGCCATGATGCAAATGGCCCAACCGCTTGTGCCACAACTCGCCAATGTCTTGTCTTTCCACCAATTCTGCTTTCGTACTCAATGTTGCACAATCATCTACCTCTAGTTTATAGAGATTCTTCACCTGAATCTCTATCCTCTTGGTCTGACCCGTGGCTATGTGTCTTAGGAACACCTTTCCTTTACTGAAGACAATATCATAGCATTTTTCCTCCAACATCGCGACCGATACCAAGTTCTTCTTCAGTCCAAACACATACTTCACATCTATCAAGGTGATAGGAGCTCCATGCTCCCTCTAAAAAGCAACCATGCCCACTCCTAAAACACTATACCTTCCGTCGTCACCCATCTCTATGTGCATCTTGAGGTCTTTCTCCTCCAAGGCACTGAATAAATTTTTATCACCGACCATGTGGAATGAGGCTCCACTGTCAAGATACCAAACACAACCCATCATCGATGACACCATGCATGCGATGAGGGTAAAGTCCATTTCGAACTGAGAGGCTAATGCCTCACCTTCCGATCCTTTAGAGGATCCCTTATTGGACTTCTTCGATGGGCAATTAGTCGCATAATATCCCATCTCGTGATAAGTAAAGCATCTCACTTTAGACTTGTAACCCTTCTTCCCTCCATGAGAAGAATTCGATTTGGAATGGGAAGCCTTCCCCTTCCCTTTCCTTGCCTTACTTGCTAAGGCCAGATTTTCTTCATCATCATCCTTGGATGAAGAACCATCTCATGTGCTCCTCCTGATCTCCTCTTGTGTGAGATCCGACCACAGTCATTCCCAATCCGGCAGTTCCTCCCTTCCATTCACAGAGTCCTGGTATCTATTCCAACTCTTTGGAAGGCCAAGGAGAGCGAGGCTCACCATATCATCATCGGCATTATTTATTCCCACACTGCCAAGCTCATCTCTGCAAGTGGTGAGCTTGTTCAAATATGTGGCAATAGTATCGCCCTTCTCCATCTTGATTCTTTGAAGCTTATCCTTGAGTGCCAATTTCCTTTGGTCGTTAATGTTCGGTAGAGGTCCTTCAATGTCTTCCACATTGAAAATGGAGTATCCTTCCCATGGAGACTCGAGACAATATGGTCACGAACTCCCTCAAGGATGATCCATCTCGCATTCGCCACACACTTCTTCCACTCAGCCAACTCTTGTGCATTAGTTGAAGCTAGCTTTGGGATTTCTTGATCAATGAATTCCTTCAAGCCATTGTCTTCTAATATATCCTCCATTCTATCTTTCCATGCTATGTAATTCGAGCTACCTTCCAAGGCATACTCGAGTCTCACGCCATAGAATGCCATTGGCCAACCTTGAAGTATGATATGAATTCGATTTGCACCTGCAACCCCAAACTTCAAACTTTGAATTATCTTCTTAGTATACTATTCACAGCTCCATTATCCTGTAGAAAATTTCTACAAATCCAGCTCTGATACCATGTAGAAAATCTGCTGGTAGGTGAACCCGATAATGCAATATAAATCAAAGCAGAATACTATAACCTACTTCTACTATCAATTTGTGGAAGCTTAAAGATTGAGCTGAACAATATAACCAGAAGAAGAAGAATCAATCGCACAATACACATGAAAATACTTTGGGGAAGGCCTCAGCTAAAAACCCCACTATCTATATTATCATACAAGGTGGAAATACATAGGAATTATACAAAGCCTTAGCTCTCACAGCTAGCCAGCTCTCAGTACAATCCTCACAGATGCTCACAGGCAATCTTGGCTTCTCTCAAGCCTTCCTCTATGCCCTCCAAGCTCCTATTTCCTTGCGTTGTTCCTCTGGGATGATTCTCCTTCAACCAAGTGGAAAACTCATTTACCAAGTGGATGATCTCTTGATATCACACACTGTCAGAACTACGCAATCCTTAAGGAATGATCCTTTACTGCATGCATGAGTTTTCTTTATAAGAAAACACATGCAACTAATAGTACATTGTCCTTGACTTTAATCTCAATTGGGTCTTTCTCAGAATAGACATGCATGAGTTTCTGATGAGGCAATCTTCAGTTAACTGGAGTACACTAGTTGAGTTCATGCATGCATCAACTGACTGTTAACTCTCTATTAGTTCCTCAAACAGTTTGGAACTAATTTAACTAGACTTAACTCAGTAAACTGAGTTAACTATTACAACTCAAATATAACTCAACCTTATCTCCTTAATTTAAGGGATAATTCTTGCCTGACTTCAAAAAGACTTCTAACTTGAATTTCTCCAACTAATTAATTCAAGATGAATTAATTAACTATTTCCAAGTAGTTGTTAAGACTAAATTCGATTTTAATTCCCAATTTAATTCAAGGACAAATTAAATTGGAATATTCTTGTTGCCACATTTCAACAATTACTGTTCAAAACTTAGCAGATCATGAAGTGGTTAATCTCAAGATTACTTTTCCTTTTATCCTATTAGAGATTAATGCAGGTTTAAAATATTTGGGTTTTCACTTGAAACCTAATAACTACAACAAGGAATATTGGTCATAGTTAATTACAAAGATAGAGAAAAACATAAAAAGTTGGAGCTTAAGGTGGTTGTTAAGGGTAGGGAGGCATGTTTTGGTCAAACTGGTTTTGGAACCCATTCATGTGTTCTGGATGTCAATGGCATGGATCCCTCGGGGAGTTTTGGAAATAGCTACAAGGATCTATTTAAAACTTTTGTGGCTTGGTACTCAAGAACACTTTTTTCTCCCTTGGGTAAAATGGGATCATATTGTTGTGCCTAAAATGCTAGGTTGGGGACTCAAAAGTATTTTTATGTTCTCAAAGGCCCTAGCAGCAAAATGTGGATGGAGACTCTTGTCCACTCACAACTTGTGGACCTGGGTGGTATATTAGAAGTACATTCACCCCTTCTGTTTGGAGGATTGGTTAAGGTTGTGGGACAAGCCTCATGTTAATATTTCATTGATTTGGCGTGTAGTCCTTAATTATTTTGACCTTATTGCTTCGGGTCTAGCCTGGAAGGTTCAAAATAGTTTAAAGATGAGACTGGGATAGGTTCCCTAGAAAAGTAGTGGAAAATCCCACTGTCTACCTCAGGATGTCATAGATCAACTTAGAGATAGGGGTATCTCAAGACTTTCCCATATTAATAATCCAACTCATACTATTATTTGGAAATAAGGTTGGTTACCTGTTGAAGCTTTGCAGATTGAATAGGTATTCCATGAGACTTAAACTGGATATCTTGATGCCATTGATGTTACTCATCTCAAACTTTCCCAGAATGATGATGAGTTGGTTTGGGCTCCCTCTACAGTAGGAATTTATACTCCCAAGTTGGAGTATATTCACCTGAATGTTGTTATAGTTGAGGTGTTGGGGGAGTGGTGGTGGAGAGAAGTTTGGAAGGTAAAGTGCCAGTCAAAATATCACCTTTTCATGTTGTCTATCCTAGCTAAAATAGTTCCTACATTGGATTTATTTCAGAAGCTTCATAAGATCAGTCCCGACTGGTATTCCATATGTAAGCCAACTAGCAAATCCACAAAGCATTATTTTGTTGATTACCCTTTTTGTTGTTAAGGCTGCTATATATGCATCTCTGTTTTTGGAAAAGGATGTGTTTGGTAAGGGCCTTGTTTTGAGGAGAAATGGAGGTCTTGGGTGAAAAATAGAAACACAAAACCTTTTAGGGCATTGTCATTACTCATTTGTTGGGGTGTATGGTTAGCAAGGAATAAAGAAAAATTTCAAAACAAGCCTTCTTCTCTGGATCGAGTGGCAGTTGAGGTTCTCTCTATCCTTTCTCATTTTCCTCAGCCCAATTCTCCTCCCAAGCATAGACTTGTGATCTTGAAGGAACCTAACAAATTGTGACTGTGGGGTTATTTTTATGGGTTTGAGTAGGGAGGAGATATCATCTGTGGTGGTGGCTTCATTCTATATTTATTTGAACAACATTTTTACAAATTCAACATAGGTCTAGGAAGGAGAACAAACAATCTCGCCAAATTGTTATCTTGTCGTTCTTTATTGGATTTTTCTCATGAGAAGGGATGTGATCATCTACAAGTTTTTGGTGATTCTTTGTTGGTCATTAATTGGGTCAATGAAATTCAACAATGTCACAGTTTACACCTTTCACACATTTAGGAGGACTTGTAGAGGATCAAACTTACATATGTATATTTTTCATGCACTCATATTTACAAAGATCGAAATTGGGAGGCGAATAGGCTAAGGAAGGCCTTCAACTTGATTGGGGGATTTTGACCATTGATGGGTTTCTAAATGGTGAACATTTATGTTTCTTCCATTGTCCATACATGGGAAAACATGCTTTTCATATATACCTCCCATTTATTTTTATTGTTTCTACTTCTTCTATCATTAGATTATGATTGTTTTTCGGCACTAGTTTCAGAAGCCTCTTAGACTGAAAATTCTGCTCATTTTGACAAACTATATATGGAATTTATATCTCTCTAATATCTAATTTATGTGGTGACCCCTAGGGTCGAATGATGTATACTATGAACTATTACACTGGTCAATATGATTTGTTCATTTTTTTGCCACTGAAAGACCCTTAGTAAATATTTCATGAATACACAATTGGTTGTGCATACACAAAATGTAATTTTGTTTTATCTTTGAATGAAATTACATTTTTTTCCTTGGAAAAATTAACTATTTACTAACATGCCAATGATGTAATAGAATTATTTATTGTTTGTCAAGATCAAAGGGGTGCCTTGCTAAAAGAATGACGTTGTCAACGTAAAGAAAAAGAATGATGAATATTCCAACAAAAGTAGTGTCAGCACAAGTATTTATTTCAAATGTGCCTCTATTTTTTCAATATAAATGCCAAAAAGGGTAGCAAGACAAGCTAATTCACGACATTCAATGATTTCCATCCTTGAAATTTGAAATGTGTTGAATCTTGAGGCAATTCAAATTAGTTCAACCTAAAGTTAGTGAATCTCAATCATAACCCAAAGTCGAGCTCGAATTTGAATTTCAAGGTGAGTAAAATTGATAAATAATCAAGGTTTCATTCAAATTCGACTCCAAAATTCGACAAACAAAAAATAAAAAATAATACTTCAACCCTAGTCACTTATTCCATGTAAGTTTCACATGGAAATCCCTCCTTGCAACTACATACTCTTTCGTGAATTTGCCTAACCCAATTCCAACTTCCTTCCCTTGATGTGTTTCCTCCTTGTGCTTGCATACGCTACAAGTTTGCCCAACCTAGTTTTGCACTTCTTTATCTGATGAATTTCCTCCTCGCAAGCCATAGCCATAGAGTGCTCTGCGCAATACCATCATACATATTTTAAATTTTAAATTTGGTAGTGTATCAAATTTAACAATGAATTTTATGGCAACAAAATTTCTTATTTAATTTTGATCAAACTTTGAGGCTGTAAAACTCATTTGAATTTGGACTAGAATACTTAAAAAGACAAAGAATGACCTTGCTTATCCCTATGTTTGAGCTCCCAATTACATATAATCAGTGAAATATAAAAAATAAAAACAAATATTTTGAGCAACAATGGAATCATAGGGTATTTTAAATTATCCAAAAGTGGTTAAAATGAGAGAAACAACCATGGTCAAACAACATTGACAAAGGAGCAACCATGAAGCTAAATCCAAGCCGAAAAACAATGGTACAATTTATGAATGAGCATGGTGGAAGGAGATAGGGAAAAAAAATTCCCAAGAACACCCTGACGACTTGACCAACCATTAATGGCTAGGATAAAAATATTAGACCTGTAGACATATTAGAACAATTAATCCCAAGTACAATCAAATAGGTGGCCCCATCCATCAACCATACAAAGCCTATGTTATCCCAATGCAAATACATGGTACTAAGGACAAGCTTCCAATGTTACCATAAGATAAACTGATATGAATCCCGATCATTAAATTGAAAATTGGTTTATCTAGCTTTTAAAGGCGTTTTTGCATGTTGTTAAATCACCATTAAAAAGATCAAATTAAATGAAATGTGAAACTTGTATGGAAATTGCAGCAAATAAATAACATCAGCAAATCACATAATGGAAAATGACACCAGAATTTGATAACGGAATCTGACTATCTCAAAGCCTACATCTCCAGGCCCGATCTTCAGTTGGGAGATCTCTAAATTAATTCTTAAAAGCCATCAAAGGATGTCAAAATTACATCAAACACATTCATGACTTGTCATGTTTTGTTATGCTTGACCTAAGGATTCCAACGCAACTTACAACACTCAAAAAGACCTAAAACTCCCACAATAAGCCTTCAAAGTTTTGTTATGTCGCCTTTGTCTTCTACATAAACACAAATTTTGTTACATAAAATTTTCAACTTGTGGCCTTTGGCTTGCTGGTCAAAATTTTATAATAAAATGTGAGAGGTTAAGGGATCAAATCCCAACTTCCCCTTCGGTTCGTTGTGATATGGTTCATATACAACAAAAACAAAAAACGTTCGCAGGTCCGACCTTCCCTGCCACCCGTTGGCTCCACACTTATCCACTATACATCGTATATAATATGGGATATGATGGAGCCACCAGATATGGCAAGCTCCTGCTATATCCTTTCCCCCCAAACTGCCGATGGATACACTTTAAATCCAACATTTCGACTATGTATAAAAAGAATTTCCAGTGGTCTAGTGGTAAGAGTCGAGATTTTTTTTTGATAGGTCACGGAATTGAATCTCGTCCGGTCCATCCAAATCCATACAAAATTTTGATGAATAACAAGGCCATATGGCCTCCCCGAATTAGGTCACTAGTCAGCCTCTCATTGGGCCACTTGCCACCAATCCATTGATCTACATTCCACCAACCAAGGGTTGCCAATTGTTAACATCTGCGAAGGCTATGTGCCACATTTGAATTCGGCCTCTTGGCTTGTTCTAGATGCACCTCGTACCGACCTGGAACAATGAACCTTGGAACCATGATTGATCTAGAATTATGCAGGAACGCAACATAATAAAGACATAAACATAAAAATAGAGACGCAATAGAAATAAATCTGCATTTCATTAATATCAAAGAACGAAAAGATGCTTACATACAGAATGGAAATAAACTAGCTTAGGCAATGGTAGCTTATTTATGAGAAGAGATGTGGTGGCTACATGCCTCTAAACTATGTTCCAATAAGGATCAAGGGCCTTTTTATTATTGAACAACAAAGGGAAACCATAAATACCAAAACCGTAACCCTAGGAGATTGAACGCCAAGAGTTTGTGGGCCTCGTTGGGGTTAGTTGGGCAGCCAACTTCCCGGGGTCGTAACTTGGTCATATGATCTCCGTTTGGAGCATATGATACCTCATTAGAAATATCTCTCTGAGTACTATAGGATGTGTGACAAGCCCTTGCCTATGACTATGGGCCTATTGCGAACCTAAAAAAACATCGTTTAGGGCGTAAATGCTCTGAAAGTTCAAGACCCCAAAAACTGCAAAAAATAGTAAATGTTGCTATAATCAAGGAAACTGATGCAACTGACTGGAGGTCTAGGTGGAATAGGTGGGTGGCCACCAATATCCACCTGGATCAATGATCTGAAACCTTGCCTACTGGAACCGTGATCCTTGACCTTTGACTTTGACTTTTTTTACTTACTTTGACTAGAACTTTGACTATGAATAACTTCTGCCTCCCCATTTCGTTAAAATTTATCCACCATGTTCTGTATACATGGCTTATCATAACAAGTTGTAAAAAACCCATAACAACTGAAAGTACATTGTTAGCTAACTGTAGTTTTCCACACCCTCCTGCATTCATTACTTCAGTTACTACCCATGCACTAAACATCAGCAACATAAATAAATACAAGGATGTTAAAAACAATGAACCAACAACATATTTAATTCTCTTAACAGATTCCCACAACAAAATATCATGCTGCAACGTTGATGCTCCTTGAAACACAACATCATTAGGTTTCAAAACATCTTCTTTGTCGACCTTTGTAGACATAAGTGAAAAGGTCTTGCTTGCATTCACGAGCCTTTTCAATTGCCCTATGGTAATAAGTGAAGAATCATCTTTCATTCGATGAGCTCGAATGATATATTCCACACCATCCTTGAAAAGATGATACTTGTTTTCCTCCACGTGGTAGATAACCTTCTTGTCAAACAAATAAAGACTTCCAAGCACAATCCCACATATATCCAAAGGAACCACATCTAATTCAACTTCATCCACAAGTTTCGATGTAATAACAAATATAAGCTTACATTTTTCAGTCACCTATAGTTTAGCATTATCACATACCCATCCAATCGAATAAGGTTTAGAAAGTGGTGTTGTCTTTAGATTTAAATTCTTCACAACTTCTTTAGATATAAGATTATCTTGAGATCTTGTGTTGAACAAAGTATCTACTTTAACATGCTTAGTAATCATCCTGATGTGAAACAATTCATTCCTTTTTCTTACAGAAGTGGATGATAAACTAGAAGAATTAACATATGATGAAGATATACCTTTCACACCTATAACTGTGATTTGGTCTTCATCCCCTGAAACCATGTGAGTCCCATGTTCAAACTCAAATCCACGATTCTACTGAACTGCTCGATTCACTTCTTGCTTGCCCTTCTGCTTCCATTTCTATTCTTTGAACTACTTAGGCTTTTGTTCAGGGTGTAGGTTCCAGCAGTGTTCTCTATCATGGCCATATTTCTTGCCAATATGAGCAAGATTGTTTCAAATCCTTCTTCTTGCCACGAGAGTTTTGAAGGTTTCCTTTATGTTTTCCCTCCGTCTCGTGAACCATCATCTTCCTATACAAAGTTTTCCTTTTCCAACACTTGGCAATGTAATGGTTAGTCAACCCACAAAAAGTGCATGGTTTCCTACATCATAAACTCTTCACATCGTTAATCTTCTTAAAAAGAAAAGGAATGTTGGAAGAACTAACTTTATTATACCTTGGATGATCGTCCCTAGCGCATGCTTGTCGTGAAGATTTTGTATTCATTCTTTCACATGAGATCCCACATGCCTTACTACCAAATGAAGATTCCTCTCGATCTCCTTGAGTGGCTCGCGCATAGGAGGTATCCCTAATTTCATCCTAAAGTGGCTGACACATATGACATATCCTATGAATGTACACACATCTCATCATTTCTGACTACAGGATTGGGTGTCATAGAAATTTCTCCAACTTCCTCTTTCTTGGCCTTCTACAACTCAAGACGCAATGTGCACTTCTCGTCATTTGCGGCTTTGAGAAATTTCCTGAGCTTTGCATTTTCCAGTCGAAGATTGTGGTTATCGTTCTCTAACTCCCACAAATTTCCTCGTTTCAAGCCTTTAGCCATATCTACTTTCACAAATGCTTCTTCACCTGGTGAATACGCACACTTATAATCCAAAGTTATCAAAAACCGCTCTGATACCACTTGATCTGAATCTCGATCTTTGAATTGAAACTTGGTTTATCTAACTTTTAAAGGTGTATTTGTATATTTTTAAATCACCATTAAAATCTCAAATTAAATGAAATGTGAAACTTGTAGGCAAATTGCAACAAATAAATAACTACAAATCACACAATGGAAAACGACACCAAAAATTGATAACGGAGTTCGACTATCTCAAAGCCTACATCTCTAAGCCCGGTCTTCAATGGGGAGGCCTCTTTATTAATTCTTAAAAGTCATCAAAGCACATCAAATTACATCAAATACATTCCTCACTGGTCTTGTTGTATTCTACTCGACCTCAGGAGTCCAACGCAACTGATGGCACTCAAAAATACCTTCTAAAACTCCCACAACAAGCCTTCAAAGTTCTACTATATCGCCTTTGTCTTCTGCATAAACATAACTTTTGCTGCATTAAAATTTCAACTTGTGGCCCCTGGCCAACTAGTTAAAATTTTATAATAAAATGTGAGCGGTTGGGGGATCAAAGCCCAAACTCCCCACCGATTCATTCTGATATGGTTCATATATAAAAAAAATGTCGGCGAGTTCGGCCTTCCCTGCCACCCGCTGACTCCATACTTATCCACTATATATTGTATATAATAATATGTGATATGGAGCCGTCAAATATGGCGGGCTCCCGCCATATCCTTTCCCCCCAAACTGTCGGTGAATACACTTTAAATACAAGATTTGCACTATGTATAATAAGAATTGCTATTGGTCCAATGGTAAGAGTTGAGATTTTTCGTCGATAGGTTGTAGGATCAAATCTTATTTAGTCTGTCTAGATCCATACCAAAATTTAATGAATAACAAGGCCATAAGGCCTCCTTGGATTGGGCCACATTCCGCCCTCTCATTGGGCCACATGGCAATCCACATTCCGCCCTCTCATTGGGCCACATGGCACCAATCCATTAGTCCACATTCCACCATGGCAAAAGCTGTCAATTGTCAACATCTGTGAATGCCATGTGTTACGTTCGGATTGAGCCTCTTGGCTTGTTTTGGATGCGCCACTTGTCAACCCAGAACCATGAACCTTGGAATCATGATCCGGAACCTTGCCTGCTGGAACCATGATCCTTGACCTTTCACTTTGACTTTTTTTAGTTACTTTGACCATGAATAACTTTTTCACTTTGACTTTTTTTAGTTACTTTGACCATGAATAACTTTTGCATACGGACTCGGTTTTCACCTGTTCAAGTTGCATTGGATTTGCTTTCCCGAGCTAAACCATAATAATCTTAAGATCACCATAATTTAAAAAATATAAAACATCAATACTAACAGACGAAATGACCATTTTTCCGAGCATTTTTTTCTGGTCAAATTTTGTTCAAATTTTGGTATAGTTATTAAAAATCACAAGTTTAAATTGTTTAATTTGCAAAGATTTCCTCTATTAGTTAGACTACATCATATTACAATTATGAATATATGGAAAATGATATGAATATGTGGAAAAAATATATCGATATCCATACAAAGTAACATAATTTTCTTCCAAATAAAGTAATTAAAATAAAACATATCTTATATATTAACTTTAAGTGTGAGGAAATCTTATATATTAACTTTTAAGTGTGAGGAAGATGTATAATTCTTATAATTTAAATAATAATAATTATTTTACTATTTTAGTGCCCAAAGAGAAAAAGTAATTGAAAGTTAAAAAAAAAAATTAATAAAATATTTAAATATGCAAGATTAAGTGATATTTACATGTATTTCAAAATCTATTAATAGCAGAAAACACATTTTAATGTGGGCAATGTGATCCATAAATAAAATATTTAAATGTCAACTATGTATTTATTATATATGGTTAAAAAACAATGTATGTGTTATATAAAGTAACTGAAAATATGTGTTTAAAACCTTTCAAATAGTCTCACTATTATAAAATTTGGTTTATATTCTTTCATCAATTTTGTCTGAAATCCAGCAAAGATTGGTTGGGTTGCAAGTGTAATAGTGTCTATGCAACTTAAACAATGAAAAGTTACACATGGTGATGCAATTTAAACAATGAAAAATTACACATAGTATATGTGTAAAGAGAGAGATCATCTTAACCACTGATCTATCAAGTGTCAATAGTAAGGATCAAATCTCTTGAGGTGCAAATCTTTTCAAGTTTTCCATTCTAAAAGAGGTTTGCACCTCAAAAAAAAAAAATTCTCTCTGCGCTTGCTAGATCCATGATTAAAATAAACCCATACTAATTCATGAGTGTTAATTTTAGATACTTTTAGAAATAAGAATTCAACGACTTTAAATCCTTCTTCCATCTATATCTACTTCCATCTATATCTATATGTTATATTACAAACAAAACAAACTAATCATTGCTTACATTATATAGATATAAATATAATACTGCGAAAAAAACATAAGTCCTTCATCACAACCTAACTAAAATAATAGCCATCATTTCGATATATATCAGAATAACTTCCATTAGCACCACCGACCACATGAACATAAATTCAACTCATTTAATCAAAATAATTCTTTTTAATGAACCATTTAATTTTGTCAAAATTTAATAATATACAAAGTGGGAATTCACACTAATCCAGAGCTTTACTCAAATTTTCAACAGTTTAGGTGGATTCAAGTTAAGCAAAACCTCTAAAGGCATTGTCCCACTGTTCAAAATTTAGATTACAGTGAAACTCTAATTATAATTAAAATCTATATAAATTTCTTATTTTGTAGTGAAAAAAAAAAACTGCCTTGTTAAAATTTTAACATTTTCCTTTTTTCAAAAATCATAAACATGTTGTGAACATGCTTAATGATCATTGGTAGCTACGGTGATTAAAAACTGTCCACATTGTTAGTTGGGCAGTGATCAAATAAGGATCACTTTACCTTAGTTATAGGGAACGGTTGGTAGACATTAATGAGATGGCAAGTAAAGCTAGTAAGCCTAAATAAGGGTGGTTTGTTTCTATTGAGATCATTAATTGTACTCTCATTTGCTTGGCGCTATCTACATTTCCCTTTTTTGAATAGGGTTTGGCATTTTCATTATAGTGTCCGTCCATTTGAATAGGGTTTGGCATTTTCATTATGTTGCCCGTCCATTCATGTATCCATAATCATGTAAATGTACTGTGATTTCACAATGAATTTGAATTACAAATCTAAACAGTAATGCCTCGCAGCAGAGAGGTTAAGTACAAGATTAATGATTGATAATCTTATAGTAACGTTCTCTGCGAAGTGTTGCTGTGATAATTTTGTAGCTAACTTTCTTTGTTAAATGTTGTTCTTAGATTGGTAAGAAAGCAAAAATTATATGTAAAAATTAGATATATATGTAGAGTATTTTTTATTTATTGCAATTAAGTTGAGTTTAGACCAGAGTCAATTTCAATGTTAGATGGGAGAACAATCTGCCTACTAGTTGGATATTATCATTAGGATTGTGTGATGTTTAGCCGAGCTTGAATACACCCCTTGGGATATAGTTTAATTCATTCAAAGGTGGCTTCCATCTCCAACCCCTCCAGTGATATTTGAACTTGAGCTTTGGCAGGAACTAAACCCCACACAAACCAACTCACCTTCTCTGCAAGGTGTTGCTGTTTAAATTTGTAAGCAAGCAAAAATCATATGTATATACAGAACACAAAGCCAACACCTTGCACTAATGACCATAATAGCAAGGTCTTGCTGTTAGATTTGTAAGAAAGCAAAAATCATATGTGAAAATTCTATATACATACAGAGCATTTTTTATTTTTTGCAATTAGGTTGATTTAGACCAGGGTCAGTCTCAATGTTTAATGGAAGAATGATCTACCCACCAGTATGATGTTACTACCAGAGGATGTGAAGCTCAGTCGAGCTTCAACACCACTGGGATAGTTTAATTCCTTCAAAGGTGACTTCCATCTTCAACCCCTCCCATTAAATTTGAACCTGAAACCTGGCAAAAACTAAACCCCACAAACCAACTCACCTTCTCTACAAAATATTGCTGTTTAAATATACAAGCAAACAAAAAAATTATGTAAAACTTAAACACAAAGCCAACACCTCACACTAATGACCATAATATATAATAAAAGCAAACAAAAATACTATGGGAAAATCATGTGTAAAACAGAGATCATATGATACTATGGCAAAATCATATGTACATACAGAGATCATATGTACAAGCGGAGTTAAGTTTTATAAAAGAAGAAATATTGTCAAAATATATCTAAGTATTTAGAAATTATATTAAAAATACAAGGAAATTTGAGTGTTGTGTATATCTAGACCTTTGGCAAAGCTTGTGAGCTTGCATAAAAGTGATCTGAGACCTAGCCCTTTTCTCCAGAGAATAGATTCCAGCAAATCAACTAAATTTCTGCTAAAAAGTTTCAAGAAATCAGCTAAATTCATTCTACAGCAAATCAAGTAATTTTTTTCCAGGATAGATTCCAGCAAATCAACAAAATTTCTGCTAGAAACTTATTCATTCTACAGCAAACGAACCAAATTTCTGCTAAAAAGTTCCAACAAATCAGCTAAATGCATTCCATAGCAAAACAACAAAACTACTGCTTAAATTTTCCCACAAATCAGTTAAATATATTCCATGACAAATCAACTAAATTTCTGCTAAAATATCCCAACAAATCAGATAAATTCATTTGTAGCAATTCAATTAAATTTCTGCTAAAATATTCCAACAAATCAGCCAAATTCATTCCATAGAAGAAGAGCATCAAGCATAAAATTTTCGCAGCACAGGCATCGAAAGCCTTCTGATCAAATATGTGTACAACTTAACCTTTCAATTTGGTGAATAAAAGTTTGAGTTGGATGCCTTGAATAAAAAATGAGAGTAATGATGATGCATTAAGAAATGGACTCTAATCTTTAAAAGAAAAACAATGCTGCATGCATGCAGTGTGAGTTGTTGAAGAATATACAACCACTGGGAAAGTTAAAGGTTAGGTCAGGCTTTCACAAAAGCAGCGTCGCAGCGTCAACAGCACGCACAGCACATAAAGGCAGTGTCCGCGCAGCACACAGGGCACCTTATCAGTCCGTTCTCATTACAGCAGGGGCACTTCTTCCAAACAACTCGACTCCGGTCCTTAGCACCCAACTTCTGTGTGAAAATCTTGTGGCTGCCATCACAGTTCAGGCAGGGAACAAACTTCGAGTCACCGCAACCATGACAGGACATGATAGAGCCAGTGTGCCGGGGGAACCCTTCCAGAAACTTAGCTAATTCACCCGCTTCATGCAATTGCAGAATCTCCTCAATCCCACCGATGTATATCCCTGCAATAAACAACCTAGGCACTGTTATGGGATTCCCCAACAGATCCTGCAATTCCTGCCGAAAAGGGGCATGCATGGAAATGTCCCTTTCATCCACCAAAACCCTGAAACCAAAAAGAATCAATTTCACAATGCAGCAATCATCGAATGTTTTTCTGATTCCCCTCAAGCTCGTAAAATACAGAACCACCCTATCTTCGCCCCCAGGGGGCGCCCTAAACCTCCACTTGGAGTTTCCATTTTTCGAAGGGGTTTTTTCAAGTAAGCACAAGGTCTCGTCTGCAACTTTTACGCTACGGGTAACTCTCTGCCATATACTCACCCTGGGTTCCACCTTCCCTTCGACCAGCTGCTCTATATCTTTCATATTCACAGAAGAAAAACGGGATGACCGGTCCACAGACTTTCTGTTGCCGAGTTCGTTAGCTTCCTCTTCCTGTAAGTTGCCATTGCTACTGTTCTTTTTGGAATTGCCATGATTTGCTTTCAAAGAATGTTTGTACTTGGCGATAAGATTGCCGACTTTCGACCATCCTGAACCTGAATCCTCAACTTGGTCGACCTGATCTTTCCCGAATTTGTGGAACCCATCCCCATAGCTGGGAGGTTCTTCTTTTCTTTCAGCCTGATGAAAATCATCTACTGGAATTGGAAAACTGACTGGAGCATTTAATCCCCCTTCCACCCTATTCTTAGAAGCCTTGCATCCCATTCTGGCGACAAAAAATTTCAAGCCTTTACACAATATATAACCCCTGGCGTGGAGTTTAATGCTTGTCCACGGCTTCTCACACACAGTTTATTCGATGCTTTTCCGAAAGACAATGGACACGGTTCTCTTACTGTAGCACCTTTTTTTTCAGAGTCCAAAACTTATTGCCCCCAGAGCCGAATCCATTTGTACATTATTTTTTTGTCAGAGTCAGGAAACTTATTTCCCCAAATCTTCAGAGTTAGAAACTTACCTATTTCCCCGAATCCTCAGAGTCAGAAACTTATTCCCCCAATCCGAATATATCTGTAATTGTTTGTCAGAGTCAGGAAAGTTATTTCCCCGGATCCTCTCCTCTGAATCTTCTTCTTCCCTGAATCTACCTGTATCTACTTTGAACTAATGAATTTATCGCTCCTGAAACACCAACACTGTTATGATCCCTCTGATCCAAATACATTCATTTATAATAATATACATTATGAAATTTTCACCCACATCCACAAAATTAAAAACGCAATCAATGCAACAGGTACAAATACATTTAGTTTCATTCCCCGCCCAATGAAAAGAAAAACCCGAACACCAGCAAATTTCACATATTTTTATTCTTGAAAAAACTATCAAACAGCCAGCCTCATTTCCTTTCCACACTGGTATAAAACAAAATTTCCACATACCTGACTTTACACCAGTTACAGCGATGTCATCGGCCTGAACCGCCCACTTACAGGTCACCCTCCCTAAAAATGAAAATAGCAAGCACTTAAACCTTTCAACATTGTTTCTGGAAACAAACACCCCTTGAAGATCCCATTACTGTAATGGAAGATCAACAGAGTCTGAAGACCATTGATGGTTAAGAATGTTAGATATAGATATAAGACATAACCAGACCTTGTAACTTACTAGGCTACCTGCACACCCATTCAAAGAACCGATTTCTCTCCTCGATCCCTACGCCCAAATTCAACTTATAGCCTGTATCAAAGTACGCGAACCATTATGATTTTTTCGGTGTTTCTGTAACTTCCTTTCCCAGAGAATGAGCTGTGAGCTCTTGGATTGTATCTTGGACCGTTGCGCAATAAAACCTTTTTGAGTTTGAGTTGTGCCGGCCACTCTTTCCTAATACCATACCAGATTAAATATATGACCGTTTTGTCTTTTTAATTTCCTGGTGTGATCTTTTCAAAAAACTTTGATAGACACGCAAACCCATGATGATATTATTCGTAATATTTTAATTTAATTTATGCCAGTGTAAATATGGATTTACTAAGCATTTTGAATTATAACAATTAATTTAAGATGTATTTTAATTTACAGATGAAATGACATTTTTCACGATATTTTTGTAGAATTTTACGGTTTTTCAGGGTGTTGAATCCATCTCTTCATTTAAAAATGTATTTTAAACAACAAAAATTCACATTCTTTCTTGAAATTGTATTGAAAGTTTATTTGTGTATAAGTTAACTAGGCCTTAATTCAATTTTACAAATTAAGATCTATTTGCAATAACTTATTCATAAAGAATTTATAAGTTAATATTTAATTTAATTTGTGTATTTTAAAATTAAATTATTATTATTTCTTATTTTATTAATGAGAGATGGTATAAGTGGGTAAAGGGTTCATCCTTGAATACAATGCAGTATAAGAAGTCTTTTTCATATTGAGGTTGGGTATAAATACAAACAATGAAACAAAAAGTTTAATAGTATGATAGTGCATTACTCTCCATGGCAACGCATGAAGGCGGATGTGCTAAAGAAATATGTAGTGGAAAGTACAGAGGTGGTGAATGTGAAACCATCCCATGATAAAGGGAAAGCGGTTGCCCAAATAGACAACCATGAAAAGAAAGCAAGAGAAGAAATGAAAGGATATTCCACAAAAGCTTTCAAAACTTGGGCTCAAGTTATTAGCAATTCTGCTAATAAGGAAGGAGAAACAAACATTTGGGTTGACAACATGCAAGATAGAGAAAGCAAGGAAAGACAAAATAGAGTAGCAAACATAATTATTGAAGGGGTCAAAGACTATGGGAAAAATGAATGTACTTTTGACCTTGCAAGGGGCTTCTTGAAAGACAAGTTGATATGGCAAGGTCAAATATGCCGAGCATGGAGGGTGGGTAAGTTTAACAGGGAGATAGTCAAGCCCATAAAAGTCATCATGCCTAGCTTGGGTGATAAATATATCATTATAAGCAAAAAGCATCTCTTGAGGGGTTCTCGTTTTTTCTAGAAGAAGATTTAACTATAAGACAACAGGATGAAAGGAGGGAGGAAATGTTAAAGGTTAGGGCAGTAAGAGATGAAGGCAAGAGAGAATGGATTTATAAAGGTAAAGTTGTGATAGCGCAATATGGACCCCCTTACAAAACAGAGCAACAAGATGGTAATAAAGAAGAGGCAACAAACTCTTCAACGGGAAATCAGAAAGCAAGGTTAGTATGGGAAAGCAGGGAAAAAGACTCAAATGTGAGTCTTTCATGTCAAAATAAATAGCAATCAAATCAGACCTGGGTTTCCTTAAGATTAGTTTGTTGGAAATGCAAAGGTTACCCATGGAGACGAGGGCCTGGGTTAGGGCCTATTACGGAAGATAAAGCCACAATTTGCCTCATAAAAACACATGAGCATGAAGGGTGCAAGACACTTTTGTTTGAAGGATACTAGAAGATGGTAGTGTGGAACAAGGCAGCAGGGAATGGCAAAGGACACAGGGGCAACATGGTATTATTGAGGGGAAAAGAAGGTTGTCACATTTAGTTAGAAAAAGAAGACTCAAATAAACAATTCATTTGGTTTAAAATATCAAAAATGAAAGTCACATTTGAATTGTAGCATGCTATTTTGCGCTGCAAGTTTCAAAAATCAACAAAAGTATAGGGTTTGACCACAAATATTCCTTTGCAACCTTAAAAGAAAATATTGCAACATATTCTCAGCTAGGTGAAGTCCTTATAGTGGGTGATTTGAATGCTAGGATTGCAAGTGAGCGAACTAGCATTCTTTGTTGTAAAGAAGACTGCGACCCTATTTGGCTTACAAAAGAGAGTAATCATCAGTGGGAAAGAATTCCAGAGGACAAGGACTGTAATCTCTTTGGTGAAAACTTTCTTACCCTATGTGGGGCCTTTGATTTAGTCATTTGTAATGGCTTGACTAGATGGGAAAAGTCTGGTAATTTCACTTGCAATATTATAATGGAGCAAGTGTAGTAGATTATGTAATTTACTGGCATGGTTTGTGTGAAAAAATGCAGGAAGTTTTGATTGGAAATTAGCTTTAAGACTTAAAATCATATCACAAGTCAATTTATTTAAGTTTCTCTCGGATTGGAAAGAAGAAATTAGAGTCAAAAACTCAGTGTATCCAACAAAATCTCCCAAAGGGCAGAATTCTTTTGACTCCAGAAAATTGTAATACCTTTAAAATAACGCTAGAGAGGCTCTTCGAGAAGGAGAAAATCCTAATTCACGGCCTTCATAGTCACGAATTCACACATTTAATTCAATGCGCACTCACAAAGTGCAAAAGAGAAAAATTAAGAAGCCTGAAGCAAATTGTTTTCCGATGAATGCTTAGTTTGACGAGGAATGCAAAAAGGCAAGGAGAATGTGGAAAGAGTCAAACAAGGATAACATAATGCTCAAAGCTTACAAGAGGATATTATGAAAGAAAAAGGTCGATTTCATGGTTTCAAGGAGGGAAGATGATCCGGACCTTGGGGAGAGGCCCCCAATATCTAAAAAATTGAAATGGATCTTGGGGGAAGGCCCCCAAGATCTGAAAATTTTCAATGCCTAAAAGAAAATGAGAGAACACACAATAAATAAAACTAAAAAGAACTTTTTATTAAAATGGAGAATAATTGTAAAAGTTACATTGTGGCAGACAAATTGTCTTTTTACAAAATGCGACTTGTTACTTATAGTATTTTCCAGTTACAATACCACGGGTAAATTCCATGGGTGAATGAATACCATGGGTGGATGTCATAATACCATGGGCAAATACCATGGGTGAATGAATACCATGGGTGGATGTCACTTACAATACCATGGGTGGATGCCACTTACAATACCATGGATACATTCCATGGGTGGATGAATACCATGGGTTGATGCCATTTTCCATTCGGATCATTCCTCCCTCCTTAAGAATCAATGGTCCCCATTGCGTGAAGTTCCCTCCTACGAAGCCTTTGTTGAATATGAATAGCGACTGAAGAGAAGGTTTTTATGTGGTTAACCCATAACCATGATGAGCGAAGATCCGAGGATAGAGATACCTTGTAATGCTTTTGACGAACTGTGATACTGACAGTGTGCAGCCTAGCAAATGGACTTCGATGAAGTGTGGGTTTGTGGATGACCCATAACCATGATGAACGAAGATCTGAGGATAGAGATACCATGTAATGCTTGTGACCAACTGTGATACTAACAGTGTGCGGCCTAGTAAATGGACTTCGATGAAGTATGGGTTTGTGGATGACCCATAACCATGACAAACGAAGATCTGAGGATAGAGATACCCTGTAATGCTTGTGACCAACTGTGATACTAATAATGTTCAGCCTAGCAAATGGACTTCAGTGACAAGAATTTTGTGCGGTTGACCCATAACCATGATGTTGGTTGTTGATGAAGTAGCAAGTGCCTACATAGCCTGGGGTGAGAAGGCACGTCTCCAAAGAACCCAAGCCGAATGTTGCTATGTTGAAACTGATGAATGTGAGGCAGGTGCTTACTAAAGCGGGGTGAGAGGGCACGTCTCCAAAGGGAACTCGCTCTGAATGCTGCTCGAGAATTAAAATGGACATAACTCGGTCAATATAACTCAAAATATTTATTATAACCTATTTTTGGAAACTAAAGTACCATTTTGCATCTTCCCATGTGTTGGAAATCCTTATCTGGGAACTCTAGAATCTTAGATTCGCGCTGCAACTTTTCCGTCGTCACAAAATTTTTGAAAAAAATAGTTGATTTTAAATTGGTGATATCTCCCACATCCAAACTCCGATTCGACCCATTTTTGTTTTTGAAATTGAGCGCTTTTTCGAGAGGAGCTCAGATCTACAATCAATTTTCTGAAATTATGCACTAAAATTGCAAAAAAAATATAGGAGAGTCGTTGTCCACGAATTTTCATCAGAAACATTTATGCAACATAGTTGATTTTAAATCAGCAATATCTCCCTCATCCAAACTCCGATTCGATCGATTTTTTTTTGAATTTGGGTATTTTTCATAAAGAATCCATATTTATTATTTTTTTTGTAAAATTTGCACCAAAAATTTCAGATTTGATCTACAAACTTGCCACCTACAATCATTCCTGCAAAACAAATGAAAAAATAAAAATTCTTCCCGCCTGGCCCAAGAAAATGCTCTGTGAAGGATGTAACACATGGCTGAAGTTTGTTTAATATTGTTGCAAAATTTGAAATTGAAATATCCATCAAACCCTCATTTCCATGGAATCATAACCTGCTCTGATACCATTGATCCGGATCTTGTGGGGGGGGGCCAAGCTCTGAAAAATTTCAATGCCTAAAGAAAATGAGAAAACACACAGTAAATAAAACCACAAAGAACTTTTTATTAAAATGGAGAATAACTGTAAAAGCTACATTGTGGCAGACAAACTGTCCTTTTACAAAATGCGACTTGTTAATTATAGTAATTTTTAGTTACAATACCACGGGTAAATTCCATGGGTGAATGAATACCATGGGTGGATGTCACAATACCATGGGTAAATACCATGGGTGGATGTCAGTTACAATACCATGTGTGGATGCTACTTACAATACCATGGGTAATTCCATTGGTGGATGAATAACATGGGTGGATGAATACCATGGGTTGATGCCATTTTCCATTTGGATCAGAAGAACTAATCTTCCTTGGGAAAAATAATCCCAAATTATTTTGGAAGGAGCTCCAACCGAGAAAGATGCAAACTGGAAATAGTATTACAACTTCTAAATGGTTTGACTATGCAAGACAAATCTATGAGCAGGATCCCAAGGTTGTGTTAGTCAAGGTTGTCATTGATCTCAATATGGTATTGATCGAGATGACAAATATTCTTGTGATGTCAATACCTCATGCTAAGGATGTTATTAATAAAAATGCTAAGAGCACATGCTACTAATGAAGATGTCATGCCAGTTAGGAAAAATTCTTGTCCTAGACACCTATTGATAGATGTCCTTACCCTTGATGGATATTTCACTATTGAAGGACTATACATGAATGAGCACACTTGATGATGTCATATTTATCCAAGTTGACTCAACTCCCAGATTCAACCAAGATATTTTGCTTTCGTGATGTGATTAGAATTGCATTTAAAAGGGAATAAAGGAACATATATGCATGTTGTAAAGAAGAGGGAACATAACAAGAATCAACAACATAAAACAAAAGATGTTGATAACGGAGTTCATCCAGGAGGGACTACGTCTCCAGGCCCCAGTGTCAAGATGGTGTAGGTCACTGCATTAAGTGTTGGAAAGAGTGATGATGTACATGCATGTGTTTTCTCTATCATACAAGGAATACGCCCTCACGCAGGAGTGGCTCCAAGATATGTTCTGCTGCATGAACTCTCATTCAACAAAGGACTCCTATCAACATGACATCATTTCACGTATGATAATAATGAGCATTCTGCCAACATGGAATCAAAGGGATCTCAATTCAAACATACATGGCGACACATGAGTATCTCGTCAACATGACAACAAAGGGATCTCAATAAAAACATGACAATAAGTACATCTCACATCAAGAAAAAAACAAGATCCCACATCAAACATCAAATAGGGATCTATGTAGCACAATGCATCTCAAGCAAAGAGATAAATAAGTACATGATCACACTGCATATACCTCACATCAAGGAGTTATCTGAAGAAGAGGATGACAATCTTACTGGATTTGGTTGTACCATCAATCTCGTAGCGTCAAATCTCATGGAAATGACCACTTGCACATTGAATGTTGACACTTGCACTCCACTTTGAAAAGTGGCCGAAAAATGAAATGATCAAATGGAAAATCTAATTACACCATCAGATTCTTGGTGTTGAATAGTGTAAAATTGACTGTCAAATTTTTGAATTTTGACAAAGTGAAAATCTGGGACTACAGGAATCTTTTAGATTCCCCCTAAATTCCACAAATATTCCCTCTTCTGGGCATATGAAGATCTGCTACTTAGATCAATATTATGTTTGCACCATCAGGTTTGTGTCGTTGAGAGGTGTAAGATAGACACAAAGTTTGTCCAATGTAGACACTGGCAAAATTTTGCCCTCCTGAAAATTTGGCTCAATCATGGTTCAGCCTGCCTCTTCTCCAGGCTCATGGTTCCACCTACAAAAATTAATTAAAAAAAATACGTTTAGGTTTTTGCGCCCTCCTTGGCCTCCGCACACTGAAGAAATGAGGGTTTAAGTATTTTTTGTGGGCGGACTTTGCAAGGACGTTTGTTGGCCTAGTGGCTAAGTTTGGCGTCCGGTTGGAGTTGGTTCTGGGTTCAAATCCCCACAGAACCAAGTTTAACACATAACTGTTTTTTTAAAATGGGCACATTATGATTTGTTTTAATATGGCATGCGGTTAGGTGTGTTTTTTACACGGGCACAGTTATGGTTGTATGGGTTGTTGTTTGTATTAATGTTTGGTTGTTGCCGTTACATTTTCGTTAAATGGGACCGCCGCATGGTGGCAGGCCGGCCCACGTGGCTGGCGTGGTTTCGATACCCACCAACCTCCGTATCTTATGTCATAGCATATGGAGATGGGGGCGTGGGCTGAGTCCACCAGAGGTGGCCCACCCACCACCATATTTGTATACGTTTGGTGGATGGTTGGAGGATCCGATGGGGTCATGGCCCATCGGCCATTATTTTTTAATTAAAAACTTTGATTGTTGCGGTTTTGGGAGGACGTGTGACGGGGGTCATGGCCCGCCACCTCAACATATATATATATATATATATATATATATATATATATATATATATATATATATATATATATATATATATATATATATAGTTAATCATAATTCGTTTTTTCAAATCTTTCGAAAATAGGGATATTGGGCAATTTAACGAGGCTACGATTTTGCCCATTTCCGGGAGCTAGGTTCCCACGCCGGTTGATGGTGAATTTGTAGGACACTTAAACCTGGCCCACAACCCAACTTTGACCGCAACTTTGACTGGCTCTATCTCCTCCATACAAGCTCAGATTTGAGTGACATTCACACCGTTGGAATTAGGGCGACGAACACTTCGATATGGTGCTGGTTTGGAAGCGATCTTACCACTTTTAATTTTGATCCTTTCTGAGTCCTTTGGGACTTCCACATGTGTCTGGAGCCACCTGGATCACATACGTTATGGCACTTGGTGAAGGTCTTGATGACATGGTTGGACATTGTATGATGACATGGATGACATGGACAATGATTAGAGACATGACATGAAGGATTTGGAGATTACTTGATGGCATATGATGACATTGTTGGAAGATCTCATTTAATGATATGGATGGTAGTTGGAAGACTGCCTTGAAGCACTCTTAATGAAAAGGATGGAAGTTGCATATGACATGACATGGATGCTACATTATCATGATAACATGGATAATATTGATGACACACTATGATGAAGAACATGGAGTCATAACAATGAAGAAGCCCTAATCACCTTGTTGTCCTAATCACCTCCTACACTAAAAATTTCAAGAACAGTCACAAAGAAAAATTATTTTGGACACCTTGGAGGCATCCCTTCAAAGTGGATCCTAGACCATCTTAAAGAGGATTTTTTCCTCTTTCTAATGAGCTAACACTTGCCCTAAAATTCCCGGTGGTTGATGAGATATTGAATTTTTAAGTTAAGAAAAAATATGTCTAATTATTGAGCCGACCTACACTTATTGCTCATGTCGGTTTCACTCAATAGACGTGTCCCTTCAGATTTTGAGTGAAATCATTATATGTGTGTGTGTGTGTATTGGACTTCATTTCTTACACAAAAAATTTATGCTTTTCAAAAATAGTTGTAGAGAGGTAGAGTTATAGGACGAAAGGCACTCAAACTCTTTTTGGGATTCTAGTTATTCTAGTGATTCTCTATGGTTGTGAATTGTGGGCCAACAGTACATCCAACATGCAGTGGAAACAAATTGAGAAAATTCAGAAGCATTTGATTGCAAACAAATTCAAAATTAAAAGTGCAATTCCTTATGCTATCTTGTTAAGTGAAACAGGGGCTACTCCTATTGAAGAAATTGTTATGGTGTGAGTCATAAGGTATTTAAAAAAAATTGAGCAAATGGAAGAGGGAAGATGACCTAATGTTGTCTTCAATGACATATTGAGAAAAGAAAAAATACTTGGTGTGGAGCACTGGAAAGGTATGTTTTTGATGAACAATTTAGTGACTTTTCAGTAACAATTGTAACCCTTTCTGCATAATGAGCTTAAAGAAATAAAAAATTTTAATAGAATGTGTGGGAATTAGTATGGAAAGCTTAATCGCTGATAATTGTTATTTTTCCATGCAGGAAAGGGTGGAAACGAAGGGTTTCCATTCGAAAGGAAAAGACAAAGAAGCAATAACTGCTGTCCCTTTAGGAGGGAACTAGATGCGAACAAGATCGAACAGATCGAAGCAAGACGACCCTGGAAAGAAAGAAGGATTATCAATTCGGCAGAACAGGGGAAGAAAAGTAAAGGATTAACGGCTTGGCGAATCCCTCAGGATCTTTGATCCTGAGGGATCGCTGTTTTGCTTATTTTTGCTACCTAGATACCTCCGTCGTTACTCTTATAAAAAGGGACAGCAGTGTTAAGCAAAAGGACTTTTTGTTCATATATGTAACTGTGAATTCCAGATTCAACTTTGATCATCGACTCTCACTAAGACTTGTTTTGCTGTACATTTGTTGATGCATTAATACAAAAGACCTGGTGTTTATTTCATCTCTGCGTCTGGAGTAATCTAAGGCAGTGTGCCGTTGGAAGCTAAGGGCCCGGCTCCGAAGGACACTTGCTTTTGTATCATTATAATTTGGTTTCTGTGTGGTTTGTTTATCTTTACAGTTTGGTAATCTGACATGTTTTTCATATGCTATTCCATGCTCTGTTACAATTAATTCATTAATGGTTTCTTTCGAGAGATTTATGTAGTGACTCTGTATTGTATGAGTGAATCTTTTCAGAGTTGATTGCATGTTAGCAACTTAAGCCAATTGTTTCTGTTACAGAGCCTTCATATTGAATATTGTTGTATTGGATTCATTTGAAACCTCAGTTATTGGAATCTGGAAGTAATATTACTCTATTTGGAAACATAGTCATATTCTCTTTAATCATCAGATTGCTATAGTAAGTGTGTTGTGTATATATGTTTGATGATTGCTGTTCCATAGTTCATTATTGAATACTGTTCCATAAAGTATAATTCATTGAAGTTGCTTTAGAGAGAAGATTGCTATTTGATTGCAGAATGTGAGTTTAATTCAATAGAGCAAGCTTAGTCTGACTCGCGAGATTTAGTTTATTGGATTGCTGTTCCATTTCAGATTTGCTGTTCCATTTTCTGTTTGCTGTTCCATTTTACTTTCTGCCGTTCCATTTACTTGCATTTACTGTCTTGGTGTGAGAGAAGGTCTAAGGCTGTAGTGAGCCTCAGCAAGTCGCTGCCTAGCTCCCAGACCTATGGTCCATGCTCTAATTTCCTTTCCATCAGTTTCTAGAGGGATGGGTTATCGCTTCCGTACCCTTGACTGATAAGCTGCGTTGTGTGATTTTATCCTTTTTAGAGCAATTTAGTCATAAGTTTAGCAGCCGTTTACTCTTGTATTTTCTAGACACTGTACTACTAAGCATTACTCTGACGAATAGCCTCGGATTGAGTTACTCTTTGCAATAACAAAGCGTTCCCGGATTGACTTATTAATGTGGCATAACTAGAGGTGAAAGAGACCCTTGTTACAGCTCTACATTTTGGCGCCGTTGCCGGGGAAAGAGTACAGCCATTTGTCTTTTACAGAGTAGTGTACGAGTCTGCTAGGGGAGAGTTGGATTTTAAAAACAGAAGGTAAGAACCTGCATACGGAGCATGTAAAAGCCTTGCTCCACCGTCCGCTTTCCTGGCAAAATTGTGGGTTGAATAGAATTTGGTAGTTTATAGAGTGCATGACTAAGCAGAAAAAGCCAAAAAAAATTATCAAACCTCCGTTCAAACCCGAAAAAGCCAAAGGGCCGGTGACCCTTGGCCGAACAACCTTCATAGACGAAATCTATAAGAAAATTGAATCTCAGCCATCAGTAGGGTTTAGGAAAACCAATTCTAAACAACCTACTAGCTCCCTTCAGGCCGCAGGATCACCATATGTAGCCTTCGCTGAGGTGCATAGTCAGAATGATGAACAGGACTTTCAAGAAATTGAAAATTCTATTCCAGAACGACTGCAGGAAGGGAATCTAAGCAATCTTTGTGAAGGAGAAGGGGAAACAGGAGAAGTTGAGGAGCCAAGATCTCCTCCTAGGATAATTCATCCATTAAAAAGCCCAGATAAAGGAAGCGCTGTAAAAATCATTGTTGAAGGGATTCAATCTCCTCAAGCAACAGGGACTCTCGTTATTCCAGACAAAGGAAGTACCATTAAAACAATCCCTGTTAAGGCCGTTCCTTCTTTGCCTAGGAATACCCTCTTAGAAATCCCAGAAGGTTACTGGCACATATTCGATCCCATGGCACAGAATCAGCCAAACACTCAAACTTCTACATTACAATATCCTATAGTGGATTCTGCAGCAAATGCTCCTATGAAAGCAATTCCCCTTCAACACATTCCTACATTTCATGGACTTACATCAGAGGACCCTGATGCATTCTTATTTGAATTTGATGTATTATGCAGGGGATATGATTACACCACTGACCCCCAGAAATTAAAGTTGTTCCCCTCCACTTTGAAAGGAGCAGCTTTAAGATGGTTTATGGGTTTAGGTGGTGGGGTTATAAATAACTGGGAGCAAATGAAAGAATCTTTCCTAAAGAAATATCAATATTATTGTAGGTCTAGAGAACTGAAAGATGAAATATTTCAGATGACGGCTAGACCAAATGAAACACTAGAAGAATATGTAGAACGTTTTCAGTATAATTTGCAAAGATCTCCATATGCATCATTACCTCTGCCTGATAATGTGTTAAAAACAACATTGATTAGAGGCATGAAGGAACAATGGATTGAAACATTAAATATCATGGGAAAAGGGGATATTTATCAAGAAAATTTTGCTGACATCATTGATTTATGTATCAGGAGCTCGAGAGGTAGCACGAGGATAAAGCCAGCAGAATATGATCGGTTTGTCAGAGATAACAAAATATCAACAGAAGGAGTAACACGTGTAGAACTTGGGAATTTATTAGAAAATTTTAAAACTGATATCCTGGGGACATTGACTACACAACTTGATATTGTGCAGGCTAAACAGAAGCAGATAGAGGCAAAACTGAATTTGACGATCTTCTGCCCCCGATGTAGAAGAAAACATAGCCTCAAGGAATGTCCGCTGGATGCAGTTCAAACATGTGCTATCTGTACAAAAGATCACCTTACTGAAAGTTGTCCCTCACTTCCTGGATTGAAGGCAGTATATAAGGAAGCAGAAGAAGAGCCAGAATCAACATACTTTGTTAACCAGCGTCGCCAATGGCAACCAAGGCAATCAGGTATGTTTTCAGACCCAACTTCTTCTTTTCAGCCTCCACAGTATAACGCTCAGCAATATAGTATGTGGCAAAACCAATCTCAACCCCCATTTCCAAACTGGTCATCACAACCATTTCCTTCTCCAAATCCATGGATGAATCAGCCAAGCCAATTTGGTTGGCCGAATTTTCCTTACGCCCCACCATATTGGCAGAATAGCTCATACCCTCCGCAATGGACCCCCCCTACTTCACAAAGTTCACCCTGGCAGACAAATTGGCCAAGATCGACATATCAGCCAACAGGAACTATTCCGCTCCCTCAACTGACTCTGCCAGCTTTGCAACAAAATCCCCAGTCTAATCTGAGACCGCAACTCCCAGCCCAACCCAATCCTAATCCTAATAATAGGACGATCCAATCCCTCCAAATTATAGAATCAGCAGAAATCGGACCTGAACTGAGAGAGTGCAATGATCTTCAGTTAAGATCTGGACGTATAATAGAAACAGAGGGAGATAAAATAGTTCACATTGAAGATCAGTTACCAATAGAACAGCCGTTGCAACAAGAGGGTGCAAATAAGGAGCAGACTCATCATCAAGCGAGTACACCCTCTCCTCCCTTCCCAGAACGATTAGTCATACCACGACATGTACAACATCCAGACTTTGACATTCTGGGAGAACTACAAAACCTGTACATACGAATTCCTTTCCTCCAAGCCATTCAAGACATCCCTATATATGAAAAAACTATAAAAGAATTGTGCATAAAAAAACCAAGGAGGAATGTAACCACTAACCCAAGAGTCCAAGTAGTCGGTACTTTATCTGACCTGTTATCAGGAGCACCCATTAAATATGAAGATCCAGGAAATCCAATCGTAACTGTTCAAATCTATGGACAGACTCTGACTAATGCTTTAGTTGATTTAGGAGCTGCAATTAACATTTTGACAACTTCTACTTGCCAAAAGCTCGGTATTACATCGGTAGAACCCACCTCTACTTTGTTAGAATTGGCTGACCAATCTGTAGTTCGACCAGAAGGAACTCTATATGATGTCATGGTCTTTATAGATTCTTGGGAATACCCAACTGATTTCCTGGTAATTAATCCAAAAACCCAACTGGATGGACACCCGCTAAGTTTAGGTAGACCTTGGCTTGCTACCGCCGATGCTTACATTGGTTGCCGGCAGGGGAATATGACCATAACCAGAGGACCAGATATTAAAAATCTAGTTCTATACCCTCCAGCACAACCAAGTCTTACAATAATAAAAACTAACCAGCACCCTGTATCATACCTTACTGACAATATCAGATCACCATTGACTATACAGAAGGCCCTAGACTTTAAAGACCAAACAGAAGATGATGCCATCAATAACTTCGTTAGTCAAACTGAATCTAGACCTCATGCACAGTGTTTTATGATAGAAGCTGCATTCGAAAACGAACTAGAAGAGGATCCCTTGAAAGATACACATGACCAAACGATACCTGTGACTTCTGTTGCCAATAGTAAAGCAGTGGAAATTGAACCAGGAAAAACTCTAAACATCAATGCCAACCTTACATCGGACCAAGAAATAAAACTCATCCACCTGTTACGGAAGCATCAAGAAGCATTTGCATGGGATTACCCCGATATGAAAGGGATTGACCCCCAATTGTGCACCCACCATATTTATATAGAAAAAGATGCAAGACCTGTCTGTCAACCGCAAAGAAGACTCAACCCTCACCTAAAAGATGTCGTAAAAGTAGAACTTCAGAAGCTTTTAGATGTTAATTTTATCTATCCTATTTATGATAGTAAGTGGGTCTCTCCACTTGTGGTTGTACCCAAGAAGAATGGGAAATGGAGGATTTGCGTGGATTATAGAGAGTTAAACAAAGCCACACAAAAAGACCATTTTCCCCTCCCATTCATAGACCAAGTATTGGAAACGTTAGCAGGAAAGAAATTCTTTTCTTTCCTGGATGGCTTCAGTGGATACAATCAGATTCAGATTGCCCCTGAGGACCAGGATAAAACTATCTTTACTTGTCCTTGGGGAACGTTCGCCTATAGAGTTCTACCCTTTGGCCTATGTAATGCTCCTGCCACATTCCAAAGGGCCATTCTTAGCATCTTTGTAGATTTAATAAATGATGGGCTTGAAGTATACATGGATGACTTTACACCATATGGAGATGATTTTGATCCAGCTCTGGACACTTTAGAAAAAGTCCTACAGCTTGCATTGATACCAGGCTTTGTTTAAGCCACGAAAAATGTTATATGATGATGACTGAAGGGCTCATCCTAGGACATTTCGTCTCAGCAGCTGGAATTCAGGTAGATCCGGCCAAAATTCAAATTCTGTTGCTTATCCCCACCCCCACTACTCAGACAGAGGTACGCAGCTTTCTTGGATTTTCTGGGTATTATAGACGATTTATAGAACATTATTCACACATTGCTGCACCTTTATATGCATTAACTGGTAATGTTGATTTCATGTGGACAGAAAAATACGACCGCGCTTTCCAGGATTTAAAGAATCTTGTATCAACAGCTCTAGTCCTTCGAGGACCAAATTGGAATTTACCATTCCAAATCTCATCTGATGCCTCAGACACAGCAATTGGTGCAGTCCTGGGGCAGGAGGAGGATAAAAAACCATATGCTATTTATTATATCAGCAAAAATTTATCCTCTGCTGAATTAAATTACACTGTCACCGAAAAGGAATTCCTCGCTGTAATACATGCTGTCAATAAATTTAGACATTATATTACAGGCTATCCCGTTGTTTTATATACAGATCATTCTACTATCAAATATTTAGCAAATAAGCCTGTTACAAATGCTAGAATAACGAGATGGTTGATCTTATTGTAGGAGTTTGATATCACAATCAAAGATAGACCCGGCAAGGAAAACCCTGTAGCTGATTTCTCTCACGAATACCAAAATCAATTGAGGTAGCAGCAGTGGAAGACCAATTTCCGGATGAGCACCTGTTTGCTGTTGCTGTTCAAACACCTTGGTATGTTGATGTTGCCAACTACCTTGCAGTAGGTAAGTTACCAAAACACTTAACCCCTAATGAACGTAAGCAGATTGTTCAGAAGAGTACTCGGTTTTCGTGGATCGGGGGTTATTTGTTCCACACAGGGGCAGACATGCAAATTAGAAGGTGTATTCGAGAAGATGAAATTTTCGACATCTTAAAAGCTTGTCATAACGGACAATGTGGGGGACACTTTGCCGAGAAATGAACGGCACATAAAGTATTGCAGACGGGATACTACTGGCCTACAATCTTTAAGGATTCGAAGAAATTTGTTCAAGCCTGTGACAGCTGCCAGCGAGCAGGACGACCGGGTCAAGCCGACGAAATGCCTCTGAGGCCACAATTAATCATTGAACCATTTGAACGATGGGCTCTTGACTTCATTGGACCCATCAACCCATCATCAAATCAGAGAACATATATTTTGGTAGCCACAGAATATGTTACCAAATGGGTTGAGGCCGAAGCGTTGCCTAGAGCTACAGAAGATTCGGTAATACAGTTCCTGTTCCATTTGTTTGTATGATATGGCCTTCCGAGAGAAATAATCACAGATCGAGGACCACAATTTGTCGGGAACAAATTAGCTGCAACACTTAACAATTATCACGTCCAGCACAAAATTACTACCCCATATCACCCACAGGCGAATGGGCAAGTAGAAAGTAGCAATAAGGTAATAGAATCAATTTTAACAAAAACTATTGCTTCACATAGGCGTGATTGGGCCGCCCGACTACCTGAAGCACTCTGGGCCTATAGAACCACCTGGAGAAGCACCACTGGTTATTCACCCTATCAATTGGTGTTTGGGAAACAACCTATTTTCCCCATAGAATTTGAAATCCAAACACTACGAACTGCACAGGGAGTTGGCCTAGATTTAAGTGAGGCACAAATCAATCGACTACAGCAGATTAATGAATTGGACGAAATAAGGCTCTCTGCATTACAAAACACAGCACTTATTCAGCAGCAGCGAGCTAAATGGCATGATGCACTTATCAAGAACAAAGTCTTTCATGAAGGAGACTGGGCTCTGTTATATGACTCTCGGTTTTAGGATTTCCCGGGGAAACTGCAGACTCGTTGGTTGGGGCCATATGAAATCCAGAAAGTACATGATAATGGGACCCTTACCCTCATCACAATTGATGGTTCTGGATATGCATTCAAGGTAAATGGCCACCGAGTTCGTCTCTATCGTAGGCCACTCACTCGAGAATCCTTCTGTGAGCAGCTACGTCAAGACATTGACATGGAAATTTTAGGAGAGGAAGTAAAATCTTCCTCACCTATAATTCAGTAAGGAACGAATTTTTTTGACCTGTACATAAGTTCTTGTATATACGTTTTCTTAATATTTCTTTGATCTTTCTTTCTTAAGATTGCTTTTTACAGTCAGCGTGTTTTTGCTGTTCCTTTTCCAAAAAGGAACAGCAGTTGCTTGTTTTCGTGGTTTTGCTGTTCCTTTTCAACAGGAACAACATTTGAGAGTTTTTGCTGTTCCTTTTTCAAAAGGAACAGCAGCTTCTTGTTTTCGTGTTTTTGCTATTCCTTTCTCAAAAGGAACAACATTTCTGTGTTTTTGCTGTTCCTTTTTCAAAAGGAACAACATTTCTGGGTTTTTACTGTTCCTTTTCCAAAAGGAACAACAGTTGCTTGATTTCGTGTTTTTGCTGTTCCTTTTTCAAAAGGAACAGCAGGTGTGAGTTTTTGCTGTTCCTTTTCAAAAGGAACAACATTTTTGGGGTTTTGTTGTTCCTTTTCAAAAGGAACAACAGTTGAGAGTTATTTCTGTTCCTTTTCCAAAAGGAACAACAGTTGCTTATTTTCATGTTTTTGCTGTTCCTTTTTCAAAAGGAACAACATTTCGTGTTTTTGCTGTTCCTTTTTCAAAAGGAACAACATTTCGTGTTTTTGCTGTTCCTTTTTCAAAAGGAACAACATCTCTGGGTTTTTGCTGTTCCTTTTCAAAAGGAACAGCATTTCTGAGTCTTTGCTGTTCCTTTTTAAAAGGAACAACAGTTGTGAGTTTTTGCTGTTCCTTTTCAAAAGGAACAACGTTTGCGAGTTTTTGTTGTTCCTTTTCAAAAGGAACAGCAGTTGAGAGTTTTTTGCACACAACATTCATGATCTTAGGCTGTTTCTTCTCAAAGAACGACATCCCAACTATTTGTTTGCATGGACTCTTCTCTTTCAAAAGGAACACCATAGCCATATCTTTGCTCTCAGTGATGATTCATATTGAGGATGCTTTTCGCCCATGATCTCTCCAGTCTTTAAGATACAACTATACACTTATGCAATGAACATCAATTACAACATGCCGAAGTGAGCAGATCATAAAATCGCTATCTTTATAGAGCCTATTATTGATAAGAGGACAAGAGGAGGGACATACTTACTTCTCATCTCCGTTGTCATTGACTTATTCCCATTGTCCTGGTTGGTTATCTTTATCATGGCGATTTCCTTAAAAGTTTTTTTTCTGATTATTACACAGGAATAAGAACAGAGGATTTATATCTTCCTGTTGGGATGATAAGACTTCTTCCACCATTTCCACTCTTAAGGAGTGCTGAACCACCCTTAAGTGTAAATAAATAAGAAAAAGTGCTTTGCAAAGAAAAAAATGATGATGAATATGGATTATTAATTGTCAAATGCAGGATAGGGGGTCTCATCAAGAGCCAACCTACCATGATCATCAGGTTGGAAGCGAAGTGGCATTCCCAGCATGGCCACCACACCAGGGATATGGTCCAAAAGGTACACTAAATAAACAGACCTTGGAACAGGGGGTCTCATCACGAGCCAGCCTGCCCACGTTTCACACCTTCCTTGTGAATGGCATTATGGCTAACTGGTTACCAAGCCAGCATAATGGCCTGTGTTTTGACAAAATACTTTTTATACACATACAGGATCATGGTTCCGAGGGTGAAATAAACAACTCTGCCAAGGTTATGAACACCTGTCGGCAGCAGAGCTCTGTTAATGGTATCGAAGTCATAATGGTTACACTAACAGGGATGATATTAATACCTCTTTGTCTCTTCTATCCTATGAATAATTCATATTTTATTTCCCGATGAACATATCGCACGAACACTCATTACTACCAATCATGGCAAGGGAACTGACAATGACTTCTGGGGATTTCATACGATTGACAGACGTCCCATCCCCCGGCCTCGCATCATATTACGCAGGCTCTTATGTAAAACGCGATCCACCTTTTTGCCTCGATTTCGGTATTTCGTTGTCCATCTAAAACATGGCGTAATTCTATATGCTGTTCCTTTATGACTGGTTACACGATGGCTGCTGCTCCTCTATTTGATGGCTGGGGCATCCTATCACATCACGGGGGGAAGGTAATCTCATTACTCCACGAGTTACGTGTCAGCACACCATTCGGGGTAGATAGTGTACGAAAGTATGGCATGGTTTAACGGTATGATAATTCTATTTTACACAAAGTTGCCATCCACAATCCATTTTTGCTGCATACTCTGTTTTTTTTTCCGCGACGATCACCTTCTCTGCATCCCAAAACAGCACAGGCAGTTGCTGTTCCATTGAAAATCCTTAGGACAACCATGGGAGGAAAGGCAGTTCGAAGCGAACCTCAGGAATTGACAGTCTCTGCTGCTGCCCGGGAGATCCTGGAAAAGGCTGGATGGCTGAATTATTTCAGTCGCCTACAAGAATCAAACGAGACAGTGGCGTTGGAATTTCTGCAAAACTTGCAGGAGGACTACTCCATAGTAAGAGAAAGGTGGATAGCGGTCACTGACGATGTAATTGCAGAAGTCTCAGGCCTACCAGCCACTGGACCGGTATGGATGCTGAAGAAAGAAAGACTGCAGAAGATTATGGAGATTTTTCAGGACGAAGGCCAAAGCTTGACAGTAAAGGGGAAGGGAGTTCTGCCAGCAACGTTAGGAGAACCCTGGACCGAACTAGCAAGGATAGTACAGAGCTACATTACTTGTGAAGGAAGGAAGGATGTGGTAAGACCACGCCATTTTAAACTCTTAGCTGTTTTGAAAGAGAAATGTTATGTAAATATGCCTGCACTTTTAAATTCACTATTGCATGATGCGGCCCGAAGCCTGAAAACGACACAGCACGTAGAAACAGTTGTTAGCCACCATGGAATGATTCGATTGATAGTGAGCCATAGTCTCACTCAACAGCAGAGCAGCTGGGAGGAGCTCGTTGCATTGATTGAGGGGAAATTGGCTGCACCATCCCCAAAACCTAAAACTTCCTCCAGCACACCAGAACGATCAGAGAAACGCAGAGAAGTGGCAGCAGGAAAACGTGTTGCTCCAAAACGAAAGCATTCTTCAAGTACACCGGAGCGACCAGAAAAACGCAGAGAAGTGATAGCATAAAAACCTGTTGCTTGTACACCTGAACAACCAGAGAAACCAAGAAAATCAGTCCGGCTAGCTTGAATACGAGGGAGGCTGGAGAAGATTCGAGAAAGCACCAGCCATCCAATTGAGATTATAGACGAACCTCCAGAACCAAAAGGAATACCTTCCGAAGAAAATGCTGGACAATCTGGGGGCGAAGCTGAGCAAGCTGGAGGAGGAGGTGAGGAGAGAGAAGTGCACTCCAAAACAGAAACAGAAGCTGAACACTCCAAGGCAGTCACTGAATAGGACAATCGGGAGGAGGAAGTAATACAGCCAGAAAGCAGCCCGCTGGGAGACCCTGTGGGCGAAGAAGAATTGGCCGCAATGTTGTTGGGAAAAGTATCCAATACGGAATGACCCTATCCCACTCTAAGGGTGATAGTACCTCAGCAACAACCGAATGCAAAGCTATTCAAGATTACTTCTTTATGAGATGTAAGAGAGGGGAGAAAGAGATCCACTAACCGTTGTCTTCCGCTAATGATTGATCCAATCTCCTCTCTTTGTTGCTTGCTCCCAGTTCCTTGCTCTTTCACTGGCCCAGCTACACCAAGATCCTGCAAAATGACAAGAGAGGAAAACTACAAGAAGCATACATTCATAATTGATTCAAGGATTAGAATAAATCAAATACACAAGTATAACAATACACCATTGAGACACATGCATATAGAAGAACCTCAAATGCTTTATTAATGGAAGAACTAAAGTTCTGAGAGTGTTACAACCATAAGAGGCCCAATCCAGCAACACCTCCCAGCAGAAAGAAATCTCCTCTTCACCTCCTTCAAGCAAATCACCCAATAGTTCTATACTCAAACCAACAGCACTTCCTTACATTCACAAGATTCCAGCCTCCCTAGACCTCATGAGAGAGCTCTATATATAGGAGTTTTGGAGAAAGGATGAGTCAGCTTGAGGCTGGCATGAAGCTGACTAGTGTCCTCTCCCACTTCAGTTATTCTTCAGTTCTTGAGTCCACTTGGAGTTTCTTGCTTCCACTTGGAGATCTAGATCCTCTTACTCATCACAAGGCAAATTCCCTGATCCAAGTGTCCTTTTGGAAGCTTCCTGGGCATTTGACACCTTGAGGAATGACTGTGCCACTTGGCCAATCTCGCCCAGTGCAGGTAGCCTTCATTAAAGTTGACATTCAGCGCAGGTACAGAGTGGAGCAGTTGACATTCAGCGCAGATGCTCAGTGGAGCAGTTGACATGATCCAGAATTAGCTTGTTTTTGAGTGTTTTCAGGTGGAGAACTGATATTTAGTGCTGTGGTTTGCTGACCTTGTTCCTCTAGGGGTAGGAACAACATGTTTAGGGACTTTGGATCCCTTAGATTATTGACATTTCATGCTTCATGTTGTAAGGCACAAAAATGTCTATAACAGTTGCCCCCTAAAGTATGAGGTCGTTTATCGGGTGAAATGCTTTATCAGGAGGATCCGAAGTTCATTCAATTGCTGAGAGGTGACCTATAATAAAATACATTATGATTCATTCTGCTTTCATGATCTAGCTGAGGCGGGCATTCCCATTCTCAGCTTTATAAATTCATTTTGGTACATAGAACAGACGATCGTCTGATGGTAGAGTGATAATTCTCTGCTGAAATTATCATGATCATCTGCTGTAATGATGTACATATCAAATGTCTTTATATTTCCTGAATATATATCGCAGCCCGGATGGATGAAACTAGATCTGGGGTCTTCAAACTCGTTCGATCTTCACTCTAAGTACAAGTCGATCCATGTGAGAATTGTGCTGAAGTCGAACATGGAAAGACATCGCTTGATTACCGGTCAATAATGTAAACCGTTAACAAGCGCGAGAGGAATCACCGATAATGATAATGACCCTCAAGGTACTGCAGTACAATTAACGTGGTGTGAATAAAGGACTTGGCGTCGAACACCACGCAAAATCTTCTGGTCGAAGGTCATTAATGTATACCTGTCGCCGGAAGTGAGAAACTTGCCATTGAGGCATGCAAGCTTCAAAGTACTGGGGGGTTTGTCCCTAGATCAACTTCTTGGATAATGAGCTGAAGTCGACAAGAAGCGATCCGTCAAAGGAGGGCCTTAATGAATCCCACATCAGTGACACAGAACGGAGCTAATGATTTTAGTGGAGGTGAAAACAATCTGTGAAATATGATTCAGGGTGGCGATCATGGGTGGATGAAGGATAATGTATGGCAGTGGATGGGACACGGTTGACTCTTTCTGAACAACATCTCTTGAACATATAACGACACTGATGTGATGGATCAGTAGAATTACCCCAAATGTGGATGGTTTGGCGAAGACCATGGTGATGAGACCGGTGAATGAAACAACCCAACCCGATGTGATACGGAGGACAAAGTGTCATGTTCAAGAGCGACTTGCTACCATTAAAGCTTTGAGGTTCTCCCAATTTTTCCCCAGTCATTTCTGATCAGTACCTCTTTATTTTTGTCAAGCTTGAGGAGGATAACATATGCTTGTTCTATAACCTACCCTTCGGGCAAGCCCATCGCTATGTTTTAACGAGCCTAGCGATAGGGAAACTCGTTCTCGTCTAAAGACAAGTTTGTCGCTATTTAATCATTTTAACGAGTCTAACGACAAGGAAAACTCGGTCCTTTTCATTTTTAGAGAGTCTGAAAAGGTACAGAAAGTTAACTCCAAAATTCCTTTTTCGTCATCTAATCCCTTAAGTTCGAAAAAGTATAAAACAATACAGAAGGGATGAGTTTTCGATAATTTTAACGAGCCGAATAAAACAAGCGCTCGACCTTTTTGTGTAATAATCCCTCAGGTCCAAAAAGATTAAAATCTAGAAGAAGGATAGCTCTTCCGGTCACTTTAACGAGCTGGAAGGCCAAAACTCGGCAAACTTTTCATATTTTACGAGTCAGGAGAAAAGAGCTCAAAGAAGACTCGTCTTTTGAGGAACGAGTGATAAACAGGGATAGCAGCAGATTCCAGGTATAGGTTGGAATTTTCCAATCACGGCAGTGTCACAAGGATGGCTAAGTGAAATCACTCTTCGCAGCTGTTCCTCAAAATGGGTAAACAATCATATGGAGGTGAACGATTGGCCAAATGGAATGGAGGTGGCGGGTGCAAACACGACCAAGGCTTTTTATGGCTAATAAATTTACGATCACAATGGTTATTTACCGGAATAGGTTCATTTTTTAATGAGCTTAAACTCTGGAGGAAACTTTTGCTCAATCTTATGTTTATTTTTTAACGAGCATGAACTATGTGCTAAAACTGCTCGGATCTCGCTTTTCTATTTTTTAACGAGCATAAATTCCGCGGTAAAACTGCTCGATATACCAGTCATAAGATAAGAATGTCTCCTGCAAGATTCCATTTTTTATAGAGCTCGCACCTCACATAAGCTATGCTCCCTCTCATCCTTTCTTTATGCAAGTTCGGAAACGGCTAATCCCAAAAACAGATAAATAACCGCTCTTAGCTTGCACTCCCAAAGGTTTGCATGCCCCCAGGTATAAAGTACAATTTCAAGGCTGCCCCTACTTATCCGATAAAACATTTGTTTTAAAGGGTGAGGCTTGCCTCTTTCTGGTTACCCAAAGATTGTTTTGTTAACACCATCAAACGAAAACATCTCCTCGGCACTGTCTACCGAAGTAGACAATGGTGAATGACCTTTGTCAAACAAGTAACCTTAACAAAAGAATCATGTTCCAGAACAACCCCTCTTCCATCCATGGACGGGGTACGGACTAGTCATATTCTTTCGCGGAAATTCTACCCTATACCCAAGGTTTCCTCTGCCCGAAGCAGACCAGGATGCATGCCCCCTGGGTTCCAGTCCCATCTTTCCGAATCACTCGCACTCATCGGGAAGGAGGACTGGGGGTGGAGACATTTCTTGAGTGAATAGACCATTGAGGGTTGGTATGTGACTATTTGCGATGCGTGATCCCGGAAATGAAAGTTGGTCTACGAGCTTGACCATTCTTCCTTCGTGTGGAAAACACATTACTCTAAAGAGTGAGGAGACTATAGCTCCCATGCAATATATATAGTCTCGTCCAAGGAGTAGGTTATAACCCAAGGGTCCTTGAACAACCATCACGTTCATTTGAACGGTCTTCCCTTTCAATGTAACAGGTACATTGGGGAGGATCCCTAATGGTCGACTGGTTCCTTTATCAAAACCTGAGAGATTTCTTATCTCAGGCAAAAGCTCCGGGGAACCCAGTGCTTTCCAAGCAATAGAGGAAAGGATACTCACAGATGCCCCTTCATCAATGATAGTTCCAGCCATTACCATTCTGTAGATTTGGACCATGATTCTGAATGGTATACTGGCTGGCAACCGGGGTCTGCCTAGTTGGTTCCAATCAAAGGATACAACCAGGTTGCTTGGTGGTGGGACCGAATATACGGCCGGATATGACCCTGACGATGTCCCTTCCTGCGATAAAGGAATGGGCGCATTGCCCTGATGCTCATCAGAGTCGGTGTTGATGAAAAGAATCTGGATGGTGTCATCCTTATTCTCTTTAGTGAGGGTGTCATTTGAAGATAAATCTTCAGTGACGGTGTCATTTGAGGATGAAACCTCTGAAGGAAGAACCGGGTCAACTGCCGTATCGACCTTTAGACTTTCGTCTGGTCTGGATTCAGTAGGTTCATTTTCAATGACTGACGCTTCAGCTGACCACTTGAGTGGGCCAACTGTATTTTCAACCAACGAAGGACTTGGCACGAGTTTTTTGTATCCAGGAGGAAGTCTCAACGGTGAAACCGGACGATCTTCCAAAACTCTCTTCGCTTCGTCTAAGAAGGGACAACGGTGGATGGCGTGATCGCCTTTACACAGTTTGCAGGGGGATCTTGCTCCCCCTCTTTGTCTTGAACCTTCACTTTCGCTGGTTGACGGTAAGCATTCAACATGGCTATCAGAGGTTGATGCTCCCGAATTGTGCAAACGAGGTGACCAGTCCCTTAGTATCCGGGGAATACAGGGACAATCTCTATGGAAGTGGTCTCCTCTACATATGACACATGGCGATTTAGGCCCGGTCCGTGCTGTGTGTGGATTTTTGTCAGATGTCTTTTGCTTGCCCCCAGTCGCCTTAGGCTCCTTCTTCTTCTTCTCTCTCTCCTTCTTCTCCTTCTTCTTCATGGGAGCTTGGCTTTTGCCGGCTCTACCTTGCGAAGATGAAGGATCGGAGGAAGAGTTATAGGAAGTAGAAGGCTGGTGGGCAGCTCTAGACTGATCTAACTGTTGACTCGACTGTTCAGGAACCATGGTGTTCTGAACTACATTGGTTGAGAATAGCCAAATAGGCAGGCCAATTGTCAGTCCTGGAAGCGACAATGTGGCCATGTGGGGCGCACCAACTTCTCCCCAAGAGGAGAAAGGACTAGGATTTCCATCATGTGGAATTCCTTGGTTGGGGCGTTCCATGTTCTCAACCTACAGATCAACACAGGAATAGGAGGTGATTATGTTCCGTTTAAAATAAATTTTATAACGATGCTTTAGACACAACTTGCTTTTTCACTTTTTAAGAGTCGAGAAAAAGCTAAAGATGACTCTAGTCTCCTTCGATGTTTTAACGAGCCCGAAGTGACAAATGCTCGGATGGACTTTTTCAGTTATAGAGTTTGAAAAAGGCCAAAAGAAACTGCTCTAGAGTTCTAGGCAGAGGGTGTGCCAAACTTTTCGCAAAACCACAGAATACGTTTTACGGTACAAGTGGTCGATCTTCGTGAATGCTGTGTTCACTGCATTGCGATCAGTAGGGCGGCCGACACGGTTTCCTATGGATAAAGGCTTTGTTCCTATAGGGGTCTCCCAATATATACGCGACGGTACGTGGGAGCACAAGTCCGTATTGATACTTATCGCTTCACCGTGGAGGAATCACCCAACCACTCAACGCTAAGATATCACGTTTAACGATGCCGGAACACGTCTCTAGCTTAGACCTCTATGTGTTTGCGTTATGTTTCAATGCGTTGTTATGTAAATTCAATTTATTTTAAGGTTGATCTTGTTTAGCAGTTTGCCTTTATGGATCACCACGAGATGTATGATAACACTCCTAAATGCAGCCTAAGATGATAAGCAAGCTTTTCAATCTTTCAACTTTGAAAATCTTAACTACTGAGGGAAAAGAAAGACAACATCTTTTCACACAGATCATAGAGCACACACTAATGCACTTTTCCCTAAATCAACAAGCAAGCTGTCAAAATGCACATGCACAATGCAGGTATTTCTTTTCTCTTTCTTAATGTTTGTGCGTAATACAAAAAGAAAGCTGTTGTATAACTTTGAATTCAATTTCAAGTGAAAGCAAACAAGCTTGTCCAAAATCAAAAGACACCTTAAGATTTACTTGTTTCGACACTAGAAATATACAAATTCAAACCATATGACAAAAGAAAAAGCTCAATCAGCTATGAACAGCAAATAAACTAACTCTTAAGATCAAAACGACACTTTATCACAGGTCTAGATCTAAGAGGCCACAGCAAGACTAGTTCACTTTCGTTATGGGAAACTGCAAATGATGTAAGAAATACACAAAGAACAAATACAGTTTCTTTATACAACCGAGGCGGAATAGTGGCAAGGAAAGTTGGTTTCAGATAGGTACATTGACTGGTAACAGGCTGCAAAAACAAGGGTGAAAACAGGGCAAGAAATAGCAGGAAACCCCAGTAGCACAAGGCAAGACTGGTTCAGCGCAGGTGGTACACTGGCATTTTGACCTTCAGCGCAGGTAGCCCCTTCGGGAACTGCGCTGAAATGCAGACAGCCTTCACACAGCCTGCACTGAAGAACGAAACTTTCGTTTCTCTTGGTTTCCGGGTCACAGATTGCTCAAAAATTCACAGTTTTTGGCCAAATCAGAAGCTATCAGTCAAGTACACACTAAGGGATGAAAAGGAGGATGAAAAGCTATCACTAAGAGCTTATTAGAGTCCTTGTGGATCAGCTCTTCAAATCATAAACTTGCCCAGAAACTGAGCTAGAGTAGCTGCCCTCTACTTTGCATTTGAAAGATCCAAATGCTGTTCGATTCGGTACTCCCTGTGTTTATGAAATGAATAGCAAAAACACAAACAACCAACAAGATACGATTCCCCAGTGGAGTCGCCAATTTGTTGTTGGGAAAAGTATCCAATACAGAATGACCCTATCCCACTCTAAGGGTGATAGTACCTCAGCAACAACCGAATGCAAAGCTATTCAAGATTACTTCTTTATGAGATGTAAGAGAGGGGAGAAAGAGATCCACTAACCGTTGTCTTCCGCTAATGATTGATCCAATCTCCTCTCTTTGCTGCTTGCTCCCAGTTCCTTGCTCTTTCACTGGCCCAGCTACACCAAGATCCTGCAAAATGACAAGAGAGGGAAACTACAAGAAGCATACATTCATAATTGATTCAAGGATTAGAATAAATCAAATACACAAGTATAACAATACACCATTGAGACACATGCATATAGAAGAACCTCGAATGCTTTATTAATGGAAGAAGTAAAGTTCTGAGAGTGTTACAACCATAAGAGGCCCAATCCAGCAACACCTCCCAGCAGAAAGAAATCTCCTCTTCACCTCCTTCAAGCAAATCACCCAATAGTTCTATACTCAAACCAACAACACTTCCTTACATTCACAAGATTCCAGCCTCCCTAGACCTCATGAGAGAGCTCTATATATAGGAGTTTTGGAGAAAGGATGAGTCAGCTTGAGGCTGGCATGAAGCTGACTAGTGTCCTCTCCCACTTCAGTTATTCTTCAGTTCTTGAGTCCACTTGGAGTTTCTTGCTTCCACTTGGAGATCTAGATCCTCTTACTCATCACAAGGCGAATTCCCTGATCCAAGTGTCATTTTGGAAGCTTCCTGGGCATTTGACACCTTGAGGAATGACTGTGCCACTTGGCCAATCTCGCCCAGCGCAGGTAGCCTTCATTAAAGTTGACATTCAGCGCAGGTACAGAGTGGAGCAGTTGACATTCAGCGCAGATGCTCAGTGGACCAGTTGACATGATCCAGAATTAGCTTGTTTTTGAGTGTTTTCAGGTGGAGAACTGATATTTAGTGCTGTGGTTTGCTGACCTTGTTCCTCTAGGGGTAGGAACAACATGTTTAGGGACTTTGGATCCCTTAGATTATTGACATTTCATGCTTCATGCTGTAAGGCACAAAAATGTCTATAACACGCAATCCTGGCCAGTTTGGGGGAATATGGCCAACCCTCCAGCCCAGCAGGTCCTCCCAATGAACCTCCAGAGGAAGACATACCTGAGGGTTCACATGCAGAAAAGGAAGGAGAAGAAAACCCGCCCATTCATGAGGAAGAAATAAGGGACACCAACCGGGAACAATCTGTTCCCATGGCACCAGAAGAAACTCTAGAGAGAGTAGGAGCAGATTTAAGGGCCAGTCGTAAACCCTCTACTGAGGCAAGGGAAATCAAGAAATTAAGGACTAAACAGCAGAGGTTGCTGAACACTATAGCCCAGCTCCGACAGCAAATTCGGATTTTGAAAGCCAGTCTGAGGATACAAAGGACCACAAGGAAAAGGAAGAGGACCACTACAGCAAAATCCCGTCGAACAAGAAGACGAAGGACTTACAGTCGCACTGTTGGTCGAAACCCGATTGGAAGACCTGCTGCTGTTCCAAATGACACTGAGGAACAAACTGCTGTTCCAATTGTCACAGAAGAACAGACTGCTGTTCCAAATGACGCTGAGGGACAGACTGCTGTTCCAATTGACAATGAGGAACAAACTGTTGTTCCAATTGATAATGAAGAACAGACTGCCGTTCCATTTGGGGCAGAGGGACAGGATGATGTTCCATTAACAAAGGAACCACAACAACCTTTCATTTGTGTTAAGAAAGAAAAGAAGAATAAGGAGATCCAAACAGAGGCACCGCCCTTAGGGGTGATCCGGGTTCTGAACTCCAAACAGCATAACAAAAAGGTTCAGGTAAAACTCCCGGCCTCTACGGACCTATGGAAAAAGGATCCAAAAACAAGAACCTTGCACAAGATGATGAAGCAAGCTCAGCAAGAAGCTGGACAGTTGAAGGAACAAACAGTCCCCCGAGAGAAATATGAAGAGTTGCAACAACAACTTCGGGATATTAGTCAGTCCGAGAGCCAGGCCTTCGAAGGCTGGCAAAAGGAGCAAGAAAAGGTTGCAAAGGTAACTCGTCGATTAGATATTGTTGTTAGGCAGATGGACACTGTGTGTTCTTTGTATAATGACGTTTTGGCCTGTAGGGCCCCTGCTAAAAACTATGCTTTATTTTTGTTTGAACGATATTTACGATTAAAGATAAAAGCTGTCAGGGCAGGTGCCCCTATACAAATCAATACTGTTAATGATTTCATAGATTGTTGTAAGCATTATGGAGTTAAGGTTCAAAGGTTATTATGTGAATTTTACTTGCATAACCTCGTGCTAGACCAGGAAACTGATTTAAATCCTGGCCCTTTTGTTGGGGACATCCAATTGCAAGCCTTCGTTTCGTTCGGGGTTAATCAGCTGAAATGGCTCAGGGCTTATAACACTTTTCAGAGACAGGAAAATAGCCTAGACTTGTGGGTAAGAGCCGAGCCTAGAGACCCAGTACTGTTATGGAGAGCACATAGGAACCTTATGAGAACCCCGGGTGTTATGGAGACATTAGGACCCATGCACGAGGACCTAATCCGACAAAATCTGGAATATTTTCTGACTATTAAAGACCTTGCCATCGATGCTGCAAAATTTCGATACCAGACTTCGAACCCAAACATCCAGCTCAGGGAGCCATTCAAATATGAAAATTTTGAGCTAGCTACCAGCCGATTGAACCTTTATGGTGAACGTATTTTGCAAGCAGGGTATCGATTTCGTAGTCCAATTATTTGGCACCCTGCACCCGGATATCAGGCCTTGTATGAAATGCCTGAAGGTCAAACAAATCAGTCCTTTGATGATCTAGTTGCTCATCACGGCTGTAGGCCTCCACACGAGGTTCCCTCTCCAGCCTATTCTCTTACTGCCTTGCATGTCAACTATAATGTTTTCATGAGGGCATGAAACAGGGTAAGCAGGGGGGTGTGTGGAGCACTGGAAAGGTATGTTTTTGACGAACAATTTAGTGACTTTTCAGTAACAATTGTAACCCTTTCTGCATAATGAGCTTAAAGAAATAAAGATTTTTAATAGAATGTGAGGGAATTAGTATGGAAAGCTTAATCGCTGATAATTGTTATTTTTCCATGCAGGAAAGGGTGGAAACGAAGGGTTGCCATTCGAAAGGAAAAGACAAAGAAGCAATAACTGCTGTCCCTTTAGGAGGGAACCGGATGCGAACAAGATCGAACAGATCGAAGCAAGACGACCCTGGAAAGAAAGAAGGATTATCAATTTGGCGGAACAGGGGAAGAAAAGTAAAGGATTAACGGCTTGGCGAATCCCTCAAGATCTTTGATCCTCAGGGATCGCTGTTTTTCTTAGATCCTGAGGGATCGCTGTTTTTCTTATTTTTGCTACCTAGATACCTCCGCCGTTACTCTTATAAAAAGGGACAACAATGTTAAGCAAAAGGGATTTTTGTTCATATATGTAACTGTGAATTCCAGATTCAACTTTGATCATCGACTCTTACTAAGACTTGTTTTGCTGTACATTTGTTGATGCATTAATACAAAAGACCTGGTGTTTATTTCATCTCTGCGTCTGGAGTAATCTAAGGCAGTGTGCCGTTGGAAGCTAAGGGCCCAGCTTCGAAGGAAACTTGCTTTTGTATCATTATAATTTGGTTTCTGTGTGGTTTGTTTATCTTTACAGTTTGGTAATCTGACATGTTTTTCATATGCTATTCCATGCTCTGTTACAATTAATTCATTAATGGTTTCTTTCGAGAGATTTATGTAGTGACTCTATATTGTATGAGTGAATCTTTTCAGAGTTGATTGCGTGTTAGCGACTTAAGCCAAGTTTCTGTTATAGAGCCTTCATATTGAATATTGTTGTATTGGATTCATTTGAAATCTCAGTTATTGGAATCCGGAAGTAATATTACTCTATTTGGAAACATAGCCATATTCTCTTTAATCATCAGATTGCTATAGTAAGTGTGTTGTGTATATATGTTTAATGATTTTTGTTCCATAGTTCATTTTGAATACTGTTCCATAAAGTATAATTCATTGAAGTTGCTTTAGAGAGAAGATTGCTATTTGATTGCAGAATGTGAGTTTAATTCAATAGAGCAAGCTTAGTCTGACTTGCGAGATTTAGTTTATTGGATTGCTGTTCCATTTATTGCTGTTCCATTTCAGATTTGCTGTTCCATTTTCTGTTTGATGTTCCATTTTACTTTCTGCCGTTTCATTTACTTGCATTTACTGTCTTGGTGTGAGAGAAGGTCTAAGGCTGTAGTGAGCCTCAGCAAGTCGCTGCCTAGCTCCCAGACCTATGGTCCATGCTCTAATTTCCTTTCCATCAGTTTCTAGAGGGATGGGTTATCGCTTCTGTACCCTTGACTGATAAGCTGCGTTGTGTGATTTTATCCTTTTTAGAGCAATTTAGTCATAAGTTTAGCAGCTGTTTACTCTTGTATTTTCTAGACACTGTACTACTAAGCATTACTCTGACGAATAGCCTCGGATTGAGTTACTCTTTGCAATAACAAAGCGTTCTCGGATTGACTTAATAATGTGGCATAACTAGAGGTGAAAGAGACCCTTGTTACAGCTCTACACTTGGATGTAGAAAAATAACAAATGGTTTAGTAAATGGGGTATTTGCTTGAACACATGTCCCATAAACAGTGAAGAGATAAAATATTTTGTTATGGATAAGTTCCACAAGCGTACTTGGGATAAGGAGCTAGGGAGAAAGAAAAAACACTATATTGAAGTGTTTAATCCCACTCATAGTCATCAACAAAAAGCTTACATAGAGGCCAATATTTCTTGGAGAGCCAAAATTCTTATTGCTTAGTTAAGGACTAATTCTCATCAACTCCGTTGTGAAATAGGGCGCTGGAAAAGGCCAAAATAAGTGTGGGAGGAAAGAGTATGTATTTTTTGTTCTTCTGGAAAAGTGGAAATAGAAAAGCATTTCATTTTAGAATGTGAGGCATTGAAAGACAACATGGAAAGTTACACAGATATTCTGACAGCTAGCTCTTGGGATAATCTATTTAGTGAGGGGTTTGTCAAAAAACTGGGAACGCTTATTGTGAGGATTCACAGGAAAATTGTCGAATACATCAACCAGATGAAGAAGAAATATGTCCCATAGGCTATATTTAGCCTCGTGGATGTTAAAATAATTTTCTTTCTTTCTTTCTTTCTTTCTCCTCTCCTCTCAAACTTGTATGGTAATTTTCATTCTAGTGGATTCCATGATTGTTATTAGGATATTGAAATGTCTCAATGCCATCTCTTCCCTTTCCCTTTGACTAGTTATAAATGAACTCAATTACTAGCCTTAGTTAAAGCTTGAAAAATCTGTTTCTTCCATGTTCTCCAAAAAGGCAACACAATTGCAGACATAATGGCTAATCTAGGTGTCATGAAATGACAATATTTTGATTGTCATCAATAAAAAACAACATGAGGTTCAAAATTCTAGTCACCATTGGACATGGGCATACCTAGTGTGCTATAAATCCTTAAACCCTTTAACGCCTAAGGCATTGTTAAAATGGTTCAAAGGGGCAGTCTCTCCCTCCCTTTCCATGTCACATTGAGATAATGACATGGAGGACGAATTTAGTTTCCATCACCCTACTAACTCCTTTTGACCCTTTACGTGTATTAGATCGAGGAGAGAGTTAGCTACTATTTCACCATCTTCCTCCAACCTCCCCCCATCTTCATTTCATTCGACGCATTCCTCCTAGTCCTTTTACCCTCTCAATTTGACCTTGCATCTCTAGTATTCAAGGCATAACACACTATCAATAACTTTATTATATTTTTTCCCACCTGGCCATCCCTTTCCTAATCCACCACCAGTGTGGCTCACATCTACTACCACTATTATTTGAAAAAGGAACTCAAATCCTTTAAAGCTCAAATAAAGAAATGCAAAATAAACTATGAAGGTGTTAGGAAGATTACTTCACATGTTTTTTCTTTAATTGTTAGTTGTAAAGCATTGCTAGATGCACTAGAAGTTAGGAGAGATGACCACACCCAATAGTCTCATGGAAACATGCAATGCCATTTCCAACTATTGCAACCTTGGGAAGTAAGAACTTGCCTTAACCTATCTCATCTTCAACACTCAGCCCATGAGCACATTGCAACATTTCAAGTGGACTTGGAGACATCAAGGACCTAAAATGACAAATGAGTTCCATTTCATCTACTCATCCAACATCAAATGAAATCCCTTGCTGATAGGTGCCTTAACTCTAACCCTTTGAACTACACCAAAATCGATAACTATTGTCTACCCAAAAGATTTATTTCTATATTTTCAAAATGGTTTTATACTGTATTATTTTATCTTTATATTAGGAAAGTTTATTGAGCAATACATATAGATGTATTGATATTTATGCCTAAAATCTTGGTTTATAATGTTAATTAACACTCAAAGCTTTTGGAATTACATTTTGATTCCAACAATATTTTCAACTATTGGTATTCCCCTCTTAGTATTTTCAATTATTAGAGAGTAGGCTTATTCAAGAATAATCTAACAACTAGAAGAAGATTTTATAGGGAGCCGTGGCTAGTGTAGAAGTATCAGTTAAAATTCCTTTCTTTGATGGAACAAATTTTGTCTTTTGGAAGATAAGAATGAGAACACACTTGATGTCTCTCAGCGTTGAAGTTTGGTAGTCTGTTACAGATGGATATAAGGTCCCATCCTTTCCTCCAACTAATCTAGATGGGAGAAAGACTTATGTCTCCAATTAAAAATCTATGAACTCCATTTTATGTGGCTTGTCAAATTCAGAACTTGTTAAAGTTATGCAATTTGAATCAGTGAAAGATATGTGGGACAAGCTTGTAAGCAACTATGGAGGAGATGACAAACTAAAGAAGGAAAATCTTAAGAATTTCTTGTGACAATTTGAAAGCCTAAAAATGAATGAAGAAGATGTTGTTGTTTATTTTCTTCGAGTAAATGAAGTGGTTAATTCACTTAAAGGATTTGGGAAGAAGTTAAAGAAACAATAGTTGTTCAAAAAAATTTGAGGTCTCTTCCTCGACATTTTGATGTTGAGTTATTTTTCATAGAAGAATTAAGGGACTTGTAGAATCTAAAAAGAGACGAGCTTCACAGAATTATCACTACATAAGAAATGAGGACATGAAATCTGTCACATAAGGAAGCAACATTTAAAGCATCTAAGAAGTCAAGAAAATGCAAGTTTGGCGATTATTCGAGTGATGAATCTGATATAGAAATGGCTCATCTAGTTAGAAAACTAAAGAGCAAATCCAAATTTGAAGGCAGGTTACCTCGTATATGTTTTAATTGTGGTAAAATAAGACATTTTACTACTAAGTTTCCTTACAGTGGCTCCATAAAGTCTCAAAAATAAAATTCTTTATATTTCATGTAAAACAAGACCATAGTGTAGAGCTCATCTTACTAATTCCAACGGCACAAACGATGCCTCAATCTGAGTTCATATGCGAAAGTTATGCTTAGTCAAAGTTTCAATCAAATTGGGAAAAAGTCAAAGTCAAAGTCAACATTCTGCCACATGGCAGGCCATACATATGACACATGGAATCAAATTCAGCAGACCTAGTGGAACCCACAAAGCTAATGTGGCAGCCCAGTTAATAAACCAGGTGGACCCAAAAGTAAGTGATGTGGCAACACCACAAGTTGACACATGGCAAGTAGGTGACATAAGTGGCATATGATGTGGACCAATGAGAACCTACCAAATGGCCCAATCATAGGGTTCCACATGGCACCTCAAATTAGGGCCAAGTGGACTTGACATGGTAAACCTCCATTTTTGTCTTATTCTCATGGTTTGGGGAGTCATTACAATATGGACATACATATACCATATATTATATGGTTTGAAAACTATATTAAATCCAAAATTAGGCTTTAAAACCGTATTAAAAGAAAAATTAGGAGTCCATGGGTTTTGAAGCCAAAACCTCCCCAACAACAAGTAACTCAATATGACTATGCCAACCATTGTGCCAACCTCACACTTTATCTTATTCACCCTCACACTTTGTTATAAAATGTCATTTAGATGGTTCAAAGGGAACCATGTAGAATACATGAGAGATGAGGGGACAAGTAGGCCAATGAAGACATTAATCTCAAGAAGATTCTAGGAATATTGTTAGAGCATATGTTAGGGAATATTTTAAAGAATATTCTTTGAGGAATATTTAAGATTCCTTAGGGGCAAAATTTTGAAGGTGTCAGAAATATGTCGAGTTTATACTCATTTGAACTAGTTTTTTGCAAGGAACACGATGGAATGATCAATTTATTCATCTAAGCAATAGAATTTCAATCAGCCTATAGAAGAGAATCTTTAAGGAATCTTTTAGATTCCTGGGAAGCCCAGATTTGACCGATTCAGAAAGGGGTCGAGTTTATAGTCACATTTCACTATTTTTCACCAAGAATTCAATCGTGTAGTCCATTTCTTCAGCAGAGGTGTGCATTTTCAGGCCATCCCTGAAAGTTTAGGTATCAGATGCATTGATTTCATGTCTTATTTTGATTTTTCTAAGATGATGATTTGATGTTGAGATCCTTGTTTTCCATTTTGTTGGAGGATCCTTGTATGCCACTTCATGTGAGAGTTTGACATTTTTCATGTTGAAGGAGAGTTTATATGAGTGAGAGTTATTATAGGAGAACGTCTCTTGTAGATACATGCCACTATAAGTTAAGGGAGTTATTCCTTTTATTGATAAATAATTCATCATGTACTCATCATCATCTTGCAGCATTTAATGAAGCAGCCTCCTCACTCTTGACACCAGGCTCGGAGACGTAACCCACATAGGGTGAACTCCGTTATCAAATTGTGTGTGTTCGTTGATTTAATGGTTTCCATTATGTTTCCTGTTCTTTAAAGTATGCACATGTGGTTTTTCATATTCTTTCACATGAAATTTTGCTAACATCACAAAAGTAAAAATCTTGGTTAATTCCGGTAGCTGAGAGAATTTGGATCAGTGATGATGAAGAAGAACCTAGAAAGAGGGTCTCCAAAGGAAAATCTTCGAAAAAGTAAACCCTCTATTCCAAAGAGGATAATGATTTTTCTAAAGAAGAATAATATGATTATGATAATGATAGAAGGGAGATCTTATTTTTAGCCACAAATGAGGAATCCAACATAGACAAATCAAAGGAGAAAAAAGAAAAAGTAGAAGTGTTACAGGTCTATTTGGGCACATCACTCCCGACAATCAAATTAGTGTAAACAAGGTCTATCAAACCCTAATTTAGTTTCTACATGCCCTATACATGGCACCTCATTGAGTGCTTTCATCCATGAGAGTTTCTTGACATCAAACCCAGCTGAAGAGCCTCCTTGGGTCACCAACGCACCCCTGGTCAGGGGTAAGTGCTCTGTAGAGTAGGTAGCCCCATTCAAGGCTGCATTATAGAGCACATAAGCCCACTCAAGCCTGCGCTGGGTGAGAATCCTCAAAATGTTCATTGGATCTTGAGTATATTCCTCCTTTATAGAACCTTCTAAAAGGAACCCAGCGCCTGTCCTATCAAGATGAGATCGACTTAGGATAGCCTTGGATCATCTAATCCTCTATCCTCTCATCCCTTTAAACATGGAACTAATCATCCAATTATGGAAAACCATTCAATGCCATATTAATGACAAAACCACTTGCATTCATCTATAAATTGGCCTCCCATCATAGATCCAAGGGGCTTGGATTATAGAGAAACACTATCAGTTTAGATACTTGAAATCATTGTCAAAATTAATGTTATACTATTGGATTGATGTTGCTATTGGTGTGATGATGGATTGGACTAAGCTGGATGAGAAACATGAGATGAGAACCACATTGGGTGTAACTTCTCCTACTATCAATCAATAAAGTTGTTTGTTCCTTTTCATACTTTTGTTTATATCTATGATGAATGTATGTTCAAATGTTGTCGATTCCATTTGTCTACAATAAATAGATCATATGCTTTGATTGTTGTTGTCTTTTGCTTATGTTGGCAAGTGCCAATTAAGCAAATTTAGTTTGAGCAGGAGCGACAAGGAGCAACTCAAAGGAGATCAAAGGAAGCGAAGGATCACAATTAGGTTCTTTTATCTTATCTGTTTATTGTAGGAAAAGGTTAAACATCTTTACTTCAGTTTTTCTAAGTGTAACTAACCACTTAGAGAAGATATACTTATCTATAGGTATAAATTCTGTATAAAAAATTGGCGACCATATTGGGGAATGACCATCATTCTTGGTAGTTATCCCTTGTCTTAGTAGCACCAGTAGACTTTGTTTGAGTTCACTTACCTATATTCAGTCATTTTGAAGGTTTTTTGGTCAAAATGTGTGCTTATTTGTGTGGTGATAGTGCTCTCTGGCATCAACGCACTGTTGTTCTTGACACAGTGTGCTGCAGAGTAGCCTTAGCCTAGAGACAATGCTCTACAATGGACTATCTCCCTCTCAAGGCTGCACTGGTCCCTGTTAAAGCCAAAAAACCATATTTTGGGTTGATTTTTTCCAAACTGTTTAACATCTCGTTTGCTGAATGGTCAATGTTTCTCTGTCCCTGAAGTCCAAATTAGAATTTCTTTTCCATGCCCACTTTGGATTTGTTTGTTCAATGTTTCTTTATGTTTTCTTTATCATTGTCGAATCAATTCCAAAGTTATCTTACATTGATTAGTCTTCACTTTTCTGAAAACAGAAATTGTCGTAAAGTCTTCATTTCTTGTGAAAAGCATTGATTGATCGTTTTTGCATTTAGTTTCTTTATGTTCATCTAAACATTAAAGGAATGAAAATAAAAACATGCATAATGCATTTAGAAGTTTGTGTGTGCTTGTAGGAATGGTATAGGGAAAGTTGCATTAGTTGTGTTCTATGCTCTTTGTTTAGAGATTTTGATTGCTCTATCCCTTTTAGTTATGGTTTTCATTGTTTAAATCAAATGAAAAGAATGTTTCCAATATTAGTTGCATTCTAGGAGTTTTAGAAACATCACGAGGTGAACCTGAAAGGCAAACTTTTAAACAAGATCAACTAAAATTTATCTGAATTAACCTAATGGAGCATTGTAACTTAATGCATAACATTTAGAGGTCTAGGCTAGAGACGTGTTCTGACGTTGTTAAACATAACAGCTGTTGCTAATGGCCTGCGATACATTCCGAGTGTGATACCTCATTCCACGTACGTAATTATATCATAGCTCGACCATGTACTTTTGGGTATATCAGGCGGTGTTACAGTGCGAAAAGTATAAGGGAATGCTATCACTATGCGGTTTCGCATTAGATGGTGCTAACACGGATTGGGCCTCCATGTACTTTCGGGTATATTTGGGAGGAATAAATTAGGTTTCTATCCATCCATAGGTAACCGAATCGACCACCTTGTATACTATGATACACCAAAAACAACATTCGGGGAGATTACTTGCATGTATGTTAAGTCCTTGGCTCCTCCAAGGCGGTATATTACAGTTCACAATTACTTGGTAATTATTTTGCCTAGATTAACCTATTTTTGTTTATTTATTTTTATAATAAAATCAATCAACAATCGTGGAAGAAAATCAACCTTTACCCCATCGTTTGTGTAGGACAGCGAGTAAACCGCCTTTACTGCCTGAAGCTACACCTAGTTGGTGAAAACAGTGTTGCTTAACTGAGTCTAGTACATCACTAACTTCTGGTTCTTCATCTGATTTACCAGAGTCACCTTTACCGGTATGTACTGCGATTCGAGTTACTCCTACTATTACTGGTTTATCTGCTACTGAAGTGGAACCTTTACAATTACCTGAGGACACTGAAAGTGAACTTAGTGAAATGGTAACTGAAGTTGTCCAACAAGAAGTTGATCCTCAACCCAAAGTTGTTCAATAAGAAATTACTTCTAAAATTGAGTTTGTTCAGCCAAAAGTTGATCCCAAACCTATCATAGTTCAAACAAGGAGTTACTTCTGAACTAGAAGTTGTTCAAGAAATTCATCCTGAACCCATTGTTCTTTTATGAGAACACTTGGATCCTGAAGTTGAACAACCAGAAGTTGCTCCTGTACTGGAAGACGATTGACCAGTTTATCCTCAAAAATCTATAACTATTGAGACTTCTCCTTTACCATAGAGTCAAACACTGGAAATTTATTATGGACCTGATGGTGAAATCCTTCCACCCGGTTTGATTGCTATTGAAAGTGAACTTGAAGAAAAAACTTCACCTAGAACTCCAACTCATTTTGGACCAGGGCTTTATCTTTATCCTTCTTTTTCTCGGTTAACTTATACTACTCCTCTTGATCCTGTTTACTTTCAAACTCCCGTAGATTCATTAGGAAATTTATTGGGTCATTTGACTATGGCTGAAACAACATCCTAGACTATATCATTTGTTACAACTGCGACAACATCTACTGTCGCTACTTCTTCGATGTTTACCACAACACTTGAGTCACATCTGTATGGTGGTTCGTCCATCCCACTGGGTTACTAATCATTATCTGGAACTCACTCCAGTGTTTCTTCTAGTCCATGGTCTTCACCCATGTCATCCACATGAATTTTACCTTGTTCTTCACTTATGGAGACTGAATAGTTTGATCCATCAAGTCAATATCAAGATGGTCCATGTGGTTACTATCCAATGTATCCACTTAATACTAGATTACATCGATATGGAGAACAATAAGCCTAATCTTCTTATTCTCCATACTCTAGGGGGCCACCATATGGTAGTATACCGTCATCTTTAGGTCCAACTTATTCTGGAATGACTGTTTGTCAATGGAAGCCTACAATTCCTATTCAACCAAGGCTTTTGTATTCATCACAACCAATACGACCTATTTCATCCATACCTTCTATGCCTGTCGTTACAACTTTACCATAGTCACAAGCTCAGTTGATTGTATCTCAACCTTTGCAAGCTGGTCCTTCAACCTCTTACCCTCAAGTTTTAGGTCTACAAACTCAGTCTTCTCAGACCATTTCACAACAATCGTTTGTGTTTGGAATCCAACAACCTCAGGCCAGTTTACCATTAACTAGGATGACTTAGACTTATATAGGTCCAATTTATCCACAACCTGGTCAAACTCATACTGGTGGGCAACAACCGTTGTATCAATAGCCATTCTATCAACAACTGTGGCAGCCACAATACCAACAACAACAATTCCAATAGTACCAAACTTATCCTAGACTTGGTCAACAAGCCTTTTCTAGGTTTGGTCAACAACAAGCTTACCCAAGTTCTAGACAACAAGGCTATGTTGGTTTTTGTCAACAAAAAATTTATCCTAGTTCACAACAACAACCTTATACTAGATATGCTCAACAAACCTACCCCTATCAAGGTTACTAGAAATAGATTCCTTATGCTGGTATGCAAAGGTCTATTTGCGAGGAAATTCCATCTAAACCTAGTTACGCTCAACCCGACCTAAACCGACAGTTGCATTTTGTCCTAACACTTGATTTACCAGATTTAAATTGGCTTACCAATTATCCCATTCTTTATTCAGCTTGGTGGCTGGTGATTCCACACAAATTGTTGGGTTGTGTTATATTATTTCCATGACTAACCCACGTAGTGAACTAGGGGGTTAGAGGGGGGCGGGTAGCCCGCCTCTACAAGGTTTGGGGCGGCGCACTAGGAAATTTTTTTTTGGACCCTATATTAGGTTGGGCGAACCTACCTATGGTTTTCGGTCCATGGTTTTGGACGCGATGGTTTTTTGGTCCATGGTATTGGATGCTTCGGCATGTATAAATATGTATTGTAACATTGAAAGGAATATAATGAAAAATTCAAGGTGGTAGTCCCGGTTTTGGGATCCAGGGGAAAATCTCTGTGTATATGTGTTTTATGTGTTATGCTCTCGCGTTGTTTATTTTCTATGTTTTAGAATTCGTATGCAGGTAATTTCTGTTCAGGGTTAAAACCTACATTTGGTATCAGAACTGTTTTGGCTTCAAGGGGACGCCTTTGTTGCTGAGGGGTTTCGCTCGGGCCTGTGGTAGACCATGTTCAGTGGGAGATCTGCGAGATCGATTCTGGTGGTGAAAGAAGATGGCGAGCAGCGGAAAGATAGAGATCGAGAAGTTCAATGGTCATAGTTTTGAGTTGTGGAAACTCAAGATGGAGGATCTGTTGGTGGATAAATATCAGTGGATCACGGTAGATCTAGGTACTAAACCAACGGGAGTGACCGATGAAGAATGGAAGAAGTTGAATCGGAAGGCAAAGAGCAAAATACAATTGTGTGTCTCCGATTCAGTATTGTTGAATGTATCAGGGGAAGCTACAGCGAAGGCTTTGTGGGACAAGTTAGGGACTTTGTACCAATCTAAGTCTCTGATGAATAAACTGTTCCTGCGGAAAAAGCTGTATAACCTGAGGATGAAAGATGGAGACTCAGTGACAGAGCATCTGAACGCATTTAATACTGTGGTAAGTCAGTTAGCGTCTGTTGATATGAAAATTTCAGATGAAGATAAGTGCATCAGTTTGTTGTGTTCTCTACCAGATTCGTGGGATAGTCTGGTTATTGTAATAGGTAGCAATGCAACTGCTTTACAGTTTGATGAAATAGTCTTAGCCTTGCTGACAGAGGAGATGAGACGGAAAAATATGGAGAGCCAGAATGGTGATGCCTTGTCTGTACGAGGACGGTCCCATCATAGAAACAAAAATAAGTCATCGAGTGGGAGATCTAAATCTAGAGGGAGATATAAATCTCCAGGAAAACCTGTAAAGGTGGTGTGCTGGAAATGCGGAAAGGAAGGGCACTTCAAAAGGGATTGTAAATCTAAAGCTCCTGATAAAGGAAATGGATCTGATGATGCTCCTTCTGCAGAGGCGAAAACCACCTCAGATGAAGGGGGGGATGTGTACTTGGCTTCTTCAAGTACACATGTAGATCATGAGGCATGGTTGATTGACTCAGGTGCATCCTTTCACTTCACTCCCCATAGAGAGTGGTTCTGCAAGTATAAGAAATACGATGGTGGTGATGTCTTCTTAGGAGATGATAGGAAGGCTAGAACCATTGGTTGCGGAAAAGTAAAGTTGAAGTTGCAAGGTGGAAGGGTTAGAACACTTCTGGGTGTTCTGCATATTCCTGCATTGGCCAGAAATCTGATTTCTGTAAGTAAGTTGGATGATGCAGGTGTAAAAACAATGTTCAAGAAGGATACCTGCAAGATGGTTCAGGGAGCACTGGTATTGATGCGGGGAGTTCGGACTGGAACTCTGTACAAGCTGCAAGGTAGCACTGTTGTTGATGGGTGCAACATTTCTGTGGTTCCTGAAAGTGGAGCTGAAAATCTAGTGGTCTCTGGAGAGAAGACCATGCTGTGGCATCAAAGGCTTGGACAGATTGGAGAGAAGGGCCTTCGAATACTTCATGGTAAAGGTATGGTAGAAGGTATGAGTAATAGCTCTCTGGATTTTGATTTCTGTGAAAATTGTGTATATGGGAAGCAGAATCGGGTGAGTTTCCCCTCTAGTGCTAAGAGGGCGAAATAGATATTAGAGCTTGTGCACAATGATGTGTTTGGACCTGTGAAGATTCCATCACTGGGTAAATCTGTGTACTATGTATCATTTATAGATGACTTCTCAAGGAATACATGGATATATTTCCTTAAGAAGAAATCTGAAGTCTTTGACAGGTTTAAAGAGTTTAAGGCTCTGGTGGAAAATCAGACAGAGAAGAAGATAATGGTGCTGAGGACAGATAATGGTGGAGAGTTTTGCAGCAAGGAATTTTAAGAATTCTGTAAGAAGTGTGGTATAGCATAGCAGAAGACTACTCCATATACACCTCAGCAAAATGGAGTCGCAGAAAGAATGAACAAGATGTTGATGGAAAGGGCAAGAAGCATGCTCGGTGGTGCCAGGTTAGGATAGGAATTCTGGGCAGAGGCGATGGATACTGCATGTTACTTGGTCAACAGGTCACCTTCATCAGCGTTGGAGGATAAGACTCCACAAGAAGTATGGACTGGTAAGAAACCCTCTCTTTCACATCTGAGGGTATTTGGATGTGATGCATATGTACATGTTCCAAAGGCGAAATGAACCATGTTGGATAGTAAATATGAAAAGTGCATCTTTATTGGGTATAAGGATGGTTTAAAGGGTTATAAGCTTTGGAACCCAGTAACAAGGAAGGTTGTGTACAGTCAAGATGTGGTGTTTAGAGAGGTGAAAGATGTTATTAAACATGAAGTCCAACCAAAGGAACCTGAGAAGATAGAGTTTGAGCTAAAGGAGGAAGAATCAGACTCTACAACGGAGGAGGAATCAGAATATGAAGAGCCACAAACTCCGGCTCTGAGAAGATCAATTCAAGAAAGAAGGCAGCCAGAAAGGTATAGTCCATCTGCTTTTTATTCAAATTTTGCTTTGTCTGTTATTGATGATGATCCTAGAACTGTGAAGGAAGCAGTGGATTCAGAGGATGGAAAACTCTGGAAAGAGGCCATGGTTGATGAAATGGAATCTTTGCACAAAAATGAGGCTTGGGATCTGGTGGAGTTGTCAGCTGGAAGGAAACCCATTGGCAGCAAATGGGTGTTTAAAAAGAAGACAAATGCAGAAGGGAAGGTGGAGAAATACAAAGCTCAGTTGGTAGCAAAAGGATATTCCCAAGTGCCAGGAATTGATTTTGGTGATATTTTTTCTCCTGTTGCCAAGGTAACTTCTATTAGATTACTTTTATCTGTTGCTACTGCTTTTAATTTTGAGGTAGAATAGATGGATGTGAAGACAACATTTCTTCACGGGGATTTTGAAGAGGAAATCTACATGAAGCAACCTGAAGGATTTGCGGTGAAGGGTAAGAAAGAACTGGTATGCAAGTTAAAGAAGTCTCTGTATGGGTTAAAACAATCACCAAGGATGTGGTATCAGAAATTTGATACGTTTATACAGAGACTTGGCTTCACAGAAGCAAAGTAGATCACTGTGTGTATTTTAAATTAATTGGTGACCGTGTTATTTATCTGGTCTTGTATGTGGATGATATGTTGCTGGTTGGAAATGACAAAGAAATTATCCAGGATTTGAAGACCCAATTGTCCTCCAAATTCGACATGAAATATCTTGGTGCTACTAACTATATTTTGGGCATGGAAATTAAAAGAGATCGGGCAAAGAGGAAGCTCTGGTTAAACTAGAGGAAGTATGTCAAGACAATACTGTAGAGGTTTAAAATGCAGGATAGTAAACCAGTGAAGGTTCCTATTCCTGTAGGTGTGAGGTTATCTGCTGAACAGTGTCCTAAGACACAAGAAGAGGAAGAGGACATGTCCCGTGTTATGCAAGTGCAGTCAGTAGCTTGATGTATGCAATGGTCTGTACTAGACCAGGCATTGCACATGCAGTGGGAGTATTGAGTAGGTTTATGTCAAAACCAGGGAAGGAGCACTAGACAGTAGTGAAGTAGGTTTTCAGGTATTTGCGTGGCACTAGTGATTATGGTTTGTGCTACCAAGGAAGACCAGGATTGGACAGAGTGTTGGATATTCGTGGCTTTGTTGATGCAGACTGGGCTGGAGATCTGAATCCGAGAAGATCTACAAGTGGTTATGTGTTTAACCTATTTGGAGGTGTAGTCAGTTGGATGAGTAAGAAACAATCTGTAGTGGCACTATCAACTATAGAGGCAAAATACATGGCAACCACTCATGCAAGCAAGGAAGCAGTTTGGTTGCAGAGATTGTGTTCAAGTATGGGGTTAGTACAGGGAGCTATAAGAATAGACTGTGACAGCCAAAGTGCAATTTTCTTGGCAAAGAACCCTGCTTATCATTCAAAGACAACGCACATTGATGTTCAATATCACTTTGTGAGGGATATGATAGAAGACAAAAAGATGTTGCTGGTAAAGGTGGACACTTTGAAGAATACTGTAGATGCATTGACAAAATCTGTGAGCTCCAAGAAGTTCTCTTGGTGTATAGAAATAATGGGAATTTCAAGGCTGGAAAAATGACTAAGCTCTCCTGTGGCCCCCTGTGGAAAGAAAACAACAAGTGGGAGATTTTTGGGTTGTGTTATATTCTTTCCACGACTAACCCACGTAGGGAACCAGGGGGCTAGAGGGGGGGTGGAGCCCCCCCTTCGTTGCACCGATTGCACAGCGGGGGGGTCACAGGGGGGGGCGGTAGCCCCCCTTGTCCGGGGGGTTTGAGGGGGGTGGGTAGTCCCCCTCTACGGGGTCCGGGGCAGTGCCCCGAGAATTTTTTTTTTGGACCCTATATTAGGTTGGGCGAACCGACCTATGGTTTTCGGTCCATGGTTTTGGACGCGATGGTTTTTTGGTCCATGGTATTGGATGCTTCGGCATGTATAAATATGTATTGTAACATTGAAAGGAATATAATGAAAAAATCAAGCTGGTAGTCCCGGTTTTGGGATCCAAGGGAAAATCTTTGTGTATATGTTTTTTATGTGTTATGCTCTCGCATTGTTTATTTTCTATGTTTTAGAATTCGTATGCAGGTAATTTCTGTACAGGGTTAAAACCTACACAAATTGCCTTATGATATTCCTAAGTTCAATGGAAACCCTAGAGAATATCTGTCCAATCACGTTATGAATTTTCATTAATGGTGTTCATCCAAATCCCTAAATGATGAGCCAGTAAGACTATGTCTTTTCCAGTGAATGCTCACTGGTCTGGCTGCAAAGTGGTATATTGAATTACCACGAACTTCATTTGACAACTTCACAACCTTAGCCACTACATTTTTAACCCATTTCCAGTTACCCATTAGACATGAAACTGGAACGGAACTATTGATCAACTTTAAACAGACCACTGCTACTCACATTTCTGATCATATTCATGAGTGGAGTCATCGTCATCGAATGGTCAAAACTTTTGTTCCTGATCAGCTTTTAGCTGATTGGTTTATTAAATCCTTGTTGCCATCTATCACTGAGGATGTGGCCAAAGGAGGAGTTGTTACTGAAGAGAAAGTAATTGCTTGTGCCCAATACTTAGACTTGATTTACACCCAGTTTGGCACACTCTATGAAAATATTCGAAATGCACCTAGACCAGATTTTACTATTCCACCACCTCCATCCAGTAAGGACTCTCATGTCAGTGACAGTGTGATAGTTCTTCAAGCACTCAAACAAAAAGTAGAGCATCTAGTCAAACACTTGTTATTTCAAATCAAACCTCTAATACACCCGATAATACACTTGCTTCCGAAATAAATGTCGTGTCATCTGACAAAGGTAAAAATGAAAAGTAGCCTAGAAACAAGAAAAAGGAGAAAACCAAAAAGAAACAAAATTCTCCCCCTCAAGAGAAATCATATGATTCCTTTTCTCCAGCTAGGAAACCTCGTTACCCATGTTTAATTTGTAATGGGGAGCACTTTACGCGAGATTGTCCTCACTGCTCTGAAGTCTCAAAACTTCTTAAGACTTCTAGTACATTCATTGTGTTAACAAACCCTTTTCCAAACCCAAAGATTCATTTGGTTGCTACAGATCATGCATCCACTTCACAAGTGCTTATGCTATCCGCCACTAAGCATAAGATTGATGTTTTGGTGCTTCAAAATTGTCCCTCCCAAAAGCATGCTTTATTGTCAGCAATTGGTGGAATTGATCCAATGGATTCCAATCTTGTAGTTTTTAACCATTCGAGTTATATGCCACAATTACCAGCACAGTTAGCATTCTTGATCCAAGTAAATTCTTTGAATCACCTCATTCACCGAACCATTGTTGACAAAGGTGCATCTACTTGTATCATGTCAATGAATTGCTGGAAAACACTTTGTTGGAGAGGTAAATCCCCTCTACGGATAGAGGCGATCCCTACTAGCCCAGAATGGGTCTAGCAACAATCAATCAATGCTACTGTGCAAGTTCCTAATTGCAGATAAAAGAGAGGCAATGAACACCTACTTGGATTCCAACGCTATTGTCTGATGAAGAGATGCCGCTCTCGCTCCTTCGCTCTGGCCGGTCACGATCCTCCACGATCTCCGTGAATAGATACCTGCACACACGAAGAGAAAGACAAACACAAGCGTGAAATCTAATAAGAGCAATTATACATCATTCAGAAAGGATGTAATTCACATTGACCATTATAAAGACAAATGAGAATGGAACCATAACAGTAGTCATCTATTATTAAATCAATAACAGAGAAAGGTACAACCAAAGTTCTGACGCTGAGTCCTTCTCTAGAGGGTCCAGCCAGCAAGTCTCTTAAGCATTCACCCTTGGAGGTAGATTCTCCCACCACAAAAGCTCTCTCTCACACAAGCAATACTCACAACCTTCCTTAAGCTTCCTCTAGCAAAACCACACTTGTCACACCAACTACCTACTAGCAGCAGCAATCCAAGCACTATGAATTCCACACTATCCAAAACTAGCTGCTCATGGCAATGGTGGAGGTTTAAATAGGAGAAGGAGTCTCCATGAATGGTGGGAGGATGAGCTTATCCTCAAGGAAGGTGGTTTCAAATGACGAATAGACATGCCATAGAAGGGAGGGCGATACTCACAAGGCCAACGACCAAGTCTGGAACCATCTGGAAGGCTAGCTGTTGGAACAAATTCGCCCAAACTGGATCAGCGCGGGTGTAACACTGAACTGGAGCGCTGACAGCGCATCATAATAACGGAGCAGGCTGTGTCAGCATGGCTTAATACTTTAATAGGATGCGCTGGCTCATGAAATTCGACCAGCGCGGAAAACCCGTGTGCTTCCGCGCTGGCAGCGCATCAGTTACATTATCAGCCACCCGTCAGCGCGGTTATTTTAATAACAGACGCGCTGATGAAATAAACTTTGGCAAAGTGGGTCATTTGGCCAGTTTAGAGAGCATGAGCATGGTGCATTTGATTTCATGACACAGTAGGGAGACTGACAAGGAGACAGTGACAATTTACTGCGTAACAGATGCCCCCTAAAGCATGAAGCCCGAGAGAGTGGGAGGGGTGAAATGCTTTACAAAACTGCTGAACTGGAACACCACCAGGAAGGACCTGCATGAATGTACAACTGATATCTCGATCACATGTAGTCTAGGCATGGGCGCAGCCATCCAAAAGACATACGAAGAAGGTCTGTGGTATGGACGCAGCCACCCAGCTGAAGAGACCATGATGATAAGAAGGTATGGTCGCAGCCATCCCAAAGACTCAGGTATGGTCGCAGCCATCCATCAATGAGTCATGTAATAACAATCCACAAAATCGCAGCCTGGTTCGTAACAGACAAAAACCAGGGTCTTGCGCTCCATCCCAACCCGAACAAAGTACAAGTCCAAGAATGTGAATACATGAGCTGGTGTCGAACATGCATGAACATCGTCTGATTACCAGTCAATGACGAAAACTGTTAACAGACGCGAGAGGTACCACCAATAATGACAATGGTCCTCAAGGTACTTATAGGTACAATCCGCGGCGTGTGAATCAATGAGCCGGTGTCGAACACCCGCAGAATCATCCGATCGGAGGCCAATGATGAAAACCTCACGTCGAACACGAAGAACCTGCCATTGAGGCATGCAGGCTCTAAGGCACCTGAAGGGAGTCTCTAGGTCTCTTTCCTGGATAATGAGCTGAAGTCGACAGGAAGTAGCCTTGATCGAAGGTGGGCCATAATGTTTCCCACATCATTAACACGAGACAGAGAAGGCTAAAATATTTTGTGTGAGACATCAGAGGGAGGTGGTAAGCTTGCAGAGGCCAACTTCTCTTGAACATATCGGCGGCACAACAGCGGATTTGGCAGTATCTGACATCAAATGAGCAGAGGTCATGGTGACAAGGCAAACAAGCAGATGAGAGGCCAAATAGGATAACCCAAACCCACGGAGGTCAGTGTAAAACAAGATGAGAAATCCCCACCCAGACATGAATGCAGACGAGTGCCATGTTCAAGAGCGACATACTGCCGACACGACCATTATTACAGTTTCATTTTCCCCACCATTTCTGGCAGGTACCCCGGTTATTTTTGGGTGACAAGCTTGATGGGGATAGCATATGCTTGGAAAGCATCATTTCAACGGTATCCGATGTCATTAAGTTTTAACGAGCCTGACAAAGGAAGAACTCGGCGTCTTTTCCTATTTAGAGAGTTTGAAAAGACAGCGGAAAAGGAAACTCCAAGGGGGGTCCTTTTTCGTAAAGTTGTGTCTCTCGAGCCCGAAAAAGTATAAAACAATGCCCGAAAGAACCGCCCGACCAGTATGATCGAGGAGTACTTTTCGTGAATAGTGACTTCGACCTGAAAAAGTAAAAAAGCGGTTGGAAGCACGTCGTTTTAGAGCCAATAACGAGCGCGAAACGAAAAACACCCGACAATATTTTTAAGTTAAACGGTCGAAAAAGAGCTTTAAAAGTGACCGCCTCTCGTTCCTTTTAACGAGCCGAAAGGAAGCTCAGCCATCTTTTCTTGGTTTATGTCGGAAAAGAGCTTAAAGACGACATTTTTTGGGACCAAGTGTACATAGAATCGTTACCACCACGCCGGTTACTAGAACCTGCACAAGCACTCCACCCGCATAAACCTGTTCGACATGCTTAAAAACATAGTAAAACATGCATAAAAGCATCATATAGTGACATTAGTGCCAAATCCATGGTGAAAATACGACAAAAACCCACATTGATAAGAAACTATAGTTAATTATGAATTTTTTACCATAAATAGGGGGGTAAAAGTCATTTTTACCATAATTACCATTTTGAGTTGTGAAGAACGTTGTGGAGCTGCAAGGTTGACGGAGCGATTTCCAGCCCGTACGGACACCATTCATCCGGCAGCTTGTTCCAGGTAGGTTCTCCTCTCCCCGCATTTCATTTTGAGTCTTTTTGAGAGCAATTCCACGGTGGGATTTGGCCGTTTGGGCAAATTCTTTGAGCGTTGATGCGCTCTCGGTCAGCGCGGATTTCCTGCTCGGGTCCGCGCTGATCGATTTAAATTTACACATACCACCTCTTGGGTCAGCGCGGAAAACACGTGTGCTTCCGCGCTGACCCAAGGAAAAAACAACGGTGCGCCATGATCAGCACGACTGTTTTAAAAACAGCCGCGCTGACGCCATAAAACTTTGTTTTTAAGAAAATGAATGTACAAAATCCAACGATTAGCGCTCTAATGTTTTTTCATGGTCTTGCAGGACATAATGTCTTTTGTTTGGCAAGAGAGAGCTCACGATGATGAGGATATAGCTGCTTATGCCATTGCCGAATGCCGAAATGCAATGCGGGCATGCGGGTTCCTGAAATTCTTCCTCACTCCGCGCCTGAGGGCGCAACCTGATCTCCTCGAGCTCTTAATCAGAGCTTGGAACCCAGTTGACGGAAAATTCACAATCCGTGGCCGGGACATTGAGTTTGATTCCACGGATATCTATTTTTTGACTGGATTATCACGCCGGGGCCAGATGCCCATCCTGGAGGGGCAACGACCCAGCTGTGAGACTCTTGACCAGCTGATGGCTTGAGTGTGCCCATGGGCTGTTAAAACACGGAGCGGGAAAGTTGGTATTCCGACGGTGGACGACATGGTTCTTCGCACCATACTCTTTATGGTGACATGGGCAGCGGGCTCTTTGGCCAATCATGAGGCCTCAAAGACCCATCTACTACTGGCTCTTGAGTGCTTACAGCCTACCATTTTCAACTGGGCAGCAGCAGTGACGACCAGCATGAAGAGGCAATTGAGCAACTGTCGACGCGGAGAGTCGAAGCAGTTTTCTTACGGGTCGCTCTTACTTCCGCTCATGCTGGAGCGGGTGCCGGCCCTACAGCTGCAGAACATGGTCGTGGATCCACCCAGAGGTCCCCGGGAGACGAGGGCCAGCCGATGGGCCCGTGTCATGCCGCGCGGAGGTGGCGGCCGCCCAGTAGCTTGGGGAGTGTACTTTCGAGAGTGGCTGGATTAGCAGGTCATTTTCGTAGAGGACTGGCCATATGCCGGTATGGACTTTCGCAACGATCTCGACATGCCACTGCCCGCGGGAGAGCATTGGGACGATGGAGGTATGACACTTGATCTCTTTTTAATATGTTTTTTTAATGTTTTTGATTTTTCATGTACATGTCTTGATAAATGTCACGGTGCGCAGATGTGGGACCCATGAGACCCATTGGTCTAGCCCCAGAGGCATGGAGAGAGGGGTAAGGTGCTGGAGTCCTGGCCCTGGCTCCTCCAGGAGTTGACACGTCGAAGACTATAGCTCGCAACCTCGAGGGTTTACTGGAGGGGGTGCCAGATTACCAGGGGGTCGAGGAGGTTCCCATAGCTCATCAGATCCACACAGTGGGGGTGGAACCCAGGATGCACCGCCTTTTGAGGCGGGTGGCACGGGCAGCTGTATGCTATAGAGAGCATAACCCAGCTCAGTAGTCATCTAGGTTTTATTTCCACTGATGTTTTGAGAGACATATGTCTCAGATGTACTGAGGACACCGGTTTTACTTTTGGACATATACACTTATTTTTGAGCGCCTTAGCGCGCCACACGATATATATATATATATATATATATATATATATATATATATATATATATATATATATATATATATATGTTGTTTTTGAATGGATCGTTTCACATGTGATGATGTTTTTTAATATGTTATGCAAATGTCTAATACAAATGTGATCTAATGTATCAGTTGCACAACACACGACCCATGTATTTTAATTTTTATGCAAGCTTAAAAGCACATATGCAGGCACACATGCAAACTATGCTTGGAAAAGAAATTATTTACACATGCTTATTCTACAGTCTTATTATGTTTTCTATCTCTTCTTGTATGATGTTTATCTATTACGCAAATGTCTGTCCAACACATGGTTTGCCAATGCATCGGTTAACGTATTTAATCGTCTCGGAATGTGTTGATATGTGATATAATCAAAATTCCTTTCTAACAATCTCACACGTAAATACAATCTTAGAATGCGTTGGTCTCTGATGGAATATCGCCCGTTGAGTTGATGGACGACAAGTTGAGAGTCCAGGTTTACCACCAATGCACGAATGCCAAGATCAACTGCTTCGGCTAGTAATTCAATTACAACACTGTATTCGGCAACATTGTTGGTGGTACGGCCCAAGCACACGCCTTGAAGATCTAGCAACTCGCCGTGAGGATCGTAGATCGCCCACGCCGCAGAAGACAAATTGCAAGTACTACGGCAGGCGCCATCGGCAAAGCCAACATAAGGTGTACTAGACATCTGCACAAGAAGCAGAAAACAAAATAAGAGGCAAACACGCCTTCAAAGCAAAACAAGAAATCATGCACATATAACACACTTGCTAAGAACACACGTATGTACAAACTAGGTGCACGAAATCATGCATAATATTTTTTCAAATAGAGCCCGTTACGGGGCTTGTCGAGAGGATTTCCTTCGTAATCGATCAGCTCATATGCCCCCTTTTGCAAAACTCTCTTCACGATATAGGGGCCTAGCCACATGGATTCGAGTTTACCTGCCCCCAGCTTATCCTTAGCTTGATCATAGAGCAGTACTAGATCTCCCTCAACAAAGGAACGAAGTTGAATGGTATTGTCGAAGTGAGCCTTAACCCTCTTCTTCTGTGCTTCAATAGCTAGAGAGGCTAAGCGACGGGTCTCGTCTAGCCATTCTAAATAAAGAAGTCGTTCCTCCACCGGAGTGGTGTTTGGAAGCAACTCGACAGCTAACTTTAACGAAGGGATCTCACACTCAACAGGAAGGGTGGCCTCCAGTCCATAAACAAGCTGAAAAGGAGTGAAACCGGTGGCATCCTTCACAGAGGCCCGGTAAGCCCACAAGGCGGGGAACAACATCAGATGCCAGTTAGACTTGTGCGTATTCACGGTACGTTGGAGCATTGTGATCAAAACTTTGTTCACAGCTTCAACTTGGCTGTTGGATTGAGGGTAATACGACGTCGAGCTATCTTGACGCAAGCCTAGCTGGGTCGTTAGTTCCGTCATCATGTGATTACGGAAATGTTTTCCATGATCCGTGACGATAGCCTGGGGGACTCCGAACCGAGTAATGACATGATTAAACAAGAACTGCGCCACTGTGTAACCATCTTCGTTTAATGTAGGCATCGCTTCGGCCCATTTGGTGAAGTAATCCACGGCAACGATGATATATCCATGCCCCCCAACCGAACGAGGGTTACAAGATGTATAATCGACGCCCCATTTGGCAAATGGACCTATGGTAACAACAGGGTGTAGCGGTGTAGGAGGTGCACGCATTTTCCGGTGGTAGACCTGACATTCATGACATGCACGGACGGCAAGGATGCAATCCTTGAAGATAGAAGGCCAGAAATAACCAGCATGGAGGATTTTCTGGGCGGTGGCATATCCGAACATGTGGCCGCCACAAGCACCGGAGTGGCAGTCATTCAATACCCGCTCAGCCTCCTCGAGAGTCAAACATCGGCGGAGAACAGAATCAACGCCGAGGCGGTACAGGGTATCGCCAATAATGCGATAGGGTTGAGATTGGTGACGAATCCTTCGTCGAGCGTCTTTTGATGCGTTAGGACGGAAGTAAGACATCTGCAAATATACTATGATGTCCCCATACCAAGGGTCGAGGGTGCTGATTAGAAACAATGTTTCACCCGGGATATGCTCTTCCACATGAGATGGTACAGAAGGGGATGGCAAAGAACAGAGCAATTCGGCAAAGACCAGAGATTTCTTAGACTTGGCAGCAGTAAATTCCAAGTCAAACTCTTGTAGGATGACAATCCATTTCGAGTATTTGCCCCCCAGCAGCTGACGCGACAAGATGTAGGTCATTGGGTTGCAGTCGGAAATCACGGTCGTAGTGCGCAACAGGATATAGTGCCGGAATCGTTGGACGGCGCAGACAGCTGCCAATGCCAACTTCTCGACATAAGCGTAACGAGTTTCCGTATCCAAAAGATTGCGACTAAGGTAATAGATAACGTGCTCATTGCCATCATCATCATCCTGCACCAGAACCATGCCGATGGTGGTGTCAGCGGTAGCTAGATAGAGAGAATAATCACGGTGGTAGTTTGGAGGTCTTAAGAGTGGAGCCGAGACAAGGAGGTCCTTGAGTCGCTCGAAAGACTCTTGGGCGATGGCATCCCAATGAAAGGGTGTGTCTCGCTTTAATAACCGTGTGAAACCCTTAGCCACCTCGGCATAATTCAGAATGAATCGTCTAAGGAAATTCGCTTTGCCTTGCAAGCTCTGCAATTGCTGCAAAGAGGCAGGGGGAGGAAGATTCAGGATGGCATCAACTTTGAGGGGATCCAGACGGATGCCTTCTCGGGAGACGATGAACCCAAGTAGTCGGGCTGATTCTACGCAGAAGACACACTTATGAGGATTAAGCCTTATGCGGTAGTGTCGACAGCGGAGAAAAATCTCGCGAAGATGAGAGGGATGGTCCTGACGCTTAGCTGAATGAGCCGGAAGGTCATCCAGGTAAGGTTGTACAATGTGACGAATATCATGAAAGGCATAAGACATTTCACGTTGAAATGTAGCGCCGGCATTCTTTAGACCGAAAGGAAGCTTCTTATAGGCAAAGGTGCCCCAAGGACAAATAAAAGTTGTCTTATGCTGGTCCGTAGGTGTAATGTTGATCTGGTTATAGCTAGAGAAGCCGTCCATAAACGAGTAAATTTCACTTGCTGCGCACACGTCAATAAGCTGATCGATGAAGGGCGTAGGGAAGTTATCCTTCAGACAGGCACGATTGATATCACGATAGTCAACACAGACCCGGATAGTGCCCTGCTTTTTATTCACAGGGACTATATTAGACACCCAATCCGTAAGGGGAATGGGGTAAATGAAACCAGCTTTAAGAAGCTTTTCGACTTCGGCCTTGATGGCTGGAGCCTTTCGAGGGCGCACAGGGCGTAAGCGCTGACGAACAGGCTTAGCACCTGGATATGTAGGTATTTCGTGCACCACTATACTAGGATCGATGCCGGGCATTTCCTCATAGGACCATGCGAAAACATCACGAAATTCGCGAAATAAAGCAGTATAGAGTTGAACTTCCTCAGGAGTGCAAGTGACTCCGATATGAATATGCTCGACAATCCCTGGTTGGACAGAGATGTCAATTGGTTGGGTTTGCGTGATATTTCCCATATTGCCCTCTGAAGACACTTGATAAAGCTGAATGGGCGTTTGGAGGGGTGGGGATGGGACACACGAAGCAAACTGCTTGAGACATACAGTCATTTCCGGATGGGGAGGGAGAAATGAAGAGCGATGGTGGTGATTTGACCAAGGGAGCTCTTCGAGAGACATGGTCTCTATGATGGCTTCGTCGGAAGGAAATATTTCCTTCAATGGATCCGAAGTAGCCTCATCTCCTAGCCAAGGGAAATGATCATATGAATCGGGAACACTGCTCGGGAGAGCAGGTTCATCAGGGGGAGCCGATGCAGCGACAATCTCGATGTAGTTGAGTTCAACAGGACTCAACGGCATCATATCACCCCAAGAGTCTTCCTGATTAGCAGGAGGAAGAACCCACGGATCAGAGCGTACAGAGATCATGTTGATAGGGGCGAGATTCGGAGGTGGGAGGGGAAAGACTCCCATTAAAGTGGGATCTTTGAAAAGTCCAGCACCCACGTTCACGAGGGACTTTGAGGTATGCTCCACGAATGGCACATTACCTTCAGAAGAAGAGGCGAAGAAGGAGAGCTGGTCCACCGTGACAATCTTCCCCTGATGAGGGAAACGAATGACCCGGAACAGGGAAGAAGCCACGGCTTGCATGGAGTATGTCCAGCTCCGCCCGAGGAGGAGGTTGTAGGTAAGATTGGCGTCAACAACTTCGACCTCCACTTCTACGGTCTTTCCTTCCAAAGAGATGGGTAAGCATTGGAGGATACCGTAAGGACGGGACTCTCTTCCATCGAAAGCTTCTAACGTCGTAGGGGACTGACTCAAAGCAGGGGAACCAATCGCCTTCCGGCAAGCAACAGACATGATGCAGGTGGAGGCACCTTCATCAATAACCGTACGGTGAATCGTTCTGCTATTGATTATGACCTGTATAAGGAAAGCGACTTGGTGAGGCAGTCTCTGTGTAAAACCCTCGAGATCGAAAGAAATCAACTCTGAATCTGCCGGGTCGATGCCACCAATTGCTGATAGCAGGGACTTCCTCTAGGAGGGGCAGCTCTGGAGGACTTCTAAAGCGGACATAACAGACGGAGCCTGAGCTAAGTCCTCAACAATGCTATAGTGCTGGGCAGCACGAGCATTAGGGTTGTAAGATGACTTCCTGAGTACACCTTTTGGAGGGGGTCGGGGGATCGTCTCAGTGCTGGGCCTTTCGATGTGGAGAGGACCAGAACTAGACGGAGGAGCGCTGGAGGGAACCTCCGGCTCTTTCCCGGCACGAGATGGATAATCTTTTGCTTGAGTTGAAACATGGATGGGAATCATGCCAGCCATGAACACTTGAGAACCAAACGAGGAAGAGGGTTGAGACGGGTCTGCCACCATTTGGGTCTGCTAGGAAGGGAAAGGCTCTTTAAGCACGGCAGGAGTCCCAGGAGCACCTTTCAATAACCGACTAACTTCGGACCGCCTTGGGTAGTCCTTAGTGTAGTGATATTCATCACAGATGAGACAAGGATACTTAGGTTTTCGTTTAGCTCCTTCCTCGGGTGGAGGCTTAGGGGCATCCTGCTTGGGCTGTCCAGATTTATCTTTAGCTTTCCCTTTCTTTTTCCCTTTTGAGGATTTATCCGCCGCGGTGGACTGAACAACGTTTACCTCGGAGGTACTTCCAGGATTAGATTGGCCCTGAGGAGCATTTCCATTAGAAGCATTTTGTTTTTACTTCCCAGGGTTTGCGGCCGATTTCTTTGATGACGAATTTACAGAGCCAATGACTCCATCAACAGATGGTTTGGGCAGAGCCTTGGTCTGTCCAGGCCTCGGGGCATCTGGAAAATAATCATATAGAGTACCCGACTGAGAATATACTAAGTCTAGGTACTGAGCTCTCGCGATCGCTTGCTCTTCAGTTACACAAGCTCCCATGGCTATGTCTCGCGCAATCGCAGGGACAAAGGAAGTCGTGAACCAATCGGTCAAGAGTTGATCAGGAATCCAGAATTTGATCAAACGACGACGCCTTCTCCACTCATGTATATGATCAGATATGTGGGTCGCCATGTCCTGTTTGAGAGACGTGAGGAGATGTGTCCCCGTCTCGTACCGAATGGGTAACTGAAAATGAGTTAAGAACGCCATAGCCAGCGAGTTGAAATCTTGAAACGTGCCGCGATTTAGCTCAATGTACCACTTAGCGGCTGAGCCGGTGAGAGTTCTTTGAAAGAGGCGAAGTCGGATAGAGTCATCAAGCCATGAGTTCGATGAACACCAAAGGTGATAGGTCATAACATGGGCTTGAGGATCTTCACCAGCTTTGCCATCAAATTTTGGACAATCACCGGGTATTTTAGTTGGAACTGGTGGCCAATACAGATTATGCAAAATGGGATCATTTGTTAACTTGGACACATCCGGGAGTTCCAACGTCGCTAAGAATGGCAACTGAGGGTTAAAGGACATTTGTGGTTGTGGATTTGAGGCAGTATTAGGGTTCCAACCAGGTGGTGGTTGCCCCCATGGACTCTGCCCAGATGGACCTGGCCCAAAAGGGCCTGGCGCATAGGGACCTTGTCCGTAGGGGTTCTGCCCATATGGATTCTGTCCATATGCAGACAGTTGACCTTGGGTCTGCCCCCCAGCACCCCACGTGTTAGCAACTTGACCCGCAGGTGCAGCATACTGATAATTTTTGTAAGGAGTGACCTGAATCTGTTGATAATTTTGATAAGGGGTAAACTGAGTTTGCCCCTGGGGTTGCTGGTAGCCATACATTTGCTGGGCTCCATACTGAGCCTGATAAGCAGGCTGCGCTTGGTAGGAAGGTTGGGGCTGTGGCCCGCCTTGCATTTGATAACCCATTTGAGTTTGAGGCCCAGAATAATGTCCTTGAACTGGCTGGGCTTGGATCATTTGGCCGGAAGGTTGGCCTGGTTGAATTTGGGATGGACCTGCTTGCCCAGAAGGAGGTACTCGCTGGGTGCCAGGTTGTCCTTGAGCAACCAAGGGTTGTCCTTGCGGAACAGATGGTCGAGCTGGCTGGATGGCTGGTTGACCTTGCGGTTGGCTAGCCTGTCCAGATGGATGAGTAGGGCGGACAGTGGGTTGGCCTTGTTGCACAAAGGGCTGGCCCGTTTGTCCGGAGGGTTGTACTGGCTGAGCAATGGGTTGCCCTGCTGTACGTAGGGTTGCCTCCCTTGCCCAGAAGGTTGCATGGACTGAGCAGTGGGTTGGCCCTACTGTACGTAGGGTTGCCCCCCTTGCCCAGGAGGATGCACGGGCTGAGCAGTGGATTGGCCCTGCTGCACGTAGGGTTGCCCCCCCGCCCAGAAGGATACCCCTGCTGGACTACTGGTTGACCTTGAGGAGTGTAATTTTGCCCAGCTTGTCTAGCGGGATAACCCTACTGGAAACCAGGTTGGCCTTGTTGGGTGTAAGGCTGTCCTGGCTGACTAGACGGATAACCTTGCTGGGTACCAGGTTGCCCTGGATAACCAGAAGGTTGACTCTGATAGGAAAAAGATGGACCGCCCATGGCCGAAGGTTGTCCCGGGTAGGGTTTTCCTTGTGGGCCCCCAGATTGTCCTGGGTAAGACTGGCCATAAAGTGGTTGCCCTTGGGGGGCTTGCACATAAGGTGGCTGGCCTAGATTAGGTGGTCCTTGAGGCTGTCCAGGAATTGCCTGGCCCCCATGAAAAGAATGAGTACCGGGATCATAAGTAATGTTTAATGGTACCGAGACTTCAACGAAAGGTTGAAGAGGTGCGGATTGAACGAACTGGAGGTACTGACCGGTAGAATCATAATAAAAGAGTGGACCTTGGTAATTCGGGTCCACAATGGGTTGCCCATGGGCATCATACGGCCCCCCTCCTGGAACAGGACCAGAAGAGGGCTGAGCACTTTGTGCAGGATCGATGACTCTAGACGAAAGCCCTGGTTGGCCATTGCTCACTTGACTGTGAGAGGGACCAGCCCCAGGATTTGTAGATGAAGATGCTGTCACAGCACTGACGACTGGAGTTGAGTATGCTACACAAACAGTTGGATTCGTGGGAACTGAGGTAAAAGGTGTATTAGGGGGTTGCGAAAGAAAGGGTTCCGTGGTGGCAATGAGACTAGGATCCCATATAGTCGTAGAAGGCATTCTGGCAGCTATTCTATCCCTCATCGACTGATACCGTGGAGGGAGTGGGGAAGTAGCTGGAATGGGAGATTCAAAATTTGACACCATGGGTGTCTCGCATGCGCTGGGAGATGTCTCATCCATGTGGGAAGTGGACATCGGAGACGACATACCAGGAGGGGTAACAGGAATATCGTCCTCGTCAGGCTCCCAGATAGGGTTCCAATCTTCTTCGTAATCCTCGTCGCCCGGGGCACGTACATTGATAGGTTGGATACTCGGGATAACCGGAAGAGTACGGCTTACAACTAGTACCTCAGGGCAACAGAAGATGGAGAACCTTGATCACTTGGACGGGGAGTTGATGGGTCAGCCAAGATGACCAACCCCACACAAAACCCTAAAGGAAACTAACGACAAAGACCCTACTCAAACTAACGCATACAAAATATAACCAGGTAATGTTATCGTGGCTGAATAAATTTTTAAGACACAGGAACTGAACTTGACCTTTTCATGTTTCAAGAGTCGAGAAAAGGACGAAAAGATGACTCTAGTCTCCTTCGAATGTTTAATGAGCACGAAGTGACAAGAAGCTCACTGGCACCTTTTCATTTAAGGAGTTCGAAAAGGATCAAAAGTGACTACTCTGGAGATTCTAGGCAAAGGGTTTGCCAAGCAATCCGTAAAACTGCTTATACACCTTGGCAATCGTATGAGAACCAAGGACTTTCCGTACTGCAGTCAATCTTCCCGAATGCTGTGTTCGGTGCGTTACGGTTCGCAGGGCGGCAGACTCGGCTTCCTATGGATCAAGAATAAAAGCCTAGTGGGGTCTCCCTATATACGCGACGGTACGTGGGAGCACAGTCCGTGTTAGACCACTATCGAGTCACAGAAGGAGGAATCACCCAACCGTAATGTGAAACAATAGTGACTATGTTTAAAGACGCCGGAACACGTCTCTAACCTAGACCTCTAGATGTTTGCGTTAAGTTCCAATGCGTTTTTAGGTTTATTCAGTTTATTTTATGGTTGATCTTGAATTAAGTTTCGGTTTCAGGCCTTATCGTGTGATCTCTCACAATTTCCTAGATGCAAACTACATGCCAAAGAATACCATTTCGTTCGATGAATTCTAATTACGAGAGGGTTAAGAGTTTTCAATCAAACAAAATGAACTCAAACAATCAAACAATCTAATGCAGCTAATGACAAAGAAACGAACTTTTTCTTTTGAGAACACAAATCAACGAAATGCTCTTCTTTTCACTAACTATTGAATGCAAAAGACATTAGTTTGATTTCTTTTTCAACGGCACTGTGCACTTTAAAATGAATTTTGAGAGACAGCAACACCGAGCAAAAGAAGTAAAATCACTCAATGACGAACACAACAAGCGTGAAAAGAGCTGATTGAACCCTAGCAACTGTGATCTGTGTCTTGGGTAGCAAAACAATCCGAGGATCGGTTCGATGACAATCACCTCAAACAAACAAGCAAAGAAAGCAAAAAGAGGAAGGTTTCCGCAATAGCAAAGGCAAGTAGCAACGAACTTTTGTGAACAAGTGAACAAGTGAATAAAACAAGGTCGGTCCAGTGAAAGCTGGATGATGGCACTAGGTCACGGGACACAAAAACGAAATTCGTCCGACAAGACTTTGCAAGCAAGTGTGTCACAATTCAAACAATAAATATCAAGTCATAAACCAAGTAGAAAGAGCTGGAGATAGTCGAACCAACAGGCTCAGGAGGCAAAATTGAAACAAATTCAATTTTACAGGATCAACGCGGGTAGCGCTCAGCAACAATGCGCTGACAAGAGGTCACGCGTAGCAACTAGGCGCTGTCAGCACGGAAGGACACGACTTAAGCGCGCTGGTTCGATTTCAGAACCGTCGCGAATGTTTTACGTACAAGCGCGATGACAACAGGGTTAAAGAAACAGCTATGCGCTGTCAGCGCAACTGTTTTGATATAAACCGCGCTGAGGCTAAAAAGAGGCAGCATCAAGCCAAAAACTCCCAAACCAAGGCCAGAACTCTTTAAACAATTTATACACCTCCCAGACTGAACCAGGAAGCCTAAAAGCAGAGAACTAATCCTCAATTTTGAAAAGAGAGAACAATCAAACTCAAACACAATAATGAACAAAAAGAGACAAAGGCCAGCTCCCCAGCGGAGTCGCCAAATTGTTGGAGAGGTAAATCCCCTCTATGGATAGAGGTGATCCCTACTAGCCTAGAATGGGTCTAGCAACAATCAATCAATGCTACTGTGCAAGTTCCTAATTGCAAATAAAAGAGAGGCAATGAACACCTACTTGGATTCCAACGCTATTGTCTGATGAAGAGATGCCGCTTTCGCTCCTTCGCTCTGGCCGGTCACGATCCTCCACGATCTCCGTGAATAGATACCTGCACACACAAAGAGAAAGACAAACACAAGCGTGAAATCTAATAAGAGCAATTATACATCAGTCAGAAAGGATGTAATTCACATTGACCATTATAAAGACAAATGAGAATGGAACCATAACAGTAGTCATCTATTATTAAATCAATAACAGAGAAAGGTACAACCAAAGTTCTGACGCTGAGTCCTTCTCTAGAGGGTCCAGCCAGCAAGTCTCTTAAGCATTCACCCTTGGAGGTAGATTCTCCCACCACAAAAGCTCTCTCTCACACAAGCAATACTCACAACCTTCCTTAAGCTTCCTCTAGCAAAACCACACTTGTCACACCAACTACCTACTAGCAGCAGCAATCCAAGCACTATGAATTCCACACTATCCAAAACTAGCTGCTCATGGCAATGGTGGAGGTTTAAATAGGAGAAGGAGTCTCCATGAATGGTGGGAGGATGAGCTTATCCTCAAGGAAGGTGGTTTCAAATGACGAACAGACATGCCATAGAAGGGAGGGCAATACTCACAAGGCCAACGACCAAGTCTGGAGCCATCTGGAAGGCTAGCTGTTGGAACAAATTCGCCCAAACTGGATCAGCGCGGGTGTAACACTGAACTGGAGCGCTGACAGTGCATCATAATAACGGAGCAGGCTGTGTCAGCGCGGCTTAATACTTTAATAGGATGCGCTGGCTCATGAAATTCGACCAGCGCGGAAAACCCATATGCTTCCGCGCTGGCAGCGCATCAGTTACATTATCAGCCGCCCGTCAGCGCAGTTATTTTCATAACAGACGTGCTGATGAAATAAACTTTGGCAAAGTGGGTCATTTGGCCAGTTTAGAGAGCATGAGCATGGTGCATTTGATTTCATGACACAGTAGGGAGACTGACAAGGAGACAGTGACAATTTACTGCGTAACACACTTGGCTCACCACCTTTTTCACGATCACCTATGATATTAAAAGCTTTTGAGAGTCACACTTATAGACCTTGTGGAATTTTAAGTAACCTACAGATAGAACTAGGGGGAAAAACTGTAACTGTTGAAGTTGAGGTCATTGACGAACCCCTTGACTACAACATTTTACTAGGAAGACCATGGGTTTATGCTATGGCTGTTGTGGTTTTGAAATACTTTCATATGATCACTTTCCCTCATAAAGGCGAAATCACAGTGATTGATCAACTCGCCTTCTTCGCCTCTAGTTCACAGGAAAATAGAAGTGTTCCATTAGTTCACAGACCTCTACTATCTCTTCATAACATTGGAGTAGGTCTCTTCAAATATTCTTCCCTAATGGGCACCTTTTCACTACCGTCACCATCACAAATGGCGGAAGTTGCAAAAGTTGAGACCTGTAACATGATATCTTCCACTTCATCTGACTCATGGAATATTTCCAATAATTCTGAAGTTGATATGCATAATGAAACCATGCTGCTAAGTCCAATTGAGCTTGCATAACAATCAATATTTTTGTCTTGTGCAACAAATCCAAATCCATCATCACCAATTGTATGGGTTGATCATTCGTTAGAATATGGTACTTCCTCTGATCCTTTTTCATGTACATTTTCTACTGATGAAGGAATCATCCAATCAATGATGACAGAAGAAGAACCATGGGCAGATTATCATCATTGATCCCATCTTCCAGATCACATAGAAGATATTCCAAATGAACTAAATCATCCTTCAATTGTCGATTTCCTTTCAAATTCTGTATTTATAGACACACTCGATTCTGAACAAAACTTATTAAATATCGAAGAAACCATTTCTATCGATATTTCGACCAAACCTGGAATTGTAGAAAACATCCATGTTGGCAAACCTTGTTCTCCATCGGAACTTGAAACTTACCATGCTCTTTTTTGTGAATTTCGCGATATATTTGCTTAGTCATATGAGGAAATTCCAGGTATTGATTCTAGTAAAGTTCAATACGAGATTAAAATGTATCCTGTTGTCAAGCCGGTATGACAACACCTCAGTCCTATTCATTCGAAGAAGGCTGCTGCCATAAAAGAAGAAGTTAAAAAACTTTTTCATGCTGTTTTCATATACCTCGTTCCTCTTACCAATTGGGTTTCCAATATTTTTCATGTCAAGAAGAAACAAGGAACAATACGAGTGTGTGTTGATTATAGGGATGATAATCATGCTTGTCCAAAAGATAACTATCCCACTCCCGTTATCGACCAGATAATTGATGAATGTGCTGGATGTAAAATATTTTCATTTATGGATGGCTTTTCCGGCTATAATCAGATCAATATCCACCTAGCAAACCAATCTAAAACTTCCTTTATTTGTCCCTGGGGCACATTCGCATATAGGAAACTCCCTTTTGGTTTGGAGAACACTAGGGCAACTTTTTAGAGGGAAATGAATTATGCCTTCCACAACATCAAACACATCATTCAACCCTATCTAGATGACTTACCTGCTCATTCATGGAAATGGGCTGATCACCTGCAACATTTGAGAGGCATCTTTTTACGTTGCCGACACTACAAAATTTGACTTAATCCACATAAATGTGTGTTTTGTGTTGGTTCTGGTTGTTTGCTTGGTTTCGTAGGTCCAAAGAAGGAATTTGACTCGACCCCTTCAATCTATACAGAGATTTCGCCATTATATCCTACTCCGAAAGACCACTGTCATTTCGGATTGAAACCCTATGACATACATCTTGTCATGTCAATTGCTAGGGGACAAATATTCAAAATGGATCATCATTTTGCTAGAATTTGATTTGGAATTCATCAAATCCAAGTCAAAGAAATCTCTAGTTTTTGTTGATCTTCTTTGTGACCTTCCCTCTACTGCCATCGACTCAACAATGGAACCATCAATTCCAAATGAGTCTCTATTTTTGATCTCGTCATCTAACCCCTGGTATGGAGATATACTGATCTATCTCCAAACCCAAACTTTCTGGTCTGATACCTCTCGCTTGCAATAATGACGTATTCGACATCAAGCCAAAGATTATTTGATCATTGGTGACACACTTTACCGTCGCAGTATCGATACGATTTTTCATAGGTGCCTCAAACATGAGGAAGTCGAGAAAGTTCTAAATGATTGCCATTCTAGTGCTTGTGGTGGAAATTTATCTGGTTATGCTACCACACAAAAAATTCCCTGTGCTGGTTAATTCTAACCTACCATATTTAACGATTGCATTACTACTGTTCGAAGTTGTCATTCATGCAAGATTTTTGACCGTAAAACTCAATTACCACCTACACCACTGCATCCTGTCATCACTGTTGGACCATTTGCAAAATGGGGCATTGATTTCATGACATGTAATCCTCACTCGGCCGGGGGGCATGGGTAAATTATTTTCGTCGTTGACTATTTTACGAAATGGACCGAGGTGATGCCTACATTAAACAACAGTGGTGAGACAACTGCACGTTTTTTCTTCAACCATGTGGTTGCACAGTTTGGTGTACCACAAGCTATAGTTATAGATCATGGTTCGCATTTTTGCAATCACACGATGACTGAATTAACTGCCAAGTTAGGACTCTCACATGATAGTTCTACTCCTTATAATCCACAGGCTAATGGACAAGTTGAAGCCATTAACAAAGTCCTTAAGTGAATGCTTCAACAAATGATAGGAGTTCACAAACAAAACTAGCATTTGATCCTATACTCCGCTTTGTGGGCTTACTGAACCTCAGTAAGAAACACAACTGGATTCATACCTTTCCAATTGGTGTATGGTCTTGAGGCAATCTTTCCAATGCAATGTGAGATTTCATCACTAAAACTCGCAATTGACTTGTTACCTAACACTTCTGATGAGGAAGCATGTTTCTTAGAACCCATCCATCTAGATAAAACACGTCGTGAAGCCGCATTGGCCAACGAAGCACATAAGAAACAAATTAAGGCACAATATGACCGCAATGTCAAGCCTCGCATATTCTCAGAAGGAGACTTTGTTGTAGGGAAAAGTATCCGACTCGGATGACCCTATCCCACTCTAAGGGTGATAGTTCCTTAGCAACAACTGTAAAACAAACTACTTAAGGTTTACTTCTTTATGAAAGCAAAAGAGAATGGAGAAAAGCACTAACCGTTGCCTTGCGCTTAATGTCGAATCCAAACTCTTCTCTTTGGCCACTTGCTCCTAGCTCCTTGTTCTTTTGCTTGCCCAGCTACAATGAGATCCTGCAAAATAACAAAGAAGGAAACTACAAGAGGCATGCAATCATAACTGGTTCATGGATTAGTGTAAACCAAACATGCAATCATCACAATATATTATTGAAACAAGAGCACATAGAAGAACCTCAATAGCTTTTATTAATGAAGAAGTAAAGGTTCTGAGAGTATTACAACCATTGAAGGCTCCAACCCAGCAACACCTCCCAGCAGAAAGAATTTCTCCTCTTCACCTCTCTCAAACAATCACCCAATAGTTCTATAGTGAAACCAACAACATATCATTACTTTGCACAAAATTCCAGCCTCCTGAGCTCATAGGAGAGAGCTCAATATATAGATGAATTGAGAAAGGATGAGTCAGCTTGCAACTGATGTGTAGCTGCCTTGTGTCCTCTCTCTCTTCAGTTAATCTTTAGTTGATCTTCAGTTCTTGAGTCCACTTGGAGAACCTTGCTTCCACTTGGAGAAACAGAGCCTCTGACTCATCACAAGGCGAAATACCTGATCCAAGTGTCATTTTTGGAAGATTCCAGAGCAATGACTCAGTGTGCCACTTGTCCCATCTCGCTCAGCGCAGGTGGCCTTTGTTCCACTTGCTTTGCAACGCAGGTACACCATGGAGCAACTGAGTTTCAGCGCAGAAACCTAGTGGAGCACCTGCTTTGATTTCAGGATTGCTTGTTTTTGAGTGTTTTCAGGTGGAGAACTGATCTGAGAGCTGTTGGTTTGCTGACCTTGTTCCTCTAGGGGTAGGAACATCATGTTTAGGGAACTTTGGATCCCTTGGATTATTGACAATTCATGCTTGTTGCTGTAAGGCACAAATTTGTCTATAACAGATGCCCCCTAAAGTATGAGGTCGTTTATCGGGTGAAATGCTTTATTGAGAGGATCCGAAGTTCATTCAATCTACTGAGAAGTGTCCTGTAATAAGATACAATACGATACATTATTTTTCATACATTTTCATGATCTAGCTGAGGCGGGCATTCCCATGCTCAGCTTTATAAATACATTTTGGTACATAGAACAGACGATCGTCTGATTGTAGACTGATAATTCTCTGCTGAAATTATCATCCTTTGAGAAGGATGATCATCTGCTGCAATGATGTACATATCAAATGTCTTTATATCCTGAATATATATCGCAGCCCGGATGGATGAAACTAGATCCGGGGTCTTCAATCTCTTCCGATCTTCACTCGATGTACAAGTCGATCCATGTGAGAATTTCTTGAAGTCGAACATGGAAAGACATCGCTTGATTACCGGCCAATGATGTAAACCGTTAACAAGCGCGAGAGGAATCACCGATAAGGATGATGACCCCCAAGGTACAGCAGTACAATTCACATGGTGGGAATAAAGGACTTGGCGTCGACCACCATGCAAAATCCTCTGGTCGAAGGTCATTGATGTATACCCATCGCCGGAAGTGAGAAACTTGCCATTGAGGCATGCAAGCTTCAAAGTACTGAAGGGGTTGTTCCTAGATCAACTCCTTGGATAATGAGCTGATGTCGACAAGGAGCGATCCGTCAAAGGAGGGCCTTAATGAATCCCACATCAGTGACATGGAACGGAGCTAGTGATTGTGATGAGGTGAAAACAAACTGTGATGTATGATTCAGGGTGGCGGTCATGAAGTGGATGAAGGATAATGTATGGCAGTGGATGGGACACGATTGACTCTTTGCAGAACCACATCTCTTGAACATATAACGACACTGATGTGATGGATCGGTAGCATTACCCCAATTGTGGATGGTGTGGCGAGGACCATGGTTATGAGACCGGTGAATGAAACAACCCAACCCGATGTGATACGGAGGACAAAGTGTCATGTTCAAGAGTGACTTGCTACCATTAATGCTGTGAGGTTCTCCCAATTTTTCCCCAGTCATTGCTGACCAGTACCTCTTTATTTTTGTCAAGCTTGAGGAGGATAACATATGCTTGTTCTATAACCTGCCCTTCGGGCAAGCCCATCGCTATGTTTTAACGAGCCTAGCGATAGGGAAACTCGTTCTCGTCTAAAGACAAGTTTGTCGCTATTTAATCATTTTAACGAGTCTAACGACAAGGAAAACTCGGTCCTTTTCATTTTTAGAGAGTCTGAAAAGGTACGGAAAGTTAACTCCAAAATTCCTTTTTCGTCTTCTAATCCCTTAAGTCCGAAAAAGTATAAAACAATACAGAAGGGATGAATTTTCGATTGCTTTAACGAGCTGAACAAAACAAGCGCTCGATCTTTTTGTGCAATAATCCCTCAGGTCCAAAAAGATTAAAATCTAGAGGAGGGATAGCTTTCCGGTCGCTTTAACGAGCTGGAAGGCCAAAACTCGGCAATCTTTTCATATTTTACGAGTCAGTGAAAAGAGCTTAAAGACGACTCGTCTTTCGAGGAACGAGTGATTAACAGGGCAACAGCAGATTCCAGGTACAGGTTGGAATATTCCAATCACAGCAGTGTCACAAGGATGGCTTAGTGAAATCACTCTTCGCAGCTGTTCCTCGAAATGGGTAAACAAACATATGGAGATGAACGATTGGCCAAATGAACGGATGGAGGTGAGACTGCAAGAACACGACCAAGGGCTTTAATATGGCTGTCAAAGGTTACATTTACCAAGGTTATTTACCGGTTCATTTTTTCTGGGTGAGCTTGAACTCTAGGGGAAGATTGCTCACAACTTATGTTTATTTTTTAACGAGCATGAACTATGTGCTAAAACTGCTCGGATCTTGCGTTTATTTTTTAACGAGCATGAACTGTGTGCTAAAACTGCTCGAATCTTTTGCATGCCCCCCAGACTCCAAGGGGCCGCTTCATTTTTTAATGAGGTTGACACAACAAAGAACTATCCTCTTAATTTCTCATTTTTTAACGAGGTTGACCTGAGATAGGAACCATCCTCGATCTTTTAGATCCATTAGAAACAAAAGGTTTCATATTCCACTGTGGCCATTTCCGCCAGATTACTTGAAGGCGGCAATGCGAAAGTACCCATTAAATTAGGGTCTTTTAGGAAAACGACTCCGATATTTCGGAGAGAATGATTCCTTCCTTGGATCATCGGAATGCTTCCCGTAATAAATGGTGGCACAACTTCTGTCGAAGTTGTCGTCGAGCTGCTCGGTTGATCACTTCCTTTTCCGTTCAACGACTGCGGATTCCCGCAGTTTTTGCATTTTGTCGAAATCAAAGCATCATCCTGTTGCTCAGAGGTCGACACCATTAGCACCTGGCGCGGGGAAGCATTTCCACTATCAACCAGATTTTGACCTTGATTAGGAAATGGATCAGTTAACACAGCTGGATTTTTAGGACTCTTGAAGAATCTTTTTATCTCAGCTTTGTATGGATAGTCCGCTGTCCAATGATCTTCGTCACATATAAAACATGGACTTTTTGGTTTCCCTTTCCGAGGAGAGTTCGAAGAAGACTTTTTAGGAGATGATTCTCCTTGGTCTTTCTTCTTCCCTTTGTTTTGTCTCTTCTTGCTTCCTGGTTGATTGGTTTCTTTGCCTTTATCTGTCGATACGGCATTTACTTCCGAAGCAAGAATTTCCTCATGCGCATTTTGATTCGAATCCTTACGGGCTTTCTTTTGATTGGCCCTTTTTGGATTCATGTTTGCCGTGCCAATCACGCCATCGCCGGCATGAGAGTCACTGTTTGATTTAGGAGGAGGAGGGATTGAAAACTCTGGTCTAGGGGCGTCTGGTATTTTGTCATAGAGCGTGCCGGACTGAGTATATACTAAGTCCAAATATTGCGCACGAGCAATAACCTGCTCTTCTGTTACGACTCCCCCCTTCGCCACATCTTCCGTTATGGCCGGAAGTAACGACTTTATAAACCACTCAGCTAAAAGCTGATCAGGAACGTATGTTTTAACCATTCTTCGTCGACGTCGCCACTCATGTATATGATCTGATATATGAGTTGCGGTTGTCTGTTTGAAGTTAGTCAATATTTCTGTTCCCGTTTCATACCTTATTGGTAATTGAAAGTGGGTTAAGAATGTCGTGGCAAGGGAGCTAAAATTGTCGAACGAAGCTCTTGGCAATTCTATATACCATTTTGCCGCTGGACCTGTCAATGTCCTCTGAAAGAGGCGAAGCCTTATCGAATCATCATTTAGAGTGTTCGACGAACACCACAGATGAAATGTCATCACATGATTCGACGGGTCTTCACCTGGATTTCCATTGAATTTAGGAATGTCGGATGGAAGTTTGTGTGGGATCGCTGGCCACCATGGGGCGTAAGCAATTGGATCATTGGTTAACCGATGTAAATCAGGCAACTCTAAAGTCGCCACGAATGGTAACTGTTGATTCAAGTTAGGTGAAGCGTAACCAGGGTACGATGGAATCGCCTGGACAGTTGGTCTTTGCATACCAGCATAATGGAGTTGATGTTGGTATGACTGATACGGTTGACGGACTTGACCACTATAAAGTGGTTGTCTAGTATTCGCAAAGATTTGCTGTTCAGAACCTTGGTACACTTGCTGGAATTGTGGCTGTTGGTATTGCACTATCGATGGTTGCGATACCATGGGTTGTTGTGCTACACTAACCATTGGACCAAGATGTGGGGTACTTGTACCCGATTGTACTTGTGTTGCCCCACCAATAGGCGATTGTGGTTGGGTTGCAGGGTCAAGGGGCTGTTGCATGAGAACCTGAGAAATCTGAGGTTGACATACAACAGGCATCGTTTGAACTTGCAACATGGTTACAATAGCCGGTGTAGTTGGGATGTTCGTCACAGGTACACACTGTTGCATAGAATATACAACTCTTGGTCGCTGGGATAGCATAGGTACCCAACTACTCGTTGCAATTCCACCATAACTTGAGTAAGGTTGAGAACTCCTGTATGGGTACCCTCTCGGAGGGGGTAATGAAAAGGCATACTGCCCCCCATACGGTGGTAATCCAGAACTCAAGGCAATTGATTGTCCTGGAGGACTGGATGGCCTAAATTGATTCCCAAAAGGGTCAATTTGATGAGTCTCACCATAAGAGTTACCAGACATTACTCCGGAACAGACAGGAACAAACCATACTGTCGAGATAGTCCCTTGGTGGACTCCTTCTAGCGATTGAGAGCTAGTTGGGACAGATGGTATGCCGGCGAACATTGTTGGATTTGTAGCAGGTAATTCTGCTGTCGCCGTGTCATTTGACACAGTCCTAGATGTCGACGGTTGTTCAGACATTTTGAGTCTATCCAATTGATTGCCTAGTGATTCTACAGGAACTTCCACTGGTGACGGACAAACTTCTGTTGTAGCAGGAAATAGAGTGACCTCTACTCCAAAATGAATTGGAGTGGATACTTGCGGTTCCTCTATAATTTCCTCTATCGCAATCAGACCAGGTGGAAGAGGAAGACCGTCAGGTCCGTAAAAGATTTCCGGTACCGAAGAAGGGGTTGTATCAACAGCGACAGATGTTTGAGGAACAAAACTCTCTGGACCAGTTACAGATGGAACTGGTTCAGTTATACAAGTATTTGCCCCCAGACTAGGATCAGTATTACTGTCCTTCTGTGGCGGTTGAACTTCTTCTATAGAGGCAGGATTTCCGGAAATGTTTGGAGTAACCAGAATCTCAGATGTTGTCGGAACACTTGTTCTAACTTTTAAAGGAGATTTTGAACTAGTTTCACGAGCTCGCTTTGTCCGGATTGTTTTCGATTCCGGAGACAAAGATGGTTGACTCGCAAGCCTCCGAGAACGACGGATATTCAATTGACTTTCTTCCACGATTGTGGATTACTTGATCAACTAAAATATAAAGGGGGAAATTTGTGTTTCCGATTTGAATGAATTTTATTAGACGCTTTTAAACATAACTTTGCTTTTTCATGTTTTAAGAGTCGAGAAAAAGCTAAAGATGACTCTAGTCTCCTTCGATGTATTAACGAGCCCGAAGTGACAAATGCTCGGTTGGACCTTTTCAGTTATAGAGTTTGAAAAGGGCCAAAATAAACTGCTCTGGAGATCTAGGAAGAGGGTGTGCCAAACCTTTCGCGAAACCACGGAATACGTTTTACGGTACGGGTGGTCGATCTTCGTGAATGCTGTGTTCACTGCATCGCGATCAGTAGGGCGGCCGACACGGCTTCCTAAGGATAAAGGATAAATGCCTATAGGGGTCTCCCAATATATACGCGACGGTACGTGGGAGCACAAGTCCGTATTAGTGCCACCGACTCTCAGGAGGAATCACCCACCTTCGTGGAGATCGACAGTCACTATGTTTAACGACGCCGGAACACGTCTCTACCTAGACCTCTATGTGTTTGCGTTATGTTTCAAATGCGTTGTTAGGTTCATTCAGTATATTTTAAGTTGATCTTTTTTTAAAGTTTGCCTTTCGAGGTTCACCACGAGATGTATATGAACAATTCCTAAATGCAGCCTAAGATGAGAAGCAAGCTTTTTCAAATCTTTTTGACTGATGAAAATCTTAACTACTGAGGGAGAAGAAAGGCAAATCTTTTCACACAGTTCATACAGCACAAACTAATGCACTTTCTCCTAAATCATCATGCAAGCTTTTTCAAATGCAAAATGCACAATGCATGTATTTTCTTTTCCCCTTTCTTAATGTGGATGGGTTACAAAAAGAAAGTTGTTATATAACTTTGATTTCGATTTAAAGCGAAAGTAAACAAGTTTGTCCAAAATCAAAAGACACCTTAAGATTCACTTGCTTAATCACTGGAAATGCATGAAATCAAACAATAATGACGAAAGTAAATGACTAATCAGCTATGGACAGCAAACAAGCTAACTCTTTAGACCAGCAAAATGCCTAACACAGGTTCAGATCTAAGAGGCCAAAAGCAAGACTAGTTTACTTTTCGTTATGGGAAATTGTAAATGAGTAAGAAATACAAAGAACAAGTACAATTTCGTTATATAACAGAGGCGGAATGATGGCAAGTAATATTGGTTTCAGAACAGGTGCAAGATTGGTAACTGGCAGCCAAATCAATAGTGAAAACAGGCAAGAGAAAAGGAGGAAACCCCAACAGCACTAGGCAAAATTGGGCCAACGCAGGTGCTGCACAGCCAATCTGGCTCTCAGCGCAGGTAGCCCCTTCGGGACCTGCTTTGCAAAGCAGGTAGCCTGTGTACTACCTGCTTTGGAAAACGAAAGTTGCGTTTTCTTAGTTTCCGGGTCACAATTTTCTCAAAAATGCACAGTTTTTGCTCAAATCAGAAGCAATCAGTCAAGCACACTCAAAGGGATGATTAGGAAGGTGAAAAGCTATCACTAAGAGCTTACAAGGATCCTTGTAGATCAGCTCTTCAAATCATGAACTTGCTCAGAAATGAGCCAGAGTAGCTGCCCTCTACTTCGCTTTTGATATAGTCAAAAGCTTTTCGATTTGGTACTCTCTTGTTCAGGAAATGAATAGCAAAATACTACAAACACAATCAAATGGATACGATCCCCAGCGGAGTCGCCAGTTTGTTGTAGGGAAAAGTATCCGACTCGAATGACCCTATCCCACTCTAAGGGTGATAGTTCCTTAGCAACAACTGTAAAACAAACTACTTAAGGTTTACTTCTTTATGAAAGCAAAAGAGAATGGAGAAAAGCACTAACCGTTGCCTTGCGCTTAATGTCGAATCCAAACTCTTCTCTTTGGCCACTTGCTCCTAGCTCCTTGTTCTTTTGCTTGCCCAGCTACAATGAGATCCTGCAAAATAACAAAGAAGGAAACTACAAGAGGCATGCAATCATAACTGGTTCATGGATTAGTGTAAACCAAACATGCAATCATCACAATATATTATTGAAACAAGAGCACATAGAAGAACCTCAATAGCTTTTATTAATGAAGAAGTAAAGGTTCTGAGAGTATTACAACCATTGAAGGCTCCAACCCAGCAACACCTCCCAGCAGAAAGAATTTCTCCTCTTCACCTCTCTCAAACAATCACCCAATAGTTCTATAGTGAAACCAACAGCATATCATTACTTTGCACAAAATTCCAGCCTCCTGAGCTCATAGGAGAGAGCTCAATATATAGATGAATTGAGAAAGGATGAGTCAGCTTGCAACTGATGTGTAGCTGCCTTGTGTCCTCTCTCTCTTCAGTTAATCTTTAGTTGATCTTCAGTTCTTGAGTCCACTTGGAGAACCTTGCTTCCACTTGGAGAAACAGAGCCTTTGACTCATCACAAGGCGAAATACCTGATCCAAGTGTCATTTTTGGAAGATTCCAGAGCAATGACTCAGTGTGCCACTTGTCCCATCTCGCTCAGCGCAGGTGGCCTTTGTTCCACTTGCTTTGCAACGCAGGTACACCATGGAGCAACTGAGTTTCAGCGCAGAAACCTAGTGGAGCACCTGCTTTGATTTCAGGATTGCTTGTTTTTGAGTGTTTTCAGGTGGAGAACTGATCTGAGAGCTGTTGGTTTGCTGACCTTGTTCCTCTAGGGGTAGGAACATCATGTTTAGGGAACTTTGGATCCCTTGGATTATTGACAATTCATGCTTGTTGCTGTAAGGCACAAATTTGTCTATAACAGACTTGGTCTTGCTTTATGATCAAGAAGCCGATAAATTAGGAACAGGAAAATTTGAACCACTATGGATGGGCCCCTACATTGTCAAGCGTGTTTTGGCAAAAGGTGCTTACGAGTTGGTTGATTATAATGGAATTCCATTTTTGGCAGCCTTGAAATAGGATTTATCTTAAATGTTACTATGCTTGATTATGCGTAGTAAAAACACTATATATATGCTTTGATTGAGTTTGTGTGTCATAGTGTGACTTTTAGAGTTTTTATGTGGTTAGTAATCCATTTTGCATTTGTTGCAGATGTCAGAATATTTGGAACCATTTGTTGGTTATGTCAATGGTGCTAATCATAGTATGCAAAACCTATCCTCTACAGCATGGGCCATATTCGCTCCAAGTGGCGTGTTAGTGAGTTTTCAAGGGATTTGTATCGGTTGTTATACGAACAATATCGCTAAGTATATCGCATTGATTGAACTCCTCTCTGATGCCATTTCACTTGGCATTTGTCGAATCATAATTAGGCTAGACTCACAACTTTTCGTACTACAACTTACAAATGTTTATACCCTCCGAAATCCAACTATTCATCGTATATTCCTTTGAGTTCGTCTCTTGGAAAGACATTTTGATTACATTCAATATCAACACATTTCCATAAAATTTAACACATTGACTGATTCTTTAGCGAATTACGTGTTAAATAGACATTTACGACATATGTAAAGAGTAAATTTTTAATTCACATCAACAGTTGAATAGGATTACACATAACCATACAAAAACACTGAAAGTAAAATAGATAGATGTTCAAAGTTTTTACAAAAATTTGTGTCCAAGACATGTTGGTCATCTAACCTCAAAACCTCAAAATGCATATAGTAAATCATCCTAAGTAGATCTAATGATGCTCATGATAACAAGTCACTGCCTGAGCTATCATGCGCAATAGCCTCATCCAACGGCTAGGTACACCAATAGTATGGCATTGTAGTCTCATTGGTAACTCCTCGATCTGAACATCCAATATACCGAGGGTTAACCCCTCTATATGATGCTACAACTCTGCCAGTGTCTCGATTAGATCTAAATCCTGAAGAACTTCTCTTCCAAAATTTCTCCCTGCTAGTCCACCTACCTCCTGTTGATGACCCATTGGTCGAATAGTGCCAACATCTGTATACATGAGAACACTTTTAGTTTAGTCTTGGAAACATCAAGAAACACAAAAACATGTAAAAACCCAAAAAATAAAAAATACATGGTCAAAAAAATTTACCTATAGCACCCCATTGAGCACCCACTGGTAATCTCAAATCTGGATCTTTGTGGAAATCCATCCCTGCATATGGATGCACCTCTATGACAATATGTTGTCGATGGATCCAACTGAAGGATGCGGTAGAAAATGAGATTGATGACTGACCAACATGTCTAGCCATCAACTCTACCATCTTTGCATTCGTAGATCTCTAAGACCAGCTAAACTCAGTGTCACATGTTGAGGTTGCATCAATGGAATTCTCTCAAAAGTAAAAGCGATCAAGATCAGTCTGTAGCTGAAATTTTTCATCTTACCACTTTTTACTTTAGTCAGCTGCTCTTTCATCAAAGAGAATACTGCCTCACACTAGTTGAACATAGTTGGCTCGAGACACTCGAGCGCATACTACATGTATGATCTATTCGCGACATGAAGTGTCACGCCACCCACCAACTTTGTGATAGTAAAAAGGGTTGTTCACAAGGGCGTATCATAAAAATCCTTGATGTTTATCTTTCCATCTTTTCTAGGCCATGTACTTGGCCGACAGAATTTTCAAATGTAGTCCCTCACTGATTCACCCAAATGGGTGGAACCTAAAAGAGAAATGGGGGCACCACGTATTGACAATCCTATGAAAAAGTAAATATCATCGATCAATATAGGGAGCACTTTGTCCCCTATGTGAAAAACTTGTTCCACCGGATCCCATGAATGAACCAAGAACTGCAATAGTTCTAACTGTTGCCTCATCTCGGATAACCTGAAATATTTGAGTAACCCACAATCTCTGAGGGCCTCAAAAATACCAGGATCATTTAGGGCAACCATATCCCATTCTTCATGTTCTCTTTCACGCCAAGTGATAGCCATTCTGATCCAATCAAAGTATGAAATCACACCATAGGCTTATTTAGGATCCATTTCTTGCAAAAAATTGAAGAGATTTTGCGTAGAAATGATTATTCAAATTTCTAAATTGTTCCTAATGCACCCCTAATCTTTAGACAATGCGATGCAGAGCAGTTTCTCTTCTGTTTGACTACTTTACATCACAGTTTTCGATTTATAAGGGTGTGTTGATCCCAGGGAATGATAGGGAATGATATATTTACCATAGGGACCCCAAAACCCTAAAAATTTTGCCTGAAATTGAAAAAGAATGACCTTAAATGAAAGAGCAGAGGTAGATATCCTACCTGGTCCTGATGGCACGAAGAATGATCCACAGAATCTCCCATAATCAACTACTAAAGTTTGAGGTAAAAAACTGGTTTAGAGCACAAAACTGAATGGTAAATGTCAAATGGTAAAATGACTTGGTAAATTATTGTTTTATGGTTATTTCATGTTCATTAAATGAATAAATTATAGTTTTTACCTATTTTTACTAATGAAACAGGTATGTTTAATCTGTTGGTGGTTCTCTGAGCAGGTTTACAAATGACGTAGTGAATTTGACGTGCACGATCGTAAAATGTACTTTTGACCATAGAGCATACTTTTATCTCTTTTTCGAGCTCTGTTAAAAATTGAAAAAGGAACCCCCTAGAGTCCTCTTTCAGCTCTTTTTAGACTCTCAAAATATGAAAATATTGCCAGGCGCTTGTCCTTTTCAGCTCGTAGATAGATTGGAAATGACATCTACTCAGTATAAGTTTAACCCTTTTCCGAATTGAGATAGATTACTTACGAAAAAGGAATACATTGATCGAACATGGTCAATAGGTTCTCTCTTGTATTATTTTACGCTTTTTCAGACTTGAAAGACAAATTTATGAAAAAGAACTTGTGGAGTTTTCTTTTTGTCCCTTTTCAAACTCTCTAAACATGAAAAGGACTGAGTTCTCATTGTCGTTAAACTTGTTAAAGGATAAAATAGCGACAAACTTGTCCATCATGGCAAGACCGAGTTTCACCTTCACTAGACTCATTAAAATATCACATAGGGATGGATTCACTCGAAGGGTAGAATTCTGCATCAAGCATATGTTATCCTCCTCAAGCTTGTTACAAAATAAAGAGGTACTGGTCAGCAATGACTGGGGAAAATGGGAAAATGGATAAATCACTTTATGTTAGCAAGTCGCTATTGAACATGACACTTTCACTTCATCTCTGTGACTATTTAGGTTGGGTTATCTGCTTGATGGTTATCATACCTATGGTCTATCACACCATCCATCACTTTGGTTTTGGGTCAATGCTACCAATTCATTCAGTGTCGCCGACATGTTCAAGAGAAGTCACTCAGTAAATTTCATCCTTTGCAATACTCATAAACCTTCATTTTCATGACCGCCATTCCTGAACATTGTGTCATTAGTCACATTCTGTCTTCAAAATCATTACACTTGTTTCATGTCGTTGATGGGGGAATACTGTTATCACTCCAAGAAACTCTCCTAGGTTGCAGCTCGGAGATGCCTGGTAACACATAATCTTCAATCTTGTTCTCTGAACTATTGGAATGAATGATGGTTTGGATCAAGTCAGATAACCATTTCAACTCTATTCTCACTCAAGACATGCATGAACACCCTCAATAATACAAGGCTTTAGACTATTAATGCTCAATAGTTTATAGACTCAATGGATATATGGAAAATACTGACTGTACCAACAGATGCATACATAAACATATATGAATGGCCAGCTACAAGAAGCAAATCAAACTTGCAAATCTAGTTTATCAATGCAGAGATAAGATGATAGTTGTATGGCATTAGACATAGTAGAAAACATGAATAACCTATTCATGTGCAAGCATAGAACATCAGAGAAAATGGAACTGAACATGTAACAACAAAAGAAGCTTGTATTCATTAGAATGAAGATGAGAAGCTTGAAGGAACAGAGTATTAATAATCTCCAGAAGTTGAACCCTTCATACATTTAGCTTTCAGCCTTTTATAGGCCTTTTACAATGCTCTTGAGCTCTCAAAGGCTCAGAGTGTCTTAATCTTCCTCTTTGTCTTTTCAACAGTTTGATGCCTTGACTAGACATGCATGGGCTCAGAAGTTTCTTCTTCTGACAGCTGAGTAACTGCTTTAGGGTAGTTTGATGCGCTGTCTGGGAACTCTCTCATGCCAGAGATGCTCCATGATCATTTTTTGGCTTTGGATAAGCTACGCTGTTGATGCTTTAGGACCAATTCTGTTTTGGGCGGTGTTATGTTGTTGATGCCCATGATATTTCTGTTTCAGGCTAGTTGCGTTGTGTTGCTCCATGATTGCTTTTTTGGTTTTGGATGAGCTACTCATGCTGTGGCCCTTGTTATTCTCTTTCCGGTCTCTGTTTCCCTTTAAATATTTAGAATGACTGTTTTTCTGTTTAATACAGAGAACACAACAACACTGTAAAAATCCTGCCAAGCTCTGCTCTCCCAGACTTCAAAAGTCCTTAATCATGGCCTATCTTCCTATTGGGTCCACCTTTGTAGTGATATTACCTCTCCACCATTGATCTGGGAGTTCAAGATTCAACGGTTGTGATCCATTTTAGCTCTACTGGAGTTAACCTCCCAATGAGGGTGGTTTTCTCTCTCCTCATCGTAGACATGTGGCATCTGATGTATGGCATCAGGTGGAGCTCGACCTAAACCACTTATCACCTTTGGCTCTCCTGAAATCTTGCTGGTTTTGTTATTTTCCCTTTATATTGGAAAATACATAAAAATGTGAAAATCCCGCTTTATCGAACTTGAAATGGTGTTCAATTGCCTTAATAAACCCTTTCATGTTCAGGTCTTATCACATATCGCAAATGAAGCTTCCCTTTTTATTTCATTATATAACAAAATACATTAAAAACGGCCTCCCTCGGACTTCAAATTTTATGAAATATACATATATATATATAACCGTCAGGTCTGGTCATTGGGTCACACCCATATATATGTAAAGCCCCACCCATTGGTGTTGTTCTGCTACAATACGACGATGCAATCTAATCGCAATCGCACATTGCCCAAGCTAGAGGTCCATGGTTAGCGCTCATAGTAATCCCTAATAGCGATATCACGATGCGACGTGGGCCGTCAATCTGCGCGCTTGATCGATGGACCACGTTGAATCGCCAATCGTCGTCGCCATTTCCATGCTATCTGCGCCGATTGCCACTATCTGCGACAGCCAATTACGACCATCGATTGCGCTCATTGGCGATCGCTGATCGGGAGTGTCTTGCGCCCATCCTTAACTCATCCTCTCTGCTTGCCGATTTTCGATTTTCCACTTAGATCTGGGCCATTGATCAGCCAGATCTAATGACTGCTGTGCTTTATCAGTTTAAACCTGTGACAATGGGTTTTTCACTGTTTTTCTCTGTTTTAGCCTCCCGATAGTGTTTTTCCTCCCTTTTAAGGGCTCTTGGCATGCGATTGTTGTGATTTTTGCATGATCCTTGTGCAATTCTTGAAGACTTCAAGAGCATATTTGGATCCATTTTTGGGCCATTTTCCAACAAGGCTAACATTGGCTCCTTTTGGGGATGACATTATCCCTATGAGGTTTCAAGAATCTAAGACCGATGCCTTTCCTGTAACAACAAAATTAAAGATTCCTCGTATTTCATTAGGCATGGAGTCTATTTTGTAATGAAAATAAAAGATGGAAAAAACATATTTACAATAACAAGGCTTTAAAGCCTTAAATGAAACAAAGTTTCAAGAACCGCCCATTTACTGGGCTACCAAAAGTATCTCCTCCTTCCAGACTGTGCAAAATGAATGTATTGTTCTGCTAAATTTGAGTGATGACAAATAGACCTGTCCATAAGGAGTCAAACTTGCCATGATTTCCTTTCTTTTCCTTAAATGCATCCCATTTAAGCACCCAATCACCAAATTGGAAATTATCCACTTTTTCCTTCCTGTCAAAGGTTTCTTTGATTTTCTTCTGATGATATTTTGACTTCTCAAACAACTGCTCTATGATTTGCTATAGTTCAAACAGGTTATTCATTCTTCTTACCATGTCATTCTCTTCATCTTGTTCTTCTTGCAAGAATTTAGCCATAGGGAGAATCAAATGGATAGGGAAAACAACATTAGCGCCATAAAACAGTTTAAATGGAGAACTCCCTATGGACTTTTTGATGGTAACTTTGTCAGCCCATAGCGCAAACTTCAACTTGGAATCCTAGCTCTTTTTGTTGTCCTCTAACATTTTTTTGATTACCCTTACCAGACTCTTGTTATATGATTCTACTATGCCATTGCCTTGACGATAATATGAGGTAGAATGCACTACTTGAATGCCCATGGATTCAGTCATGCCCACCAATTCATTTTCCTTGAAATCTATTGCATTATCAGTGACTAGTTTGGTTGGGCAACCAAATCTAGTGAAAATATTCTCATTTAAGAACTTTATGACAACTTGATGATTGGCATTCTTAGTGGGTATAGCTTCAATCCACTTGGTGAAATAATTAGTGGCTACTAATATCCATTTGTATTGGCCATTGGAATGTGGGTTGGTCTCACCTATAAAGTCCAAGCCCCATTTTTGGAAGGGACCATTGACATGTGTTGACCATTGACATGTATTGGCTTCAAGGGTAGAGATTTTAGCTGCTGTCTTCCTGCAAACCTCTGACACTTGTCACAATATTTCACAAAAGAAAACACATCAGAGAATAGAGTAGGCCAATAATACCCAACCCTCAGGATTTTGTGGGTTGTGGTTTTCCAATAACAATGCCCTCCACAAATGCTAGAATGGAACTAGTGTATGACTTCCACAGATTATTCTTTATCTAGACATCTCAAGAGGATTCTTGATAGGTCTTTCCAATAAAGAAGATTTTGTATTAATGTGGAATTTGGCTGATCTGAGTTTAATGGCCCAGGCTTGACTTGAGCTAAGCCCTGTAGGGACTTCTAGCTTTTGCAAAAAATGAACTATGCTGGAATACCATTCACAGGTGGCTACATTTTTAGCCAAAGACTGATTCTTCTTTTGCTCTTCTACTACTCCCTCTATCTTCTCATCATCTAAAGTTAGACCCATGCAATTTATGTCTAACAAGCTACAATTTTCTTCAGCCATAAGTTTAGCCAAGCCTTGGTCTTTGACAAGCTTAGTGGGCTTCACCTCTATGTTAAAGTCTATGAATTTGGCAATCCATTTAGCTCTCTTTCCATCAATATCTGGCTAAGTTAAGACATATTTTACTGAGGTTGAAGGTACATATGCAACCACTTTGGAATGCATAATATAAATTATGAATGTCTTTAAAGATTTTATGAGAGCATAAGCTTGTTTTTCAATAAGGCCATACCTCAGTTTAGCATCCCTTAGAGTTTTGCTGAAAAAGGCCACAGGGTGTTCTATGCCTTCATCATTTTTCTACAACACAACTACTGCAAGTGTATCATAAGAGGCAAAAGAGAAGATACAAAACTCCTTAGTGTAATCTAGGTTGATTAGAGTGGGAGCTTCCATGATAACTTTCTTGATGGCTTCAAAAGAGTTTCTTGAAGCATATATCCATTTTATTTTTGATCCTTTCTTCAACATGGAAGTGATGTGTTTTACTAACTCTGCAAAGTTTGGAATGAACCTCCTTACAAAGTTAATAATACCCAGGAAGGATTGAATGTCCCTTTTTGACCTTGGGATGGACAATGTCTAAATAGATTGAACCCTTGTTGGATCAATCTTCACACCTTCAGCAGAAACAATATGTCCCAGAAGTTTGCCTTCTTCTAGAGAAAACTGTGACTTCTTTGGGTTCACCGAAATTCCAAACTCTCTGCACTTTAGGAAGACCTTCTTCAAATGCTACAAATGGTCTTTGTGACTACTGGAGAAGAATTTTATATCATCATGATAAATAAGGACAAACTTGTCCTTCTCTCCCATGAAGGCTATGTCCATGGCCCTCTGAAAAGTAGCCCCAACATTCATCTGTCCGAAAGGCATCTTGGAATACATTAAAGTGCCCCAAGGAGTAGTGAAGGTAGTCTTTTCCTGATCTTCTGGATGTACAACAATCTAATTGTACCTTGAAAATCTATCTAAGAAGGACATGACTCTAGCCCCTGAAACTCTTTGCAGCAAGTGTTCCATCTTAGACAGGGGGTAGTTATCTTTTTTAGAGCACTTGTTCAAATTTCTGAAGTCAACACAAACCCTGATTTCTCCATTTTTATTTCTTACTACCACAAGGTTAGCTATCAAATTTTAATACCTTAGGGGAACTATGATTTTTGCATCCAACAGCTTCTTGATTTCTTTCTCAATCAAAGGCAATGAGAGAGGGCTGATAGGTCTTAATTTCTACTTAAAAGGGATGGTGTTCTTTTCCAGTGGAATCTTATGCTGAATGATGTCTATGTCATAGGTTTTAAGATTGTTGTAGAGTCACACATGGACAATCATATTTTGATATATCATCTCTTGGGAAAAAATCCATTGAAGAACATGATTCCTTACTTATTCGATGGGTTATTGTTGAAGATTTCTTCCACTTGATCATAAGGCATAAATATTTCTTGTCTAAAGAAGTTAGAGGATTTTATATAGGCAGGGGGAGTTGGTTCATCACATGAAGAAATGTAAACACATCTATCATGGATCACATTGCCAAAAGGAAGAGCACCATGATATCGGGAGTAACATACCTATGAGTAAATACTGTTGATGAAGAAAAGAAGTAGCTTGACAGGGGGAGTATTTGGGCACCCTGTTTGCCACTGATGTCAAAGCCAGAGCGAATCTTGGAAGGGGAAGAATATTTCCATCAATGAAAAAGGGGGAGATTGTTAATCAAGGTTGTCATTGATGTCAATATGGCATTGGCCAAGATGGAAAATATTCTTGAGATGCCTGGTTCCAGATGATGATGTCATAACTCTTATTTGATAAATATGCCATTAATGAAGATGCCAAGCTATTAATGATGCCATTATGATGTTAAGCCACTAAGAAGAAGTCTTGTCCTAGATGCCTATTTTTCATAATGTCCTTGAACTAACCATGAAGACATCATAACCTCTTGTATCCTTGCTCTTGATGAAGAAGCTCTCCTTGTGATGATCTAGCCCTTGCTCTAACAAATTGATGAATGTTGCATATGGTTAATGACATATCACTGCACTATCTTGATGACATGGTAACATTGATCGCACACATGATGACATATATGGTGATGTTACATTTGATGACATGGAAAATGAAGGAATTGGAGATCACTTGACGAATGCATGATGACATGGATGACTCACATACACTATGGTGAAGAACTTAGAAGCTCTAATGACCTCTTGTTGTCCTAATCACCCTATGCACTAAATATTTCAAAGAGAAGTCACAAAGAAAAATAGCTTTTGACACCTTGGATGTATCTTTCCACAATGAGACCTATACCATCTTATAGAGTATATTTTTCCCTTTCTAATGAGCCCTCACTTAACCTCAATCTCTTGATGGTTTAGGAGATAATGAATTTGTAAGTTAGAAAAATTTATTTGGTAGCCTAGCCGACCTACAAAAAGTCATTCAAGTCAGCCTACTCCCAGAAGACGTGTCCTTTCATTTCTAGACGAAATCACTATAAATATAATTCAAAACATTTCATTTTAGATCATAAAAAATTGAGTGATTATTTCATAAACAAGACACAAAACAACAAGGAAAGTTCACGTCTTGTGAACCAAGGCCGAGGAGGATTTTTAATCATAGTTTGGGCATTTAAGATATCTCCTATATATTTGGATCTACACCTATGAGTATTGTGTGTGGACAAAAGTGCATTTAAGATATCTCCTATATATTCAGATCTACACCTATGAGTATTGGAAGCTCATGGGAGACTCACTCATGAGCCAGGGGCCATGGTATTGTATTAGGAAAGCTATAAATATTTGAGTCTTAGTGATTCTTAGAGAAATTTTTTGATAGATAATTGGGTACATTAAAGAGTTTTGTTGTCTTGGGCAAGAACTAAGGCATGAAGGATTTGCTTCTTGTGCTTTGGTAGAGAAGGGAAGGCTCCTGCAACAGAGTGCGCAAGATGTCTAGGTAGAGTCCGCAGTTGAGTGCATGGACCCTTGCAGCTATGTGTGTAGGGTAAGAAGAGTCGGTAATCAATGACTTGAAGATCAATAAAAATGGGCTTTCAAAGAATTACTGACTTTTTCCGTTGTATATGTTTATATTATATGCTGCCGATTAATGATATGTTTTATGAAATAATGATTGAATGCTATGAAAATTCACTGAATCTACCTTAATAATGTATGAAATGAATGCTTAGCCACTTCCGCGAAGTTACATGCCATTTCTCTTATGTTTTCTAATGAATTAAGTATATTTACACAAACTCTGATCTAGGGTTGCTTGTTGATCCACAAAAGTAGGTCAGTTGGCTGTTTAAGGTCTGGAAAGATTGATCATGGACCTCCATCAAGGTTTGAAGGCGCTTTAAATTAGTTATAGTAACAAGCCATAGAAGTATATCGATCTACGCAGAGGCAGATATAAGGCGCTGGAAGACATCACACTAGTCTTCGGATGCAAAAACTTGGTTCTTACATCCCCCAATAATGCTTCGGGTGAGACTGTATCCTGCACTCTGCGGGTTGTTGCCAAAACGGCCAGAAATGTAGGTTTTTTTGGTTGGTGCAACTAACTCTGAACCTGGGTCAGGACCCCTTAAGCCAAAAAATGGTTTTGTTTCCAGGACCTGCATCTGCTTAAAAGAGATGTGTGATGTCGCATAATTGGAATCTGACCAAGAAAGAGATTGAAAAGTGGCTAGATCGAAATATTCACGAGTTTGCAGCTCAAGAAAATAGGAATCCGCGACTGTTGAAGGAGGATTGGTTAAATAGATATCTGTATATAAAAGTACATGAAACCTTCTTCTGCACTTTCCCAATTGAACTGTACAAGTGGTTAGCTAAATTGACAGACAATCAAGGAAGGTTGAAGCTTGATAGTCCTATAGGGTGGAATCCAGAATTGGTGCAGCGACTAGAGGCCCCTAAAAACAAGACCGCATGAGTTGTCGATCATTGGATTGATCGAATTCTAGGAGGATTTGCTACAGAATTTAAAGTTGACACCTTAGTCAACTTTAGAGAAGTAGAGCAAAGATTCTTCAAAGGACCGCGAGGTAAGTATTTAAGGTCATTGAACACTTGGATTAAAATGCAATTATGTGAAAATTAGGTAATTTCATTACCTTGATGTTAGGAGCTACGCGAAGTGGAAAATTCTTTAGAAATCACGAAGAATCAGGACCAGAGTATAGCCCATTGATTGGACCTCCTTCAAGTGGTGATGAAGGGGTGGTGCAGACTACACTACGAAGTGTTGTTCAGCTAATAACTGAGGGTATTCATAGAACACATGCTCCATCCACTCCACCTCCACCTCCACTTCCACCACATACACCTTCACCCACACCTCCACCGCCACCATTCAAAATGGCGAACACAATGAAGATGTCGATATTCAAGGGCATAGGACGTGAATATCCATAACAATTTTGGTGTTTTGCGAATGTTGTATGGAAAACGCAGAAAATCACAGATGATAATATAAAGAAGGTGCAGTTGGTTACTGCCTTGCAGGATCGCATGCTAACATGGTACATTAAGTATTGTGTTGACAATCCTCATGCATTGCTAGTGTGGAGCACTGGAAAGGTATGTTTTTGATGAACAATTTAGTGACTTTTCAGTAACAATTGTAACCCTTTCTGCATAATGAACTTAAAGAAATAAAGAATTTTAATAGAATGTGTGAGAATTAGTATGGAAAGCTTAATCGCTGATAATTGTTATTTTTCCATGAAGGAAAGGGTGGAAACGAAGGGCTGCCATTCGAAAGGAAAAGACAAAGGAGGAATAACTGCTGTCCCTTTAGGAGGGAATCGGATGCGAACAAGATCGAACAGATCGAAGCAGAACGACCTTGGAAAGAAAGAAGGGTTATCAATTCGGTGGAACAGGGGAAGAAAAGTAAAGGATTAACGGCTTGGCGAATCCCTCAGGATCTTTGATCCTGAGGGATCGCTGTTTTGCTTATTTTTGCTACCTAGATACCTCCACCGTTATTCTTATAAAAAGGGACAACATTGTTAAGCAAAGGGATCTCCTTTTTCATATATGTAACTGTGAATTTCAGACTCAACTTTGATCATCGACTCTCACTAAGACTTGTTTTACTGTATATTTGTTGATGCATTAATACAAAAGACTTGGTGTTTATTTCATCTCTGCGTCTGGAGTAATCTAGGGCGGTGTACCGTTGAAGCTAAGGGCCCGGCTCCGAAGGACACTTGATTTTGTATCATTATAATTTGGATTCTGTGTGGTTTGTTTATCTTTATAGTTTGGTAATCTGACATGTTTTTCATATGCTATTCCATGCTCTGTTACGATTAATTCATTAATGGTTTCTTTCAAGAGATTTATGTAGTGACTCTGTATTGTATGAGTGAATCTTTTCAGAGTTGATTGCATGTTAACAATCTAAGCCAACTGTTTCTGTTACAGAGCCTTCATATTGAATATTGCTGTATTGGATTCATTCGAAATCTCAATTATTGGAATCCGGATGTAATGTTATTCCATTTGGAAACATAGTCATATTCTCTTTAATCATCAGATTGCTATATTAAGCGTGTTGTGTATATATGGTTGATGATTGTTGTTCCATAATTCATTTGTGAATACTGTTCCATAAAGTATAATCCATTGAAGTTGCTTTAAGGGAGGAGACTGCTATTTTATTACAGAGTGTGAGTTTGGATCAATAGAACAAGTTTAGTTCGGACTCGCGAGGTTTAGTTCCATTTATTGTTGTTCCATTTACTGCTGTTCCATTTCAGATTTGCTGTTCCATTTCCTGTTTGCTGTTCCATTTCACTTTCTGCCGTTCCATTTACTTGCATTTGTTGTCTTGGTGTGAGAGAAGGTCTAAGGCTGTAGTGAGCCTCAGCAGTCGCTGCCTAGCTCCCAGACCTATGGTCCATGCTCTAATTTCCTTTCCATCAGTTTCTAGAGGGATGGGTTATCGCTTCCGTACCCTTGACTGATAAGCTGCTTTGTGTGATTTTATTCTTTTAGAGCAATTTAGTCATAAGTTTAGCATCCGTTTACTCTTGTATTTTCTAAACACTGTACTACTAAGCATTACTCTGACGAATAGCCTCGGATTGAGATACTCTTTGCAATAACAAAGCATTCCCGGATTGACTTATTAATGTGGCATAACTAGAGGTGAAAGAGACCCTTGTTACAGCTCTACATTTTGGCGCCGTTGCCGGGGAAAGAGTATAGCCATTTGTCTTTTACAGAGTAGTGTACGAGTCTGCTAGGGGAGAGTTGGATTTTAAAAATGGAAGGTAAGAACCTGCGTACGGAGCATGTAAAAACCCTACTCCACCGTCCACTTTCCTGGCAGAATTGTGGGTTGAATAGAATTTGGTAGTTTATAGAGTGCATGACTAAGCAGAAAAAGCCCGAAAAAATTATCAAACCTCCGTTCAAACCCGAAAAAACCAAAGGGCCGGTGACCCTTGGCCGAACAACCTTCATAGACGAAATCTATAAGAAAACTGAATCTCAGCCATCAGTAGGGTTCAGGAAAACCAATTCTAAACAACCTACTAGCTCCCTTCAGGCCACATAATCACCATCTGTAGCCTTCGCTGGGGTGCATAGTCAGACTGATGAACAGGACTTTCAAGAAATTGAAAATTCTATTCCAGAACGACTGCAGGAAGGGAATCTAAGTAATCTTTGTGAAGGAGAAGGGGAAACAGGAGAAGTTGAGGAGCCAAGATCTCCTCCTAGGATAATTCAGCCATTAAAAAGCCCAGATAAAGGAAGCGCTGTAAAAATCATTGTTGAAGGGATTCAGTCTCCTCCAGCAACAGGGACTCTCGTTATTCCAGACGAAGGAAGTGCTATTAAAACAATCCCTGTTAAGGCCGTTCCTTCTCCACCTAAGAATACCCTCATAGAAATCCTGGAAGGTTACTGGCACATATTCGATCCCATGGCACAGAATCAGCCAAACACTCAAACTTCTACATTACAATACCCTATAGTGGATTCCGCAGAAAATGCTCCTATGAAAGCAATTCCCCTTCAACACATTCCTACATTTCACGGACTTACATCAGAGGACCCCGATGCATTCTTATTCGAATTTGATGTATTATGTAGGGGATATGATTACACCACTGACCCCCAGAAATTAAAGTTGTTCCCCTCCACTTTGAAAGGAGCAGCTTTAAGATGGTTTATGGGTTTAGGTGGTGGGGTTATAAATAACTGGGAGCAAATGAAAGAATCTTTCCTAAAGAAATATCAAGATTATTGTAGGTCTAGAGAACTGAAAGATGAAATATTTCAGATGACAGCTAGACCAAATGAAACACTAGAAGAATATGTAGAACATTTTCAGTATAATTTGCAAAGATCTCCATATGCATCACTACCTCTGCCTGATAATGTGTTAAAAACAACATTGATTAGAGGCATGAAGGAACAATGGATTGAAACATTAAATATCATGGGAAAAGGGGATATTTATCAAGAAAATTTTGCTGACATCATTGATTTATGTATCAGGAGCTCGAGAGGTAGCACAAGGATAAAACCAGCAGAATATGATCCGTTTGTCAGAGATAACAAAATATCAACAGAAGGAGTAACACGTGTAGAACTTGGAAATTTATTAGAAAATTTTAAAATGGATATCATGGGGACATTGACTACACAACTTGATATTGTGCAGGCTAAACAGAAGCAGATAGAGGCAGAACAGAATTTGGCGAACTTCTGCCCCTGATGTAGAAGAAAACATAGCCACAAGGAATGTCCACTGGATGCAGTTCAAACATGTGCTATCTGTACAAAAGATCACCTTACTGAAAGTTGCCCCTCACTTCCTGGATTGAAGGCAGTATATAAGGAAGTAGAAGAAGAGCCAGAATCAGCATACTTCATTAACCAGCATCGCCAATGGCAACCAAGGCAATCGGGTATGTTTTCAGACCCAACTTCTTCTTTTCAGCCTCCACAGTATAACGCTCAGCAATATAGTATGTGGCAAAACCAATCTCAACCCCCATTTCCGAACTGGTCATCACAACCATTTCCTTCTCCAAATCCATGGATGAATCAGCCAAGCCAATTTGGTTGGCCGAATTTTCCTTACGCCCCACCATATTGGCAGAATAGCTCATATCCTCCACAATGGACCCCCCCTACTTCACAAAGTTCACTCTGGCAGACAAATTGGCCAAGATCGACATATCAGCCAACAGGAACTATTCCGCTCCCTCAACCGACTCTGCCAGCTTTGCAACAAAATCCCCAGTCTAATCTGAGACCGCAACTCCCAGCCCAACCCAATCCTAATCCTAATAATAGGCCGGTCCAATCCCTCCAAATTATAGAATCAGCAGAAATCGGACCTGAACTGAGGGAGTGCAATGATCTTCAGTTAAGATCTGGACGTATAATAGAAACAGAGGGAGATAAAACAGTTCACATTGAAGATCAGTTACCAATAGAACAACCGTTACAACAAGAGGGTGCAAATAAGGAGCAAACTCATCATCAAGCGAATACCCTTCCCAGAACGAATAGTCATACCACGACCTGTACAATATCTAGACTTTGACATTCTGGGAGAGCTACAAAACCTGTACATACGAATTCCTTTCCTCCAAGCCATTCAAGATATCCCTATATATGCAAAAACTATAAAAGAATTATGCATAAAAAAACCAAGGAGGAATGTAACCACTAACCCAAGAGTCCAAGTAGTCGGTACTTTATCTGACCTGTTATCAGGAACACCCATTAAATATGAAGATCCAGGAAATCCAATCGTAACTGTTCAAATCTACGGTCAGACTCTGACTAATGCTTTAGTTGATTTAGGAGCTGCAATTAATATTTTGACAACTTCTACTTGCCAAAAGCTCGGTATTACATCAGTAGAACCCACTTCTACTTTGTTAAAATTGGCTGACCGATCTATAGTTCGACCGGAAGGAACTCTATACGATGTCATGGTCTCTATAGATTCTTGGGAATACCTAACTGATTTCCTGGTAATTAATCCAAAAACCCGACTGGATGGACACCCGCTAATTTTAGGTAGACCTTGGCTTGCTACCGCTGATGCTTACATTGGTTGCCGACAGGGGAATATGACCATAACTAGAGGACCAGATATTAAAAATTTAGTTCTATACCCTCCAGCACAGCCAAGTCTTACAATGATAAAAACTAACCAGCACCCTGTATCATACCTTACTGACAATATCAGATCACCATTGACTATACAGAAGACCCTAGACTTTAAAGACCAAATAGAAGATGATGCCATCAATAACTTCGTTAGTCAAACTGAATCTAGACCTCATGCACAGTGTTTCATGATAGAGGCTGCATTCTATAGCGAACTAGAAGAAGATCCCTTGAAAGATACACATGACCAAACGATACCTGTGACTTCTGTTGCCAATAGTAAAGCAGTGGAAATTGAACCGGGAAAAACTCTAAACATCAATGCCAAGCTTACACCGGACCAAGAAATAAAACTCATCCATCTGTTACGGAAGCATCAAGAAGCATTTACGTGGGATTACCCTGATATGAAAGGGATTGACCCCCAATTGTGCACTCACCATATTTATATAGAAAAAGATGCAAGACCTGTCCATCAACCGCAAAGAAGACTCAACCCTCATCTAAAAGATGTTGTAAAAGCAGAACTTCAGAAGCTTTTAGATGTTAATTTTATCTATCCTATTTCTGATAGTAAGTGGGTCTCTCCACTTGTGGTTGTACCCAAGAAGAATGGGAAATGGAGGATTTGCGTGGATTATAGAGAGTTAAACAAAGCCACACAAAAAGACCATTTTCCCCTCCCATTCATAGACCAAGTATTGGACACTTTAGCAGGGAAGAAATTCTTTTCTTTCCTGGATGGCTTCAGTGGATACAATCAGATTCAGATTGCCCCTGAAGACCAGGATAAAACTACCTTTACTTGTCCTTGGGGAACGTTTGCCTATAGAGTTCTACCCTTTGGCCTATGTAATGTCCCTGCCACATTCCAAAGGGCTATTCTCAGCATCTTTGCAGATTTAATAAATGATGGACTTGAAGTATACATGGATGACTTTACACCATATGGAGATGATTTTGATTCAGCTTTGGACACCCTAGAGAAAGTCCTACAGCGTTGCATTGCTACCAGGCTTTGTTTAAGTCACGAAAAATGCTATATGATGATGACTGAAGGGCTCATTCTAGGACATTTCGTCTCAGCAGCTGGCATTCAGGTAGATCCGGCCAAAATTCAAATTCTTTTGCTTATCCCCACCCCCACTACTCAGACAGAGGTACGCAGCTTTCTTGGATTTTCTGGGTATTACAGACGATTTATAGAACATTATTCACACATTGCTGCACCTTTATATGCATTAACTGGTAATGTTGATTTCATGTGGACAGAGAAATGCGACCACGCTTTCTAGGAATTAAAGAAGCTTGTATCAACAGCTCCAGTCCTTCGAGGACCAAACTGGAATTTACCATTCCAAATCTCATCTGATGCCTCAGACACAGCAATCGGTGCAGTCCTTGGGCAGGAGGAGGATAAAAAACCATATGCTATTTATTATATCAGCAAAAATTTATCCCCTGCTGAATTAAATTACATTGTCACCGAAAAATAATTCCTCGCTGTAATACATGCTGTCAATAAGTTTAGACATTATATTACAGGCTATCCCGTTGTTTTATATACAAATCATTCTGCTATCAAATATTTAGCAAATAAGCCTGTTACAAATGCTAGAATAACGAGATGGTTGATCTTATTGCAGGAGTTCGATATCACAATCAAGGATAGACCCGGCAAGGAAAACCCTGTAGCTGATTTTCTCTCACGAATACCAAAATCAATTGAGGCAGCAGCAGTGGAAGACCAATTTCCAGATGAGCACCTGTTTGCTGTTGCTGTTCAAACACCTTGGTATGTTGATGTTGCAAACTACCTTGCAGTAGGTAAGCTACCAAAACACTTAACCCCTAATGAACGTAAGCAGATTGTTCAGAAGAGTACTCGATTTTCATGGATCGGGGGTTATTTGTTCCACACTGGGCAGACATGCAAATTAGGAGGTGTATTCGAGAAGATGAAATTTTTGACATCTTAAAAGCTTGTCATAATGGACCATGTGGAGGACACTTTGTCGAGAAAAGAACAGCACATAAAGTGTTGCAGTTGGGATACTACTGGCCTACAATTTTTAAGGATTCGAAGAAATTCGTTCAAGCCTGCGACAACTGCCAGCGAGCAGGACGACCTGGTCAAGTCGACGAAATGCCTCTGAGGCCACAATTAGTCAGTGAACCATTTGAACGATGGGCCCTTGATTTCGTTGGACCCATCAACCCATCATCAAATCAGAGAACATATATCTTGGTAGCCACAAAATATGTTACCAAATGGGTTGAGGCCGAAGCGTTGCCTAGAGCTACAGAAGATTCGGTAATACAGTTCCTGTTCCATTTGTTTGTACGATATGGCCTTTCGAGAGAAATAATTACAAATGGAGGACCACAATTTTCCAGAAACAAATTAGCTGCAACACTTAACAATTATCACGTCCAGCATAAAATTAATACCCCATATCACCCGCAGGTGAATGGACAAGTAGAAAGTAGCAATAAGGTAATAGAATCAATTTTAACAAAAACCATTGCTTCACATAGGCGTGATTGGGCCGCCCGACTACCTGAAGCACTCTCGGCCTATAGAACCACCTGGAGAAGTACCATTGGTTATTCACCCTATCAATTAGTGTTTGGGAAACAACCTATTTTCCCCATAGAATTTGAAATCCAAACGCTACGAACTGCACATGAAGTCGGCCTAGATTTAAGTGAGGCACAAATCAATCGACTACAGCAGATTAATGAATTGGACGAAATAAGGCTCTCTACATTACAAAATACAACACTTATTCAGCAGCAGCGAGCTAAATGGCATGATGCACTTATCAAGAACAAAGTCTTTCATGAAGGAGACTGGGCTCTGTTATATGACTCTCGGTTTCAGGATTTCCCGGGGAAACTGCAGACTCGTTGGCTGGGGCCATACGAAATCCAGAAAGTACATGATAATGGGACCCTTACTCTCATCACAATCGATGGTTCTGTATATGCATTCAAGGTAAATGGCCACCGATTTCGTCTCTATCGCAGGCCACTCACTCGGGAATCCTTCTGTCAGCAGCTACGTCAAGACACTAACATGGAAATTTTAGGGGAGGAAGTAAAATCTTCCTCACCTGTAATTCAGTAAGGAACGCATTTTTTTGACTTGTACATAAGTTCTTGTATATACGTTTTCTTAATATTTCTTTGATCTTTCTTTTTTTAAGTTTTACAGTCAGCGTGTCTTTGCTGTTCCTTTTTTCAAAAGGAACAACAGTTGCTTGTTTTCGTGTTTTTGCTGTTCTTTTTTCAAAAGGAACAACATTTCTGGTTTTTATTGTTCCTTTTTCAAAAGGAACAGCATTTCTGAGTTTTTGCTGTTCCTTTTTCAAAAGGAACAACAGTTGCTTGTTTTCGTGTTTTTGCTGTTCCTTTTTCAAAAGGAACAACATTTCTGGTTTTTGCTGTTCCTTTTTCAAAAGGAACAACATTTCTGAGTTTCTGCTGTTCCTTTTCAAAAGGAACAACATTTGTGAGTTTTTGCTGTTCCTTTTCAAAAGGAACAACATTTCTGAGTTTTTGCTGTTCCTTTTCAAAAGGAACAACATTTGTGAGTCTTTGCTGTTCCTTTTCAAAAGGAACAACATTTTTGGGTTTTTGTTGTTCCTTTTCAAAAGGAATAGCATTTGTGAGTTTTTGATGTTCCTTTTCAAAAGGAACAGCATTTTTGGGTTTTTGCTGTTCCTTTTCAAAAGGAACGACATTTATGAGTCTTTACTGTTCCTTTTCAAAAGGAACAGAATTTGTGAATTTTTGCTATTCCTTTTTCAAAGGAGACAGCACTCATGATCTTAGGCTGTTCCGTCTCAAAGAACGACATCTCAACTATTTGTTTGCATGGATTCTTCTCTGTTGTTCCTTTTTTTTCAAAAGGAACATCATAGCCATGTCTTTGCTCTCTGTGATGATTCATATTGAGGATTCTTTTCGCCCATCTTCTCTCCAGTCTTTAAGATACAACTATGCACTTATGCAATGAACATAAATTACGACATACCGAAATCAACAGATCATAAGATCGCTATCTTTATAGAACCTAGTATTGATAAGAGGACAAGAGGAGTGACATACTTACTTCTCATCTCCGTTGTCATTGACTTATTCCCATTGTTCTGGTTGGTTATCTTTATCATGGCAATTTCCCTAATTTTTTTTTTTTTTTTTTGATTATTATTCAGGAATAAGAACAGAGGATTTATATCTTCCTGTTGGGATGATAAGACTTCTTCCACCATTCCCACTCTTAAGGAGGGCTGAACCACCCTTATGTGTAACTAAATAAGAAAAAGTGATGTGCAAAAAAAAAAATGATGAATATATTGTCAAATGCATGATAGGGGGTCTCATCAAGAGCCAGCCTACCATGATCATCAGGTTGGAAGCGAAGTGGCATTCCCACTATGGCCACCACACCAGGGATATGGTCCAAAAGGTACACTAAATAAACAGACCTTGGAACAGGGGGTCTCATCACGAGCCAGCCTGTCCACATTTCGCACCTTCCTTATGAATGGCATTATGGCTAACTGGTTACCAAGCCAGCATAATGGCCTGCGTTTTGAAAAAATACTTTTTATACACATAAAGGATCATGGTTCCGGGGGTGAAATAAACAACTCTGCCAAGGTTATGAACACCTGTCGGCAGCAGAGCTCTGTTAATGGTATCGAAGTCATAATGGTTACACCAACAGGGATGATATTAACACCTCTTTGTCTCTTCTATCCCATGAATAATTCATATTTTATTTCCCGATGAACATATCGCACGAACATTCATTACTACCAATCATGGCAAAGGAACTGACAATGACCTCTGGGGATTTCATACGATTGACAGATGTCCCATCCCCCGGCCTCGAATCATATTACGCAGGCTCTCATGTAAAACGCGATCCACCTTTTTGCCTTGATTTCGGTATTTCGTTGTCCATCTAAAACATGGCGTAATTTTATATGATGTTCCTTTATGACTGGTTATATGATGGCTGCTGCTCCTCTATTTGATGGTTGGGGCAGCCTATCACATCGCGGGGGGGAAGGTAATCTCATTACTCCACGAGTTACGTGTCAGCACATCATTCGGGGTAGATAGTGTACGAAGGTATGGCATGGTTTAACGGTATGATAATTCTATTTTACGCAAAGTTGCCATCCACAATCCATTTTTGTTGCATACTCTGTTTTTTTTCGCAACGATCACCTTCTCTGCGTCTCAAAACAGCACAGGCAGTTGCTGTTCCATTGGAAATCCTTAGTAGAACCATGGGAGGAAAGGCAGTTCGAAGCGAACCTTAGGAATTGACAGTCTCTGCTGCTGCTCGGGAGATCCTGGAAAAGGCTGGATGGCTGAATTATTTCAGTCGCCTACAAGAATCAAATGAGACAGTGGCGTTGGAATTTCTGCAAAACTTGCAGGAGGACTACTCCATAGTGAGAGAAAGGCGGATAGCGGTCACTGACGATGTAATTGCAGAAGTCTCAGGACTACTAGCCACCGGACCTGTATGGACGCTGAGGAAAGAAAGAATACAAAAGATTATGGAGATTTTCAGGATGAAGGCCAAAGCTTGACAGTGAAGGGGAAGGGAGTTCTGCCAGCAACGTTAGGAGAAACTTGGACCGAACTAGCAAGGATAGTACAGAGCTACATTACTTGCGAAGGAAGGAAAGACGTGGTAAGACCACGCCATCTTAAAATCTTAGCTGTTTTGAAAGAAAAATGTTTTGTAAATCTGCCTGCACTTTTAAATTCACTATTGCATGATGTGGCCCGAAGCCTAAAAACGGCACAACACGTAGAAGCAGTTGTTAGCCACCATGGATTGATTCAATTGATAGTGAGCCATAGTATCACTCAACAGCAGAGCAACTGGGTCCGCTCGTTGCATTGATTGAGGGGAGATTGGCTGCACCATCCCCAAAACCTAAACATTCCTCTAGCACACTAGAACGATCAGAGAAACGCAGAGAAGTGGCAGTAGGAAAACGTGTTGCTCCAAAACGTAAGCATTCTTCAAGTACACCGGAGCGACCAGAAAAACATAGAGAAGTGATAGCAGAAAAATCTGTTGCTTGTACACCTGAACAACCAGAGAAACCAAGAAAATCAATCCGGCTAGCTCGAATACAGGGGAGGCTAGAAAAGATTCGGGAAAGCACCAGCCAACCAATTGAGATTATAGACGAACCTCTAGAACTAGAAGGAGGACCTTCCGAAGGAAATGTTGGACAATCTGGGGATGAGGCTGAGCAATCCGGAGAAGGAGGTGAGGAGAGAGAAGTGCACTCCGAAACAAGAACAGAAGCTGAACACTCCAAGGCAGTCACTGAACAGGACAATCGGGAGGAGGAAGTAATACAGCCAGAAAGCAGCCCGCTGCGAGACCCTGTGGGCGAAGAAGAATTGGCCGCAATCCTGGCCAGTATGGGGGAATATGGCCAACCCTCCAGCCCAGCAGGTCCTCCTGATGGACCTCCAGAGGAAGACATACCTGAGAATTTACATGCAGAAAAGGAAGGAGAAGAAAACCCGCCCGTTCATGAGGAAGAAATAAGGGACACCAACCGGGAACAATCTGTTCCCAAGGCACCAGAAGAAACTCTAGATAGAGTAGGAGCAGATTTAAGGGCCAGTCGTAAACCCTCTGCTGAGGCAAGGGAAATAAAGAAATTAAGGACTAAACAACAAATGCTGCTGAACACTATAGCCCGGCTCCGACAGCAAATTTGGATTTTGAAAGCCAGTCTGAGGATACGAAGGACCATAAGGAAAAGAAAGAGGACCACTGCAGCAAAATCCCGTAGAACAAGAAGACGAAGGACTTATAGTCGCCCTATTGGTCGAAACCCGGCTGGAAGACCTGCTGCTGTTCCAATTGTCACTGAAGAACAGACTGCTGTTCCAAATGACGCTGAGGAACAAACTATTGTTCCAATTGTTACCGAAGAACAGACTGCTGCCCCAAATGATGTTGAGAAACAGACTGCTGTTCCAATTGACAATGAGGAACAGACTGTTGTTCCAATTGATAATGAAGAATAGACTGCCGTTCCAATTGGGACAAAGGGACAGGATGACGTTCCATTAACAGAGGAACAACAGCAAACTTTCATTCGTGTTAAGAAAGAAAAGGAGAATAAGGAGATCCAAACAGAGGCACCGCCCTTAGAGGTGATCCGGGTTCTGAACTCCAAAAAGTATAACAAAAAGGTTCAGGTAAAACTCCCGGCCTCTACAGCCCTATGGAAAAAGGATCCAAAAACAAGAACCTTGCACAAGATGATGAAGCAAGCTCAGCAAGAAGCTGAACAGTTGAAGGAACAAACAATCCCCCGGGAGAAATATGAAGAATTGCAACAACAACTTCGGGATATTAGTCAGTCCGAGAGCCAGGCCTTCGAAGGCTGGCAAAAGGAGCAAGAAAAGGTTGCAAAGGTAACTCATCGATTAGATATTGTTGTTAGGCAGATGGACACTGTGTGTTCTTTGTATAATGACGTTCTGGCCTGTAGGGCCCCTGCTAAAAACTATGCTTTATTTTTGCTTGAACGGTATTTACGATTAAAGATAAAAGCTGTCAGGGCAGGTGCCCCTATACAAATCAATACTGTTAATGATTTCATAGATTGTTGCAAGCATTATGGAATTAAGGTTCAAAGATTATTATGTGAATTTTACTTGCATAACCTCGTGCTAGACCAGGAAACTGATTTAAATCCTGGCCCTTTTTTTGGGGACATCCAATTGCAAGCCTTCGTTTCATTCGGGGTTAATCAGCTAAAATGGCTCAGGGCTTATAACACTTTTCAGAGACAGGAAAATAGCCTAGACTTGTGGGTAAGAGCCGAGCCTAGAGACCCAGTACTGTTATGGAGAGCACATAGGAACCTTATGAGAACCCCGGGTGTTATGGGGACATTAGGACCCATGCACGAGGACCTAATCCGAAAAAATCTGGAATATTTTCTGACTATTAAGGACCTCGCCATCGATGCTGCAAAATTCTGATACCAGACTTCGAACCCAAACATCCAGCTCAGGGAACTGTTCAGATATGAAAATTTTGAGCTAGCTGCCAGCCGATTGAACCTTTATGGCGAGCGTATTTTGCAAGCAGGGCCATCCTGGTCAGGGTATCGATTTCGTAGTCCAATTATTTGGCACCCTGCACCCGGATATCAGGCCTTGTATGAAATGCCTGAAGGTCAAACAAATCAGTTCTTTGATGATCTAGTTGCTCATCATGGCTGTAGGCCTCCACACGAGGTTCCCTCTCCAACCTATTCTCTTACCGCCTTGCATGTCAACTATAATGTTTTCATGAGGGCATGAAACAGGGTTAGAAGGGGGTGTGTGGAGCACTGGAAAGGTATGTTTTTGATGAACAATTTAGTGACTTTTCAGTAACAATTGTAACCCTTTCTGCATAATGAACTTAAAGAAATAAAGAATTTTAATAGAATGTCTGAGAATTAGTATGGAAAGCTTAATCGCTGATAATTGTTATTTTTCCATGCAGGAAAGGGTGGAAACGAGGGGTTGCCATTCGAAAGGAAAAGACAAAGGAGGAATAACTGCTGCCCCTTTAGGAGGGAACCGGATGCGAACAAGATCGAACAGATCGAAGCAGAACGACCCTGGAAAGAAAGAAGGGTTATCAATTCGGCGGAACAGGGGAAGAAAAGTAAAGGATTAACGGCTTGGCGAATCCCTCAGGATCTTTGATCCTGAGGGATCACTGTTTTGCTTATTTTTTCTACCTAGATACCTCCGCCGTTATTCTTATAAAAAGGGACAGCATTGTTAAGCAAAGGGATCTCCTTTTTCATATATGTAACTGTGAATTTCAGACTCAACTTTGATCATCGACTCTCACTAAGACTTGTTTTACTGTATATTTGTTGATGCATTAATACAAAAGACTTGGTGTTTATTTCATCTCTGCGTCTGGAGTAATCTAGGGCGGTGTACCGTTGGAAGCTAAGGGCCCGGCTCTGAAGGACACTTGCTTTTGTATCATTATAATTTGGATTCTGTGTGGTTTGTTTATCTTTATAGTTTGGTAATATGACATGTTTTTCATATGCTATTCCATGCTCTGTTACGATTAATTCATTAATGGTTTCTTTCAAGAGATTTATGTAGCGACTCTGTATTGTATGAGTGAATCTTTTCAGAGTTGATTGCATGTTAACAATCTAAGCCAACTGTTTCTGTTACAGAGCCTTCATATTGAATATTGTTGTATTGGATTCATTCGAAATCTCAATTATTGGAATCCCGAAGTAATGTTATTATATTTGGAAACATAGTCATATTCTCTTTAATCATCAGATTGCTATATTAAGCGTGTTGTGTATATATGGTTGATGATTGCTGTTCCATAATTCATTTGTGAATACTGTTCCATAAAGTATAATCCATTGAAGTTTCTTTAAGGGAGGAGACTGATATTTTATTACAGAGTGTGAGTTTGGATCAATAGAACAAGTTTAGTTCGGACTCGCGAGGTTTAGTTCCATTTATTGCTGTTCCATTTACTGCTGTTCCATTTCAGATTTGTTGTTCCATTTCCTGTTTGCTGTTCCATTTCACTTTCTGTCGTTCCATTTACTTGCATTTGTTGTCTTGGTGTGAGAGAAGGTCTAAGGCTGTAGTGAGCCTCAACAGTCGCTGCCTAGCTCCCAGACCTATGGTCCATGCTCTAATTTCCTTTCCATTAGTTTCTAGAGGGATGGGTTATCGCTTCCGTACCCTTGACTGATAAGCTGCTTTGTGTGATTTTATTCTCTTAGAGCAATTTAGTCATAAGTTTAGCATCCGTTTACTCTTGTATTTTCTAAACACTGTACTACTAAGCATTACTCTGATGAATAGCCTCATATTGAGATACTCTTTGCAATAACAAAGCGTTCCCGGATTGACTTATTAATGTGGCATAACTAGAGGTGAAAGAGACCCTTGTTAAAGCTCTACAGCTAGCAGAAACTCAAATATCTTTGAACAAAGAGTTTAGTAAGCCTAAATCCAAGGCATAGTTGATACCTTGGGATTTTGATCAGAGGTTGAAGTGCCATATTAGATAGGCTAACATGAAATATCAGATAGCCAGTATCGCGAATGGTTTATCACGTTGCTTCTACCCCATTTAAGAATTGCTCTGTCACAACAGAAGCCTTAGAGATCATGATGAGGCTGAATGCATCGCCTATTGAGGATACAAAATGGGTACAACAGATCCACTCAGTTAGTAAGCCTACAACTAGAGTTACATAGTTTGAAGAAACAAAAGGAGACTAAGCCAGAAGTGCACAAAGAGATTTGGTGCTTGAAGTGCAAGGGCTATCAACATGATAAGGTTCATTGTCCAGTATACATAAACTATCTTATGGGGGAAGGGCCAACCCCCTGAAGCCAGAAGCCCCAGCTGGGCCAAGCACAGGAACTACACTATGTTGCCCCATTTGTTAAGTCACTGAGGAACATGCGACGAATAACTGCCACTTTCTTTAGAAGTTCGTTTAGACACCTTAACAACTGTTCTATAATTTCTGTAAATCTGTGGGCCACGATGAGCACCATTGTTGAAGCTATGAGATGATGATGGAAAGAACCCCTACTTACCATATGCAAGTAGAAACTCAGCCTCCAGATCAAGGCGTTGAAGGAGCACGTGTGGGTTTTTAAGGCCGAGGACGAGGGTAAGGAGGAAGACCTGGTAGAGGTCATGTAAATACTGTAAATAGTTCGACTATGCCATAGAATAATTTCCAGTGTTAATAGCTAAGATGAAAGAGAAGAAAACGCAGCCTCAGTAGCCTACACAAAATTTTTAAATTATGAGGGTTGAACCTTGCGAGGAGGATCAGAGCATTAATATTGTACTAAGAAGTGGTATGATGGCTAGCACAAATAAGGGTAAGAATCCTAAAGAAGATGGATGGGTCCACAAAGCTCCTGAGAAATAAGCCAGCTTTGACCTTAATCACACTAAGGAAACATTCATGGAAGCCAAGAAGAGCTTTATTGAGGCCTCCACCTCAGGAATCTAGGATGAGACGCAAGAAACCAATGCGACACAGGAGGTCGATCCTTCTTTACTCACTACCTTTTTGGACACCTGCATAAAGCTATTGCGTGACAGGAAGGTTGTGGAAGGATTGAATGACCCGATAGAAAAGTGCACCAATAAGGAAAATACTCCTTCAGAGCAGTGCGTGGTTAGAAAAATCGGTATGCATAAGGCACGAATAGGATGAGAGATGTGGTTAACATTATAGAAAGGTTAGTATGAAATGGAGCAGGTCATTTTGGATTTTGGGTCCAATGCTAATGTCCTACCATAACAGACATGGGAAAGGATGGGGAGACCTACACTGCAGTGGTTTTCGATTCAACTCGGAATGGCGAATGAGCAGAAAATCATCCCCATGGGATGCTTATACAAAGTAACGGTTGATATTGAAGGTGCAAGTGTAGTCACAGACTTTGAAGTTATAGAAATTATCAATGACATAAATCCCTACCCTACGCTCCTAGGAATCGACTAGGCTATTGACATGAATGGGGTAATTAATTTTAAAAATAGGACAATGTCGTTTGAAAGAAAGTCACTTAGGGTTATAGTGCCACTGGATCCTACAGAAGGGGCATGCTATACTGAACCAGTCTCTGATTATGTGGAAAGTGACGATGAGCTGGACCAAATCTACAAGATAACAATGTGAGATAAGGATTGGATCAATCCAACAACAGATGGATGGATTGCATGGGACTGGGAGAGTTCCTGAACTTCTGGTTTAGATGAGGAATTAGAGCTTGGCAAAATTGCTTACATGAAGTTTCTACATTGCGATGTAGTATGATGATGAAGTCACTACGCTATGTTTCGTCAAAGGTAAGAAAGTTACCTTATTATGATGGTTTGACTGACGTAGATATATTTTTAGATGAATTTGAGTGTGAAGTCCCTGAGGACCACCACTTTCAAGCATTAGAACTGGCACTGCGAACTAAGCCCACATGATGGTGGGGTACATAGAAGGATAGTTTTGCTAGATGATGAGATTACAGGAGAATGATGAAGCTACGATTTGGGAATGCTAATACTAGAATGACTAAGAAGTACAATGGATGGGATAATCCGCACGATCACCTGGCAAAGTGGACTCAAGCATGGGGGACAAAACCATGACCAGAATGGGTACATACATTTCGCCATACCTTAGATATGATCCCCATGAACTGGTACCTTGAAACAGAGCTTCCTGATGACGCTGCAGAAGGGGATGTATTGAAGGAAGGTTTTTTATTGACTTTCAGCTTCGAAGATGGATTTGCAAGCATCGATGAAGTGCTTCAAGAAATTAAATTGGTTATATTCAAGACACCAAAGGAAGCGATGGAATGGACCCAACCAGACTAGAGCACCCAGTTGCGCCATGCCTTGGAATGTTATAATGTGACTGCAGAAGAGGAGTAAGAAGACCCGATGAATATCAATATTCTGAAGATAGAAGGGCATCACGAAGTCGAAGGCCCACAAGTAGAGAACCCAGACATCTTTGCACCTTTGAAAATGAAGCAAGTAAACATTGGCACTAAAGAAGAATTGAATTTCACGAAGATTGGTGACTATTGGGACGATGCTACATTAGACAAAGTTGTTGAATTACTTCACGAATACCAGGATCTCTTCCCCACTAAGTTTTCGAACATAAAGGGCATACTTGGTGATTTGGGCATTATGAAGATCACATTGAAGCTGGACGCAAAGCCTATTAAATAGAGGCCTTATCACCTCAACCCTAAGTATAAGGAAAAGGTTTGCCAAGAGCTAGATAAAATGCTGGAGGCATGCATTATAGAACCTATTAAATATTCTGATTGGGTGAGCCCGATGGTGGTCCAAGAGAAGAAACAAAAGGGCGAAATAAGGATTTTTGTAAATTTGCGAAAGCTCAATGATGCCTGTGTTCACAATCCATTTCCAATGCCATTTACAGATGAAGTGCTAGACAATGTCGGAGGGAAGGAGGCTTATTCCTTTACTAATGGGTTTTTTGGGTATCATCAAATTAAGATTGCCCCAGAGGATAGAAGGAAAAACACCTTCACAACAGAGTGGGGCTGCTTTCAGTATATTGTTATGCCATTTGGATTGAAGAACAACCTGCAATATTTTCTCATGTACTCATAACAACGTTCAAATAATTCATTCATAAGTTCCTGGTAGTGTACTTTGATGACTAGACGGTGTTTGGATTGGTGAAGCACCATGTGGCAAGCCTGCACCTTATGTTGGATACATGTCGAAGATACTAGATAGGGTTGAATTTAAAAAAAATGTATATTCTATTTTCCTTTATGGATCTTACTGGGTCATGTTGTGTGCAATCAAGGATTGATGGTGGACCTTGTTATCACTCCAGGAAACTCTCCTAGGTTGCAGCTCAGAGATGCCTGGTAACATATAATATTCAATATTTCTTTCAGAACTATTGGAATGGATGATGTTTTGGATCAAGTCAAATAACCATTTCAGCTCTATTCTCACTCAAGACATGCATGAACACCCTCAATAATACAAGGCTTTAGACCATTAATGCTCAACAGTTTATAGATTTAATGGATAGATGGAGAATACTGACTGTACCAGTAGATTGCATACATAAACACATATGAATGGACAACTACATGAAGTAAATGAGAATTGCAAATCTAATTTATCAATGCAGAGATAAGATGACAATTATCTGGCATTAGACACAACAAAAAGCATGAATAACCTATTCAAGTGCAAGCATAGAACAACAGAGAAAATGGACATTGAACATATAATAGCAAAAGAAGCTTATATTACTAGAATGAAGATGAGAAGCTTGAAGGAACAAAGTAGCAACAATCTTCAGAAGTTGAACCCTTGCTCCATCTAGTTTTTAGCCTTTTATAGGCCTTTTACAATGCTCCTAAGCTCTCAAAGGCTCGAAGTCTTGATCTATCCTCTCTGTCACTTAACTGTTTGATTCCCTAAATAGGCAAGCATGGCTCGGAGGCTTTCTCTTTATGACAGAGCCACCTTCAAGTAGTTTTATGCGCTGTCTGGGAGCTCTCTCGTGCCAAAGATGCCCCATGATTGTTTTTTTGATGAGCCGCGGTGGGTTGTTTATGCTTCTATTTGTTTCGGGAAAGCTGCATGTGATGTGGCCCTTTCAAATATTTAGCAATGCATGCTTTCTGTTAACATAGAACAACACTGCCATATTGTGGACTTCTACCGAAAATAATGATTGTTTCTATTTTAAACAAAAAATACAACAATATTGAGAAATCCTGCCTCTCTCTGTCCTTTTTGGACTTCAAAAGTCCTCAAAAATGGTTTATTCCTCTATCGGGTCCACCCTTCGGGTCACTGTCACCTATCACAAGTGGCCTGATCCCTTTCTTCCTTTGTATTTTGAATTACGCTTGAAAAAATCTGAAAACACTTGAAAATGGCCTTTGGCAGACTTTAAATATTATATATTTCACTTCTCGGACCCTTTCGGGTCTGGGCTTCATCGCTATTGGCGCTGCCAAGTTCCCCTCTGTATTTCGTTATATAACAAAATGCATTGAAACTGGACTTTCTGCGGACCTCAAATATTATCAAATACTATTTAGAATACCATCGGGTCTGCATCATTGCATCGCCCATATGAAGGTATAAAGGCTCTACCCCTTGGTGCTGCTCCACTACGATATAGCTATGCGATCCTATCGCAATCGCTTATAGCTCATACTTAGGGCCCTTACTTAAATCGTCGATGCCTCCCCCAATGCGACCCGTCGATCTAATCGTTGGAGATCACTGATTGATGGTGTTTTGTGCCCCTTCTTTAAGTCGTCCTCTCTGCAGTGCCGATTGTGATTTGTTGCTTAGATCTGGGTCATTGATCGGCTAGATCTAACGACTATTGTGCCTTGACTATTTTTCATGGTTTTTCCATGGTTTTGGAGTGTTTTTTCCTCTTGATAGTGTATTTCCACCCTTCCAAGGGCTCTCCTCTTGTGCTTATTTTGACCTTTGGATGATCTTGAGAAAATATTAAAGATTTCAAGAGCATTTTTGGATCCATTGGCATGATTTTAAGCAAATTTGGATACTTTAAGAGCATATATGGATCCATTTTTGGGCCTTTTGCCAGAAAGGCTAACACTGCCTCCTTCTACAGATGAAATCCTCCCTATGAGGTTTCAAGGATCACAGATCAATGCCTTTCTTGTAAAATCAAAATCAACTCTTCCTCCTAGTGTTCCATTGGGTATGGAGTCTATTTTGTAATGAAAATAAAAACTGGAAAAAACATATTTACAATAACAAGGCTTTAAAGCCTTAAACAAAATAAATTTTCAAGAATCACCCATTTACTGGGCTACCAAAAGTATCTCCTCCTTCCAGATTGTGGAGAATGAATGTATTGTTCTGCTGAATTTGAGCAATGACAAATAAACCTGTCCATAAGGAGTCAAACTTGCCATGATTACCTTTCTTTTCCTTAAATGCATCCCATTTAAGCACCCAATCACCAAATTGGAAATTTTCCACTTTTGCCTTCCTGTCAAAGGTTTCTTTGACTGTCTTCTGATGAGCCTTTGACTTCTCAACCAGCTACTCTCTGATCTACTGTAGTTCAACTAGGTTATTCATTCTTATTACAATGTCATTCTCTTCATCTTATTCTTCTTACAAGAATTTAGCCACAGGGAGAATCAGCTGGATAGGGAAAACAACATCAGTGCCATAAACCAGTTTAAATGGAGAATTCCCTATGGAATTTTTGATGGTAACTCTGTCAGCCCATAGCGCAAACTTCAGCTTGGAATCCCAGCTCTTTTTGTTGTCCTCTGATAGTTTTTTGATTACCCTTACCAGAATCTTATTAGATGATTCTTCTAGGCCATTGCCTTGAGGATAATATGAGGTAGAATGCACTACTTGAATGCCCATGGATTCAGTCATGTCCACCAATTCTTTTGCTTTGAAAGTTATTGCATTATCAGTGACTAGTTTGGTGGGGCAACCAAATCTAGTGAAAATATTCTCATTCAAGAACTTTATGACAACTTGGTGATTGGTGTTCTTACTGGGTATATCCTCAATCCACTTGGTGAAATAATTAGTGGCTACTAAGATCCATTTTTGTTGGCCACTGGAATGTGGGTTGATTTCACCTATAAAGTCCAAGCCCCACTACTCGAAGGGACCATTGACATGTACTGGCTTCAAGGGCAAAGACTTTAGTTGCTATCTTCTTGCAAACGTCTAACACTTGTCACAAGATTTCAGAAAAGAAAAGACATCAGAGAATAGAGTAGGCCAATAATACCCAGTCCTCTGGATTTTATGGGCTGTGGTTTTCCAATAATGATTCCCTCCACAGGCGCTAGAATGGAAATAGTGTATGACTTCCACAGATTGTTCTTTATCTAGACATCTCAAGAGGATTCCTGATGGGTCTTTCCAATAAAGCAGATTTTTATTAATACAGAATTTGGTTGATCTGAGTTTAATGGCCCGGGCTTGACTTGAGCTAAGCCTTGGAGGGACTTCTAGCTTCTACAAAAATTGAACTATGCTAGAATACCATTCACAGGTGGCTAGATTTTCAGCCAGAGACTGATTCTGCTTTTGATCTTCTGCTGCTCCCTCTGTTTGCTCATCATCTGAATTTAGACCCATGAAATTTATGTCTAACAAGCTGCAATTTTATTTAGCCATAAGTTTAGCCAAGCCCTCGCCCTTGACAAGCTTAGTGGGCTTCACCTCTATGTTAAACTATATGAATTTTGCAATCCATTTAGCTCTCTTTCCATCAATATCTGGCTGAGTTAAGACATCTTTTACTGAGGCTGAAGGTACATATGCAACCACTTTGGAATGCAGAATATAAATTCTGAATGCCTTTAAATATTTTATGAGAGCATAAGCTTGTTTTTCAATAAGGTCATACCTTAATTCAACATCCCTTAGAGTTTTGATGAAAAAGGCCACGGGGTGCTCTATGCCTTCATCATTTTTCTGCAACAGAACTGCTGCAAGTGTATCATAAGAGGCAAAAGAGAAGATACAAAACTCCTTAGTTTAATATGGGCTGATTAGAGTGGGAGCTTCCATGATAGCTTGCTTGATGGCTTTGAAAGAGCTTCTTGAAGCATCTGTCCATTTTATTTCTGATCCTTTCTTCAGCATGGAAGTGATGTGCTTTACTAACTCTGCAAAGTTTGGAATGAACCTCTTTACAAAGTTAATCTTACCCAGGAAGGATTGAATGTCCCTTTTTGACCTTGGGATGGACAATGTATAAATCGCTTGAACCCTTGCTGGATCAATCTTCACACCTTCAATAGAAACAATATGTCCTAGAAGTTTGCCTTCTTCTAGAGAAAACTGTGATTTCTTTGGGTTCACTGAAATTCCAAACTGTTTGCACTTTAGGAAGACCTTCTTCAAATGCTGCAAATGGTCTTTGTGACTATTGGAGAATACTATTATGTCATCAAGATAAATAAGGAAAAAATTGTCCTTCTCTCCCACGAAGGCTGTGTCCATGGCCCTCTGAAAAGTAGCCCCAGCATTCATCAATTCGAAAGGCATCTTGGAGTACATGAAAGTGCCCCAAGGAGTAGTGAAGGTGGTCTCTTCCTGATCTTCTGGATGTACAACAATCTCATTGTACCCTGAAAATCCATCTAAGAAAGACATGACTCTAGCCCCTGAAACTCTTTGCAGCAAGTGTTCCATCTTAGGCAGGGGGTAGTTATCTTTTTTAGAGCACTTGTTCAGATTTTTGAAGTCAACACAAAGCCTGATTTCTCCATTTTTCTTTCTTACTACCACAAGGTTAGCTATCCACTTTGAATACCTTAAGGGAACTATGATTTTGGCATCCAACAACTTCTTGATTTCTTTCTCAATCAAAGGCAATAAGAGAGGGCTGATAGGTTTTAATTTCTACTTAAAAGGGATGGTGTTCTTTTCCAATGGAATCTTATGCTAAATGATGTCTACGTCATAGGTTTTAAGATCATTGTATTCCTAGGAAAAAATATCAGCGAATTGCTTCATGAGGGTGCAATACTCAGAATTTTGTGCAGAGGACAAATTTTTGTTATGGTTCATTCTTAATTTCTTTTGCCTTAGAAAGAATCCCATGGATGCAATCACAGCATGTTCCACTGGGTGTGGTTGGTCCTAGAGATCCACATATGCAGAGGTGGATTGAATTGATGGCTTGACATGTGGGTCAGTCAACAATCATTTTCTCCCCTACACTTTTTAGCTGGCTTAAGCGACAACATCTTGTTATCGAGAAGCATCCATACTCAGGGATGGATTTCCATGGAGATCCAGATTTGATTTTACCAGTTGGAGCACAATGGGGTGCTATGGGTAAGTTGTTTGACCAAAGTGTTTTTTTTTTTATTTTTTCAATTTTCTACATGTTTTTTGTGTTTTTAATGTTTCCAATACTAAACCAAAATTACTCTTATGCATGCATATGTGGGTACTATTCGACCTGCGGGACACCAACAGGTTGCAGGTGGGCCAATGCAAAGAAACATCAGGAGAGCAGTTCTCCAGGACTTGGATTTGGCCGGAAACTTAGCAGAGTTGCAAGATCACATATAGGGATTAACCCTTGGTATTATGGATATCCGGATCGAGGAGTTACCTATGAGGCTGCAGTGCCACACTATTAGTGTTCCTAACCATTGGGCTAGGCTTTTGTGCATGATAGCACAGGTTGTGACCTATTACCATGAGCACTACTAGATCTACTTAGGATGTTTTGTATGCATTTTTGAGTTTTTTGGTTAGATGACCAAATGTGTCTTGGGCACAAATTTTGTAAAAACTTTTAAAACGCCTATCTATTTTACTTTCATAGTTTTCTATGGTTATATGCAATCTTATTCAATTGATGATGTGAATTGAAAATACTACTTTTACATGTGTCGCAAATATCTCTTTAACACATAATTCGCTAGAGAGTCCGTTAATGTGTTAATATTTCTGGAAATGTGTTGATATTGAATGTGTTCAAAACGTCTTTACAAATACGAACTCTAAGGAACATACGAAAAATTGTTGGATTTCTGACAGTATAAATGTTTGTTAGTTATAGTACAATGAGTTGCGAGTCTATCTTAACGATGATTCAGCAAATTCCAAGTGAAATGGCATCAAAGAGTAGTTCAATCAATGTGATATACTCAATGATATTGCTTGTTGATCAATCAATACAAATCCCTTGGAAACTCACTAACTTGCCACTTGGAGCAAAAATAGCCCATGCCGTAGAAGACAAATTTTGTGCACTACGACTAGCACCATCGGCATAACCAACAAAATTTTCCGAATACTCCGACATCTGCAACAAATGGAAAGTGGATTACTAACCATATAAAAATCTCTAAAAGAAACACACACACATGCAATGAAAGCATATATACAGTGAGTTTTACTACACTTAATCAAGCATAGTAATGTTTGAGGTACATCCCGTTTCGGGGCTGGGACAATGGGATCCCATCATAATCTACTAACTCATAGGCACCTTTTTCCAGAACACAGTTAACAACATAAGGGCCCATCCACATTGGTTCGAATTTTCCTGCTCCAAGTTTATTAGCTTCCTGATCGTAAAGCAAGACCAGGTCTCCTTCTGAGAAGATATGATGCTTGACATTTCTATCATATTGTGCCTTAATACATTTCTTATGCACTTTTTTAGCCAATGAGGCATCATGAAGGGTTTCATCCAGATGAATTAATTCCAAGAAATGCGCTTCTTCTTCATAAGTGTCGGGTAACAGGTCAATCATGAGTTTGAGCGATGAAATTTCACATTGTATAGGTAAGATTGCTTCCAAACCATACACCAACTGAAAGGATGTGAATCCAGTTGCATTTATCACCGAGGTTCGATATGCCCACACGGTAGAGTACAAGATTAAATGCCAGTTTTTTTTATGAACCCCTATCATTCTTTGCAACATCTGCTTCAGGACTTTGTTGATGGCCTCAACTTGTCCATTTGCTTGCAGGTACTATCGGGTAGAACTATCATGTGACAGTCCTAACTTAGTAGTCAATTCAACCATCATGTGATTGTGAAAATGCAACCCATGATTTGTAACTATGGCTTGTGGTACACCAAACCGGGCAATTACATGGTTAAAAACAAAAAGAGCAGTTGTTTTGCCACTATTGTTCAATGTTGGCATCGCCCCAGCTGAGGTGGGTTACATGTCATAAAGTCAATGCCCCATTTGGAAAATGGGCCAACAACGATGACTGGATGCAGTGGTGCAAGTGGTAATTTGGTTTTTCAGTCATATAACTAGCATGCATGACAGCTTCTAACAGCAATAATACAATCTTTAAATATAGTTGGCCAGAAGTAACCAGCACGGAGAATTCTCTATGCGGTCGCATAGCCTGATAAGTGTCCACTACAAGCACCGAAATTTCAATCATTCAATTCTTTCTCAGCTTCCTCATGTGTGAGGCACCTCTGTAACACTGATTCCATGATGGTAAAGTGTCTCACCAATTATTAGATAATCTTTGGCTTGGTAATGAATAGGTCACTATTGCGAGTGACAGGTATCTTACCGGAAAGTTTGGGTCTAGATATAGATCAGTATATCTCCATGCCATGCATCAGATGATGAAATTAGAAACAGAGACTCATCTAATATTGATGGTTTAGATTTTGAATCAATTGAGGTCGAGGGAAGATCACATAGTAACTCAGTGAAAACTAGAGATTTCTTTGATTTGGACTTGATGAATTCCAAATCAAAATCCTATAAAATAACTATCCATTTTGAGTATTTCCCCCCAGCAATTGACGTGACAAAATGTATGTCATAGGGTTGCAATCTGAAATGACAGTTGTTTTCCATAACAAGATCTAATGGTGAAATATTTGAACAGCTTGCGCAACTGCCAAAGCTAGTTTTCGACATAAGAGTACTTACTTTGTGTCATTGAGATTACGGCTCAGGTAATAAATCGGATGTTCAATCCCATTTTCATCTTGGAATAAAACCATGCCAATGGTTGTATCTACAGCAACGAGATATAGGTAATAGTCATTTTGGTAATTTGGAGAATACATTAATGAAGCTCTAATCAAGGTATCTTTAAGAGCATCAAAGGAAGCTTGTGCGACTTGATCCCAATGAAAGGGTATCTCCTTTTTCAAAAGATGTGTAAAACCTTTAGCCATCTCAACATAATTAAGAATGAACCTCCTCATAAATTTTTATTTCTCTTGGAATCTCTATAACTGTAAAATATTTGAAGGTGAAGGCAAATCTAGAATTGCCTGAACCTTTAATGGATCAAGTCAAATCCCTTCTCTAGACACTACAAATCCAAGAAATCGGCCAAAACCAATGCAAAACACACATTTGTGTGGATTGGGTCATATCTTGTAGTGTTGGCATCATAAAAATATTGCGGGTGATCAGTCTGCTTTCATGAATCAACAGGTAAATCGTCAAGGTAAGGTTGAACAATGTGCTTGATGTCATGGAAGGCATAATTCATTTCCCTCTGAAAAGTGGCTCCAACATTTTTCAAACTGAATGGGAGTTTTCTATAGCTGAATGTGCCCCATGGACAAATAAAAGTTGTTTTCGATTGGTCCTATGGGTGTATATTGATTTTATTATAGCCAGAAAAACCATCCATAAACAAAAATATTTCACATTCGGCACATTCGTTAATAATTTGGTTGATAAAGGGAGTAGGATAATTGTCTTTCGGACATGCCTGATTTACATCCCTATAATCGATGCACACTCGTATTGTTCCTCATTTTTTCATGACAGGAATAATATTGGAAACTCAGTCAGTAAGAGGAATAGGGTAAATAAAACCAGCCTGCAAAAGTTTTTCAACTTCTGCTTTAATTGCAGTGGCTTTCTTTGGATGAACAGGTAGAAGTCGCTGTTGAACTGGCTTGACATCAGGGTACATTTTGATTTCATGTTCAACAATACTTGAGTTAATGCTTGGCATCTCCTTGTAAGACCATGCAAAGACATCTCTAAATTCATGAAAGAGAGCACGGTAATTATCAAGTTATAATGGAGAACAAGATTTGTCGACATGAATATTCTCTACAATATTAGGCTTGGTCGAAATATTAATAGAAATCCTTTCT